>CM053770.1:377711247-377732280 GCA_028658325.1 Potorous gilbertii | reverse complement strand
GGATTCAAATCCAGTACTTAGGACTCCAAATCCAACACTCTTTCCACCATAACATGCTTCAGGAGTCTAATCCAGCATTTATTACACACCTACTATGTGCAAAGCATTTTGTTAGGCTTTGGGTACATTGGATGAAGGACAGGGACTAGACTAGAGGTTTCAGTATTTTTAGAGAACTCCCTGGTAAAGAAACTCCTTTAACAACGTAGGTTTTATGTCTAGAGCATAGAAAGTTAAATGATTTACCCAGGGACCCAGAGTCGGGGGCGGGACTTTATTTTTACCTTTCTTTGTACCCTTGACCCTTAGCACTGTGCCTGGCATAGAGTATAAAAGCTTCATAAATGCATGTTGATGATGATAATATTTTTAAATAACATTTCAGTTTCCTCCCAATTACATGTAGAAACAATTGTTAACATTTGATGTTTTGGGGTTTTTTTAAAGTTCTGGTTACAAATACTATTCCCACTCTCCTCTCTCCTCTCCCCTCTCCCTGAGATGATAATCAATTTGATGTGGAGTATACATGTGCAATCAAGTAAAACATTTCCATATTACTCGTTAAAGACTTGAACGAAAAAAAGAAAGAGAAAGGAAGGAAAGAAAGAAGAATATTATTGTGTATTACAGTTCCTATTCATCATGAATCTTTTGGTATTGTCTTGGATCATTGTATTTCTGAGAACAGCTATGTCATTCACTGTTCTTCATTGCATAATACTATGGCTTTTACTGTATACAGTGTTCTCTTGATTTTGCTCACTTCACTTTGTATCAGTTCATGTAAGTCTTTCTAGGTTTTTCTTACGTCATCCTGCTTGTCATTTCTTATAGCACAATAACATTCCATTACAATCATGAATTTCAGTTTGTACAGCTATTTCCCACTTGATGGGAATCCCCTCAATTTCTAATAAAGCTGCTATATTTTTGTACAAACTGGTTCTCCCCTACTCCCACCCATCTTTTTTTTATCTCTTTGGGATATTGCTGCATGAAAAGGAATGTGTGATTTTAGCCCTTTGGCTATAGTTCCAAATTGCTCTCCAGAAAAGTTAGACCACTTCATAACTCCACCAAAAGTGCAGTAGTGTTCCAGATTTCCAACACTTGCTTTGACATTTATAATTTTCCGTTTTTGTCATATTAGCCAATCTGATAACTGTGAGGTGATACTTCAGAGTTGTTTTAATTTGTGTTTCTCTAATTAATAGTAATTTAGAGCATTTTTCATATGACTACAAATAGCTTTGATTTTTTTGTCTGAAAACTGCCTGTTCACATCCTTTGACCATTTATCAACTGGGGGATGACTTGCATTCTTTTAAATTTGATTCAATTTTTTATATATTTGAGAAATGAGGCCTTTATCAGAGATGCTGGTAAAATTTTCCCCAGTTTTCTGCTTTCCTTCTAATTTTGGTTGCATTGGTTTTGTCTGTGCAAAAACTTTTGAATTTTATATAATCAAAATTATCCATTTTACATTTTGTAATGCTCTCTATATCTTGTTTGGTCCTAAATTCTTCCCTTATCTATAGATTTGAACTAGTCTATGCTCTTTTAATTTGCTTATGTTAGCACCCTCTATGTGTAAATCATGTACCTATTTGATTTAATCTTGGCTTACTGTGTGAAATGTTGGTCTATACCAAGTTTTTGCCATACTGTTTTCCAGTTTTCTTAGTAGCTTTTCTCCCTAAAACTTGGATCTTTGGATTTATCATACACTAGGTCACTATAGCCATTTTATACAATGTATTGTGTACCTGTTCTATTCCACTGATTCACCACTTTATTAGTTAGCCAGTACTAGATTATTTTCATAATTACTATTTTATAATATAGGGTGAGATCTGATATGATGAGGTCATCTTCCATCATATTTTTTTTTCATTGATTTGATATAGGATATGAACTTGGGTCTTCCAGGCCCACTCCATGATGCCTTTCTTTAGGCAAAATGGAGAGTATAGTAATTTAATTTAATAAGTATTTATTAAGGGTCTACTGTCTTTACAGCATTGTACTAGGCCTGGGGGATAGCCTATTGGTGGAGCCTGAAGGGGAGTAATATGGAATGATAGAAAGGGTAGGTGGGAGACAAGTTAAAGAGTGTTTTTAATGTCAGATTGAAGAGTTTGTTTTTTATATCATAGAATAGATCACTGAAGTTTTGTTTTAATCTTTTTTTTGCCTTAATAGTATTTTAATTTTTTCAATTAAATAGTTTTCAATATTTATTTTTGTAAAATTTTAAGTTCTACAATTTTTCTCCTTTCCTTCCTTCCTTCCCATCACCCCTCCTCCCAAGACAGCAAGCAATCTGATATAGGTTATACGTGTACAATCATGTTAAACAGATTTCCGCATTAGTTATGTTGTGAAGGAAGATTCAGAACAAAAGGGAAAAATCACAATAAAGAAAAAAAAATAAAGTGAAGAGAGTATGCTGCCATCTGTATTCAGACTCCATAGTTCTTTCTCTGGATGTAGTTAGCATTTTCCATCATGAGTCTTTTGGAATTGTCTTGGATCATTGTACTGCTGAGAAGGGCTACGTCAATCTGAGTTGGTCATCACAGTATTGCTGCTCATTTCGCTGTCAGTTCATGTAAGTCTTTCCAGGCTTTTCTGAAAAATCAGCTTGCTCATTTCCTATAGCACAATAGCATTCCATTACATTTGTATGCCACAACTTGTTCAGCCATTCCCCAATTGATGGGCATCCCTTCAATTTCCAATTCTTTGCCACTACAAAAAGAGCTACTATAAATATTTTGGTCATGTGGGTCCTTTCCCCTTGTTTATGATCTCCTTGGGATACAGACCTAGTAGTGGTTGTGGCTTGTCCTTTGGTCTCCAAGAGGATCATGACATCAGGAAGATTATGCCATGACTTGCAAGTGAATTGGATTTTAGTGAGAGAGCACTGTGCAAAGTCATCAACCTTTCTTTATCCTCCAGAGTCGTCTGGGTTCAGTGGTCAAATATAGATCAGAATGACTGGAAATGGCCCAGGATGCAGTGGGAGACCTTGGCCTTTTTGAGCTAAGGTCTTATCTGAGTTCTCATTTTGAGTGAAGCAACACTCTCACATAAAGGGTAGTCAGTGATTAGGGCTCTTTAAGGATGATCCAAGGAATGGCCCTTTTAATTAAAAAAAAAAATCAAACTGGAAGGGGAAGACCCTCAGGATTTCTGGCCTAAGGAGAAACAACTACTATTTACATTCACTCTGAGCCCATCCAAGCCAAAAAATAACCATTAAGTGGTGCTTGGGAGGGATCTATTGTTATCCAGTCAATGAGAGCCAGAGTGAATTGGGTTTAACGCATGGTCTTTAAGTAAAAAAATGTAGCCAGTAAACCTCAAGATATGATAGGTTTCACTCATAAAATTTACTTTCCTTTGGGCAGAACACCCTCAGGCAAGGGCATGATACCCGATGTGAAGAGAGGAGAGGAAGAGGGAGAGCTGTGTTGCCCAACTGAAATTGGCCAGTTGGGTCCCCAGTGAGTAGCTCAGGCACAGGTTGTGGTTTGTCCTTTGTTCTCTAAGAGATCCATGACATCAGGAAGATGACTCCATGACTTGCAAATGAATTGGATTTTAGTTAGGGAGGGCTGTACAAAGAAACCAGCCTCACATTCTCCTCCAGAGTCATCTGAGTCCAGTGTCCAGATATATAGATCAGGATTACTGGAGATGGCCCACCTAATAGTGGTATTGCTGAATCAAAGGGTATGCACAGTTTGGCTGCCCTTTAGACATAGCTCCAAATTGCTCTCCAGAATGGCTGAATCTCACTGAAGCTTTTTGAACAAGGGAGTAACATGGTTGGACAAGTTTTAGGAAACAATAAAACTGAAAAGCCAACTTTATTGGCATAGTCTGCACCATTTTCTCTCATATGCTGACACTCATCATTATAGTGAAGCTGACTAGGCTGTTCTGAACAAACAGCCTTTTACACAGATACTCTATAGGGTCACAAAGGATAATCCCTGGGAATTCTGTATTGAAAAAACAAACAGGTCTCTCTCACACAAATAATGGAGTAAAGAGGCTTACTTTATTCAAATCTTATAAGATAGGCTTGTGTTGCATAAAAGCTATAAGAAATGAATTAAAGCCTAAGGTGATGAATCTGGGAAGGAACAAGCAGACTGGGACAATGGGAGAAAAAAAACCCAAACCACAGTAAATATGGAGTCAGAGAACCTGGGTTCAAATGCACAATATCTGTGTGTTGAACAAGTCATAATGGATGATGGAAAAAGAATGCTGAGCTTGGTATCAGAGAACTTGGCTTCAAGTCCTGGGTCTGCCACCCCTCTACCTGTGTAACATTAAACAAGTTATTTATTCTCACTGGCCTGTTTCCTCATCTATAAAATAAAGGCATAACTAAATGACTTCTGAGTTCCCGTTCAGCTGCAAATGCTTGTCTTTGGGTTTGAGCTTCCTCATTTTTCAAAATAAGGGGGGGAAGTGTTAGAATAGAGGACCTTTAAGGTTCTTTAAAGTTCTTAATCTATGACTTAACTTCAACTTTCAGCTCTGTTATTGTAATTGTGTAACTATACCAGTGAGCCTAGAACAGCCACCAGCTCTGGAGTTGGAGGATGTAGATTCAAACCTCACCTTTAATGTTTATTATCTATGTGACTATATATATGATGAGAGTTGGGAGGTGTTGGGACCCTGAGAGTCACCTGGAATGAATTCACACACTCAAGTCTCTTAGTTAAGTGGCAAAATGTTTTTTTATGGTAAAGCTTTAGCAAAAGTGGGCAAAGGTCCTTAAGGAACCTTCAAGTGTTGGGGCTTATACGGAAACTGTGTGTGGGAAACCAATGCCAGGGATGCTAATTAGGTAATCTAGGGGTCCAGGTGTCTTTGGAAGTTATGTATGGGAAAGTGTAGGGAGCATACCAGACATCGAGGGAGTTGTCAGAGACATGGACCTTGGGGATCTAGCTAGAGGGAGTCCTTGGGCCTGGTACCCCTCTGTCTGTTCTGATAAGAAAATGTTTTCTGCAACAAAAGAAAATTTTCTTACAGGACAGGGGCCTACTGAGAAATTGGGAGACTTCCAGAGACATGATCTTAGGGCCACCCCATGATATAGGCAAGGGCCTTAACTTCTCCACAATTCATCTGCAAAATGCATTTAGACAAGAACAGTGGGTCTAAACTTTTTGTGTATATTGTAAACCACAAGACTCTAAATTGAGTCGGAGCCTAGAGAACATTTCAGTCAATTTTCAACGTTTTGCTCTTAGGATCCTTTTATACTTTTAACAATTATTGAGTCACCCAAAGAATTTATGTAAATGACACCTATGTCATTTATTATGTAAATTATGCAAATTTATTTATTATGTAAATATGTAAATATTTACTGTATTGGAAGTCAAAATGGATAAACTGTTAATAAATTTTATTTCATAACTCATTTAAAATGACAATAAGCCCATTGTTAACAGAAATAACATTTAAAAAACTGTATTTTCTAAAACATAAATTTAGGGAGAACAGCGGCATCGGTTTACCTATTTTTGCAAAACTCCCTCACGTTTACCTTCATGGGTTCTCCTAAGGGCTTCTGTATTGGATCTACCGCTATCTGTCATTTTGATGGAAATATATGGAGAAAACCCAGCTTCACAGTCGACAGGTGGAAAATGGGAGTAATTCAACATGCCAGTAAGTCTAAGTACTGTTAGGAAAAGGTTTGACCTCACGGATCCCTGGGACCACCTTCTGAATGAGAAGCGCTGGTGTAAGCGCACAAACCCTCAGGGTAAAGGGAATAACTCACGACGAGGGCTTCAAGGTTGATAAGTGCTAACGGAGGGGGGGGGAAGGTCAGGGAGAAAACGTCAGGAGACTGGAAGCTCCTACAGGGCAGCCGCTCCCTAGGGCGCTAGGCTTCCCTCCACACAGCGGCGACAGCCTGAGGACCACGAACAAGACAGAGACGGCGGAGAGAGGGAGCCGGGACGGAGAAACGTACGCGCAAGCGCACAAGCCGCGAAACCCTCCCCAGCCGTTCCGACGCTCGGAGGCGTGCGCGCACGCGTAGCTACGCGGCCCCCGGGGGACGCGCACGTTCTTCCTCCCACGAAGCCCCTCACCCCACCCCCACGCCCCGGGACAACTTTTTCTCCTCCTCTCTTCTTCCCCCTCCCACCTCCTCCGCTTACGGAGCGGGCCTCGCAGGCCGCAAGCCCCCCTAGGACCGAAGGGGTGAGCCGACGTGCCGACGTTGACACGCCGATGCGTACGCCGTGCCGGCTTCGGAGAGCTCCCTCTGGGCCCCGGCGCCCTCCGCTTCTCCCTCCCCCCTCTCCCAGCAGTTTTGCGCGTCTGCGCAGGCGTCGGTGCTGTTGCCGGCTGCCGGAGTAGGAGGGAGGCCGAGTCGCGCGATTCCTCCCGGACGGAGGCAGTGGGACTGCCATTTGTCCGCCCTGCCAGACGTGGAGATCGACCTGGAGACGCCAGGTATAGAGACGAAAGCGAGGAAGGTGGGCAATGGAGCTGTGGGAAACGTGGGAGCCCCGGCTGGCCGGGGGGTGTGGAGGGAGGTCAGCGAAAGCAGGAAGTTGGGCACGGCGTGGGGCCGGAGGGGCGAGACGCAGCCTTTCGGGGGTGCTTGCGGGTGTGGAGCCCTCACTTCTGAGCGCCAGGCTCGTCCTCGGGGGTCAGCGCGGAGCTGCCGCTGTCAGGCGTCCCTCCCCTCCCCCTTCCCCGCCGGCCCCCTGGAGAGGGGTCACCCCTCGTTCCTCCTGCACTTACTCAGGTGGAAGAGCCGGGCTGGCGGGAGGGGCGAGGGGTCCGAGGGTGCGGAAGGAAAACCAGGCAGTCACTGCCCAAGGGGTGTCCGCCCCACACTTGTGTCGTTAAGGGAGTTTGGGGATGGTTTTCTGTACGGAAGAAGAAACTTGTTACACTTTGGTTTCCTGCAGTGTGCCCGTTGACGTTGGGTCGGAACCGCCTGTTTTCTGGTACAGGTGTCGAGTAATGAATGTGTGGGGAGGTGTTAGTGAAAAAAGTACAGGACTAAGAAAGGCTTTCTAGGGAACTTAAAAGTTAAAGAAAGATGTGTAGGTTTGTTTTTGTTGTGTGATGGGAATCCTGCCTCTGTCGTGGTGAGGAGGGACGCTAATGAACTTCATTTTAATGACAGCCCATTTAACCAGGTTTTCTTCTTTTTCTTGGCTTCCCTGTGGAAGTGAAACTAACAAGCTGTCTATTATTTCCATTGAGAGTTAAACAGCAGTAATAAATAATAAGTATTAAGTGCTTATTCTTTGCGGGGCACTGTGCTGAACTTGTGATGCTGTGTGCAGGATGCTTATTTCATTCACATGTTCATTTCACAGTAGTTTCACTTGAAAGAAGAGTGACCTATTTTACTCCAAGATGATGCTGAGTTGAATATACTGCCACCAGATTTCATGAAAATGAAAAGTACATTTCTGATTTTCAACTCAGAAATTACTTCTGTACTGTTAATACTCTTTTTCTCCCTACTTTTCACTGCTATATTGTTTTTTGTTATGCTTTATGATTGGGAAAACTATTAGCCTCAGTTGCACTAGAAAAAATTCTCCTTTAGAGTAGCAGTGTTATAAAGGACCGGACTTGGAATCCCACCTAATGAGCAAGTCATTGCTTTCCTCTGAGCCTTGGTTTCCTCCTCTGTAAACTAGGAATAATAATACCTGTAGTACTTCACTTGTACATTGTATGACTCCGGTGGGATTATCTATGTAAAGAAAGCCTTAGAAAACCATGTAATTGTTACTTAAGGTCTTACATCAGAGTTCTTAACTTTTTTCTGTCATGGACTGCATTGTGAGCCTGGTGAAGCCTATAGTCTCCTCACAATAATGCTTTAAAATAATTGAAAAAATGCTCAAGATTAGGCAAAGATTAGTAAAATATTATTTTTTCCCTATCCAGGTTCATGACTAAATCTAGTTTGTGGACCCCACGTTAAGAACTCCTAGACAAAATCTGAGCTTACTTATATACTTTTTTTTTACTTATATACTTTTTTGCTCCACCATTTGCTCTTTTTCCTGGAGCCTCAATTTTAATTTATTTTTTTGAGGTAGAAAACTTGAGATAAACTCATTGACCTATAGTTGGCCAAAATAAGGTTCTTTCTGTAATATTAAATTGCCAATATGTATTCGTAGCTAGTGTTAGGTGAAGAAAACACAGAGATGTCCCACCTGTGTATTATAATCCTGTAATTAATGCTAGACTTGACCTACTTCTGTCAAGAGGTAGTTAACATGCTTGTGAATAAACAGCTAGGTGAGTTATTTTTATATTAAAGTTTGACTGAATATAAATATTGATAATACATTCTCCTCTCAGCCATATCTCTCTTTATCACACTTCATGTACATCTTTTTAAGTATTAGATCCTGGAAAAAGTTTTCACCCTAAGCTTGAGTCAGTGCATCTTAAATAGGTTGACAGGCCTCCAGGACTGGCTTTTTAATATCATTTAGATTTGTTAGTGTGGTTGTGGATCTTTTTTTTTTTGGATTAATGCATTACATAGTATTGTGATGTGATGAAAGGCAGCATGGCATAGTAGACTTCAGAGTCAGGGCTATTTGGGTTTAAGTCTCCATCTCTGACACATTCTGAAATTGACAATTCCCTATCTACTTTTATATAGTAGCCTCTTAGGAGGCACCCTACACTGTTTAAAAGCACTGGAAGATGTCATTCAACAAGGCTAAGTGCTGGAGATACCAAGAAAGGCAAAAAACATGGTCCTGGGACTTAAGGTCAGCTCTTAGGAGCTCATGTTCTTACGGGGGAAACACCATTTAAATATTTAGATACCTAAGTTATATATACAGAGTAGAGGATGGGCAGCTAGGTGGTGCAGTGGATAGAGCCCCAATGCAGGAGTCGGAAGTATGTGAGTTCAAATCTCACCTTAGACACTTGACACTGACTAGCTGTGTGACTTTGGGCAAGTCACTTAACCCCAGTTGCCTCATCCTGGGTCATGTCTAGTCATCTGATGAATATCTGGTCACTGGATTCAGATGGCTCTGGAGGAGAAGTGAGGCTGGTGACCTGCATAGCCCTCCCTCGCTCAAAGCAAAGTCAAGTGCAAGTCATGTCATTATTTCTCTGATGGCATGATCTTCAACAAGGAAGAAAGAACATATGCATACAGTAGAGGGAAGGTACTTCAGAAAGGAAGGCATTAGCAGCAGGGGAGTCTTGGAAAGGTCTCTTGAAGAGGACAGGATTTCAACTGAATCTTGAAGGAACCTAGAGAAACTAAGAAGCAGTGGGGAAGAGGGAAAGTGTTTCAGGCAATGATATATTGCTGGGAGATGTGAAGAAGCTCATGTACGCCAGAGTAGCTGGATTGTAGAGTGAGGAGAAAGGTGTAAGAAAACTGATAAGGTAAGTAGAGTTTTGCATGACAAATAGAGGATTTTGTATTTGATTCTCATGGTAACCTTGAGCCACTGGAGTTTATTGACTACAGGGTTACATGGTTATAATTGAGGAAATCATTTTGGCAACTGAATGGAGAATGGACTACAGTGCAGAGAACCAAACGAGGAAAGCAATCTGTTGATTTCAGTTTTGATAGGAAATCTCAAATTGATTAAGTTGTTTGCAATACCTAACATAAATTATTGATAGCATCAATTTTTCTGTTGCATTTAAAGTGATTCCTGCAATAATTGCCATCAATTGGTGGCCTTGAGGCTTTACTCAGTATAGGATTCATCTCCACTATGGAAATTAATTTTTTTCGAAACATTTTTGTGTTCATAGGCCCCTTCCACCTAATTTCAGTACTTTTTTGCTTATTGAAAGTAACATTTCCTTGTTCATGAACTTAACATTTACTTTAGTAATTAGAAAAGGTAAGAGAAAATTGTTTGAAATATTGCAGTCACTTAATAAAACACTCATTGATTGATTACATAATTACAAAGATGTGTTAGCTATTTAAGAAAAGATTTGAATTTTTTTCCTTTTTTAATCTTTTTGTCCTTAATAGTATTTTGGTTTTTTCCCCAATTAAATGTAAAAGTAATATTCAACATTCATTTAGGTAAAATTTCAAGTTCCAAATTTTTCTCCCTTCCTTTCATTCCCCTTCTCTAAGACAGCAGCAAGCAATCTGGTATAGGTCATACATGTACAGTCCTGTTAAATGTATTTCCTCATTAGTCGTATTGTGCAAGAAGAATCAGAACAAAAGGGGAAAACCATGAGTAAGAAAAAAATAAAGTAAAAATGCTTTGATGTACATTCAGACTCCATAGTTCCTTTTCTGGATGTGATTAGCATTTTCCATCACTGAGTCTCTTGGAATTGTCTTAGATTGTTGTATTGCTGAGAAGGGCTAAGTCTAGCATAGTTAATCATTGCACGATGTTGCTATTTCTATGTACAGTATTCTGGTTCTGCTTGCTTCATTCAACATCAGTTCATGTAAAGCTTTCCAGGTTTTTATGAAATGAGCTTCTTCATCATTTCTTATACCACAATATATTACATTCATATACCACAACTTGTTCAGCTATTCCCTAGTTCATGGGCATCCCCTCAGTTTCCAATTCTTGGCCACTACAAAAAGAGCTGCTGTAAATATTTTTGTATATGTGGATACTTTTCCCTTTTTATGGTTTCTCTTGGGTACATACCTAATAGTGGTATGGTTGGATCAAAAGGTATGCACAGTTTGGATGCCTGTTGGGCATAATTCCAAATTGCTCTCCGGAATAGTTGGATCAGTTCATAACTCGGTCAACAATGCATTAGTTTTCCAATTTTTCCACATCTTCTCCAAAATTTATCATTTTCCTTTTCTGTTGTATTAGCCAATGTGATAGGTATGAGGTGGTACCTCAGAGTCATTTTAATTTGCATTTCTCCAATCAGTAGTGATTTAGAGCTTTTTTTTCATATAATTTAAGATAGCTTTAATTTCTTCCTCTGAAAACTGCCTTTGAGAATTTATCAATTGGTGAATGACTTTTATTCTTATAAATTTGATTCAGTTCTCTATATATTTTAGAAATGAGGCCTTTATCAGACACTGACTGTAAAAATTCTTTCCCAACTTTCTCTGTATAATCTTGGTTGCATTGCTTTTGTTTGTGCAGAAAAGTTTTAATTTAATGTAACCAAAATTATCTATTTTGCATTTCATAATGTTCTATATCTCTTATTAAGATTTTGAGTTTCAAAGAAAGATGACTTTTGTGTTGCTGAACTATTTTAAATGTGTGTCAGAATTATTAATAGAAAGCAGAAGCAATTATGGTACATACTGTTTGATCTCCTCAATATCAGTTTCTAACAGTACTTGCCATGGCTAGGAAGGAAACTAATATAATGCTGAGGTCATCTGGTAGTCAGTATATTCTAGTTGTTTTCAAATTGTTGTTGTTTTGAAGATCTTGTTTTAAGAAGAGGCATCCACCTCTGAATTATAGACATATATGGGGGGAAAAAGCCCAAACTTTTGTGCTCAATTTTCTGATAATATTCACTCTTATTGTCCACTGCTTCTTTGCTTTAGGGATAACTTTTCTCACAGACTTGTTAAATGAATAACATAGGATCCTAGGATTATAGATTTAGATCTGGTGATCTAGTTCAACCTCAGCATGTTACAGTTGAAGAAATTGAGTACCAGAGTGATTAAGTAACTTGCCCAAAGTTATAATACAGCTAGAAAGGGTTTAAACCCAGATCTCTAACTCCTAATCCAATTGTTTGACGAATAGTGCCTTAATGTGCCTGTTTTCCCTCAGCCCCTCTAACTTTTTCAATTTTCCTTTTTATTTTAAATCAACTCTGTCAGTCTGATAGACATGAGTTGCTTCAGATTTGCCTCAGTTTATCTAATATTAATGATTTTGAGCATTTTTTTTTGTATGGCTCTAGACAACTACATTTCCCCGCCTTGAGAACTGCCTATTCACATCTCTTGACAATTTATCATTTGGTATGGCTCTTATTCTAAATCCGTTTGAATCCATTTTTCATGTTTTGTAGAAATGAGGACTTTATTAGAGAAACTTGCTATGAAGATGATTTTTTTCTCATTTAATTGTTTCCTTTCTAAATATTAGCTGCATTGGTTTTTATTAAAAAAAAGTTTCAATTTTACATAATCAAAATTGTTTATTTTATAATCTGGTATCCTCTTTATTCCTTGTTTGGTCATGAAATCTTCCCTTGTCCATCAGTCTGAAAGGGAATTTCTTTCTTGCTCCTCTGATTTATGGTGTGACCTTTTATATCTAGATCATGCATTCGTTTAGAGGAAAAGGTATGATGGGAGTCTTGATGAGTATATGTTAAGAATAATTAAGTGAAATAAAGCTGTATAGGCAGGTTGAAGGCAGATTTCAGTTGACTTTAAATTTCAGGGTTGGAAGTTTGTATTATATTCTCTACATTGTGCCATAAAAGTAGAGAACAAATAGAAAGGTGGTTTTTGTTGTTTGTTATTTTGTTATAGTTAAGGGAGTGATGTGGTCTGTCCTGTGTGTTTGGAAACTATTTTGACAGCTGTCTAAAGGATGGATTGGAGAATGGAGAGACTAGAGATAAGGAAATCATTATAATAAATAGTACAGGTAAAAATGATGAGGGCTCAACTAAAGTGACGGGAATAATGTGAATGGAGAAGAAAAGATGAATGTGACATGTATTGTCACTGTAGAATTGACAAGACTTGGTAATTGTTTTGGATGTGTGGGTGAAGGGGGAAGGGAGGGAAAGGGAGAGGTGATTTAAAAGTACAAGCATGGATAATTTGGAAAAGTTGAACAGCATATGTAGAAGTGATAATTGATTTGGAATAAGAAGAGTGAGGTATACATCCTTGGCGAGTCATTTAACCTCTTTGGAACTTGATTCTTCTTCTGTAAATCTATGATGGTGCTATTAGGGAACATGGAAGAAAGATAATTGAGTTTGAGATGCTGGTAGGACATTAGGTGGAGATGCTTGGTAGGCAGTTGGAAATGTACTGGATCTCCTTTCAAAGGGGAGAAATCAGAGCTAGATATATAGATTTGGGAATCATTGACATAGTGATAGTTGAAAACATGGGAGTGAATGAGAATATAGAGTATATATAGAGAATAGAGTTAAGGTAACTTTGAGCCATATTTAAGTAGGTGGGAAGAGTGTGAAATAAGGAAACATAGTTGGTTAGACAGGAAAACAAGGAGAGAAGAGTATCAGAGAACCCAGGGAAAGAGATATCAAGGATAGCCAGAAATATCTGATGCTGTGGAAAGGTTAATAAGGTGAAGGACTGAAGAAAAGGACATTGTATTTTATCATTAAGTTGATATTGGAAAGAACTATTTATTTCACTAGTGTGACAAATCTGTCAGACTGCTAGGGTTTGAGGCTTGGTGATTGGTGAGTCATTGAGTATAGGTTTCTAGAAATTTGATAGTGAAGGGGATGAGAGAGAGAGAGTACTTGCCTAAGGGGCAGAAGGCCTGGAGAGACCTGAGATGTTTATAAACCAAAGATTAGAAAAATTTGGTAATTAAAGGAAGGATGATAATCCATAGATTAGGTCTGGGTGGAGACTGGGAAGACATGATCCAGAGTACAGTGAAAGGGTTAACTTTGCAAAGAGGATGATGTCATTCTGGATAATTTTTCCTCTTGATTTTTCATAATCCTCCTCTATCCTGTTTCTTGTCTTATCAGACCGTTCCTTTTCATCATTTTTTGCTGAATCTTCTTCTGTATCTCACCCTGTAATTGTGAATGTACCCCACAACTGTGTCTTGTTACTTCCTCTCTATACTTTCATTTTTGGTGACCTTGTCAACTTATGTGGATTCACTTATTAAGTGGATATCCTAGATGTTATATCCAACTAGTCTCTTCTGAGCTTAAGTTCTATAAATCCAATTATCTGCTAAACATTTTGAATGAGAATTTCCCTTAGGAATGTCAAACTCAGCATGTTCAAAATAGAGAATTCATTATCTTTCTGTCTATACCTGGCCCTTGTCTTAACCTTTTTGTCTTGGTTGAGAGTACTATCTATCATACTGTCAGTCACCCAGATTTTCAAGAGTCATCCTGCTCTCCGCATTAACCCTCACCTCACATATTTATTCAGTTGCTAGATTTTGTCATTTTTGCCTTCATAGCATCTCTCCAATCTCTTCATTTTCTCTACTCAAAGGTTTAGCATTCTAATTCATTACCTCTTGACTTGACTATATCAATAGTCTACAAATTGGATTCTTTACATAAAGTCACTTGTCTAAACTGTCCTCATAGCTTCCCAGTGATATTCTTAAAAGTCACTTGTAACTGTGTTACTCCTCTTCTAAATAAATAACAGAGTCTCCCTATTACTTCTAGGATCAAATACAAATTCCTCTGTTGAGCATACTGTTTGGGTGAACATTGTGAACTAGCTGACCTAGTCTGAAAGTCACCAAACGCCTGCCATGGCCCAGATACTGTGTTGGTCAATAGGGATACAGAGACAAAAATGAAAACCGTCTCTACCCTCAAGGAGCTTCATTCTGTTGGAGAAAAACAGCTGTAACATACAACTGTATAAATTTTGGGGAAAGGAGAATTTTCTGATTATTTTCCATTTTACTTCTAATAGTTCTTTTTTTAAAATGATAGTCTGATCCTAATTGCTATTTATTTGTGATATTTCTTTCAAGAGATAACCTGTGGAGTCTTTCTAATTGCACTTTGTTTTCTGTTTTTAATAGGTCTTGGCAGTTATATTTATGATTTCTTGAAATATGGTTTCAACACTTTTTTTTGGTCATGAGTGAGTGAAAAAATTAATGAAACATCTCTTAAGCACTTACTGTGTGTAAAGCCCTGTGCTGAGATCTGGGAGTAAGTAAAGTAAGATAGTCCCTGTTTTCCAGAAGCTTTCATAATAATTACAATATAATAATATAGTAATTGTAACAGTTACATTTTGGATTGAAAGGTCCTGTGTTCCTTTGGGTATAGCAGCAAAGCAGTGGGTAATAACATTAATGTCATTTTTATCAATAAAATCATCAGTTTCTGATGTTGAACTATTTAACTATGCCAAGGATTTTGGTGCCAAGAACTTTCCTTCCTGGGTCTTCAGTAGATGTGTGTGTAGCATCTGCAAGAGCAGTTGCCAAGTTTTATCTCCATAGGGGTTGCTTTGTAGAATGAAGACTTGTGATCATTGGGCTAGAAGCATTGCTATTCTAAAGGCTCTTGGGTTAGTCAGGTCCTTAACCTGTTCTCTTTGGTCATTTATATTAAATTTTCTTCTGCTTTTTAAGTCTTTTTATTTTAATATTTCTTGTTGCTTCATTGGGTTGTTATCTCATATTTGGCCTATTCTCAACTTTTAGGACATTTAATTCTTGAGTGAGTTTTAACAATTATTTTCCTTTGCCATTCTTTTTCTCTCTAATGGTCTTATTTTGTATATCTTGTTTTATTTTTTTCTGAGTATCCTTTAAGTCCTATTCTGAACTTCCTCCCTTCATCTGAGTTTACCACTTAGGTAACTCTCATTCAGTCAGAGGTATTTTTTCATTGTATATTTTTTTTTCCCCTTTATTAATATGATCAATCTCAGTTTCAGGGTTAGGAGCTTGTATTTGTGTCAGATTCCCTGAACTCTTTAATGTGGACAGACTATTTGTTTCTAAGTGTGGTGACTAGATGCCACCTTTGACATGAATTATCTGATCTTGTTTCCTGCTGTTTCAGGCCCATGTTGCTTAAATATGGGGTTAGGATATTGGCTGTGTAGAGCCTATCTCCTTTTGTGGCCAGGACACTCCATGGTTTCCTCATGCAGAGTATCTCTCAGGGCCTAATTGTTGCCAAACTTCTAGACCTTCCTATAGATTCTGTGCTTCTCTGGACCTGTTTCCTTTTGTGGGATTGGGCTGCTCTGGACTGTGTCTTCCGTCATGTTGGTTTATCCCTGTTGAGAACTTCTGCAGGATTCTGACAGTCATTTTTGTATATTCCTTGTCTCGATTGAGGAGTTTGTAGGTGATTCTTTTTGACTTTCTTTATTATCACTGTTCTTTTGTCTCATTTTTAGAGCTTTACTGGGCTTTTTTGTAATGGACCTAGTCTCTTTAGGTCCTAATATGTAAGCATTTTCCCACACACTTTTTAGCTATTTAAAAGCTGCAGCTATTTTTTTTTTTTTTTGCCTTCTGTAATTGCTTTTGCAGAAATGTACACAAATACAACTTTGGACTTTTGCTTCAGCATTAGTGATATCTTTTGTTGGTCCACAGAATTTAGTAAAAATCCTTTCAGATTAGGACACTGATTTTGTTTTATGATGAGCAAGATATGTTCTAGGGAAAGTTAACTTGAGAAGGAAGATACAATCAAAATTTATGTATCAAAAATATACTTTACTCCATTATCTTGACAAGTATAATTTATCTTGTAATTATTTTAATAAGATGCATGGAGCCTTTTAAAATGTTCTGTGGCATATTGTATAAAAAGTAATGTTCTCACTAATATGTGGCCTCATTACTAACTCTTGCTATTAAATTTCTTTCAGAAAGCAGGTGAGACTGTCAGTTTTTTGTTAGGGTTTATCAAGTTTGTGGATTAGCAAAATGAAATTTAATGAGTTCTGACTGGCCTCTTTTTTGAGGTGAATAAGGGAATTAGAAGATTACCATTTGTGAACTATGTAGAATTGATAGAAGTAAAAACTGAAGTTCTCCCTTTATCCATAGGCCAATCTGGGGCAAAATTCCATAAACCATTTTTCTACTATGACTTGTTTCTGAAGTGACTGATTTGACAGAAGAGCCATCCTTTGTCTATTTATTTCTGGTCTTTTTTGCAAAGAATACATAATACTGTTGGTGAGTATTTTTGCTGGGTATGCCTTTCCTCTATGAACTTGCCTGGGCATGCTGTTAATTTCATGTGGGCTGCCTGCCAGCTTTGTCTTTTCATTACCTTTGCTCAGGGGATGGCTCACTAGCCACTTGGTAGTTCGATGATAATAAATTTGCAATTAACTTAGATAGGTTTGATATTTTTATTGTATTTTTTTAAGTGGCTCTTTGTTGCCTGGAATTGTTTTGTAATTTTTACTATATAAATCTTGGGTGTAGCTTGGTTGGTATCTTGACTTAAAAATATTTTTTGTGGTTTATAGTTGTTTGGAATGAAACTTTACTTTTTATTATTTCCTCTTGGATGTGATTGCCATATAATGAAGGAAAGGAGACTTTATTAAGCCCTTAGTAGAGATATATTGTTACTCTTTGTAGTTGTAGCTTGTATCCAGCTACTTTACAGAAGGTATTTTGTCTTCATTAATTTTTTACCTGAGTTTCTGGGATTTTGAAAGTAACTATTATGTCCTACTCAAATGGAAATAGTTCTTCCTATTATTTTCCTAATAATTCTCAAATTTTAAGACTGTCACATAACATTGGAGAAAGAGGAAATTCTTTTTTTCTTTTTAAATGTGTATTTATTTATTTTTAGTCTTCAACATTCATTTCCACAAAATCTGAGTTCCAAATTTTCTCTCCATCTCTCCCCTCTCCCCCATAACGCCTTGCATTCTGGTTACCCCTTCCCTCAATATGCCCTCCCTTCTATAACACCCCTCACTTCTTATCCCAGTCTTCTTTATGTCTTTTCTTGTAGGGAAAGATCGATTTCTGTATGCCATTATCTGTATTTCTTTATTTCCCGGTTGTATGCAAAAACAGTTCTCAGCATTTGTTCCTAAAACTTTGAGTTCCAGCTTCTCTCCCTTCCTCCCTCCCCACCCATCCCTATTGAGAAGGCAAGCAATTCAATATAGGCTATATATGTAGAGTTTTGCAAAAGACTTCCATAATAGTCATGTTGTGTTTTTTCCTTCCATCTTATCCTGCCCCCCATTTATTCTATTCTCTATTTTGACCTTGTCCCTCCCCAAAAGTGTTTACTTCTAATTATTCTCTCCTCCCATTTGCCACCCCCACTTGTCCCCCTTCTCCTCTATTTTCCTGTAGTGTAAGATAGATTTTCATACCAAATTGAGTGAGCATATTATTCCCTTCTTAAGCCAAATGTGGAGAGAGTAAGCTTCACTTTTTCCCTCTCACCTCCTCCCTTTTCTTCTCCATTGAAAAACTTTTTCTTGTCTCTTTTATGAGAGATAATTTGCCCCATTCCATTTCTCCTTCTCTCCTCCCAATATATTCCTCTCTCACCCCTTATTTTATTTTTTAGATATCATCCCTTCTTATTCAACTCACCCTGTGTGTGTGTGTCTGTGTGTAATCTCTCCACCTACCCAAATACCGAGAAAAGTCTCAAGAGTTACAAATATTATCTTTCCATGTAGGAATATAAACAGTTCAACTCTAGATCTAAAGTCCCTTATGATTTCTCTTTTCTATTTACCTTTTCTTACTTCTCTTGATTCTTGTGTTTGAAAGTCACATTTTTTATTCTATTCAGTTCTGATCTTTTCATCAAGAGTGCTTAAAAGTCCTCTCTTGCACTGAATTATCATTTTTTCCCCTGAAGTATTATACTCAGTTTTGCTGGATAGGTGATTCTTGGTTTTAATCCTAGTTCCTTTGACTTTTGGAATATCGTTCTCCAAGCCCTTCAATCCCTTAATGTAGAAGCTGCTAGATCTTACGTTATCCTGATTGTATTTCCACAGTACTCAAACCATTTATTTATTAATGTTCTATAATCATTACCAAAAACTTAGTTTTTTATCCCACCACCACCTCCCTCCCTCCCTCCCCAAGACACCATATAATTCTGTATAAGATCCACATATACTTTCCTATTGAATATGTTTTCATTATAGTTATTCTGTGTAGACAAACTAAAATAAATGGAAGAAATCATATAACAAATCAAAACATAATACACATACACATAAACAAACATAATCTGCCACATTCTGCAAATGAGTTCCATAGTTGTTTCTCTGAGTGTGGAAGGCATTTTGTCTTAGAAAACCATTGGGAATTATTTTTTTCTTTAAGTTCTTGCGTTATTATGAAGCTCCAAGTCTACCAGAAAAAAACTCTCGCACACTGTGGTCTTTGCTGTGCACACAGTTCTCCTGGTTCAGCTCATTTTGCTCAGCGTCAGATCGTCTAAGTCCTTCCAGGTCTCCCTGAAGTCTTCTTGTTCATCATTTCTTATGGCGCAATAGTACTCCATTACATTCATATACCATAATTTGTTCAGCCATTCCCCAATTGATGGGCATCCCCTTGATTTCCAGTTTTTGGCAACTACGAAGAGTGCTGCTAATATTTTTGTACATGTGGGACCCTTACCCATTTTT
The DNA here is from genome assembly GCA_028658325.1 of Potorous gilbertii. Lineage (NCBI taxonomy): Eukaryota > Metazoa > Chordata > Mammalia > Diprotodontia > Potoroidae > Potorous > Potorous gilbertii. The sequence continues at coordinate 377,712,893 of CM053770.1, read as the reverse complement.
ATGATCTCTTGGGGATAGAGTCCTAGTAGCGATATTGCTGGGTCAACGGGTATGCACATTTTTGTAGCCCTTTGAGCATAGTTCCAAACCATTCTCCAGAATGAGCTCACAGCTTCACCAACAATGAATTAGTGTTCCAACTTTCCCACATCCTCTCCAATATTTATCATTTCCCTGTTCTGTCATGTTTGCCAATCTTATAGGTGTGATGTGGTACCTCAGAATCGTTTTGATTTGCATCTCTCTAATCAAAAGTGATTTAGAGCATTTTTTCGTATGATTATAGATATCTTTAATTTCTTCCTCTGAAAATTGCCTGTTCATATCCTTTGGCCATTTATCAGTTGGGGAATGACTTGTATTGTTGTACATTTGACTGAGTTCTTCATATATTCCAGAAATGAGGCCTTTATCCCCAAGATTAGCTGTAAAAATTCTTTCCCAATTTACTACATCCCTCCGAATTTTGGTTGCATTGGATTTGGTTGTGCAAAAACTTTTCAGTTTAATGTAATCAAAGTTATCCATCTTGCATTTCGTAATGCTTTCTATCTCTTCTTTAGTAAAAAATTTTTCCCTTCTCCATAAATCTGATAAATACACTATTCCTTGCTCCTTCAGTTTATCCATGGTATCAATCTTTATACCTAGATCATGTACCCATTTGGACTTTGTACGGTGTCAGGCATGGGTCTGTGCCTAGTTTCCACCACACTGTTATCCAGTTTTTCCAGCAATTTTTGTTGAACAGTGAGATCTTATCCCAGAAGCTGGGGTCCTTGGGTTTATCAAACAGGAGGTTGCTGTATTCCTTGCCTACTGTGTCTTGAGTGCTAAGTCTATTCCACTTGTCTACTCTTCTGTTTCTTAGACAGTATCAAGTGGTTTTGATAATTGCTGCTTTATAGTACACTTTGAGATCTGGTAGCGCTAGGCCACCTTCCCTAGCATTTCTTTTCATTAGTCCCTTTGATGTTCTGGACCTTTTGTTCTTCCAGATGAATTTTGATATTATTTTATCCAGCTCTATAAAATAATTATCTGATAGTTTAATTGGTATGGCACTAAATACATAAATTAATTTAGGTAGAATTTTCATTTTTATTTTATTAGCTCGGCCTACCCATGGGCAACTGATGTTTTTCCGCTTACTTAAATCTGACTTTATTTGTGCAAAAAGTGTCTTGTAATTGTGTTCATATACTCCCTGGGTTTGTTTTTGCAGGTAAACTCCTAAGTATTTTATAGTTTCTACCCTAGCTTTAAATGGGATTTCTCTTTCTCTCTTGCTGTTGGGCTTTGGTGGTAATATATAGGAATGCAGAAGATTTGTGTGGGTTTATTTTGTAACCTGCAACTTTGCCAAAGTTGTTTATTATTTCAAGTACTTTTTTACTTGAATCTCTGGGATTCTCTAAGTATATCATCATATCATCTGCAAAGAGTGATAATTTAGTTTCTTCTTTGGCTATTTGTATTCCTTCAATTTCTTTATCTTGTCTAATTGCTACTGCTAATATTTCTAGTACCATATTGAATAATAGTGGTGATAGTGGGCATCCTTGTTTCACCCCGACCTTATTGGAAATGCATCTAGCTTATCCCCATTGCATATAATGCTTGCTGAAGGTTTTAGGTAGATACTG
>CM053770.1:377695499-377710747 GCA_028658325.1 Potorous gilbertii | reverse complement strand
AGAACTAAACTTATAAACAGTCCCTTTCACAAGATTGGTGAAATTTATGTCAACATTTAGTACTATGCTTGAAATAGGTTTTACTCATGTTAACCTGAATCTGTTTAGTTTGTGCTTGCAGTGCATATTTTGTCACTTAGATTTTAAAAATCTTAGATTTTAAAAATCTTAGATTTTAACTAAGATTTCTTTAGAAGAACTTCAGACTCTTAATGTGACAAAGCAGAGTTAGCTTTGAACTGCAGAATCCGCATCTAATTATATTGCTTGCAGCTGTGGAACCACTTTTTTCTATTCTAAATTACTTACCCTAGCTTATTTGAATGATTTAATGCACAGAGGTTAGCCAGTGATTTATAAAGTTTTCTGACATAGCTAAGACAGGCTTAATTAGCCCTACTTAAAAGAAGTTGCACTGTTTAATCACATATTTTCATGATAACTGCCTACTTTCTTTAATGAGAAAAAAATATCTGTTCGTTGATATTTGTAATTGCTAATAAAGATTAAGGAGAAAGTATTTCATTCACTTTCAACTTTAATTGACATTTAATTAATTTTGAATACATAGGTAGTTCATACTTGTCTTAGCAAAAATATGACTATTTCAAATGTTTTTTCCACAAACTTGTCAGAACCATTTATGTATCTGTATCTGTATATATATATATATATATATATATATATATATATATATATATATATATATATATATGTATGTATGTATGTATGTATATGTATATATACATAAAAAATCTTTTTCTAAAATCATTTAATTTAATGTATGTAATTACTACCTGTTAATGTTAATATTACTTCTCTAAAATGCTTCACTCATTGACTCAATTGCTTACTGGTAGAATTCCAAAATCATCCCCTTTGAAGAAAATAACGAGTGAAAAAAATTTGCCAATTTATAGTGGCTAATAGTTGTAGAGAGATTAGTCTTCTCTGATAAAGGAGAAACAAATACCTATAATAAATAATCTATAAAATCTAAATGATTTTTTCATCTATAACAGTAATTTTTTTCAGTATAGAATACTTCCTGGTTTGGAGACACTGTGAGTTGTCAGGTATTCTTGTCTTTTATAGCCTCTGACATTTGCTGGGGTACCAGGGATTAAGCAACTCAGATTTGCTATGAGCATAGAACTAATATGACTCAAAAGAATAACTGAATCTCATCTTCTTGATTCCAGAGCTATCTCTCTAACCTTTATACCACACTACCTCTCACCTAAGAGGAAACTTTTAGTAAATTCATCTTGAATTTACATGTGATTTCCTGACTTACAAAGTCATGAAAATGTTCTAAAAAAATCTCACTGGTCTTGATGGTCTAACTTCAGGGATAACTGACTTAATATTACTAATATTGAAAAGTTGAAAATTGTTTCCAAGAGTAAACATGATTTGAAATAGTGAGCTGGAAGACAGAAGCTTTGAATTCTAATTATGGCTTTTGTACAAACAAGCTTTATGGCCATGTTGGTCTCCAAGATCTTTTTTGCTTTAAGAATCTACTAATGTTTTGGGAATTCTATGAACTTGCTTTTAACTTATCTTCTCCTAGTTCTATTTATTCCTGCCTATTAAGTAAATAATAAGTAGAAAAATAAAAGTGACTGCATTGTCCATTCCATACTCTTCAAGCTAAGCTAAATGCCATTATTTACTACCCATTTTTTTGAGACAAAAACTGTGCTAGCATAAGTACTCCTTTCCCAAAAGTCATTTGACTTCTCTGTGCCTCAGTTTTGTCATCTATAAACTGAGGATGTGTGCTGTGTGACTACCAAAGCCCTTTCCAGCTAGAAATCTATTCTGAAATTCAATACCCTTTGCAAGTGGAGCCCTCCTTACATTATATACACCTCAAAGTGAAGAATTTGGGATTACATTTCTGCATCTTATATTATTAATATGTTTTAATAACATTTTACTTCCATTTGAACATATATGACAATTGTTTTCATGCACACAAATAGAAGACAATTTTATTATAAGTAGTAATGCACATAAAGATCCGCTCTTCAGAGTCCCATCTAATTACAATCAAATGTGCCGACTCCTCTGGCATCTGGGAACTTTTCCTTCCCACATAATTTCAGAGAATCCTTTCTAAGTACATAATTCTTTCCAGTTGGCAGGTCTAATGTTTTGTAAAAAAATTTATTTTTATGTTTTATTGATGCCTTTGCCTTTATATCACAATCGATTTTAGAAAACCAAAGAAAGCTCACATTCCCCTATCCTCCAGATAGATTTCTCCCTGTTGACAGAGAAAAACTGTTTTGCGAAAGCATCCCATACGATGACAAAATCTGTGATGTAGTCCACATTCTGTCCTAGAATGTTGTGCTCCTCTGCCCTGAGTAGGGAAGTATGTTTCAGTATTCTTACTCTCCAACTTTCATTTATTTTTTCTTAGCTCTGAGTTCAAAACTTTCTTTTTGTGATATTTCCATTTATATTGTAGCCGTTGTCTATATTCTTTTGGTTCTTTCTATAACTAAATAATATAATTCTAAGTAAGCTATATTAGAAAATGAAAGACTATGTTAATAAAGAAAGTCAATCAGAACGAGAAGTAAAGGCTATATTTCATCAATAGTAGTGGAAAACTTTCAGCAGTGAATGGGGAAGATAGATGAATTTCAAAGTAAATGATATAAAAAAGTGTTTGAAATGGTAACTTTTACAGATGTTTTGTGCTATAGAGTTATGTACATATTAATGAATTACTAATTATTGGTTAATATATCTTGGCTAGTTCCTTCAACAATTTACCATATTTAGGACAGATTCTGTTGCCCTTGCCAACCAGAAATTCACAAACACCATAATGTATTGAAAGGATTAAGGAAACTTTAAAATTTGCCTGAATTTTAAGTATAATTGCAGCAACTAAATAAATTCCAAATAAAAGATCACTAACATCACTGATTCAGATAAGTATTTCAATCCTGTCTTAATTTTTATAATAAGCCATTGCTGGATATTCCCTCCTTACCATTACATCTACATACCCCAGTAGTTGCAACCCTCCCTTATAAAAATATTAAGCAAAATGTTAAGCAAACAAAAAACAGTGACTTGTCTGACAATATTTAACCCTATTGTCCTTAGCCTCTTACCAAGTTTTATCGTTCAGCCATTCATTTATATCCCAATCTTTGTGACCCCATCGGGGAAATGTGGCCATCAAGTATGGTTTTTTGATTCCAAACTTTATGAAGTCAAAGGGCCACACTTGAGGACTTAGATGACCACATAGGTTCTCCACCCCTGAATGGACTGTAGCACACTAGGCCCTTCTATCCTTCACTGTTTTTCCAAGTCTGCCCAAGTTCATGTTCCATAACACTATCCATTTCATCCTTGGCTATCCCCTTTGTCTTCAGTCTTTCCCAATATCATGGTCTTTTCCAATGAATACTGTGGTCTTTTTACGTGGCCAGAGTATTTGAGCTTGAGCTTCAATAATTGACCTGTTAGTGAATAGCCTAAATTAATTTCTTTAAGTATTGACTGATTTGATCTCCTCATTTCCACTGAACTCTTAAAAGCCTTCTCCAACACAACAATTTAAAAATGTTGATTCTTTGATACTCAGCTTTCCTTATTATCCAACTCTCACAGGCATACATTGCCATTGGACAAACCGTGCCTTTGATAGTACAGACCTTTGTTGGCAAGGTGATGTTTCTGCTTTTTAGTATGTTGTCCAGATTTGCCATGGCTTTCCTTCCAAGGAGCAAGAATTTTTTAGTTTCATAGCTGCAATTGCTGTCTTCAGTGATCTTTGAGTCCAGGAATATAAAATCTGGTGCTGCTTCCATTATTTTTCTCCCTCTATTTGCCAGGAAATGATGGGATCAGTTGCCAAGACCTTGGTTTTATATATATAAATCTCATCAAAAGACTTAATTCCTCTTCACTTCCTGCCATCAGAATGATCTCATCTGCATGTCTGAGATGGTTCAGATTTCTCCAGACAGTCTTGATTCTAGTTTTTAATTCATTTAACCTGGCATTTCATATGATATATTCTGAATATAAGTTAAAGAAATAAGGTGACAATATGCAGCTTTGTCATACTCCTTTTCCAATCTTAACACCAGTCAGTTGTTCTATGTTTGGTTCAAACTGTTGTTTTTTGGCCCATGTGTTCCTCAGGAGACAAGTAAAATGATCTTTGAGGACTTGCTACTTTTAGTTGTGATCCACACAGTCAAAGGCTTTAGTATAACCATCCAAGCAGAAAAAGATGTTTTTCTAGAACTCCTTTACTTTTTCTGCAATCCAGCAAATGTTGGAAATTTGTCCCTAGTTCCTCTGCCTCACTGAAAACTGGTCTGCTCTGCAGATAATTCTCTATTCACATATTGCTGGAGTCTACTTTGCAGAATCTTAAATGTAATCTTGTTGGCATGTAAATAGAGCACAATTCTTTGATAGTTTGAACTTTCCTTGGCATTGCCCTTCTTTAGGATTTGAATATAAACTGATCTTTTCCAATCCAGTGACTGCTCTTGAGTTTTCCAATTTTGCTGGCATATTGAGTGTAACACTTTAACAGAATCAGTTTTTAGGGTTTTAAATAGCACGGCTGGAATTCCATTCCCTCCATTAGCCTTATTGTTAGCAATGCTTCCTAAGGTCCACTTGACTTCATTCTCCAGGATGTCTGCCTGATAGATCATAGGTCAGTTATCACACCATTATGGTTATCTGCAACATTAAGATCTTTATGGTATACTTCTTTTGTGTTGTCTTGGCACCTTAATCTCGTCTACTTTTCTTCTATTTCTGACAATTGCTTATTTTCTCTGAAATTCTTTATTCAATTAGGTGTCTCTTTCCCTTTTTCCTGTACCTTTTACTATTCCTTCTTTCATCATATATTTAGAAAACTTCATCTGACATCCATTTTGCTCTCTTGCTCTACTTTTTCTGTGGAATTTTTTACTTGCTGCCTCCTGTACAGTATTGAGAATCTCAGTCTGTAGTTCTTCAGGCACTCATCTCCCAGATCTAATCCCTTAAATCTATTCCTTACTTCTCCATATTCATTAGGGGTATTATTTAGGTCATTACCAGTATGGGCTAGTGGTTTTCCCTACTCTCTTTAAGTCTGAATTTTAGAATAAAAAGTATATGAGCTGATCCACAGGCAGCACTAGGTCTTGTTTCAATTAACCTTATTATAAAACCTCCTCACCGTTGGCTGCACCATATATAATTGGTCTGATTTTGATGTTGACCATCTTGTGATGTCCATGTGTAGAGTGGTCTTTTGGGTTGTTGAAAAAGAGTGATAAGACCAGTAAGTCATATTAGAAGGTCAAACTTGCCTGTTGTTACTCCAATTATTTTTTGATTTCCTACTTTAATATTCCAAGCCTATGTGATGAATAAAACATCATTCTTGGTGTTATTTTTTTAAAATGTTGTAAGCCTTCATACAACTGCTCAACTTTGGCCTCTTTGGCATCAGTGGTTGGAGCATAGATTTTCATTACTATTGTGGTGAATGGTTTGCTGTGGTTCGGAACAGATATCATTATGTCATTTTTTAAATTATAACCCAATACTACTTTTCTCACCTTTTTATTAACTATGAGAGCTACTCCATTTCTTCTAACATTCTTGCCTGCAGCAGTATGTGTGGTGATCACATAAATTTATCTATTCCCATCCATTTAAATTCATTGACACTCTATGTTGATGTGTAATCCATCCATCTCCTATTTGATCACATCCAGCTTACCTTGCTTGGTTCATAGTTCTCAAATTCCAATATTTACTGAGGATCAGTAAGAAAAAGTATCAGAACTGTTTTTTTTTTTATCACCATGCACATCTATAGCTGAACTTTTTTTTTTTTCACTTTTGGCCCAGCTGCTTCATTAGTACTAGAACTACTTGTATCTGTCTTCCACTCTTTCCCAGTAGTATATTGGACACTTGATCTGAGGAGCTCATATTCAGATGTCATTTCTTTTATCATTTAAATACTGTCCGTGGAGTTTTCTTAGAAAAGATACTGGAGTGGTTTGCCATTTCCTTCTCCAGTGGATCATGGTTTGTCAGAACCCTCCACTATAACCTGTCTTAGATAACAATGGCATAGGTCACTAATTTATCTAATCCTCTCGAGGTAAACAGAGTTAAGGGACTTGTCCAGAGTCACTTGGTAGTAAGTGTCTGAGGCCACATTTGAACTCAGGCACATGAATCTTACTGACACTAGGTCTGCTGAACCTACTGTATTACCTGGCCCTCCCCTTGCAAAATTAAAACATAGATATTTTGCTATCTTTCCTCTGGAATCTGTATTACTTTTTTCATTCTCTCTGAGATTGTCTTTCTTTAAAGTTTTTATTTACATTTTTCTAGTGTGCATTTTATTTTTCCTTTGGTTCTAAATTCCTCATGTCTGTCATTTCTTTTGGCGGTGTTCTATTGAAAAGTATCAGTGTGGGATCCTAAGATGCACCAGGATCTCAATCAGTCCCACTCTTACTATTCCCCCAGCGTCCTCATCACCTGGGATGAATCTTTCTAAAAATCAAGGATCTTCTGTCCAGTGTGCCATAACTTGGAGTAGGTGTATTGCCTCATTGTCAGCAACCTCCACATGTAGCTCCTTTTCATGCCTGTTCCCTAGCTCTCCCACATGGCCTCTCTTTAGTGGACTCCCTGTTTACTTTCACTTCTCAGAGTTCCTCTCTTTATTTAAGATGCAATTCGTGCTTCTTCTGGATGAAACCTTCCTGATCCCTCCAAATGCTAGTGTCCTCCTTGCCAGACTACTTTTTATTTTGCTTTGTATACATTTGGATTTATTAATTTTGTATTTATGCTGTATGCATTTTCACATCTACTTCTTGTATCCATCATTTAGAACATAGGCAATGCAAATATGAATTCCTTTATTCTTTGTACTTGTACCCCTGATGCCTTGTGCCATGTTTGGCACATAATAGATGATTAATTAATGCTTGTTGATTGATTGATGATAGGACCATATAAATGCTTCCAGCCATATAAATTACTGACCTTTCATTCTTTCAGTGGTCTGGGCAAACAGACTTTCTTGCCATACTTTATAAGTGACAGTCCATCTCCCATCTCCGTGCCTTTGTATAGTCTAGAACTTCATACTTGGAATTCTACTATTTTTCCTCTGCTTCAAAATTCAGCTCAAATTCCCCTTCTTATTTCAGTTTTCCTGATCCTCTGGATGCGAGTGTCTCACACAAGGGAAATCAAGGTGACAAGATAGAAGACCTTTGAGATACCTTCAAACTCTGAGATTCTAGATTTTAAAGAAATTGAACTCATTAATGTTTTAGATAAAGAGAATGAATTGTCTGAGAACGTCTGAATGATAAGAGAATATCTCTGAACTTGTTGGAGAGTGTTTAGTTTCATAGTATATCTCAAAACTGTTTCAAATGAAGGTGAAAGAGGAAAGTAGCATAGAGGACAGGTATATTAGAGCCTCCAGAACTAGAACTGTTCACAAATCCTCTCTTTGAAACCTGTCTAGCAGATCAAAGTAAACACATAAGTTTCTACTTAGTACTTTCCTGAAGCCTTCCTCAATAAAATCACAATGCTTCTGTCTGGCGTTTAAATCCCTTTGACACTTGATTTCCAGCCTGTCTGTCCAGACTCATGTCACATCCATTCCTTTTCCATATTCTGTATTTTAGCCAAACTAGCTCAATCACTATACCTTTTGCAAGACTTTATTTTCCTGCCTTCCTGCTTTTGCATATGCTATTCCATGTGCCTGGAGTGCTCCGGCCCCTTCAGCTCCATAGGCCCCTCCAGGATGGAGCTGGCAGCTAGTTCCTATTCAGCAGGAGACCTTTTCTGATCTTCTTCACCCATTTGTTTTATTTTCCTTTATTTTAATTTTTATCTCTTTTATTATTACTGGGTATACTTACATGTTATTTCTCCCTTGTAAAATAGTAACATTCTTGACTGTTTCTCTTTTAGTATTTGTATCCCTAGCATTTTACACATTTTATGACAGATAGTTGTGGGAGTTTTTTAACTTTATTTTTTGTTTTATTCTCTTCCCTGAAGTCAAAAGAATCAAAGAAACAAGATACCATGAATATTTCCAGGTGCTAGGAATAGAAAGATAAAAAAGAAATCATGCCTAGTACATAATAAGTGTTTTAATTAACACTCGAATTGAATATGGAACTTACTTATTTGAAATTTTCTCATTAATAATTATTATGGGTTTTATAGGAAATTTCAGTTTAAAACTTACACAATTGAATACGTTTTATATATATATATATATAATATATGACTATGTTACATATACATAAGCAAACAATAGTCTGACATTTCATCATGAAGTTTCTATGTATACTTAAATCAATTTTAAAATAAGACTACTATGCTAACTTCACCAGTATTTAATATTATTTTTCACCTTGTGGTGACAATATCATTTAAGTAGAACACTTATGAAGACATTAGAAACCTCTTTAGAATTCCAAATAAGTGATGAGAACCCATCACACTTAGCATTTTGATTTTTCTAGAAAATTCAAAACATTTGAGCCTATGAAAACATCTACTTAGACAAAAAAAAAAGTATTCTTATACCAGAAACTTTATTACTAACATAGCCAGAAAATTTAGCATTCCTGCTTACTGAAATTTTTAGCCGAGTGTTCAAGACATAGGAAAACACAATATGATAGAAATATATCTGAGTAGCACGTTAGTCTTATAACATAGGAAGGTTTCCTCCATGAAAGTTACAAAAACTAGTTTCTTTTTACTGGCTTTTGCAAAATATAAACTTTTTTCTAGTTGAAAATGAGGAAGAAAAGATTTCAACAAATGCTTGTCTTTAGAAGTCTAAATAATACTTTTATCATTTTATATGATCAATTATGTAAATAGCAACTAAAAGTCTTCATTTCATTTTAAGAAAAACAAAAACAAATCAACAATATTTCTGCTTCAAGTCTGTTTGACAAAGTATGAATAATAAATTTTGTGCTCTTGATAGTTATAATTAACATATATAAGGTTTGTCAAATGAATCATGAAAACTTTGAGATTTTTTTTCCTGAAAGTTTTTTGAGACAGGTCACTTTTATCTGCACAGCTTTACATCTTCTCTGTAACTTTAAGTCTCCCCTCTTGCCCCTTTGGAGATGAAGAGAACACTCACCGTCATTATATCATCATTTTCCAATTGGCTACTCTCCTGGACTTCATCATGTTCTCCAGAAAGGCATCATCCTGCAAAATTACATCAGCTCTAAAACTCCCATCTCCTTAGCACCCACTGCCGCTGGGCCACCTCTGCCTTTCTGATTGGGAATGGTACAGGATAGACATAAGAGACCTCTCATATCCTCTGTTTAAGGAGGACATTCAGGGCAGCTGTTATCATTTCCCACCTGCTACATGCCCCCAAGCTTGTACTTTCCAACTCCATTCTCCTCTCTAATTTTGATCTTCTCTTAATGTCATGTTCCCTCATTAGATCATCAGCTCGTTGAGGGCAGAGAGTAGTTATTGGATTTCTTTGTATCTCCAGCTTTTAACACACAGTAGGCACTTAACGAATGTTTATTGATGGACTCATGATAACAATAAGGACTTGGTTTTCTCAATTGTTACTTTATTAGTTATTGTAGTAGTTCTGTTGTTAGTTCTTGTAGCAGTAATAAAGTAGGACATTCTTTGTCTTTACCTTGCATCTGCTCTGTAGGTTTATGTATATAGCTGTTTGCCTGTTTTCTGTCCCATTAAAACGAGAGCTGCTTGTTCATATTTTTTGCTTTCCTTTCTATCTCCAGCACTTAGTATTGTCCTGATACTTTATAAGTAATTCATAAATCTTGTTTAGTAATTAATAGTTCACATTTAAGTGGTAATTCAAGATTTGCAAAGTGCTTTCCTTATGGCAACTATTTTGTTAGATAATGCAGGCATTAGTGAGTAGTGAGCCTGTAAATTTAGTATTGGATTTTCTTAAATAAGACGTCATTTAGAGATATGGGCAAAGATCAATCAATTATTCATTATTTATTAAGTGTTTCCTTTGTGCCAGGCACTGCTGAGCACCAAGCATACAAAGATAAAATTAAAACAATCTCTGCCAGCAGTGTTCTTATATTCTCTTAGGGGAGAAAACGTGTGCTGTGTAGTTAAATGTAAAATAAATTTCAACAAAAAGAAATTGGGATGAGAATGATGCTGGAAGCCGGGAATAGGTCAAGAATGACATATAGAACAATCAAACATAAGGTAAGGCCTTAAAAAAACTCAGGAATTTAATAGGATAAGGTGAGGAGAGAGGTTCTTGGCATGAGGGGATTGCAAGTGATGTTCCATTTATGACAAGCAGGAAGAAAGCCAGTTTGATTGTCCTTGAAATGGCATAATATGTAGTAAGCTTTAAAAAAGATATTTAGAGGATGGATTTGGAAGGGGAAAGGAAGATAGAAAGGTTAGTACAATAGCGTAGACTATCCAGGGATGGGAATCCTGCAGCCTCAAGGCCAGATGTGGCCTTTTAGGCCCTTGGGTACAGCCTTTTGACTGAGTCCAAGTTTTATAGAATGAATCCTTTCATTAAGGTGATTTTTTTCTGTGAAGTTTGGATTCAGTCAAAGGGCCACACTTGAGGACTTAGAGGGCCACATGTTCCCCACCTCTGGATGCAATTATAGAGGCTGTAGTAGTAGAGATATGAGAAGAGATGTCAGCAATTTTATAGAGGCAGAATCAGCATGATTTGGCAGCTGATTCAGTATTTGGGGTGAGGGAGAATAAGGAGTCAGATTATATATCATTAATAACCTGGATGATTGGAAGGATGAGTATGACCAGCAAAAAAGTGGAAGTTCAGAAGAGTTTTGTTTTGGGGGGGGTTTTTTAGATGGGGCAGGGAAGCTTAAAGGTGTGTTCTCTCTTGTACATGTTGAGATTGAGTTGTCTATAAGATATCCATTTTGAAATTGATAGATAATTGTCAAGTAAGCAATATCCAAGAAATCAGGTAGGAAGTCATGCTGTCTACTGTGACATAGTCCCTTTTGTTTAGTAAGTAATGAACTATTCTGTGATTTCAGAACTCTTAAAAATATTTAATTTTTTATCAGTTAACACAGAAAAACAATTTTTAATATTTGTTTTTTAAAATTTTGAGTTCCATGTTCCCCCATCGTTGAGAAGGCATGTGATTTGATATAGGTTATGTATGTCCAGTCATGCAGAACAAATTTCCATATGACTCATGTTGCAAAAGAAAACAAAGACAAGAAAAATAAAGAAAGTTTTGAAAAAGTATTTTTTGATCTGCATTGTCTCCAGATCTCTCTCTAGAGATGGATAACATTTTTCATCATAGGTCCTTTGGAATTGTCTTGAATTGTGTTGATGAGAATAGCCAAGTCATACACACTTGATCATTGTACGGGATTGCTGTTAATGTATACAATGTTTTCCTTGTTTTGCTCACTTCACTTTCCAAGTCTTTCCAGGTTTTTCTGAAAGCATCTTGTTCATCACTTCTTACAGAACAATAGTATTCTATTGCAATCATAAACCACAACTTTTTCAGTCATTCCCTAATTGATGGGTGTCTTCCTAATTTTCAGTTCTTTCCTACCATAAAAAGATCCTCTATAAATAGTTTTGTACAAATAATTCTATTTCCTTTTCTAAAAAAATTATTATCTCTTTGGTATACAGATTTAATGGTGATATTGCTAGGTCAAAGGGTATGCAGGTTTGACATAGTTCAAAATTTCTCTCCAGAATGGTTGAATCAGTTCACAATTCCACCAACAGTGCATTAGTGTCTCAATTTTCCCACACTCCCTCCAAAGTTTGTCATTTTCTTTTTCTTTCATGCATCCATTCAAAGTTTTTCTGTGGGAATATTGTTATGAAACATATTTTGTTGGGGGGAAATGGTGCTAAAAGAACTAAATGACTGACATCAAAAGAAAGGAAATTTATTAAAGAAAACAAGTATTTTATATTTTTGATTAAGAGTTGATTGTAGTGTTTGTAATTTGCTTAATTATGTTCAACCTTCATTTATTGAATAAATTGTTTTCTATTTTGTTTTAGGTGATGGTTTTTGTGCATGCTCGAAATGCCACTGTAAGAACAGCTATGGCTTTAAGAGAAAAAGCCAAAAACAATGGCCACATTTGCTATTTTTTGCCAACCCAAGGAGCTGAATATGGACATGCTGAAAAACAGGTAGGGGACTGATGAAAAATGTTTTAAAAAAAATTGAAATAATATCACTTCAGTCTTTAAAAATTGAACTAAAAATCACTTTGCAGATACATATATATATATGATATAATAGGCTGGACTTTACTTTCTTTGGTGATGTTTTTAAGGAATGTATGAGAAAAGTTAAATTATTATTGCCTTCCAAACTCCATTACAATTGACCTGCTTTGTTCTATTGTTTGATTAAACACCATAAACTTACTTTAAGCTCTAACGTTCTGCACTTTTACAATACAGTCTTCCATAACAAGTAAAAGTACAAGTGCTTTAAATATGGAGCTATCAATTTTCATTAAAGTTGTTTAATCTTATCTTTAAATAACCTTTATTGTTCATTTCTCAAAATAATCCGTTAGCTGTGCATATTTTTCAATAATGTGAAATTGCTACTTTTATAGACTTTAAAAATATTCATTTTTCTATGTAAATTGAGAACATCACATACATCTCATTTTATGGAAGAAATTCAATGCTCAACTCACTTCTGTTTTGTACTTTAATTTAGCATTTCCTTAACATTATTACTTGGAACAGGCAAATTTTGAAATCATTACAAAATAATTAATATGTTTATTTGTGTAGAAGGAACAATGTGCTCTGTATGAAGAAAATCCAGATGATTAAGATGTATTTTGTTAAAGAAATATGAGGACAATTTTTGTTTTCTTTTTTTGACACTTCATCCCTAACTGCTCTCAGTTTCAGTATCTCCTTACTCCCAAAACCTTCTTCACACTCCTGTTCGGTGTCACTTTGCAGCACTGTAGTGTCTGCATTAGTGTCTCCTTTTTCTTGAAGCCTGCCATCTTCTTCTCACCATCCTTTGTCTACTATGTCAGTGAAAAAAAAATCACAAAATTACAGGATCATGAGCTCACATTTTTCTTTTACTCAACATTTCCAAACCTCTATCTTCATTGGTCTTTACCTCCTTTGTACCTTTCTCTTACAGGGCTTATAGCTTTACTTTTATCATTAATCTGATCCTCTTCCCTCTCATCTTCTCCAGGAATTTGTGTGATAAGTTTTTTTGCCTCTTAGGAATCTTAAGTCTCTCATCATTTCTCAATCTTCACTGCTTACAAACTCGTCATGGTTTCCTCGTCCCGTCCACACCATCAAGCCATCATTCTGAATCTTTTATCTTTCATGGACTAAATCTTGAAAGAGCCACTTTTTTATGCAGTGGAGAAGAGAATACAAACTGAATGACAAATTGTTAGCAAAAATAATAACATACAGCCTATTTACTCTTTATAGTTATTTATTTTTGTTATACAGATATAATAGACATAACAGACACCAGACTATTATTTAGGATAAAAATTATTAATATAAAAGGGTAAAGATCACTAAACTACTTGCATATTTATTATTCAAAAGACAATTAGGATAAATATGGAAGAAAGAAAAAAGAAAAATTGGAAAGGGGAAATAAGGACTATGCGTTGTTTTCAAAATAAGCACCAGATTCTCACAAAAATTGATCACATATTAGGTTATGTAATTACATACATTTATACAGGCAGAAATTGTACATACAGTGTATTCACCCCATGACACCGTAAAATTAAATGTCAGATTAGTAAAACTATACAACCATAATATAACCTGAAAACCTGCCTATTTAATTGTAACTGAGTTTTTAAAAGAAAGCGGAGAGGGAAATACCCCTAGTGTAATATTTAAAAGACAGTACCACATAGAAAAGCCTGGGAGATCAGTCTGTAAATCACCAACCATTTATTAAGTGCCAAGTATTAAATACAGGAACTGTACAAGTTAGGGAATTTAGCCAAAGCTATTCTTTGAATCAGTCACATCAGTAAGAAATAAAGTTGAAAATGAGGTAATTAAACTTATATAAAAGAACCAGAGCAAGAGCCTTTGAAAAAGTTAAAAAAAGAGAGAGATTATAAGCATAAGAACAGAAACAAGTAGGCTTGAAAATGAATTAAGTTAATAATTAAAATTAAGATTTTCTTTTTCAAAAAGACCAGTTAAATTGACAAACATCTATCTAAAGACTGAGAATACAAATAAATCTCTAAAATGGAAAAGGAGAGACAGCAGCACACACAAAGACAATTTAAAAATAATATTGGGGAATACTTTATGTCACTATATATTTTTTCTTTTTTGTATTTTAAGTTGTGTTTCTTAATATTTGAGCTTAAAATTTATTGTTAGTGTAAAGGGAAACATTGCATTGGAGTCAGAAGACCTGAATTTGAGTTCTTTGTATAGTTATTTACTAGTTTTGTGGTCTGGGACAAATTTTTCCCCCTATTCTGGGCTTGTTTCTTTTACTTTTAAAAATGTATATTTTTTATTAATGCATTTTGATTTTACATCTCCAGTTTTGTATGTTTCTTACCATCCTTGTTCCCCAAAATGCCCCTTGTAATAAAGATTTTTAAAGGGAAAGAAAGAGAAGAAAAAATTAGCCAAACTAATCAATACACTGGGGAAAACAATCCAGTGTTCAAACAAATCAGATAATTCAAATAGTTAATTATATACCAAGAAACTGCCAAAAAATGGCACAGTAGGAAATGAATTTTTTCTTTTTAAAGATGAGGTATCGCAAGGGTTGAAATTAGAGGAGTCACTCAGCCATCAAAGATTTAGCTTGCTAAAAACAAACCAAAAAAATATCTGGGCCAGATGATTTCACAGTGGAATTCTTTAAGAACTTAGAACTAGAAATGATTTCCATTATATATTTATTTCCTATTTATTAAAAAAAAAATAGAGAAATATAGACCGTTATTCCAATACCTTTCATGAGACAAATATAGTGTTGATTTTATAACCAGATAAAAATAATACCCAAAAAAATTCACTAACGAATATAGAATGAATAAAGCTAAGTCAAATATTATCCCCAACTCATTCTAGTCTCTACCTCCTACTGTTTACCTGCCACATTG
>CM053770.1:377674359-377694999 GCA_028658325.1 Potorous gilbertii | reverse complement strand
CAGGAGAAAAGAAAAATTACTGCCAGGAGGCAAAAAGAATGCAAGTACTAAGGAGTCACAGTCACAATCACACAATTTAGCAGACACAACTAAAAAAGAGCAGAGAACCTAGAAAATGATAATCCAAACGGCAAAAAATATAGAATTACAACCAAGAATAATTTATTTAGCAAAACTAAGTATACACCTACAGGGGGAAAAAATGCACCTTTAATCAATCAAGACTTCTACTTATTCCTGATGATAAGACTGAAGTTGAGTAGAAACTCTGAATTAAAAACTTAGAATTCAAAAGAAATATTAAAAGTGAGTAGTGAGAAGGGATCATACCTTTTTAGGTATTATTTAAATTATAATAGGGAAAGATAATATAAGTATCCCTTTAGAATCCTAATAGCATCAGAGTCCAAAGAGGAAGTTAAATAAGAACTAGTGCCTTGGACTGGTCCTGTTAATATTTTAATGATGATCATAACAGAAAAAAAGGAAATGGAGGGGAAAAAGACATACAAAGATACATAGGGAGGAAGAGTACAAGAATATACTACCTCATAATGAGGATGTACAAACAGAACAGCAGAGTGTGAGATCTGAACCTATTTTTATAAGAACCAGATTGGTTACTGTCCTTCGTTCCGGAAGAGGAACAAAATGACATCACCATGATAAAGTTAGGTTTCAATGTGTCTGACTGCGGCTGATCAGGCCAAGACAAGCTCAGAATGCCCTACCACAGATTGGGCACAGATAGTCCATGTGAACATTTGGGTGGATACTCCAAATTTGCACATCCTATGTTTCCTTTGTGCTGTTTCAATTCTTCTTTGCTCACAGAGCACCCTTTCTGAAGTGGGCACGCCATGCTGAGCAGTCCTGTGCCAGTGTCTTCCATGGTGCACAATCAAATCCAAAGTTCTTGAGAGAGACCTTGACAATATGCTTGTATTGCTTCTTCTGACCACCATGTGATCACGTGCCCCAAGTAAGTTCTCCGTAAAATAGTGTAATGGCAAGCAAAATTAGGGTCTTTTGCTATTTTTGTTTTAGGATAATCAAATGCTTGGTAGAATCCTGCCTTTATCAATCAAGAGTCTTTACAAGGAAAAAAGTACAGAAACAAAAGTTTCTTTAACTAGAAATCAGTATATATATTTGTGTTGTTAATGTGATTAAAGATCTTCCCCACCCACTAAGTGGAGTTTGATTAGGAATTTGTAGGAACACCCACAACTTTTGTTAATGAGGCAAGGGCTCTCAGGTTGGGATGCCCTCTGGCTCTAAAAATTATGTAAATACTCTGAGGTTTTATGGGAGGGGGGGGGGGAGCCTTACCTTTTGCAAGAAGTTTTGAGTACCAGATGAAGACTCTGGAAAGCCCCTAAGTCTCTTTCTCCCCCCTTCCTTTCCCCTCCTCATCTGGCTCTGAGAACCCAGATGTCATGCTTCCCTCTCTGGTAATGATGGTCAGACAATTGTAACTGTCTGAGGAATTATAGTCAGGCAGAGGAAGCCATGCCCATTGATTACTTTGGGGCTTACTGACTAGACGTGTTTGGACAGACAAGGACTCTGCAAAGCCACTAGGAGCTCCCCTGGCTTTGAGAACCCAGTTGTCATGCTTCCCTCTCTGCTAATGATGGTCAGATAGTAGGGATTCAATTGTCTGTTGAATTCAGGCAGAGGAAGGTATGTCTGTTGATCTTTTGATTTCTCAGCATTTTCCTTGAAATTCAGGGTGCTGACTCTCTGAAGTAACTGAATGATATATGTACTTGGTTAAAGGAATGACACATATGCTTGATTAAAGTAATTGCTAACCCCTTGAAAGTTGTTTTCCATTTATGAATGCTGATCTAAGAACCTGTGATAGCATGCCCTCCTGTGCATGTTGGGGTGCTTACTGCTATAAAGGCTTTTTGGCAAGCGTATATTTTGCATTTAAACAATGTGGCCAGTCCATCAGAGTTGTGCTCTCTGAAGCACAGTTTGAATGCTTGGCAGTGTAGTTCAAGCAAGGACCTCACTGTCTGGTACCTTATCCTGCTAGGTGATTTTCAGAATCTTCCTAAGATAGTTCAAATGGAAACGATTCAGTTTCCTGGCATGGCACACTGGTAGACTGTCCATGTTTCACAGGCATACAACAATGAGGTACTGTAGACCTGCAGTTTGGTAGTCAGTCTAATACCTCTTCTCTCTCATAGTTTTCTTTGGAGCCTCCCAAACACTGAACTAGCTCTGGCAACGCATGTCAGCCTCAAAGACAATGTGTACACTACCAAGGTAAGTGAAATTATCCACAGCATTCAAAATTTCTTCATTTATTGTAACCGATGGTTCCATGTATGAATGGTGTGGTGGTGGCTGATGGAACACTTTTGTTTTCTTGGTGCTAATTGTTAGACCAATATTAGCTTAGGCAACAGAGAATTGTTCCATACTTTGTTGCATTTCAGCTTCAGAGGCTGCATTGAATGCACAATAATCTGCAAACAGAAAATCATGCACCACATGCAATATTTCCTCCACTTTGGTCTTGGCCCGTAGACTTTTCAAATTGAAGAATTTATCATCAGCTGACCTTGATGCTATTGTGTTGATCCTCATTGAAAGCATTTGCCAGCATGGTTGAAAACAGCATGCTAAAAAGTATGAGAACAAGCACACAGCCCTGTGTTGCACTGCATTGGTGACTGGGAAGACACGAGAGCATTGTCCACTATCCAGGACCACATAAGCATGCCATCATGAAAGTGAAGTACAATACTGATGAACTTCTCTGGGCAACCAAATTTTGACATAATTTTCCATAAGCCCTCATGAATAACAGTGTCAAAGACCATGGTCAGATCTACAAACGTTGTATACAGACTTTTGTTCTGCTTACTGGCATTTCTCCTGGAGTTGTCGGGCAGCAAACATTATATCAACTATTCCTTTGGCCCTTTCTGAAGCCACATTGGCTCTCAGTTAGATGACCATCTTCCAGGTGAAAGATCAGCCTATTAAGGAGGACTCTAGCAAGGATCTTGCTAGCAATGACTAAGAGAAAGATACCCTGTGATTGTCAAAGAACAATCTATTTCCTTTATTGTCACAGAGATGAACAAGGCAGGCATCCTTGAACTCCTGTGGGATAACTTCCTCTTGCCATACGTGTGGCACTTACATATAACCTGGAAAATTTCATTCAGCTTTTGTATGAGCAATGGTCTCCTTACATTGTAAATCTCAGCTGGAATAGAATCAGCACTTGGTGCTTTGCCACATGAAAGGAGCCTATTGGCCTTCAAAACCTCTTCTTCAGCTGAAGTTCAGCTAAGGAGGGATTGACTTCAACCTGAGGTAAATGGTCAGTGGCCTCAGCATTGATTGATGATGGTCTGTTGAGAACACTATGGAAGTGTTCAGCCTATCTCTCTAGGATCAAGTCAATGTGGCTCCATCAGTAATGAGGAGTTGTGATGCACCAACGGTTTTTGGTCCATAAATAACTTTCAGGGAATCATAAAAGTGTTTTGGAGTGTTACTATCAGCATTAAACTGGTTCTTACTAGAACCAGAAAAAGAAGGGCTGAACACACACAGAGCTTGGTACAAAAATCCATTCGGCTAAACAAGGAAATGGGAGGAAACAATGAAAAGGGAGAATAAGACAAAGAGTAGATTTAGAAATGGATTAGTCCTAAGCAAAACAACTCAAACTTCAAAGGATGAATTGTTAAGAGAGGATTTAAAAGAAAAGAAAATTTTGATTAGTTGAAAATATTAGGTACACAATATATAGAAGCAAATGAAGATATACAAATCAAGAGTTTATCTCTGTTCACTGAATTTCTAGAACAAACTCCTCTTCACATATTCAACATTCCAGACAAACTTAATGTTTCTGAAACTCAGCATTCCAGTTCCTTCTTCAGTGTAAAGCCTCTGCTCCCAAGTCTATAATTCTCTGCATCTCTCCAAATTCTCAATTACCCTAAAGTTCAGTTGAGAAACCACCTCTACCATGAAGCCTTTCCTCATCTCAGTAGTCATGACAGCTCTTTTTCCTTTTATTATATTTACTCACATGTTGTGTCCCAGTAAAAAATCAAGCTCTTTAAAGATGCACCACGTTTAGCTTTTCTATCCTTAGTGTTTAACAGTGCTTTGTACATAGTCATTTAAAAAAAGTATACTGAATAAGCAAATGACAAAGGACATAAGTCAGATTTACTTGATACTTAAGCATACAACAACAATTTATGAAATCACTGGCTTTATGCTATTTTCAAAACTGATATTTTCTGTTAAAAGTTAAAAAACAGGATAACAGAACTACTTTCACACGTGTTGTGTGTGAGAGAGAGTATGTGTATGTGTGTGTGTGTGTGTCTATATATGACAGAACATAAGCCTGGAAAATAAGATATAAGATACTACTTTATCTTTGAAAATATAAATACTCTTTATACAGGTACAGGAAAATTAAAGGGTGGGAGAAAATAAGGACAACTACAACTATTCAAGCTTCTAATCATCAGAATTTATCAAATTATGGCTCTGAGACAGTTCAAATATCCTTTGTCACAAGATTTTTTGTTCTGATTAGGATATCTATCTGATCGATGTGAGGTACGGTGGGGGACTTGGCAGACTTCAAGAAGTGGCATTTTATTAGATTACTTCTAACTAGTGGCAGATGTCAGAATTCCCACTGTAACTTAGCAGGTGTTTTTCTGCAGCTGGTGCCCTTTCATGGTTAGCTGTTTGCAAGTGTTCCCATAAGAATTTAAGTGCTTCAATTCTGATATAGTTTGGCTCATATAGTATATGTATAGGATTTTCTCTCAAATTAGATTCATTCAGTTTAACCTATTTCTATTGAGTACTCTCTACACAGAAACTTTATAGTTCATATTATAATCGATTGTTAACTAGCCTCAGATAACAGTTTTTCATTTTCTACATGTGAATTTATCAATCAATTAATTCAAAAGCACATAGGACACGTACATCTACATCTACCACATGCCAATTCACAAGATAGGGAAAGATCTGTAATTTACTTAAGAAGATGATCTCCCAGATGAGGAAACTCCCTTTAGCAATACAGATCAGCATTTCTGGAACAATTTATAGTCTTAGAGAGTTGCCTAAAGAGAGGGTCACATAGCATGTGTCAGAGATAGGACAACTATTATACTAGGAAAAAAAGCAAAACACTTAGCACATTTAGCCATTAAGACTTCAATATCTTTTCATGTAAGTTGGACAATTTTAAAGATATTCGTTTATCTTTTTATTTTGTTTTTACATCACTGACATAACCTTCTCTTCTGCCCTTCCCAGAGAACCATCACTTATAATAAATTTAAAAGGGGTAAGAAACAATTCAGTGAAATTAAACAATATATCAAGCAGATCCAACTCTACATATGATAGTCCCATACTGATAGTCTCATCCATCCTTCCATAACTCTTCTCAACCTCCCCACTCCACTGGTTTCCTACTCCCCCTAAAAGGAGGAGAAAGTAGTTCATTCTATCATCTCTTCTTCAGGGACAAGCTTGGTCAGTCTAATTTCATAGCATCTAGTTTCAACTGTTTTATTGTTGCTGTTCTTTCCATTTCCATTTTATACCGTTTGCCCATTTCTTCCTACTTCAATCTGTCAGGTTGTATAAATCTTCCCATATTTCTCTATATTCATCACAGTTATTGTTTCTTATAGCACAGCAATATTTCATTATACTCATATGCCACATCATGTTTAAAAATTCCCCAAACACTGGGCATTTACTTTGTTTTAAGTTCTCTGCTAGTACAAAACAGTTCTATTAACAGAGCATAGAAGATAGAAAATTAGCTCCAAAGCTAGGAAGATGTGGGTTCAATTGCTGTCCCTGCCAAATTCTGATTGTATGACCTTAAGTGACTTCATTTAACCTCTCAGTGCTTTAGGCAACTCTCTAAGACATTAAGTTATATATTAGGTGTTCACTTAAAATAAGAGCTTTCTTGCTTGGAGTTCTCAATGCCAAAAGACAGCCCCTCTCCTAAAGGAAGTCTGTTTTCATTCCTAACTTCCTTAGGGTTATATGCCCAACATGGACAAAAAGGGCATCGATGTTTTAGCCAATATTTTTTTAAAAGTCAATTACATTCTAATTGTTTAACTAACACTCCAGGAATGTTCTACTACACAAAAACTTAGTGAAATACTATTGGATACCTTTAAAAACAATAACAGGTTCTTAAATATTTAAGAACCGTACTTTATATATATATAGTTATGTTTTAGATCAATGAAATAGTTTAAAATGAAATTATTACCATAGGTCGTCAGACTAGTTTGGATTATAATTTTGCCATTCACTTTTTAAATGTATACTATTTAATATTTTAAAAATTAAACAAATCTGAACAATTTATTTATTTAGATATTTTGCGTGGATAAGAGAATGTTAGGTACTTTACTACTTCCAAGGATTTAAAGAAAAATCAGTGGAAGTAATTCAGAAGGTAGCAGCACACTGGAGCAAAGATTAATTGTTAATACAAATGCCAGCCAAGTAACAGAAAATGGAATTCTTGTGAGAATTGACAGATTATAGAAAGGGGCTGTTTAGCTCTATTTTTACTGCCATGGCTTGAAATACAACTGTTTTTCACAAAATGAGGCAAACCTTTTTCATCTAAAGGACAATTAACAAGAAGGACTGCAAAACTAATTAAAAAGCAATAATCCTGCAAGTTGAGGCAAGTTCACCTGCATAGTATTTTGGAGAATTTTTTAAAGAATGTGCTTACTGTAACCATCCAGTAGAAAGTCAACTTGATGATATTACTTCTTGAGGAATGAAATTAAGTTTATTAAAAACGTAAGACTCAAATACACATTACAAAAATTTACTATGCATTTTATTATAATTTTAAAGTTTTAGAAATTAACTGTTCTTTGTAATTGTTTCTACAAACAAAATGCTTATGACAAAGTAATATACACATACTCCAAAACAATTATCTTTACACTCCCATATCATTTATCCTACGATCAAAGATATGCAGCTGGAAGAAACCTTAGAGGTCATTTCGATCAACCTTCTCATTTAAGGAAACTGAGATCCAATTGTCACACAGATAAATGGCAGGGCTGGGATTTAAGCTCAAGTGCCATGGCTCCAAGTTAAACATTACAAATTCATTGCTTATTGAACTTTCAGCATATGAAAACCCCTAGTTCATTTCAGAAAAAATAATGCTTCCTCTATCTTATCCTTTATAAGTTAATTTTTTGGGCACCAAATATTCACATTATATCTCATGAGACTGAGGTCAATTCTAGCCTGTCAAAATCCTTTCAGATCCTGGCTTGGTTATCCACATGTAGCTCTTTCTTCCAGCTTTGTGACATTTACAAATTTAATGAGCATGTGTATGCAAGATGAATTTAGTCATCCTTTTTTAGAGTTTAGTTTCTCAGGATCCATGGCCATGGCAATATCTAGTTTCCAGGTGTTAGATAATAACTCCCAGAAAAGACCCAAGGATTCTAGATAGTAATTCCTAGAATCATAGTGATAATCCTACTGATATAGGGGTGACATAATGTGATATTTACTAGGAGTGCGCCGAATGACAATATTGCTAAAGTTAACCTGTGAGCTTAATGTTGGCAAGGTGCCTTCTTGGTCTATTGCCCTATAAAGCCAGTGGGCACTGGTCAGTGAGGGGGAATTCCTAGGGGAATCCACTTGGAATATGGGTAATGCATAGAGCAATGCATGTGTCTACCTCAACCTACCCCCACTGAGGCTTGAGGTGATTTAGGGGAGTGCACAAGTTGTGCCTGTCTCAAATGACCCAACTGAGACGTAGTTGCCTCCCTTTCATGTTGGCTCCTGCAAGAAGGGTGATGAGGAAATGCTGTAGGAATTGGTATACCCATTATCAGCAACTCCCTTTGAGAAGAATAGACTACAATAAACTAAGATTATTAACCCCTCAGAAGCTGTCTTCTCTCTCCTTCCTGTCTGACCAGATCAAGAGTGAACCTGTCACAGGTTGGAGTCCAAACACTCCCTGTGTGTTATCTATGAAACAGTATACCACATATAACATTGTGCAAGCCACTGATGGAAATATTAAGCAGCACAAGGTCAAACATGTATCACTGGAGTATTCAAGTACAGATCTACTGCCAAACTAACATTTGATAATCACCAACTATTTGGGTCTGGCCTCCAAATCAGTTCTGTATACATCTTACTTATAACTGGTTAATCGATACTTCATCATCTCTTCCATAAGAAGCTACTTTTATCAAAAGCTTTGCAAAAATCTAAGTTAACTGCGCCCACAGTATTCCCTTCATCTACTAGTTTAGTAATTCTAACACAGACAGTTAATCTGATATGACTTAGCTCTTTGTAATCACAATTTTCTTTTCTAGATGTTCACCAACCCTACCTTTGATGATCCTTTCTAGAATTTTTCCAGGGATCAAATAAAGTTCACTAGCTTTCAGTTTGTATCCCTTGTTCTTTATTTCCTAGTATAACATGGTTTTCAGTTACCTCATTTCTCTGGTAACATCCCTAAAATCACAAGCTCATACAAAGACAGTGTTCTTCTACATGTGGTCTAATCAGCATAAAAGTACAAGAGTGCTAGTAAATCCCACAGTTGAAAGACAACTCACTCACTCTCACTGAGACATAAAATGCATATATATATACACCTATGTACAAGTCTGTTAGGAAAATGTTTTAAATAATTTACAACACATCAATTTATTAACAAAAGGTTCTAGTGAATACAAATTATCCTAAAAAAAGTTTCTCTTACCTCATCTAAGTCTTTAATAAAAACTGGTTTTTCCTCAAAGCCTATTGGCATTGGTTCACTGTGGGGAATTTTTACTTCTTCGTACATCTTATTGTTTTCCCTTTGAATTCCTTCTGGTAAAAGCATCTATTAATATTTAAAAAAAAATTTAAAAAAAAATCAAATGGTTAAAATTAAAACATCTTAAGAATTGATATTATTTATATTCCAGGAAGTCAAATAATGTATCCAGATAAAATCCAGAAGGAAAATTTACTATTTAAATTTCAGCAAACACACTGGACTAAGGAAGAAATATTTAAGGTTAACTCTACTCAATTCAGAGGTGGTGGTATATCAACTAATAATAAAGTTGATGAGGAAAAAAGGAAAATAACAAAAGACACACAATTAATAAGTAGTGAAACCTGTTCAAAGTAAGTCATCACAGCATATTGTTATGATATATGGAGAACTCAAATTTCTTTTTATTATCGTATCACACAACACTTTTAAGAAATATATTAGGAGGCAGAATTCCTGAGACTAAAAGTACGAAGTATGTCTAAGGAGTAGGACACTTACCCAGTAGATTTTCTAACATACAACAACCAGATGTGGAAGAATGGGAAATATTGTTGACTATCAAAATTAAACACAAACTTGGAAAATGACTGAATAAGTATAATTATAATTTGATCAATAAGCAAAAGTCACTGGGGTGGCGCGGGGCAGTGGGGAAATTGAGGGAGAATCAATATGTTCTTTATTAAGAAGAGATGCATCACTTTAAAAAAGTCATATCAAACACATACCTTTGCACCCCCAATGAATGCTGATGTTTTCATGGCTTCAGCATGAGAATCATAAACATGTGGATAATGAATTTTTTCAACATCTACATCTCTCTGTCTGTTCAGAACTGGTACACTTCGAGCATTCAGAAGTGCTTGTTCTCTATAAAGAAAAAAATGAGGCTAGGTTGGTAATTATATACATTGCAACAAAATGAATGAGACAACTAAAATAATTACTTCAGATATCTCTGAATTTCAAAAGAAAAGAAATTAAACTAAGTAGCAGGCTAAAATTTAAGAACAACCAAATATAAAACAATGATACATTTTAGATGTTATTCTTATACGCCATCAACTAATACATAAAAACGATGTTCTTATTTATAGTTTTGTTTTCCTCACATATAAAAACTGTAAACATGCTTTTTTATGAGTATTATATTTTAAAAACCAAGAATTAAAATGTTACAATTTCCAGGTACCAGTGGATTACATGTATTGTTTTTTTCTCTGCTCTAACATTATATGACAACATGCAAAACAGTATTCATTAATCTAGAGAAGAAAACAAAACTATTAATACACTTATTCTAGACTTCTTAAATCTCAAACTACCTTAATGGTAGTTTGCCTCTAAAATCTCAATCTCTAGTCCATACAGATATAACCAATTTTGTAATTAGGCAGACCACTGCATTCTGATCCCAGAAAACTAAGTTTTCATGAAAACAGAAAAATCCTATATCTGGAAAAAATGTGAAGTCAAATATTTAAAATATTAAAGATAACTGAAAGAAAAAACACATACTAGCGTACACATTTATCAGCTTCTGGCCTTTATTACCTTTGCATCCTCAACTCCTTAGGATCAAAGTGCATTAGTCCTTCTCCTAAAACTTCTCCATCTTCTCCTGCTCTTTTTTCTCGTCTGGCAATTCGTTTTTCTTCCCGACGATACTGTTTCATTAACTGCTTTTCTTGTTCAGACTGAATAGTGACTTGACAACCATAATTAGGTTTAGCATTTTCTCCTGAAAATTTTTTACAATTGTCTATAAAGAAAATTTATAAAAGCATGAAAGAATTTTTGAAATGTGAAACTAATTTCTTTATCATCCCACACAAAAGAAAAGAAGAATAAAATGTAAAGAAATATATCACTTAAATTCATCATTAGGAATACAAATGTAACTGTTCCCTTTCAAGGAGAGTTTTTCCACATTTGTATAATGGGGAGCTTATTTAATGGCCACCATATGCTGATTGACTGTATATAAAAGAGGAGCTTACAAAATGAATTATAGTAGTTTAAATTTAGCACTTCAGAATTAAATATATTTGGGAGTCTCATTTTCAGAGATAAGAATTCTAAAATTTGTAATCAATAATTTTACATTAAACTCCACTCACAAATATGTTCAACACATAAATACAACTCTTGTAGCATACACAACACACACACACATACATATTTGTGTGTGGTGTGTTTGTGTGTGGTACTACTCTGCAAACCTTTTAAGTGCCACAAAAATGTAAGCTATATTAAGTATTATAATAATAGTTGCTGTTGTTACCTATATGATCTACATAAGCAAGTCACTTAACATCTCTGGGGCTTAACTTGCTCGTCTGTAAAATGAGGGATTTTCATCTCTTTGGGCCTCTTATTGTCCCTTCCAGGTCTGAACTGGACTATCTGGAACAAATTATGCTTTGCTGTCTATTTTGCTTAATTACATACAATAGTTTACTTTAATCCTAAACGGGATTGAAAAGAATGATTTTTTTTTTAAAAAACAGAATAATCATGAAATTTCTTAAATTATTAAATTCCTCATGCTAAGAAGTGAGACTCAACAATCTGTCTTAGCAGTATTAATTTTATTTTAGGGTAATATGAAGTTAATAAGGCTTTACTACGAAAGATGAGGTTACCTAAATTGCTGCATCAAATAATGTATAGGAGAAAAAATAAGCACAGAATTATAATGTGGAGAATGGTTGCCTTTCTTACTTCCCTTATCCAATTTCTTTCACTCTCTTTTGCACTCTCCCTCCCCCATCAATACTTTCTATGCCTCAATATTTACACCATGAACACAATGTAATATGACCAAAGATAAGAGACATGAATTAAATAATAAATTACTCCTCTATGTAAAGTCTTATGTTAGAAAGTTTCTACTAACATTAAATATTTCATTTATATCTGAAACAATGATATGATCTTACCTTGAAGAACTTGCAACTTATGATCATTTGAAGAAAGAAATCTATCCACAATTATAACTCTGTTTTGGAGGAGCTTTTCTATAAGTTCAAATCCTTCAGGTCCTAGCAGTTCAAATAGCTAAGAAGAAAACAAGCACACACATAAAGATTGCTATCACTACAACAAAATTTCAATATAATACCATGTCTCCAGAGATACTTGGTTTGACTAGTTCATACATGCTCTGAAATTCTGTCATTCAGCAGATGAAAATGAGAAACTGTATGACTAAAATTATCAAACTATTTAAGACAGACCTGCTTTAAGAAAAACTAATATATAAAATTTTATTTGGTTAATTAAATATTTTTCTTTTATAAAAATCTCTCAAGTTTCCCACTCACATTTAAATTCATGCACAAGCTTGAATTTACAAAAGAATCTGACCTATACATAGCTTTTCAGGAACCTAACAACTACAGAATGGGACAAAGTAAAGTCAAAAGAAACCAATGTTCACATTCTGACTGCTACAGACTATGTATGGCACCTTGGACAAAACATTTAACCTCCTGAAAAGGAAGGGAGCAAGAGGGTACCCAGCGTCTTAGGAATATGATGTTTGTGGAGTCAAAATCAAGTGGAGCATCTGACAGAAAATTCTGAGGCTTCCAGAAGAGTTCATTGTTCCTTCCTTCTGGCCCCCAATCTGAGAGACTTTTGTCAAAATATTGAAATTTCTGGAATATTTCAATAATTTGTGAGGAAAATAGGGCAGAATATATGAAACAGTATTCTAAAACTCCAGGCTGTTGGACTGCCATAAGCACATAGTTTTCTTTCATTGATTTTATTCAAGTTTCTATTATACGTACTCATTTTTTGTCCCAAATCCACCTTGCTTCCAAACTCATCTTTCACTACCAAGGGTACCACTATCCTTACAGTGAACCAAGTTCAGAGCCATGTCATCCTCAGTGCCTCACTTTCTCACCCCACATCCATCAGCTGCCAATTCTTGTCATTTCAGTCCACGGAATCTCCCAGGTACCTCTCCTTATCTCCCCTCCTGCAGACAATACCCTACACAATTCAGGTCCTCATTCTCTGTTTTTAGATTATTTTCATTTCCTAAAATTTCCATCCTCACCACAGCTACCAAAGTGTTTTTTCTGAAGTGTAAATCTAGCTATATCAGTATCAATGGAAATCATATGACAGAAGAAGCAATAAAACCTTTCCATCCAACATGCAACTGAAACCTTCCGTATGTGTTGTGTCACGCATTATGAAGACTGCCTTAATTTTCTATTTGTGAATAACACAGATGCTTAATATATAATAAGCATTTAATATGTGTCAATCATTAGTTCATTCAATAGGAATTTCATTTGATCTAAGGAAGATCACTTAAATGAAATATCCAGTAGTACCATCTTCCTCTCACTACTAAAATTCCACTTAACTGGATCATAAATTAAAGAATCATAACTGAAATTTATTTTCTAAACAAAAATCAGTAGTTTTTAAATCAGTATTTAAATAGAATGTTCTTCATACCAATAAAAGTCAAACCTTAGATGATATCAACACATTATTTCAAGAACAATCCAAACTTAACATTTTAAAAGCCTTTCAATATTCGACTGCACTTTGTTATGTAAATCATAATCACAATTCACCTTCATTTGGTCCTCTTCCATATCTATGCTTGCCCAGAAAATGCAGGCTTTCCGAGTGTCTATTATGTGTGAGGCATTGCATTTGATTCAAAACAAACTGTTTCTACAATACAAACAATGCACTAAAGAAATACAAGGACTGCTTGCCAGAATGAAGTATTTATTATGTGATATAACTTTAATATGATATTATGTTCAAAGTCCTGACTTATCTCAACTTCCCTTTCCTCACATTTATCTTCAGACTCTTCTTGTTTGACCAGATCAACTAAAAGCTGAATAATACTACATAAAACTTTACACTTTCACAGAAAAATAAGAGCCTTCATCATATGCCTTGCATCATAAAGACAGTATTATACCTTCATAAAACTGCTCTAACCACTAGCACAGCTTTTAAAGAAATTTCTCACTTACGGAACTGAAAATATGCTTGTGAAATTTTTGCGAATGATATACTTAGCTCGGAGTTAAAGAACAGATCATGTCAGTACAGAGTCAGAAAAAGAAATAATTTCACTCTAAAACACAGATCTGAAGAAATATTAAGTATAAACTAAAGCGTTCCTTAAATCTGAACAGGGAAAGACCCAGAAGACACTGGAGATCTACACTTAGCATAAACTCCAGAAGTACCATATAATAATAAAAAGTATGGCAAAAATGCCAATGCCACAAATGAACAGGAAAAGGAGATGGACACACTTAGAATACAATCTTGGAAAGAATTTACAAGTTAACTGACACAAATCCAACTAACAGACCAACTATATACTAACAGAAATTTTTTTAAACTGTGATATTTGCTATAATCATCATGAACAAATTAGTTTTTCCCCACAAAACAATAATATAGGCTGCCATTAGAGTTATCAAATGTGCCTGGAAACAATCTCTATAAAGGATTTATGCAGGAAATATGTCCCAATTTGTTTGCATGGAATCAAATAGCATCAAACATACAAATTCAGATAGAAACACAAACAGTATGGACAACATCCTTAGAAGATGCTATAATAGTCTACAGAGATCTGTCCTTTTACCCATTTCTTTTGGGGAAGAAAGTATCAATAACTTGCTGAAATAAGTCATGTTGAAGCTATTTATTTGCATGTACATCTTCTCATTTTTAGTCTTTCTTCTATTTGGGTATTGACTTTTACATTTCCAGTAACAAATAAATGGACTAAACTGACAACTGATTTTAAAATTACTCCTATATCATTAACAAGTTGTTTCTTGTCTAGTAAGACATAATAATTTTCATTTTTTGTGACAGTATTTAAAATTTCCTCACAGAAACTTCAATATTTTGATTTTATGAAAACAATTTAAAAATAAAATAATGTAAAAATGCACAACAGGGAGAACACTAATCTAGATGAATACAATGCCATTTTTTTTCCATCTGGTACTCACAAAGTCACTATGTTGATTCAGGAACACTTCTATTTAGAAAAATCTATAAGGCATCCTTTTCTATCCTTGCTTCATAGAAAATAAATGATTTTATGTAGCACATTACTTACTTTTCCCTATGTTTCAGTTTATATGTTTATTAAAATTAAAACTGCAAAAGTTGCAAAGTTTTGTAACTTGACATTAACATATAAATTGAGGCCTAATGAGGAAATAACTAAAATACAAGAAAATTACAAGATATAATAATAAAGCCATTTTTTTATTTTTACATGCCTTCAATTAACATTTTTATTTAAGTACTTAGATGTCTATGCCAAAATAATATAACTAATAAATTTCCCATAACACCTAGCAAATAAAATGTTAAAGTTTATTATGAGTATGAAGAAGAGTTGATCAAGTTGGTTGTTTAATTTTTATTTCTTCACAAAGTCAGAAGCATACCCCAAAGATAAAAGGAGTACAAACTGGAAGGGGTAAAGTCAAGTAGTCCAACCACTCTATTTTGCAGGTGAAGAGACTGAGAACGAGAGAAGTTAATGTGATTTCCTCACAGACAGAATGACAAGATCCCACAGGAAAAATAACAAACATAGAGAAAGGGAAATCTAAGGCCATAACTCTACAGGAATATGAAAAGTAACATTATAATTTCATGTTCTATGGAATAATAAACACAAAAGAGTTGCAGCTGAATCAGGATGGGGAAATTAAATAACTTTACAATGCCTCGAGTTCAATCTTCATAATTTTAAAACATCTTAAAATTTCTAGATGTTCACATACAGTTTATACAGAAATATAAAATAACTGGTTCTTAGATTATAAAATATTTGGCTTCAACTATTTGGGACTACTTTCAGTACTGCAAATGAATAAAGGAATTTTTTAAAAAATATCTTTACTGAAGAATTTCTATTAAACACTAAAGACAGAAATAGAAAAAGCAAGACAGTCCCTTGTCCTCAAGGAGCTTACATTATAAACAGTAAACAACTAACAGCTGTGAACTACCATATATTGAACCACTTTAAACTGTTCTACTACTAATTTTTCAAAAATAAACTTTAGTATTACAGATCCAAAATAAGGATTCAAGAAATCAGCTTTTTAAAGTCTTTGTAACTGACTGCAAGTATTCCAGGTAGAAAAGTTTCAAAGAAAAGAAAAATAAAAACCTCCAGATAAATGTACTCATCAAATTCAATCTTTATAAATGCTGTAATTTAAACAGAACAAAATCTAATACATTTCTCTTTTCAAACTTAGCATAATAACGGTCTTATAATGATGAGTGGTATTTTAAGATTACAGTAATGACTATAAAACAAAAAAAGACTACCTAAAAACTATTTCATTGATATACTCTTATAGGATGACATATAGCAATCTGTGGATATGCTAAAATGTAAACATTAAGAATGATTATTTTGCAAATAAGTTTTTAAAATTTGTAATCTTTTTGAAACTATGTTTTATTATAATCACAAAAAGCAGAACATATTACCAAGGAAATACTTACATTATTCTTAATGTAAGTTCATGTAATGTTCATGACACAGAACAATTTTAAATATTTGCAATTTCAATATTAAATTCTTAAACAGTAAAAGAATGTGACCATAAAAACTAGGGCCACATTTATTTTCTCTTAAGAATAATATACTCTAGATGCTTGTTATACCAAAAGGAGGTAGATAAGCTAGACTCATGATTTTTCGGAATATCTAATGTCTATTATTTATAGGTACTTAATCTAGCAGACCAATTTAACAAAACTGAAATCAAGGTCACTTTAAAACTTAATTAAGACAACTTGCAATGCGACAATTATTTATTCCCTGTATACCATAATTAATTAGATATAAGGTTAAAACTAGGTATTCTACATGCTTAAAACCTCAGGCTACAATGTCCTTTAAAATACAAATAAATTGATAACATTATGATCAAAAAACAAAATGGCTAATTTTAGTTGATAGCAATTATTACAAACTGAAATATTTTAATGGATAATATTTAAAAATGAGAATAAATCTCTATGGCAATGCATTAAATTATAAAGAAAAAATAAAATGTCTCCTAATGTAATATAAAAATTTGCATAAATAGAAATTAAAGAAAATAAGGAAAATATCAGAATTTTAAATGGATGAATACTTAC
This sequence comes from Potorous gilbertii, assembly GCA_028658325.1. Taxonomy (NCBI): domain Eukaryota; kingdom Metazoa; phylum Chordata; class Mammalia; order Diprotodontia; family Potoroidae; genus Potorous; species Potorous gilbertii. The sequence continues at coordinate 377,677,910 of CM053770.1, read as the reverse complement.
AGATATTTTTGAAAACCATATGCAAGGAGGTAACAATGGAACTAATGTGAAGGCTTTACAGGAAGTGAGACAGAGCAGGCAGAGCTGGGAAAGAGAGAAGCAAGCATCTAGCTGTGAGTGAGAGAGGGAGTGATTTTGTTTAAGGAAGTTGGTTTATGGGAAGGCCTGAAAATGTGTATAGATCTTTTGGTTACTATGATGGATTTCTTTGTTACTATGATGGATGTGGTTTTTTGATGTCTGAATAAATGTCTTGGTTCTATCTTCAATGAAGAGAGTCTGCTATACCTTGCAATTCAAACCTGGAAATATGCTGGCATATTCAGAGTTGCTGGTGGTGGTATGACTTTGGCAATACAGCTGGTAAGAAAATATTAAATGAAATTGTGTCCAAGAGAGGAATTAGTAAAGATAAAAGGAATAATTTTTTTTTGTCACCAAAACTAAGCAACAGAATAGTAGTTAGAAAAATACATAATTTATAGGTAGGCTGAATGTGGCAGTATATAAAGCCTCTTAAGCAAACTATACTATTGTGAAAAGTTGCATGATTATGGCTATTAGTGCTACAATCACAAAGAGCAACCATTTCAAATATTCTGTTAGCTTAAGTGAACAAAATTAATTGTTTTTCTACCTCACCATTTATGCATAAAATCAACAGAAGAGTGCCAAGATGGCAAAGTAGCAGGAAGAAATACAGAGAGCTCCCCACCAAAGAAACAAACAAACAATAACAACAACAACAACAACAAAATCACCGACTCCAAGCAAATCAAGAAATCATATCAGCCCAAAACTCAATGGGTTAAGCCAAGAAAAATAATCATAGTGAGTCATTTTTTCTAGCCCAGGGAGACAGAGAAGCTGGCAGACACCAGGGAAGAGGTCTGGCTAGAATCTTGGGGATTCTTGAAGCGCTCCAGTGCAGTACATTAGGGCAAAAAGAGATACCATACCCTATACTAGGAATCAGCTCTTGAAGGGTGTGGGAACAGGTGCCAACCAGCAACTTTGTCACATAATTCCTGGTTCTTGCTCGCAAATCCAAGGCACAATGAGGGAAGAAACTGTGCCTACAGAGAGTTCTGGGACCAGAGTCAATTATATGCCCTAAGGGATGTACCAAGAAAGGAATAAGAAGCAGCTGTTTGGTTCAGACCCCCAGAAGCAAAGCATAGTTTCATTTCCAACTTCTACCTCATTCTGAAGCTGTAGAGGAACAACCACGGTAGGAATCCCTGACCAAAAGAAACACAACAGTTCTATCACTTTGAACCTGAGGAGATTCCCAGATGGCAGAGAGTTCAGCAGCAGTCTACTGATGCTCAGACTTAAACTCAGGCCAGGGCTTGCAGAGCTAAGACCAGGGGGGCAAGAGCCATGGTTCAGACCACTTCAGAAGTATGCCATCAATGCCCAAAGAAGTCCAGTCCATTCCGAGGCATCTGTAATAGGTTATTTTTCTAGATATCTGCCTATAGGACTCCTTGTTTTGTCAGGTGGGGTCAAAGGGAACCTGTTTAATCCTTCTTTCATGTAATAGTTCTTTAAATACCTTAAGATAGTCATTAGACCCCATCCTACCCCTCCCCACCCCCCAGTCTGCTCATTTCCAACTAAACATCTCTTAATACTTCCAAGTCCTCTGAAGACACAGGCTAAAAGTCCCTCAATACTCTGGCTGCTGTCTTCTAAATACTCTCCAGCTTAATAGTATCCTTCTTAAATTTATACTGCGGTACCCAGTAGCATATTCCAATTGTCAACGAACCAGGGTATATAATACAATAGGAATACTATTTTTTTTTATTCCTGGGAGCTATGGCTTTTTATGACCCCTGAAAGTCATGCAGATAAAGATTACACAACTTTTCTGGCTATCATATCACACTGTTGACTCATAAGTACCTTGTAGTTCACTAAAGGCAGCTAGGTGGCACAGCAGATAGAGTGCCCCGCCTGAAGTCAAGAAGATTCTTGCTCCTGAGATCAAATCGGGCCCCAGATGCTACTAGTTGTATGACCCTGGGCAAGTCACTTAATCCTATTTACCTGAATTTCCTCTTTGGTAAAATGAGCTGGAGAAAGAAATGGCAAACCACTCCTTTACCTTAGTCCAAAACAAAACAAAACAAAACAAAAACCAAGTTGAATGGTCATGCCTCAGAACTTACGAGGCTGTGTTACCCTGGAAAAAACTACTTAATAATCTTTCCAAATCTCAGTTTCTTCATTCACAAATGAGGATAGTAATATGCCACACTACCTATCAGTTGTGTGACCAAGGCAAGTCACTTAACTTGATCTATAAAATGGGAATATCACCTTTGATGAAGGGTTTTTGTGAGGAACAAGTGAAATAGTAATTTTAGTGTTTAGCACAGTGCCTGGCACACAGTGAGAGCTATATAAATGCTGCTCTTGTTGCTACTACCATTATGACGACAACAACTATTATTAACTATTATCTTGCTGTGAGGATCAAAGGAGATGATTTTGTAAAGTCCTTATCCCAGTACCTGGCACATAATAAGTGCTATATAATGTTAGCTTTTATTATATTTTTGATATCATTACTATTGTTTCAAGTTATCATTGATAGTGGATTAGTAATCACTTCTGTCAGTTTTTCCAGTACTCAAAGACATTTCATCTAGCCCAGGTGAACTGAATTCATCACTGGCAACTAGGTGATCTCTTACTATGTCTTGAGTATTAATTCCATTATGCAATTCTGTTCTGCTCTTTCCTGTGCAAAGGTCACCTCTACTAAGCCCCTATTAAGTGTAGAGCACAGCTATATAAAGAAAATCGATGCTTGCCATAATGGAGAGTGTTGCATTCAGCATCAGGAAAAGTAAATTCAAATCCAACATCCAACACTTACTAGGAGTATGATTCTGGACAGGTCACACGACCTCTTGCTATCTACTAAGTCACTGCTAGTTGAACTATAAGAGCAGATTCTTAGTGTATTCATACAAGGATAAAGCACTATGCTGGGCTCTGGGGATATAGAGACAAGATGAAAAAGTGACACTGACCCTCAAGGAGCTTACCTTCTTTTAGGCAAAAAAAGGAAAGAACTGGTTGCCAATATGCAAGCAAAAGAAATATTAGAACTAAATGAAGATGTCATTCTGAAGTTCAAAAAGTAAAAGAGGGATACCTGGAGGTAAACATATATCCTAGATTTTTAATATTCTGAGAAAAGACAGTTGGATTCCATTGCCAGTCTTAAGACTGTTGATTATGAGATATAGGATGCTCTCAAAAAGAAACTCATTTTATATGAATCCTGGATAATGTCTGAAAAATGGAAAGGAAAGAAGTACTGAAAAAAATTGCTCTGCTGATGAGCTTAAAGTTATTTGGGGTATAGAAAACACAGAAGCAAAGGCATGTAGCCTGAGATAGCAAGAGCATTGGGAAGGTTAGAACAGCACAAAGTGAGTTTTTCAAAAACTAAAAACAAAAAAGAACTTCTTAAAATGTGTATCTAAAAAAGAAACAATGAGGAATGGATCAAATTACTGCCAGAAAGAATC
>CM053770.1:377633609-377673859 GCA_028658325.1 Potorous gilbertii | reverse complement strand
TTTCAGGGATGTACACAATGAGGGTGACGTATGCATTGCCAGAGCTAGCTCAGTGTTTGGGATGCTCCGAAGCAAAGTATGGGAGAGAAGAAATATTACACTGACTACCAAACTGAAGGTCTACAGAGCTGTTGCGCTGACCTCAGTGTTATATGCCTGTGACACATGGACAGTCTACCAAGTCATGCCAGGAAACTGAATCACTTTCATTTGAACTGTCTTAAGAAGATTCAGAAAATCGCCTGGCAAGTTAAGGAACCAGACACTGAGGTCCTTGCTTGAACTAAACTGACAAGCACTCAAATTATGCTTCACAGAGCCCAACTCTAATGGGCTGGCAACGTGGTTCGAATGGAAAATGTATGCTGGCCAAAAAGACTATTTTATGGAGAACTCGCATGGGGCAGGTGATCACATGGCAGTCAGAAGAAGCAACACAAAGACATTCTCAAGGTCTCTCTCCAGAACTCTGGATTTGATTGTGCAATGTGGGAGACACTGGCATTGGACTGCTCAGCATGGCGTGCCCACATCAGAAAGGATGCTATGCTCTATGAGCAAAGCAGAATTGAAACAGCACAAAGGAAATGTAGGATGCGCAAATTTGGAGTATCCATTCCAAATGTTCACATGAAGTATCTGTGCCTAATCTGTGGTAGAGCATTTTGAGTTCATATTTGTCTACTCAGTCACAGTTGAACACACTGAAACTTTATCATGGTGATGTCATTTTGGTGCTCTTTGAGAATGAAGGACAACAATCAACAATATATTCATTTAAACAAGCAGAACTATGTAACTGGAAAACATATCAGACTAGAAGTCAAGAAAGAGTTTCTATATAGGCTGGTCAGCTCCCAATAGTAAAATGGAAATGGAAACCTACCCTATCTTAAAAATCTGTTTGGAAGATGAAATAATGAGTACTAAAGGACTTTTTTAAAAAATAAAGTATCATCCAAAGGAAGAATGGTAATCATTTGTAAATTTCAAAAAATTAGACCACAAATAATTATTTTCCTTAAAAGTAATATGTTTAATGAAAAGTGCTTATTTATGTATTTCACCACAATTTTAAGAAAATTATGTATCTGAAAAAAGGCAATAATCTGCTCACTGACAGCCACTAACAAATATCTAATAATCTTATAATCTTTTAGTAATTAGTCATTTCTAAACTGAAAGACTGCTCTACAAGGTAATTCCCATTATAAATACTACTTCCAAAATATCAATTAAGAAACACATTTTATTCCTTGAACAAAATAACAATTCAAACTATTCTGTTATATTCTGAACGGTGAAGGATTTATGTTTGTATTTCCAAGTGTTTTTAAAAGCATTTTTTATAATATAAGCAAACAGATCTAATGAGACCAAAAGAAAAATTACAAAACAATTACATAGTTTGGAATTATGTTCATCACAATATAGAAAGTTTTCTCAGCATAGAACATTGGTTAAGAAAAGCAGAGGAGATAGATTTCTAATAACTGACATCCATACTAGATTATTGCAGAAATTATTTCAGAATTAAACAATAGAGGAAAATGTCTTTGACCATTTATTCAGCTATCCTGCATTAGACACATGTATTAAAATCAGTAGTAATATTTAGAAACTGAGTTTGCTTCCACTGGGCTCAAATTTTCTAAAAATTATTAAGTATCTAAAATGAACTGAACTGCATTGGTTGAGGGAATTTCTACACTAGGAGATCCATAAACCAATGAACTGCAGGTACTACACAAAACAAATTACAGAAAATGTACACAAGGAATACATAAGCTAAGGGCTGGAGAAACCAAGAAGATAAATTCACTACCATTCAAGTACTTATCATTTAACAAGTGGGAAGGACAAGCACAGAGATCAGAATGATGTAATAATGAAGGATGTTTGCTATGATTTCCTCATCTGTAAATACCTGCCTTAAATATTTCGGATTTCTAATGAAGATAAAACATCCTAACAGTGATAAATGTGTCACATAAATGTCAAATTATTATTATCAATTATTTTGCCCTCAAAAATTACTGGACAAAGAAAATACAACCTCGAGGTATAAATCGCTGGGCCAAATTTGTATTCTGTACAGTGTTACAAAATACAACTTAAAGTAATTACTTCAAAATAAAATAATTTTACCCCAATGATGAGAGACGTTTAAAAGTACAACATAAGGAATAATAATTATGTATACTTTTTTCTACAACTATTTCTGCTTAGGTGGTGTTTTTAAAAAGGTATACACAAAACCAATAGATACAAATAAAATGTGCTTTCAGCATTCATAATGACTCAGTTTAAAAAAAGCCCTTTATGTATCATTTTAGAAGACAAGAATAACATATCTTAAGCAGAAATTAAAAACTAACTTCTTTATTAATAAGTTTCTAAAATAATTTTCAACAAGTAAATATACCTGGTGTCCAGCTGTTACTTGTTTCAAAACATTTTCATAACATACTTCATCCATGTTATTCAACTGCTGTACCTGGAAAGTTAAAAAAAAAGAAAATGTTTAACTGATGGAAACTCTAGTTTTTTGATCTACATGAAAAGCATTACTACAGATCAAGATAAAGCATTACTAGCACACACCTTTCTCTGGCAATCCCCCTCTAACAGGGATCAGAAACCACTTTCATTCATACAAGAAATATAAACAAATAAAAATACCTCAAACAGCACTAACCTCAGTAGGAATTTTAAACTCTTTAAATACATCATCCTCTACCACATTCCAGTGAATATATATGCGTGTGTGTATACACACACGCATATATATGCACACATACATACATATATGTACATATGTGTATGTATATATTTTGCAAAGGTCTGTGACAACACAGATGTAGGGAACTTTCCCCACCAATGTAGAACAGCAAATTGTAAATAATTTAGAGTTTTCAAGGGCATTAAGTTACATTGCCCAAGGCAGAAAATTAAGTGTGAAAAGTATGATTTAATTGAAGTCTTTTGGACTCTACAGCCAGTCTTCTATCCATTAAGCCAAAGGATGTCTTTATACTGTATTACTTTCAATTCTTCCATTTGCTCGGCTAAAAGTCAACTACAATAACAAAGATAGATAATGAACTATTCTATCCTAACCCTACTTTTCACAATTGTTCCACAATTATAATCCATTACAAATCAAAGTCAACAACGTACCCAGCTTTTGACTCTAATGATTTAGAGCTCAATCTCTAATATGTAACCTGAAAACAGATTTTATTTCCCCCATTAATGATGAAGAAACTGAAGAAAAGAGAAAGGTCAAATAAATGCCTACAAATGGTTATTAGAAATTTGTTTTATGAAATTCAGACCCCTTATTTTTTTAATATAATGTTCAACCCAAGTTATTTCAGTTTTGCAAACTTTTACGAAATATCACTTATGTACAAGATAATGTACTCTCATATACTTGAAGTGAAAGAAAACTATTACTATATAATCAGATAACACTGACTTGGATATTTGTATGGAAGCATATGGAACTTGAAACTATTAGTTACATTTTACTGACTAATATTTTGACCCACTATTAAGAGTTTATGAAACAGATTTCTAAATTAACTAACTGGAAGCACTGCCAAAATGGCAGAGAAAAGGGAGGACCCAGCCTGAACTCTTCCCCCAAAGCTCTCTGAACAACATTAAATAATGCCTCAAAACAAATTCTGGACTAGCAAAACCCAGAAAAGAAAAGGGTGAAACAATTTTTCAGCCTAAGACAACTTAAAAGGTCAGCAGAAAGGGTCATTCTAACATTTTCTTATGCAACACAAGTATGATTCTACTGTTACTGGCAAAAAAAAATTTTTCAACCTAATTAGACTAATTTATGTAATGGATTTAAAAAATTAAAGTTAAAAAAAGATGAAGACTATCTCAAATAGTGAATAATGCAACAGCTTTCTATAAAGACAGTCCACTTTTACTTAAATTAAGAAGTCCATAGTAAAGGTAAGAAAAAGATCTTTGTCTCTGCTTCATGATATATTTGAAATAGACTAGATAATATAATAAAAATTAAGACATGATTGAGTAAAGGCAAACCTAAATACTACTGAAAGGCACTTGAAACAATTAATGATGGTTAAATTATGTACATCTTAATAACTATGAAATGGGAAAACACCCTTTTATGTAGACATGAAATGGTTCCCTATGGTTATAAGATACCTTTAGTTTCTGCGCTGCAGATTGAATTATCTAATAATATAGGGAGAATAATTTTTTACCTCAAATTTTTTATCAATTTTTGTGTCTATTTTTCTATAGTGTAGTTATGAGTAAAAAATGTTAATCAAAGATAGTATTAAAATGCATTATAGTTGAGCTTTTTAAAAAAGGCTCTTCTACGTAAGTTTCTTTTAATTAAGAGTTTATTATAGAGTAGCTATATAAATATAATGCCTATAATTATAGAGTAAAACCTATGACTCTTTTGCCAATATACTTTGGGAACATATTTCCGTTGGCATGCCTTTAAAAATTCAGCTACAGTAAAGTCTCATCATTTTTTTTAAACAATGTAAGATATTTAATACATGCATATTTCAGAAGTGTATCATATCCATAGTTTCAAAAATAATAAGCATGGTTAAGTAACAAAGCAAAGCTAGCTAACTGTAACAATATCAATTGGCCTGTGCATAAAATACAATTGAACAATAAGTAGTAGTGTGTATACACAACAATCAGCAAATATACATTGCTATAGCATGAACATAACAGAAAGAATCAAATGTATATAACAGCAAAATAAAAACAAACATGCAGTAATTTACACAAAACATCAAATATGCAATTACATACAAGGCACATTTCATGTGAGTAATCTTTCATATTATTATCTAGAGACATATCTAAGTAATATCTTCAGGCTTATCCATAATATTATAACTTAGCCTAGTAACTGGTCTAATCTAGTTCTCCTGTCACTGACTGACTTCTCAGCAACTACAGGATCATTGTAGACTTGTGTGTCTATACTTGGACTAGCTGGCATTTGCTATCAGTATTTTCCAGCTCCTTGAATCTGGACTTCATGAGTCTCTGTAGCCATTTTGGTTATGAAAGGAGCTGCCTCTAGGTTCAGTTTCCCTGCCCTCTAATACTACAAAGTTTCTTTTCCTGAGTGGATCACTTTCAGAAAGGCTTTGTACAGTTGGCAAATGGTATCTATTTCTCATCCTTTTCCAAGTTAAGTGTATATCAATTCTTTCTACTGACTTATTAGAAATAGGTGATTGCAGTGAATAGTCTTGATAGGGTCCTCCATTCTCTGGCACCTTTTGTAAATGGGCAATTTGCCAAGTCTCTCAATGATCTTGGATGAGTTAGCTTTCTATCAGTTAGCTAACCTGTGAGTCACTTAAATGATGAAAACAGTCTTATCCTTGTCTTACTCAGAGAGAATCTGAGAGTATCCACTACATAAGGACCTGACTGAAAACCACAGGTTGCCTAGCAGTCAATCAATCTACAGTGGCATTGCATACTGGTCCAATTGTGCCCTCTTGTTCAAAGTTCATTAATCAACACAAATCCCTATTTTTCAATTTTTCTTAGATACACCAACACCATGGGTTGTGATCACCATCATGGGTGATGGATCTAAGGCTGTTGGATTCTGTAATAATGCCATTAAACAGCATTTCTTAGAGATGGTTTCTGAGATCCTCCATCAAAGATAGAGAAACCTTTCTAGATCTTTTTCTGAAAGGTCTGGAATCATCTAGATTCTGTGAATTGCACTTCAAGCACATCTCATGTCCCACTCACGTACGAAAACACGTTGATGACCCTTTTGCTGAGTTCCAGTCTCAACCTACCCATCCTTTCTTAATTGAGGAGTCCCTAAAGTAAAATACCTCCAGATACAGCACAGAGGGTGAATAGCTGGGGCTGTTGTGGTGTTCGCTGGAACTTCTTGTCTCCATCCTCTCGTAAGTTTCTGCACATTCTGCATGGATAGTCAAAATATGCAGGTCCCAACTTATTGCTTGCAGTATACTTTTAATGCTTCTCGTATTTGAAAGTCAAATTTTCTATTCAGCTCTGTTCTTTTCCACAAGAATGCTTGGAAGTTCTCTATTTTATTGAATGTCTACTTTTTCCCCTTTAGTATTATACTCAATTTTGCTGGATGGGTGATTCTCGACGTTAATTCTAGCTCCTTTGGCCTCCTTTTTAATATCATATTCCAAGCCCTCTGATCCCTTAATTTAGAAGCTGCTAAATTTTGTGTTACCCTGATTGTGTTTCCACAATACCTGAACTGTTTCTGGCTGCTTGCAAGGTCTTCTCCCTGACCTACAAACTCTGCAAGTTGGCTACAATATTCCTAGGAGTTTTCCTTTTGGGTTCTCTTTCAGTAGGTAATTGGTGGATTACTTCAATATCTATTTTCTTCTCTGGTTCTAAAATATTAGGACAGTTTTCCTTGATAATTTCTTGAATGATGATGTCTAGGCTCTTACTTTGATTATGGCTTTCAATGTTAATTTTTATTTTGATACTATTGATATCAATATTGCCCCCACTGATGCAAATTGCCCAAGCTGATCTTCAATAGTAGTTATGGGTAGAAATTTCATGACTTAAAGGACCAATTTAGTAATAAATCTTTTTTTAATTTAGTTAGGTTGGATCTTGAATTAGATATAGACACTGGACTTCTAATAGAAATCTTATAGTTTTATAGGACCTGCTATAAAGTTGACAGAATCCTGACAGCCTTTAATAATCTTGGATCACTTTCTTGCTACAATAAGACTGAGTAATTATATATAAATAACTTATAATGATAAAAAGATATATATATATATAATATATATATCCTAACTATATTTTAGTTCTTTTTAAAAAAGAAATAAATTTAGCCAACCAACTCCTAATTTATTAGTTCAATGGGTTATTTTTTTTCAATTTTCAATTCTGTTCATGTCTCCTTTGCTTTTAATTGGGAGGTTGAGATTTGCTGGTTTTCTCGGTGTTTTTTTTAGTTGCACCTCCAATTCATTGATGTGTTCTTTCTCCTTTAATGATAAAAGCTTTTAGAAATCAAAATTTTCCAATAAGTATGTTGTTGATTGTATTTCACAGGTGTTAGCATGTTCTCTCATTGCATATTTAATGAAATGACTGATTGTTTCTCTGTGTTCTTTGACCTACTTATTCTTTAAAGTTAAGATATTTAATTCCCAATTAAATTTTATTATTTTTTACTTCAAAAGTCCTTTATTTTTCTTGCATCATGGTTATTAGAAGATGTATGTAGTATTTCTGCTTTTCTGCATTTGTTTGTGAGGTTTTTTTCTTCTCTAAAACACAGTCAATTTTTGCGAAAGTATCATATACAACAGACAAATAACTATATTCTCTTTCATTCCCATTCAATATTCTCCAAAGTCATATGAGATCTTAATTTTCTAAAATTCTATGCATGTCCTCAACTTCTTTCCTATTTATTTTTTGGCTATATTTATCTAACTCTGAAAGGAGTAAACTGAGGTCTTTCACTACTATGGGTTTACTATATTCCCCTGTAACTCAGTTTAACTTTTTCCTTTAAAAACTTACATGCAGTGAATATATAGCTAATATTAGTATTAATTCACTGTCTACAGTACCTTTTACTACAATATAGTTTTCCTTGGCTGTCTCCTTTAATTAGATCTATTCTTCCTTCTGCTTTCTCTGAGATTAAGATCACTACCCCTGTCTTTTTCACTTCAGCTGAAGCATAACACATACTGCTCTACCCCTTATTTTACCTTTGCATGTATCCTTCTGTTTCAAGCATATTTCTTATAAATAGCATACTAATTGATTCTAGCTTCTCAGTCCATTCTACTATCATCTTCTGTTTTATAAATGAGTTCATTCAATTCAAAATTTAGTTATATTGCTAAATAATATATTTTGCCTCCATCCTATTCTTTCATATTTTCCCTTCTCTTTCTTCCCTGCCCTCTTAAGCATATGTTTTGTTTCTGACTAATGTCTCCCTCATTTCCTCTAAACCTTTTCTCACTATTGAGTAAGTTGCATTTCTATACCCAACTGTGTGTGTACATGTATTCTTTCTACCTTCAACCAGTTCAGATGGGAGTTAGGTTCATGGGTAACCTCCTTCCTCTCCACCTTTGCTGTATAAACTCCTCCTTGAGCAATCCATTTATGTGAGATGTTTTCCAATCTTCCTTTCCCTTCTTCCCCTCTCCCCATGCTTTCCCAATCAGAATTTTATCTGACACATTTTCTAGATTATTATGGAGAATGGGCAGTGGAAAGACAGGCTCAATTGCTTTGCCTTACTCAGTCCTGACTCTACCTTCTTCTAAATATATTTTAGTGGCCTATTGGTAATTAATCATAAACTCCTTAAACTAAAGATTTCACTAATTTATATGAATCTTCAGCCTAACTATATCAGATTTATGAATGGCACTATATATGGATTCTGAGGAAAGCATAAAAACAATTCAAAAAGAATTTGCAAAAGTATTAAAAAACTGGCATGAGTTATAATGTCTATTAGTGGAATTGCTCTTAAGAGTTACCTTGTAAAAGCAAATTAATAACTTTTGGGGATGCTTTAGATAAAGTAGTAAGACCAAACGTTGGGAAAAATAAAATTTTTTTTTAGACTCGTATAACACAATTTTAGGGATTTGATTCTTTGCTATTAAAGCAACCTGTCACAAAATGTACTGTTAAAAATTAAGTAGTTCAAAGTGAGTATTTACCTTATTTGTCGTCTTAATTCCCAAAAATGTTTGTCCAAGAGGTACTGGCCTAAAACGGCCATCAAAGTAGAAGAGTCCAATATAAGGATTGACATGCAAAAAAGTAGCAACATCAAAGTAGTTGGGTAATGTAGCAGAAAGTCCCAAAATCCTTATCATGCTCTGTGTAGATTCAACCTATACGAATGAAAAACAACACATGATAAATGTAAAGTCTTACATATGGGTGCTAGACATCAACTTCACAAGTATGATGGAAGAAGTGTGGTTAGAAAGTAGTTCATTTGAAAATGATAAGGAGAGTTATATGGTAATATAAATTAACAATATGACATGGCAAAACAAGAAAGTTAATGTGATTTTTATGTTGTATTAAATAGTAGTAACGTCCAGGACTGGGGAAGTGATCACACAACATATTCTACCTTGAAGAGAGTCAACTGGTAAGTAATAATGGGCAGTTCTAAGCACTCCCCACTTAAGGAATGATACTGAAAAACAGAAGAGTATCTAAAAGACGGCAACCAGAATGAAAGACGGCCGAAAGAATGTGCCATAAAAGGATTAGTTGAAAGAATGAGGAATATATAGTCTGGGAAGAGTAGTGAGGCAAAACCTGACAGTTTCCTTTAAGTATGTAAAAGAGAGATAACATTCTGTTGGGGTCCAAAGGGAAGAATTAGCAGCAATGGGGCAAATTGCAGAGGTGGATTTAGGAATAAGGCTAATCTTCCTAAGACTTAGAGCTATGCAGAAGTAGAATGTACTGAATAAAAGATGGAGTGGAAAGGTTGGTAAGTTCCCCCTCATTAGAGATCTTTAAACAAAGGATATTTAACCAATTTATTTATATTCAACAAGTAATTTTTAAGGCCCAAGAAGGTAGGTGCGGTGGATACAAAGACTAGATAAGAAAAAAGTCTTATCTGAAGGCCCTAACATAATACTAGAGGGAAGCAACATGTATAGAGCTAAGTAAATACAAAACAGAATGTTTAGTACTCATTTTAAAATGTTACAAATCAATAGAGAAATGTGAATTAAAGCAATTTTAGAATCCCACCTCACACCTATCAGATTGGCAAAGTTGACAGTAAAAGGAAAATAACAAATGATGGAGGGGCTTGGGAAAGACAAGCACATTAATGTACTGCTGGTGGAGCTGTGAACTATCTTTCAGCCATTCTGAAAAGCAATTTGAAATTATGATTAAAAAGTTACTAAACTTTCCATATCTACTCATACTACTACTGTATCTATAATTAAAAGAGATCAAAGCAAGAGGAAAAAGAATAAAAAATATTTATAAGCAGGTGTTTTTCTAGTAGCAAAGAGCTGGAAACTAAGGTGGAACTCATCAAATAAGGAACAAATTTTAAGTATACATAACACAAATACTACTGTGCTATAAGAAATTATGAAGAAGTCAATTTCAGAGAAACCTGGAATCATACGTATGAACTGAGAAAGGGTAAAGTGAGTAGAAACAGAAAAACTATTTATAAAGTAACAGTGTAAACACAAACAAGGGAAGACAAGGGGAAAAAAGAAGGCAATAAGCATTTAAATAGTACTTCTTATGCACCAGGCACTTTTTGTAAAAAGTAAACACTTTTTACAAATATTCACTCATCTGATCCTCACAACAACCCTACAAAGCAGATGCCATTATTATTTCTATTTTACAGTTCAGGATATTTAGATAAACAGAAGTTAAATTACTTACCCAGAGTCACACAGCTAGACTGGATTTGCCCTCAGATCTGTGCACTGTGCCACCTTGCTATCATTCAAAGATTCTAATCAATGCAATGTCCAATCACTACTCAAAGGAACTCATAATGAAACATGCTACTCACCTTTTAATAGAGAGGTGCTGGACTCAGTGTGCTGACTGAAATGTATTTATTTTTGGATATGGCTAGCAAAGGAATTTGTTTTTCTTGACCATGCATATTTGTTACTAACAAATGTTTTCCATTCCCTCCCTCCCTCCCTTCCTTCCTTCCTTTTCTTCCTTTCTGCCTCCCTCCCTCCCTATTGTTCAATGTGTGGTCACTTCCTTAGTCCTGGATGTTACCACTGTTTAATATAGTATAAAAATCACATTAACTTTCTTGGTTTGCCATAATATACTGTTAACTTACATTACATTCCACATAACCTACCCTTATTAAATATTTCAAATTAAATATTTATATTTAAATAATTATTTACTTAAATTGCCTTTATTTTAGTTACTATCTTTATTTTGGGGGAGGGCAGGACAGAAGAGGAGCAGGATAGGAGGAGGTAGGTGTTTTTTAACATAAAGGAAAAGATGAGGGAGATGGCACTACTACCTGGAAGACCAGGAAAAATCTGAGAGTAGGAGTTGTCACGTGAGCTTTGCTTTCAAGGAAACTGGGAAATACAAGAACTGGTGGTAAGGAAGAAGACCATTCTAGAGAAGGAGTAATAGTCTATGCAATGACACAGACAGAAAGTTTTGAAGGGCAGTAGTTAGGTATAGAATAACATTTCATATAATATACCAAGGTGAGTTCCAAATAAATACATGACATATTTAAAGTGTACACATACATACACACATTTATAAACATACAGCTAGACAGATATATAAAAAACAGAGAAGCTGGGGAATGGATTCATTTTGTTTTGAAGTTCTAAAGAGAGTAAAAGGATCATACTATTATATTTTTGTGCATTAAAAATAATGAAAAATATGATTTTTTTAGAGAATCCTGGAAATGTTAACGTTTGTAGAATGAAGTGAGAAAAACCAAGAGAACAATTTATATATTAACAAAAGTCAAAGACAACTGTGAAAAACTTAAGAATTGTGAAAAATTAAATGACTAATGATGATTTACAGTCTAATGATGAACTATTATCATATTACACAGCCTGAAAGAGAATTGACAAAAGCAAGGCAGAAAAAGAAAAATATATTTTTGAACAGAGTACTGTACAGACATTTTGCTTTATTATATTGATTTGTCATAAGGTTTTTCCTTCCTCTGGTTTTAATTTGAGAAAGATGGTTGAGAATATTAACAGCCTCCCCCAAACTCCAATAAGAGAGTCATTAAGCATTTTTTAAAAAGTGCACAGAAGACAAATTAATTCAGTGATGGGGATAAGCTATAAGCATTTCCAATACGATTGGGGGTGAAAAAAGAATGTCCATTTTCACTACTGTTATTCAATACTGTACTAGAAATGTCAGCTTTAGCAATAAGAGAAGAAAAATAAATCGAAGGAATTGGAGCAGGCAAAGAGGAAACAAAGCTATCATTTTGCAGATAATATGATGGTATACTTACAGAATCCTAAAGAATCAAGTAAAAAATTACTTGAAATAATAAAGAAATTTAGCAAAGTTGCAGGATATAAAATAAACCCACATAAACCATCTGCATTTCTATATATTACTAACAAAGCCCAACAGCAAGAGACAGAAAGAGAAATCCCATTTAAAGTTACTGTCGACATTACTAAATATGTGGAAGTCTGCCCACCAACACAAAACCAGGAATTATATGAACACAATTACAAAACAGTTTTCACACAATAAAGTCCACTCTAAATAATGGGAAAGACATCATTTGTTCATGAGTTGCTCAAATTGATCTAATAAAAATGACGTCCACCTAAATTAAATTACTTATTTAGTGCCCTACCAAACAAAACTATCAAAAAAATATTTCACAGACCTAAAAAAAAACTAACAAAATTTATCAGGAAGAACAAAACGTGCAGAATAGCAAGGGAATTAATGAAAAGAGATACAAGGAAAGGTGGTCTAATTGTTCCAGATCTTAAATTGTATATAAAGCAGCAATCATCAAAGCTACTTGGTACTGGATAAGAAACAAAGTGGTGGATCAGTGGAATGCATTAGGTATGCAGGACATAATAGTCAATGACTACAGTAATCTACTACTTGATAAAGTCAAAGAATCCAGCTTCTGGGATAAGAACTCACAATTCAACAAAAATTGCTGGAAAACAGTATAGCAGACTAGGTATAGACCAACATCTTACACCCTATACCAAGATAAAGTCAAAATGGGTACATGATTTAAATATAAAGACTGATACTATAAGCAAACTAGTAGAGCAAGGAAGAGTTTACCTGTCAGATCTATGGAGAAGGGAAGAATTTATGACCAACCAACAGTCAGAGAACATTACAAAACGCAAAATGGATAACTTTGATTACATTAAATTGAAAAGTTTTTGCACAAACAAAGCCAATGCAACCAGTATTAATCAGAAGGGAAGTAGAAAGCTGAGAAACAATTTTTACAGCCAGTATCTCTGATAAAGGCCATATTTCTCAAATATATGTAGAGAATTGGGTCAAATTTGTAAGAATACAAGCCATTCCCCACTGATAAATGGTCAAAGGATACAAATAGGCAGTTTTCAGAGGAAGCAATTGAAGTTATCTGTAGTCATATGAAAAATTGCTCTAAATCACTACTGATTAGAGAAATGCAAATCAAAACAGCTCTTGAGGTACCACATTACATCTATCAGATTGGCTAAAATGATAAAATCACTTTAGGAAATCTTATGAATTTTTATTCATAAATATGAAGTTTTATGAAAATCATATTATGAAAAAAATCATAAATGTTAGAGAAGACATGGGAAAACTGGAACACTAATAATGCATTGCTGTTTGAGTTGTGAACTGATCCAACCACTATGGAGAGCAATTTGGAACTATGACCAAAGGGTTATAAAACCATGCATAACCTGTGACCTAGTAAAGACCACTTGTAAGTCTCTATCCCAAAGAGATCACACCAAAAAAGGAAAAGCCCCCACATGTACAAAAATATTTACAGGAAGTTCTTTTTGTAGTCATTAAGAATTGGAAATTGAGGGAATGTCCTTCCATCAACTGAGGAATGGCTGAACAAGTTGTGGTATATGAACATAGTGAAATACTACTGTGCTATAAGAATGATGATCAGGCAGACTTCAGAAAAACCTGGAAAGACTTCTATGATCTGATGCTAAATGAAATGAGCAGAACCAGGAGAGCATTATACACAGTAACCACCACACTGTGTGATAACTGACTTTGATAGACTTAGCTCTTCTCATCAATGCAAGGACCTAAGACAACTTCAAAATACTCATGGTGAAAAATGTTATCCACATTTAGACAAAGAAATTTGGACTCTATACAGAAGGAAGCATACTACTTTCTTTCCTTTTCTTTTATTGTTTTGTTTCTTCTTTCTAAAAGTTCCTCACATTACTTCTAATTCTTCTTTACATCATGACTAGTGTGCAAATATGTTTAATATGAGTGTCTAAGTTGAGCCTATATCAGACTGCATGCTGTCTTGGGGAGGATGAAGAGGAAGAAGAGGGGAAAAATTTAAAACTCAAAATCTTATGAAAGTGAATGTTAAAAACTAAATAGTAATTATAAAAGAAAAATAACATCTTTTCACTAAAAAAAAAAAATTTAACTCAAGCCTAGGTATTCAGTTACAATGATAACAGACTGTGCAAAGAACAGTAGCAACCAAATAATAAATACACATATTTAAGTGCTTACCATGTGCCAGCCACTGTACTAAGCACTAGGCACCAAAAAACAAACAAACAGCAACAACCAAAAAAAAACCCAGAACAGTACCTGCTTTCATGGAGATTATGTACTAATGGAGCAGACAAAAATATCATTAAATAGGCACATACAAGATCCACGCAGAGTGGATGAAAAGTAATCTGAAAGGAGAAAGAACTAGCTGCTCGAGTGAGCAAGAAAGGTTTACTGAAGGTGGTAATTGAGCTAATTCTTCAAGTAAGTCAGGCATTTTACACGGCAGAGGTGATGGGAAGATAATTCCAGGCAAGAGGGATAGCTAGTGCAAAGGCAGACGGATGGAGGATGGCATGTTAGGTTTGTGAAACTGCAACTAGGCCACTATAACTGGATTGCAGAATACATCGAGTGGGGAATAAGTATAAGAAGAGAAAATAATGAAGCAGTCATGAAGCAATTGTGAAGAACTTTAAATAGCAAAGAACTTTTATAACTGACTTTATTGAGAAAGGGGTGGCATAGCCAGACCTAGATTTGGGAAAAACCACCTTGTAGGCTGTGTGGAGGATAGATTAGAGTGGGGAAATACTTCCTGCAAGGAGATCAACTAGAGGGCTATTGCAATGGTCCTCAAGAAATAAACATTTAATAAAAGTAGAACTGAGTATTAATTTTTTAAATGCACTGGGCACAAAAATGAATGTGAAAAGTGTCTTTCCATTTTCTCCACTCCCACAGTTAGAGTCTTTAATCTTAAGTAGGGGCTCAGTATCCTTCTGCCTCCAGAACTGGTATTTCATCCTACAAGCAATAAGAGAGCAAATGGTTTGATGTTTATCAACTGACATAGTCATACCTCTGTTTTAGGAATATCGGACTTTAGCATCTATGTGGAAGACAGATTGGAGTGGAAGAGACTAGAGTTAAGGAAAATAATTAAGATGACTTCAAGATTGCAAACCTGGATGGAAAGATGGAACAACTCTAAGTCAGCTATCATACTATGATGTTAATGAATGATAACTTACACTATTATCCCCATATAAGCTTAGCTTATCACTGATAAAAGGATAAAGAGAACAAATATGTCCTTTAAAATAACCTTCATACATTCATTTTAGGAAAGAATACAGAAAGCTTTCCCTAAAGTTGAATAACTTAATAAATTATGGCATTTTAACGCAATAAAATACTACCGCACAAAAAATGATGAAATGGATAATTTCTGAGAAACCTGAGAAGACTTATGAGATGATGCAAAGAGAAAAAAGATACATTAGGAGAACAATTTATACTACAACAATAACACTGTAAAAATGAATTTAAAAAATACTAATTCTGATCATTGCAATAACCAACAATGATTCTGTATCAATTTCCTGACTGAAAGGTGATGAACTAAATGTGCAAAACGAGATGTTCAATTTTGCATGGTTATGGGCAAGATGGGAATTTATTTGCTTGACTATATGCTTATTATAAGAATTTAGTTTTTCTTTTTATCAACTGAAGTGGGAGGAAGTAGAGAAGGAAAATAAATGCTTGCTATGTTAAAAAATTAAGTATAAAATAAAAACAGGATAGACTGTGAACTTGTGACTGTTATAGTAATTACCTGGAAGCAAAGTCTTTGTATAATATACAAAGATAAAATTCAATATTTTTTCATATTACTGCTTTCTCCACATTCTTTTATTTTTCCAATGTACAAACTTTGTTGTTCTAAGGCAGGAGTGGGGAACCTATGGCCTTGAAGCTACGTATAGCCCTCTAGGTTCTCAAGTGTGGCTTTTTGACTGAATCTAAACTTCACAAAACAGGTCCCCTTAATAAAAGATTTGGTTCTGTAAAACTTGGATTCAGTCAAAAGACCACAAGTGAGGATCTAGAAGGTACCATGTGACCACGAGGCTGAAGGTTTCCATCCCTGTTCTAAGAGGGAAAATGATTAGTCATTTATTTATACTTATATAAATATAATGTCTTTGTTGAATATATGCCATCTACTTGGTAGGTACATAGGGTGGCACTTTGAATTATCTGAAAGAAAAATCAGATCTGGACATTGTCCACAAAGCATTTAAAAATAATTGGAGAGTCAAAATTGAAAAACATAAAATAAGTGACCTTTGTTCAGCTGGACTACTGATGCTGGGGTGAAATGCTATTAAAAATTTTCTTAGAAGATGTCAGGATAAAACTGAGTACTAAAAGATGGACACAGAAACTAGGTCTACAAAAAGCAACAAACATTTTTTTTATTCAAGAAATATACTCTAAGATGGCAAAAAGTCACACACAATAAAAGAAGGTTAACCCTCATATCTTTAAATAGTTAGGGTGGGCTCTATGCCAGTTGTCATTTACAAACTTTCTATTATCACATCAACCCTACCAGCACTACTATCACTGCTCCACAGGTTTTTTTTCAGATACAGCCAATAAATTGTTTTGTTGAGATAGACATAAATGGCTAAATCAGACAAAGCTATGGAGCAATGCGAAAATGAACATTTTGACAATGACCCAATTACAAACTCTTGCAAAAACAGAGACCTTTAAATATTTAAGAAGATCTCTATATCTATAAAATAGAAACTCAAGCACTTTTAAAGAACTGACTGAGGCAGGCACTGTCCTAATGACTAGAAACAAAAGTCAAACAATCCCGGCTCTTAGGAGATTATATGCTAATAAATCACATGATGCTGCCACTATGGAGTAATGCTCATTTTTATTTGGAGAAAATAACTAGATCATTTTAGTTTTACATTCCGGTTACTGTTGCAACTATGTAACTTTAACCATTAAATACAAGTTGTTATTTTAAAAAATTCTTTTGACGTTAAATCTAGAATATCCTGGAAGAGAACATAGAAAATTTTCTACAAAAAGTCAATTTAAATCATCTACATTTTAAAATTTGAAAAAAAAAGCATAACATGCATTTACTGTGAGTCAGTATTTTTATCACACACCTTTATTTTTGTATTTTAGTTGTCTAAGCATAAAATCTGAGATGAAATGCAAAAAGATATATGTAAAACAATGACACAAAAATATGACTGATTTTCTTCAGGGTCCAAACATAATGCAAAGTTTTATAAGGGATTTTAGTTAATGGGATACAGAAACATATTTGTTCCTTTCTGAACTGACATAAAAATAGAACAATCCTAAAATCAGCTCAGTGCTAAAGTTGAAATTAATTTCAATTTAAGTTAACTGATGCTTTTCCCATGTGTATTACTTTAATTTCTCTGAAGAATACATAATGCCTAAAACAGATTTAAATTACATGCCCACTGCATAGAAACTTTCAAAATTCTGTAGGTTCCATACTATGCCAGGACTGCCTATAAGATCCCTGGAAATGCTACTGTTCTGAATTCAATAGTACCATCTACTGGAAATAATATCAAATACTGATTCATTTTAATAAAAAGAATGATGGTTTTACAGAAACTGAGTGTACACCAAATGCTATTTTCCCATAACTGCCATTATAAAATCAGATGGCTAAGTGCCCCATCCCCTTTTCTCTGTTGTTTTATAATCTACAACCAACTGCAGAAAGTTATCTTGCCTGCAATATAATAAAAGTCATATGTAACCAAAAACCATTTTAAAACATAGATTTGAAGGAAAATCAGGAGTAGTACTTATTATTAAAATATATGGCTATACAATTAAAATTGTAAAACAAAAATATCAAATCTGAAATTACCTGAATCTTACCTGTTGTGTCAAATTGCAATAGTGAAAGAAAAAAATCTACCATCCTTAATTTTTCTGCAACTTGAATTCATCTCAAACCATATTAACATTTCTAATTCGATTTTCAAGGTAATAAAAACTTGGTCTCTTTCACACTTCTGTAGTTATAAGCACCGACAAAGCTTCAAGCTCTAGCATTTTAATGATGCTGTGGTCTACACTTACAAAGTGCTTTGGAGTCTTTCCTAGACTTGTGAGACTGACCAAATTTTGGCTAAAATGTAGGTGACATTGGCAGAGGTACTCCAACTCTGGTATTAGATCCATCAGCCAAATGTGAAGATTTTCAAACCCCAGAACACTTAGCATGTGACCATATTTAAATAACTTCACTTTTCTCAGCTTCAGAAATGCAAGGGTTGGACTTCATAGCCTTGAAGGCCTCTTTCCACCACTAACGCAAAGAGCTCATGATCTTATGACTTGTTTCCCTTTCTTCTTCAAACTTTATGTCCCTGATTAAAATGACTAATCCTGTGTAGTAATAACAAGAGAAGATGACCACTGCTCAAAAACTGTTGATGAGAAAGAATTAGAGGGCAATGCGGAAAAAAAATTTTATTCATTCAAATGCCTCAGATACTTTAAGTTTATTAAATTACATAAAATCTCTCCCAAATATTCTTTTATTATATAGAATGATGACAACAGAATTTCCTGTGCCATGATGAGTCATTATTCCCCTCCCCCATGTTTTACCTAAACAGAATATTACTGTGGGGTGTCAGTTATAACTTCAGTCTACCTGCATGGCAGCCTTGAGATCAGTCTTTTCAATGCAAGAAACATTTATAATGTATCTTCCATGTGCAAAGCACTTGGGATTCAAAGACAAAAATGAAATGAATCTCTAATACCTAGTCTAGAACAAAATAAAAGCTTAATAAATGAGCGAAGAATGAAGACTGATTAGATAGTTTAGAAAAATTAATAGTCAAGGACAACACCAAGGTTAATGACTGAAAGGAATGACTGGACTTAATGCCTTCAAAAGAAATGGGGGACAAGGGATAGATTTTAGAGGTGAAAAAAAAAACCTGTTTTAAAGTTACTAAGATTGAAATGCTGTGGCAGGGTCAGATGAACTATGACTACTGTGATTTATTCCATAATGTCTAGTTTGTGTATGCTATGGTGCTTCCTATAATTCATATGAAACTATATTTCCTATTTAGAATTTTTGTAACTGGAAGCATGATACTTTACAAGTGAATTGACATTATCTACTAGAAAGCACATACAAGGAGACACCACCTGCCCCCGCCTTCTCCAAGTATTAGAATCCTTGAATATTAAATATTTTGCTCCCTTACAGAGAATACATCCCTTGTCTCTTTTCAGAAATCTAGGACATCATTCATACACAGAATTGCAGAAGAAAGTAGTATGACACAGTACCAAAGTTCTCTCCTGAGAGAAGACATTCACAAGTCACTTTCCTAGCGATGGCCAAGCAATTTAAAGATAATTACTGGGATACTTAAGGCCACACTAATTATTATTATTCAGACCTATAAAGCTGTAATTGCTTCCTACTGCTGTTCCTTTATGCCCCTGAATTAACTGTGTTAAGGGTCCCTCCCTGAACTTATTTTCTTGAGTTGCCCTACTTTCCAGGGATGAAGCCACCCTCAAATTAACATAACTGTGATTTTTTACAACTGAACTAGATGAAATTGTCATGCCCCTGAAGCCGAGTAGGCTCCAAAACTGGCTCTAGACAGCAGCCCAAACTGATAAACTGTTGATGCCGCTGAGATCCTTTCAAATAAGCAAAACATTTTCCTCCTATCGTCTGACATTCCCAATCCTCCTGTTCCCTCTTGCTTCCCCTTTCCTGTTGTTCCCTTTCTTCTCCTATGCCACTGCCATTTGGGAGGGGATTGCCCTCCACTTCTCCCATGTGATCTCCCCTTTTTGCTGCACCCCACAATCCAAGGATCAGTCCGTAATCACTGGTTTTTTAGTATAAGGAGTCCCCATATGCATATGCCTTTCTCTTGTAATGAATCAAGTTACTATCCATGTCTTGGGGAGTCATGGCTTTTGACTAACAACCAGTAAAATGTTTCTTGTCTCTAAAAATTATGACTTCATAAGTAAGTGTAGAACTGATACATTTTCCATTTCTGTGCCTTTGCCCAGAAAGTTACCCAAGTCTGAAATGCTATTCCTTCCTCACTTTGAACCCTAGAAGCACAGAGCCTGACAAGCTAGCAGGTACTTAACTACTACTTACTGATAAGTATCCCTAGTTCCCCACCAAATTCAGGCCAAGTACAACCTCCAATAAAAGGCATTTCTGATTCTCCTAAGTGTTAGCATATCTCTAATCCCTAGCCACAATTAAACTTTGAATCTATTTACACAAACTGCCACCACTTTGCTCTACCCCCATCCCAGTATAAGGATACCTGGTCATATAGTAGACACTTAATACTTGCTTATTGAAATGAATTATTAAACAGATTTTTCTTAAGCACCAAAATTCAATATATTACTTTTTCCCTTTTTTGAACTTACTAGAATTCAACATTCTTTGGTATTACTATATTCCTTGTAAATGTCCAATAGTTCTACATTATGCCTTTTATGAGTTTGCTTGAGAAAATAACGAGCAACATTTCTACTGCTTACCTTACAAATAACTAACCTAAAAACAAACTTTTAGAACTAAGCCCATTTATAAATTGGTGGGTGCATGTACAGTTTTACTATATAAACTAGTGTGAATTTTGTCATGGTTTTCATCAGGCTTGTTCTAAGTCTCTGCTAACATATTAATAATTCTTTACATGATGTCTTACTTCAAAGAAAGGGTCTGCAGCATACAATACAACAGCTTGAAAATAACATCATGGTTATCAGGAATCATTGCAATGCTTGCAACTTGTTAATTTGAAAACATTTTCTAGAAAATCAGACACATAATCTCATGGTAGGTTACAGATTCCTTTTTTTCACATTCAATCAAATCTATATTACATAGATAAAATAAAATTAATCTATTGAGCCACTGAGTTTCATTTTGTTTGCGATGAGGAAAGAATGAGGGGAATAACAAATAAACTAAAAGACCAAACTCAGTTTCCAAGTACCATAACAACATATGAGTACTTTATAACAATTTAGAAGATTCCTATCTTTATTTTTTTTTCCAGATTAAATTTTTTTCAATCCACAAAAGTCTGCCTTCTTTCCCGCTCAGCTCTTTCTCCTCCAACCCCATTAAGAAAGCAGGAAAATCTCCCACTCAGTGGGAATGGGGGGAAAAAAACTTACAAACATGTAGAGTTAAGCAAAATAAATTTTCGAAATGTCCATGTCCAAAAAATGTCTCAATCTGCACTGAGTGCACCTCTTCTAATCAACTCTCAACGGGGCAACATGTTTAATTATGAATCCCCTCGTATGGTGATTGGTCATTGTATTCAGCAGAGTTCCTAAGTCTTTCAAAGTTGCTAATCTCTACAGTATTGTTACTGAGTAATTTTTTTCTCTGGGTTCTGTTCACTGCCCTTTGCATCATCAGACTTTTCAAGTTTTTCTCAAATCACTTCATCATTTCTCAGAGTACAAATAGTATTCCATCACATTTATAACATAATTTGTTCAGCCATTCTCCAATTGATTAGCATGCTCAAAATTTTACCAATGTAAAGTTCCTATAATTATCTTTGTGTATATGGGCCCTTTTTTTCATTCGTTGAGCTCTTTTATATACAGACTTATATGTGGGATAGCTGGGTCAAAGAGTATACACATTTTAATAGCTTTTGTGGCATAATTCTAAACTGCTTTTCATAATGACAGCACCAGTTCAAAGCTCTACCAAGAGTACATTAATGTGTCTGTTTTCCCAAAGATCTTCTAGTATTTATCACTTTTTTTTTTTGGCAACTTTACCAATCTAAAGGATATGAGGGCCCTTGAGGCCGTTTTATTTTGCAGTTCCCTATATGTAGCTATTTATAGTTTGTATTTCTTTCCCTGAAAAATGCCTATTCATACCCCTTGTTTATCAAATGGATATTGTCTTTTTTCTTACAAATTTGAATCGGGGGGGGGCGGTCATTATTTTAAAAATGATATAATTTCTATTTTGTCAAATCAATATTTTACTTTGTTAAATAATTTAAATTTTGTTTTATCTTAGATGATGAAAAGTACTTAGAAAATGGAAAATTGATTCAAGTGTTAAACAAATTAATAGAAAATATTCTTGTATTTCTTTATAGTAAAATGACTATTGTCTTTATAAAATGATACTATTAATGTGTTTTTCCAACATACATGAAGGTGTTGCCATTTGTAGTAAGGGAAATCATGTTTCAGCACAAATAACAATAGATCCATTTCAAATAATCAAAATCATTCAATTACCAAATGAATTTCTAAAATGAAATTACTTTCTCTTACCTGTCGTAAGGTTCGTGCAACTAGGCTTTCCAATACAGGTCCTCTATCTTCATGCAGCAGATGCACTTCATCAAGAATCAGGAGCTTTACAAGTTGGGAAAGGGCTACATCTCCAACACTCTTTCTTGTTACTACATCCCATTTTTCAGGTGTAGTTACAAGCATCTGTAAAGGAGTAGGAAAAAATCAATCAAAGGGAAGAACAATTCCCATTAACTTGTACTAAATACTGTCTTATTATTATAAGTGAATAGCATTTTGTCACCCATAATTCAGTAATACTGGCTACCATTAAATAAAACCTAATATTCATGAGGGAAAAATTTAGGATAGGTTAAAATGTCTTTAAAATTCTACATTATGTGTGTCTTCACGCACACACACACACACGCACACGAGATAGATATATAGATATATATACTCATCAAATTCTAAAGGCGTTATAAACAAAAATTTGCTTCCAGCCTTCATATTTAGATGCAAATTTAACTCTGTAAACAAGATTTTCCTGTCACTGGAATATGATAACACTATAGCTTTGAGAATGTTGATATATTAATTAAGCTAAAATGCAATTTAACTACATGACTGAAAGAAAGCAAAATAATTACCATGTTCAAAACATTTACGTGCTATCACTTTAAGCAAAAAAAAAAAAAAATCCAAGAATCCATTTTAAATTTTCATTAATACTCTAATTATAATGGTATATGCTACCATGCCACCTGTTAGAATTTTATAGACTGTCTTTGAGAATTATTGTAGACAAAAATAATTGCATATATCCTCTCCAAATTTAGTTACATAACTCTCAGACAACAGAAATAAAACTTATATTGAAGTTTGTACTTAAAAAGTCTTCCCAGCTAGGTACAATCTACCAGAGCTTGAGTTCTACTTGGTTAAAAATACAGGTTGCCATCATGACAATAAAATACAGAAGGATTTCGCTGGAGTCTACTGTTACAAAAGGAACTTATCCCTAAAATACATACACATTGTGTATGAACTATTATATTGCAAAACAACATGCATGTCAAAAAAACTATTCATTAAATGTACAATTACTTCCACCACCAAATCTGTAAAAAGGAAGTGTATGTAAGGTGAATTTTAGTGTAACATGGAATTCAGTGTGTGTAAAGTGAAGTTTTATTATTATTTCTCAGAGTGCAGTTTCCTAGGATCCAGTCATAACAATCAACAGTTCCCAAGTATTATATTCCCACAGTTACGATTCAAAACATCTCCACCATGCCTGCACATAGTTACATAATGATAAATAATACAGACATCCACTGCAGCTGCACAGTGAGATACAGGGATGAGGTGACATAAACTTGTGAGGCTATTGTTGGCAAAGTGCTTTCTTTGTCTGTTGGTTTATAAAACAGGTGGTCACTAAATAGTGAATGGGAAACCCTTAGGGTTGAATGCACAAATGCTGTGTGTGCTTCAACTGGCCCCCATTGAGACTTGGGGAACCCTTAGGGTTGAACGCACAAATGCTGTGTGTGCTTCAACTGGTCCCCATTGAGACTTGGGGGAACCTTAGGGTTGAATGCACAAGTTGGAATGCTGTGCATGCCTTAATCGGCCCCCATCAAGGCTTGGGGGGACTCTGTGTTTGCCTCAACTAGACCCCACTAAGGCTTGAGGGTATTTAGGGAAAGCACAAGTTGTGTTCATTTCAACTGACCCCATCGAGATGTAGTGGCAGCTGCCCTCCCCTTCTCACTGGCCCCTGTGAGAAGGGTGATTAGGGAATTAGAGAGGAGCACAAGCTCTCTCATTATGAGCAGTTATCTTCTGAGAAAACTAGACTAGAATAAAGCGAGATTATTAACCCCTTTTTAGTGTCTTTCCTGTCTGACCAAATCAAGAGTCAACCTGTGCTAGCGGCCCTCAAGTATCCTATGTTTATCTGTTTTACAAGGAGAAAGTGAAAAGATATGAGTCAAAGCTAAAGGATTAAGATGAAATTAAACGAACTATAGAACATGAATAGGCCTTAAAGACATGTACTTGCCTGCTGAATAATGCTATTTGAAAAATTAGTGATTATTATATGGAGTATAGTATACAATTTACTCTGCCATGGGAGCTACATCACATCTGTATTCATATCAGATCATATGCCATATGTCTATTTCCTAATGAACTACGACAGTAAGATGACAAGGGCAAGAATAAATTCCTTTAATTAGAAAGATGGAATTTTCCTTTGGTTACTGTTGTGGAAGTACATAACACTGGTCACATATAAAAACCACATAAGATTAAAATGCTGTATCTATTTTTCTTTTTTTGAAACAAATTAGAATTGTAAAATCATGCCTTCCATCACATAGTGGACAAACAGATGACAATCATCTAAACACATATTATAATGAGGATAATAAGGAGGGGGCAGGAAGGGAGGAACTGACACTTGCAGTAAGATCCCTAAAAATGATAACTTCCCAGAGATTTCTTAAATTAGGTCCTCCATCTAGTAGACAAAAAAGTAAATCAAATTTTTTTTTAATACCTATGGCATTTTATCTTGCAGGAGAATCGATAGAGTACACATGAGATGAAGGAGATAAGTGAAAATTAAAAGAAAAACATCTAAGAAGTTATGAAATACTACCTAGTTGAGTTAAGGTAGTAAACTTTTGTGTTATTCCATTCTGAAAACCATTTATGCAAGAGACACATTAACATACATCACAGTCAGTAAATATTCTACAAATAAACAATTATATCCTACCAAAAGGACTCTCAAATTACTAAAGGATCCGCTGTCACTTATTGTAGCAGGAACTGTTTCTAACATAGACATATCCAAGCACATCACTACTATTAGATGGACAGACTGATTCTTTTTACACCAGGCAGTTAGGTGGTGCAATGACTTGGAGTGAGGAAGATCTGAGTTTAAATTTGATCTCAGATACTTAATAGCTATGTGACTCTATAATCACTTAGCTTCCCCTATCTCAAGTAAAATTAGGAACAAGAAGCACCTACCTCACAGCATTGTTGTAAATATCAAATGAGATAATATTTGTAAAGCATTGAGCAAAGTGCCTGGCATATACTAGATGTCTAATAAATGCTTGTTTCCCTTTCCTTCCTTGTACATTTTCTGATCAAGAAGACTTGTACTCAAGAGAAATATAAATGAATGAATAAATAATAAAAAGCATTCATTAAACACTTAACTATGTGAAAAGGTGGTCTCTGATGTCAAAGAATTCACATTCTAATTGTCTAACAGACACAACATAGCAAAACTATGAGAAAATAATTACATACATTTGTGTATATGATAATGTTTAAGAATAACATCAAAAGTACACCTAATTTGATATAAAAAAATAATAGTAGTTGTTGGAGTGTAGTTTATAGGTTAAAAATGGTCATATATCTGAGTTAATTGTCACATTTAATAGCTACAATTGTAGATGAGACAATAGCTTTACAAACTTTTCAAAATCCAGGTTTACATTATAAGATATACAAATTTCATTTAAACTGTAAAATCAAACAGTTCTAAACAATGTAATAGATTAAATCTAAAATGTCACACCAGTTTACGAAGCTATATTCTCACTCATTATGGGTAGACTACTCCTTGATATACCAGTGTCAACAATGAAGCCAATAGCTCTAAACGTATCTAATAAAAATGTTCACTACATACCTGATTCTGGGAATGCTAAAATGAATATCAATCTATCTATCCATCCATCCATCTATCTGCCTTAGTACGAATGATCTCCTTCTTTGCACTTTAAAATTTTTCTTCCTCTGCTTTTGATTTGCATACATGCACACACAAGCAGACATAGAGAGCATTAAAATTTCTGAAGTATGATCTATTTATATTTAGGTCAAGGATGACAGTTTTCAATTAATTATTAATAAATAAAATTAATTGGAAAATATTCAGGTACAAGAGTATTTTGACTTATGAGGTCTGCTTAGATATGCAACTGCATTTAGGTCAAAAGAAAAAAAAAGCCGGTCATTTGTTGTTCTCTCCCCTCTACCGTGCATATGTATGCATGTATATGCAGACATGTAAACATATATACAAATACATGTGTGTATACATATACATAGTTAGATAAGTATGTTTATAGTATTTTTACATTTTTCATAGTTTCTATTGTCTGTTAGAAAAGCATATATAATTAAAACATCAATTCTGAAATTAAGAAATAGGAAAATACTAAATGCAACCTGTACTTTGAAAATGAACACATATTAGAAAAGACCTCTCTTAGTTAAAAGGTTTGAGAGCTAAAAGTAAAAGGCATATTCCTTTTTACTGTTAACAAACGGTGAAAAGTTAAACTATGTTATTAAATTAATAAGTATTTTATATCTATTAAGATGAATAACACATGGAATTTTATTATGTTCAAATAATTTGCAGTGTTTGTCACTTTTTGATTTTCTAAAACAGCACAAAAAATTCTAGATATCAACTATTAATTTTACAAGGTAAAAACTATACAGAATTCTGGTCTCATTTCTATGACATTACAGAAGAGTTAGGTATGAATGACTCGGTCAGTAATTATCCATCTTCTCTTTTCACACTTCCAAATGGGATTCTGGGGTGCTGGCACAGGAGCTTTGATCTGCTCTGTTTCAAATGTGGGCCAAGCTATCTTTCTTTAGGCAACTTGGTGTCCCCCTTCTCCCAAAGACTTACTATGTAGATGCTGAACTCTGTGTGGATTCTCAATTGGCTTAGCCCACAGCTCAGAAACTCCCAATTCAAGAGATATGTCAGTCTCCTTAATAGCCAGGGTATTAGGTGTGTGCTATAATGCCTGAACTTTCTAATATTTTTAACATTTTTTTTTTCTTAAAAGTCTTTTCTGCATTTAGTCATAGAATCAAGTGATTTTAACTTTGTGTTGTTGATGTGCACTATCATATTTATAGTTTACCCAATGTTAAACCAAATCTGAATTCCTAATGTAAATTCAACTTAATCACAGCGAATAATCTTTTGTATATACTGCTAGAGGCTTATGATTATAGATGAGTAAGTTCACAACAAAAAAGAAAAACTTTATTTAATAAGACCCTCTATGACTAGTTTATAATTGGGTTAAATATTCCCAGGCTACTAACTTCTATCATCCACTCTTTGTGATTCATCTTCATAATTTCCTTTGGTCACCTAGCCAGAAACCATATATAATCTTAGACACACAGTACAAAAGGCAATTAAAATAATAAAAAAATTATAAGATGGGAGGGGCAGAAAAAGTATTGATAAAAGAAAATAAATTAATAAAAAACAGGACAGTTTTTACCAAATAGTTTGTAAAAGCATGTATTTTTCTTCTGAATCTTTATTTTTTTGTGAAAACAAAAATAGCATATTGAAATAGAAGGAAAGACTTGGCTTCAGAGGACAGCTCTACAACTTGCAAGTTGTGTGGTCATCGTAAGTAATTTACCTTTATTGAGCTTCTCTTTCACTATCTTTAAAAGGATTTACCACAGCCCCCATTCTTCCTCATAGGGATTCTTTTTTCCTTTTTGGACCAGCTTTATGATTTAATTTTTGTAGAGAAACTTCTTTCAGCGATGCAACATGAAAAAAGCATTTTATAATCAACAAGCATTTATTAAGCACCTACTAAGTACCTAACACCATGGCAGACACTGAAGGTACAAAGACAGAAATAAAAGTCCCTATCAGGGACATATGTATAGTTAAATGCAGAACATATACAAAAATTCTTGACCTCTCTGCAGCACATTGCCTCTTCCCTAGATTTTCCTGATACTACTTTCTCTTGATTTTTCTCTCATTTCATTGTTCTTCAGATTACTTTTGTAGATATTCATGCACATCAGGACTATTAATTTTTATCAAGGGAGGGCATCTCTTTTCTCTATATACCCAAAACAAAACTCATTTTCCCCCTCAAAACGTACCCTTCTACCAAACTTCCATTTCACTAATGAGCATATTAACACTTGTCTAGTAAGCACCTGTAGTACAGTGCCTTGAACATGGCAGAATTCAGAGGTTCTTAACCTGTGGTCCATGAACTTGTTTTTGTAACATTTTAATTTATATATTACATTATAACTGACTTCCTTTCTCTATGCATTTCACTTTATAATTTATAAACCTTATTCTCAGAACAAGGGGTTTAAAAGTTTCATCCAACTAGAGGTTCATGAGAAAAAGAAAAGGCTAAGAATCCTTACATTAGATCTTTAATAAATACTGATGAACTGATTGGCTAATTAATTATGTAGATATGATATTGCCCAGTCATTGTAGAAAATAAATGAGAATTATACTATTAAAAATAATGAAAAAGCTCATATGCTTTAAGCAAGAGAATTCATTTTAAGGCATGTAACTCAAAGAGATTAAAGAGAAGAAAAAAACGTGTTACATTTGCACCAAAACATTTCATAGCAGCACTTTTTGTAATAGCAAAAATCTGGAAACAAAGTTTAAGGAATGGTTAAACAAATTACAATACGTGAATTTAATTAAATATTAGAAATATGAATAAGGATTTTGAGAAACATGTGAAGGAAAATTTGAGATGAACAGATACAAAATGAATTAGAAACTATGGGAAAAAAATAGACACGTAATTATAACAATGTAGATTTTTTTTAAAAATTAAAAACAAATTGACTGTTATGTAATTATGACATTTGGCTACAAATACATCCCTCCTATCTTCTTTGCAGAAGTGGGTATAGGTGTGAATCAATTTATATACTGTCAAACTAAATTGATGTTATTAAGAATTAGCTTTGCTGAACTGCTTTTCCCTACTTCTCTTGGCAATTGGGGTTAAGTGATTTGCCCAGGATCACACAGCTAATAAGTGTCAAGTGCCTGAGGCTAGATTTGAACTTATCCTCCTGACTGCTGACTGGTCCTTTATACACTGAGTCACCTAGCTGTTCCTCTTCTCTTTCCTTTATATTTTGTTACAAACAGGGCTTCAATTGTTGGAGGACAGAAAAAAGGACATGCTCCAGGCAAGGTGATATCACAACACAAAACATTCGCCTGCATAAAATTTTTTTTAAAATATATTCACAAGTTTACTGGCCATTATATAATTTCAGTCATCAAACAGGATACTGGTGTCTTAGTCTATTTTAAGACATTAACTGCCAGCACTTTTTTTATACACCACTGACTATAAGACGACCTAAGAAAAAAGTACAAGGGAATCTAAGAGATGGCATTCAAGATTTGGCAAGAAAAAGAAAGCCTTTCCACAGTTTTCTATAATTCCTATGGATCTGATTAGACTTTTAAGATGGAGAGAAAATATCAACCCCAAAAAATCTAAGCAAAAAAAAAAAGGGGGGTTCAGACAATATTCAAGTCTATATTAATTAAAAGTTATCCCTTGCATATCATGGGATATAAAGGATAAGGGAGCCTCTGTGATCTGGAAAACCCACATAAAATTTTTTGGCCTTCCCTTCATACCACAGGAGAAGTCTGAATTATTATGGTATTAAAAGATAAAATATGTTCATATTATATAATATTATACATATGTTTTATGCATTTCTGGGTTTCTAAACTTTTTCTGTGTCATCTGCTGGCCTTTGAGAGTTGTCTGCAGCTTCCACAAAACCTTCCCAAAATTCTCATTTAATATTTTTATGCTGACCTGCAATATATTGAAACTGTGATGGGGAAAGTTGCAAAGTAAAAGGGATAACTGTAGTTAATATTCTCATGTAACATCGGATATGATACAAAAATTCTATTTTTGAAGATTCAAAGTACAGTATTTAGTAGTGAATTACTGGAAATATATTTCTGAAGTTTAATCGAAAGCAAAGAAAACTCAAAATGAAAACAGAAGGATGATGATCTTATTTTGTTTCTTGCATTACTGACATGGGAACAATATTTAAAAATTTATATGTGTGTGTGTGTATACATATGTGTTATCACTTCCTGGAAAAAATACAGTTTAGAATATTCAAAAATCACAAAAATTAAAAAATGAAGCTTTTCCGACATTATAACAAATATAAAGAATTTGCATGGTAAATTTATAAGGATACATGAGAATGTATAAACTACCTTCAATAATAGCATTTCAAATTGCTTTACAATTAAACTCTAATTTATAATTACAGGAAATGAGTGACACAAAATAGATCAGAAAATGCTAAGCAGCCTGGGAGGAGAAGGGAGACATCCTTGGGAAGGAGGTAGGTTAAGTGATAGGAGGGCAAGGCAGAACATAGAAGTAAAGTAGAGGAATCATGAGGGATAGGGAAATAAGAGATACACGAACATAAAATAAAAATCAGGAATAGCATTTATTAGGGAAAAAAGCAGGAATCATGATCTTAGACAAAGTTAAAACTACAATAGATTTCATCAAAAGAGAAAAACAGAGAAACTGAATGTCAGCTATATTAATCAATATAATTTTAGTCTATTTAAAATAACTACAGTATTGGGTCAGAATATTGATGTGGTATAGGAAATGAGCTGATGGATTTAGAAAAATTATGGAAAAATTTGAACTTATGAAGAACTTATCCAACCTCTAAGAAATACAGGACAAATAAGTATAATACAGTCTTACATAAATGCATATTAATGAATATATGCATGTGTGTGTGTGTGCATGCATGCATATGTATATGTAAATTCATGTTTGTAGATATCACCAAGGCCTTTGACACTGTTAGTTATGAGGGCTTATGGAAAATTATGTCAAAATTTGGTTGTCCAGAGAAGTTCATCAGCATTGTACATCAATTTCATGATGGCATGTTTGCCCAGGTTCTAGATAGTATAAAATACTCTCATGCCATCCCAGTCATCAGTGCAGCACAATAAGGCTGTGTGCTTGCTCCCATGCTTTTTAGCATGATGTTTTCAGTCACGTTGGCAAATGCTTTCAATGAGGATGAACACGGCATCAAGGTCAGCTATTGCACTGATGGCAAATTCTTCAACTTGAAAATGCTACATGTCAAGACTAAAGTGGAGGGAGTGTTGGTGCATGATTTTCTGTTTGAATATTATTGCGCATTCAATGCAGCCTCTGAAGCTGAAATACAACAAAGTATGGATCAATTCTCTGCTGCCTGTGCTAATTTTGGGCTAACAATTAACACCAAGAAAACACAGATGCTCCATCAGCCACCACCACACCATCCATATGTGGAACTATTAGTTACAGCAAATGGACAACTTCTGAATGCCATGGATAAGTTCACTTACCTTAGTAGTGTACTTTCCAGGGATGTACACAATGACAATGAGGTTGATGCATGCATTGCCAGAACTAGCTCAGTGTTTGGGAGGCTCCAAAGAAAGTATAGGAGAGAAGACTGACTACCAAACCAAAGGTCCACAGTTATGGCACATTGACCTCATTGTTGTATGCCTGTGAAACATGGAGAGTATACCAGCACCACTCCAGGAAACTGAATCGCTTCCATTTGAAATGTCTCAGGAACATTCTGAAGAACACCTGGCAGGATAAGGTACCAGACACTGAGGTCCATACATGAACTAAAATGCCAAGCGCTCACACTGTTTCAGAGCACAACTTCAATGGGTTGGCCATGTTATTCAAATGTACAATGTATGGTTGCCAAAAAGACTGTTTTATGAAGGACTCGCACAGGGCAAGTGTTCACATGGTGGTCAGAAGAAGCAATATAAGGACACTCTCAAGGTTGTGCTTAAGAACTCTGGAACTGATTGTGTGATATGGGAGATACTGGCATAGGGCCGCTCAGCATGGCATGCTCACATCAGAGAAAGTGCTATGCTCTATGAGCAAACCAGAATTGAAACAGCTCAAAGGAAATGCAGGATGCACAAATTTAGAGTATCCATCCCAAATGTTTACACAGACTGTTTGGGCCAGACCTGTGGTAGAGTATTCTGAGCTCATGTTGGTCTGATCAGTTATAGTGGACACACAGAAACTTGACTCTAGCATAGTGATGTCATTTTGGTCCTCTTCAAGAAAAAAGGACAATAACCAATATATATCTGCACTTAATTTATAGTCTTCTCAGGGGAGGAGAGGGAAAAAAGTGGGGGAAAGGAACAAAGTAAAAAGTGTACGGCAGAGAACAAAATAAAATTTACAAGGAAGCAAAGAACAGATAAAAAATTCTGAACACAATGTGTAGTATGTATAATACAGGCTTTCTTGAAATGGAAATTTACTGTAGTATATTTTGAATCCTTTCTTACATACTGCTGTGCAGATGTAATGCTGTTTTTTCTTTTCTGATTCTGAATTTGTTTTAATATTTAAATTTATGTTTCTTTTCTTTCCTTACTGTTTTACTGATAACCCATTTTTTGTTTTAGTATAATTAGGGGCGGCTAGGTGATGCAGTGGACAGAGCACCAGTGCAGGAGTCAGGAGGACCTGAATTCAAATCTCATCTCAGACACTTGACACTCACTAGCTGCATGACCTTGGGCAAGTCACTTAACCCCAATTGCCTCATCCTGGGTCAACTCCAGTCATCCTGATGGATATCTGGTCACTGGACTTAGATGGCTCTGGAGGAGAAGTGAGGCTGGTGACCTGCACAGCCCTCCCTCACTCAAAACAAAGTCAAGTGCAAGTCATGTCATCATTTCTCTGATGGCATGGTCTTCTTAGGTAATGAAGGACAAACACACACAGCATAATCAAGTGCCTCTGATTGAATAATGAGATTAAAGAAGATCTTCCCCACCCATTTAATAGGCCTGGGAAGATTTATAGGAAGTCCCACAGCTTTTGTTAATGGTTCTCAAGGGTTGTGATGACCTCTGGCTCTAAAAAATGTATACATACTCTGAGGAGAGGTTTTATTTTCGGCCTTAGTTTTGGAAGATGGTTTGTGTGCCAGATCAGACTCTGGGAAGTCACTAAGCAGTCCGCCTCCCCCCTTGGCTTCGAAAACCCAGATGTGGGTGCTTCTCTCTCTGGTAACTATGTATGTCTGTAATAGCCAGACAATTGGATCTGTCTATTGATCTATGATGTGTGTATTGCTTATGTCATAGTTGGAAGCCATGTCTGTTAATTTTGATTTTTCTGTATTTTCTCCTAACTTCAGGGTGGTGATATTTCCCCCTTAACTAAGTGAATGATACATGTGCTTGATTCAAGTAATTGTTGACCCCTCAAAAGTTGCCTTTCCTTCAGAAAAGCAGATCTAAGAACCTGTGATAGCAGGCTCCCCTGTGTAAGTTGGGGTACTTGCTTTTATAACTGACTATTTAAACTCTGCTACTTTAGTTGAAAATAAATATATTTCAAAAAAATTTTTAAAAATAAAAATGCTAAGGAAGTCTAATAAAAAGGAAAAAATCTAATAGAACAGGCTTTTTAATGCAGCAATTCATTCAAATGAACCATCTCTCTGCAGAGGAATACTACTCAGAAGGTGCAGCTGTGATTCTGAAATTTGGAGAGCTAAATCAAAGATAATTGGACTTCTGAGTATCTTTGAATTATAGTTGGGGAAAGAGTCTCATATCATTTGCATTAACAATAAAGATTGCCTTTTATGTTTTAAAATTTAAGATACCTTTTTGATACACAAGAAAATACAATAGTTAAATAATAATTTAGAGATGTATGGATATTCTTTGTCTATAACATCTTAAGGTATTTTACAGAAGTTAAACCTTACAAAAAAAAGGAAAAAATCAAATAATTAATACTAGAGATTCTACGATGATCAAAGCATTTTCTAGCTTACTTATTACCAAAATGAGATTCCTTGAAAAAATATGATCCTATTATTTTTATTAATAACATGCAAAATAAGAAATTGCTACTTCACAAGAATATAAAATAATATTTGTGCTTGTTTGGGATTATTAAATACACTAGATAAATTCATATACATATTTTGCAAACTAAAATAACATTTTTCATTTAATATTTCTTAATTTCTTTTAAAATTTCTAGCTTATATTTTAGTTATTAGTGGTAGCATATTTTAGAAAGTTTACTTTTTTATTTGTTATATAACTGTAACAAAATCCACATTAGTTAAGTCTGCAGGTCTGAATAGGAATGAGAATCATTAGCATGAAAATAAAATTAATTAGAAAAATAATTTTCAAAAATGGAAAAAAAACTCCTTGTAAACTAGTATCAAAGATGTGCTCTTGTTACAAAACAGTTATGGCATTAACAGAATTAAAATACTGATTCTGATACTTATTACACCTCAGTAATCTTAGGAAAAGACATTTAGTTTCTCTGCATCTCATTTTCCCCATCTGAAAAATCTGGGAGTTGGAAGAGATGCTCTCTGCAGCCCTTTACGGCATCAAACCTATAACTTGACAAATTCCAAAGTTAAACAATTTCTAAGTCACAGAGGAGAATGCATTAGCAATATAACAGATATAAAAAGTGAGCTTAATTTCTGTGCAAAAAATAATTTACCAAATAGGTGGAGTTATTGAAAAAAGTTTCTGTTTTTCATTAAGGTCTAAGACATCTCAATATCCACATGACAAACTGATTTATGAAGAAAGTGTATAACATCCTTTCACATCTGTTTCTTTCACTACTCACAAGACCACTTAGTTATGCCATCATCATATCTCAAATGAACTTCTGCTACAATAGTCTCCTATTTGGTCTCCCAGTTTATGTTATTTCCCCCCAATCCATTCTTCAAATGAAGTGCTAAATTTCTCTAACTAGAGCATGTGTTTGTCCATGTTGCCTCAACTTTCAAAGCTGCAGAAGCTCTTTATTACATATATACTCCTGTGCTAGGCATCTGAAACCTTCTATAACCTGGCTCTAAACCTCTATTTCCTAATTTGTTTCATACTAAATCGTCACAAGAATGCTACTTTCTGATATAGTAAATTGCTACTTCTTTGCTGAACTGTATCCCTCATCACCATGCCTTTGCAGATGTTACCCTTAGGAACAAAAACTAATTCCTTCCACTTGTTAAAGTCAATACCTCACTTCAAGGCTTACCTTAGCTGCTCCCTCCAAGTTAATAATTTACCCAATCACTCTAGTTATTAGAGCTCTGTTTTTCCTAAAATTACCTTATATTTGTTTTTCTTTTGGTATGTGATATATATACTCAGTAGAATGCAGTTCCTTCAGAATATGTAATTATTTCATTTGTGTCTTTTTATTTCTCAGCACCTCATTTACTGAGTTTTCAAATCAATAATCATTTCACAAGAACACCAATAACTAAGGTGTATTATATCCCTTTCTTTCTCAGTTATATGAAAAAAATGAGAATAATACATATATGCATTGAGTACGTCTTTGAAGAAAAAATGAAAAAGGAACATGAATTTAGCAAACTATATCCTACAGTTCTGTGTATTTTACAGTCACACAACTGACTAAAAAGATGCAAAAAATATATGATTCATTGTGCTCATTCTTGTTGGCATTTCATTTAGTAGAACAAAAAGTTGCCTTAAAAATTCTTCTAAGATAAAGTGTCTCCCTTACTTAATATTCCCATACTTAATCTGTGAAAGATATGAAGTAAACTTTATTCAGCATCAAAATGGAAGAGGAATTTTTTACACATTCGAGAGGTTCTCAAGATAAGGGTAGTCAGAGTATTAATATAACGGGATCATTGCAAAAATCCCAAATGAGATCTACAATCTCATTTAGTTTGTCTCTCCAAATATAAAAATCAACTAGATGAAAAATGTCCATTTCTCAACCTCAAAAATTCAGCTGAATAATTTTGAGAACCTGTCCACCAATGTACATGGATAATGATCTCGGCCAAGAATGGAAAACTTGAGGAGGGAAGGTTATCCTGATGTTGGGAAAGTATCTAAGTTTTATAATGACAGCAGGTATCTCCCTGAAAGAAGACCCATCTTTTTTTTAAAAAAAAAAAAACATTGTTCTTCCTGATAACATGCTAAAGCTATCTTCAAAAACGAAATTTAT
This sequence comes from Potorous gilbertii, assembly GCA_028658325.1. Classification (NCBI taxonomy): domain Eukaryota; kingdom Metazoa; phylum Chordata; class Mammalia; order Diprotodontia; family Potoroidae; genus Potorous; species Potorous gilbertii. Next base: position 377,637,350 of record CM053770.1, on the reverse strand, counting down.
AAGCTAGTCAATACACTAAAAGAAAGTAGGCAAGAGTAGGCTGTAACATATCAATAATTTTAGGAGAAGTCACATAAAGAGTATTTTCAGAAATAAGCATGACTGGAAAATAAAGGGGGTTGATTACATAACAAGACTTGCAAACCCATGGACAATTTGATAAACCTACAATTTCAAAAGAAATAAAGGTTCCCAGAATGTTGGTAGCACCTCTGATGAGAAATAATGATAATGTACCATCAAGTGATCTACAGGATAAGAGAGCACAGTTGGACTATAATCTACAACAGTGGAAGGAGTATCTATATTAATGAAACCAAAGATACATCCAGGGTTATGATGGAACCAGCTCAAACAAGCTCATAATAGCTAATTATGAAATTTTCAGTGTGAGCTTTCACTCCCTGGGAATTAGCAGTAGTGACAAATCAAGGATTGGTTTTTTTTCTGCTGATAGACTAAACTTAATAGTACAGATGAAAATTTAAAATGTCATGTGCAGATTTTTCCTCCCAGAAAGCAGGTTGTTAAAGATTTACCAGCAGGTTGTTGGATATATTAAACAATATTTATCAAAGAGTAAACTACCTACTATGTGCCAAATAGGCATTACTAGGCAATGAGGTTCCCAGACATAATGAAGCATTGTCTTCCCTCAATGAATTTATAATTCAACTGAGGGAGACGTACATATGCAGGCATATACAAGGTAATTTAGAAGAAGATGGGAAGGAACCAGATGGAAGAACTTGCTTTGGACAATCAAGTAATGAGTAGATAAAAAACTGGGAAGAGAAATGAAAGTAATGTAAGAAAATCAGGAAAAATGAATCAACAGCATGGTGAAGGAGACACAAAAAATACTGAAGAAAACACCTTAAAAAACAAACTAGGCCAAATGGTAAAAGAGATTCAAAAAGTCAATGAGAAGAATGCCTTAAAAAACAGAATTGGCCAAATGGAAAAGGAAATCCAAAAGCTCAGTGAAGAAAATAATTCCTTAAAAATCAGAATGGAGCAAAAATGTAAACTAATGACTTTATGAGAAATCAAGAAACAATGAAACAAAACCAAAAGAATAGAAGACAATGTGAAATATCTCACCAGAAAAACAATAAACAGGAAAACAGATCCAGGAAAGGCAATTTTAAATTTATTAGCCTAATGTTAATCTAATATTGTTTATATACATACAATATACAAATATTGTTATATTTATAGTATATAATAACATATAACTAACAAAAATTGGTCTAAAAAAATATCGAATTTATTAGATTAACTGAAAGCCATGAACAAAAAAAAAAAAAGAGCCTGGACATCATCTTTCCAGAAATTAGCAAGGACAAGTGCCCCAATATTCTAGAACCAGAGCATAAAATACAACTTGAAAGAATCCTTTGATCACCTCCTGAAAGAAATCCCAGAAAACTCCTAGGAATATTACACACAAATTCCAGAGGTCACAGGTCAAAGAGAAAATATTGCAAGCAGTCAGAAAGAAACAACTCAAGTCAGAGTAAGGATAACAAAAGATTTAGCACCCTCTACATTAAAGGACTGGAGGGCTTCAAATATGATATTCTGGAGGGCAAAGGAGCTAAAATTACAACAAAGAATCACCTACCTAGTAAAACTGAGTATAATCCTTCAGGGGAAAAAAAATGGACATTCAATGAAACAGGATTTTTAAGCATTCTTGATGAAATGACCAGAGCTGAATGGGAAGTTTTGACTTCCAAATACAAGACTCAAGAGAAGCATAAAAAGGGAAACAGGAAGGGAAATCATAAGAGATTTAATAAAGTTAAACTGAAAAGATGATCCTGGTAACTCATAGGGGCTTTTGCCTTATTAGGGCAAGAGCATATATATGTGCAGACATAGGGCATAAGTATGAGTTGAATATAAAGACATAATATCTAAAAATATAAAATTATGAGGTAAGAGAGGAATGTACTGGGAGAAAGAGAAAGCGAGAAGTAGAACGAGATAAATTTTCTTACATAAAAGAAGCAAGAAAAGGCTTTTACAGTGAAGGAGAAGATGGGGAAGGAAGTAAAACTCTCATCAGAATTGGCTCAAAGAGGGGATAACATACACACTCAATTGGGTAGAGAAATCTATCTTACCATATAGGAAAGTAGGAGAGGAACAGGATGGGAGAGAAGGGATGGGAGGAGATAGAAGGGAAGGCAGACTGGAGGAGGGATAATCAGAAGCAAACTACTTTTGATGAGGGACAGAGTGTAAGAAAAGAATATAATCAACGGGGGTAGGAGGAATAGGATGAAGGGAAATATATTTAGTAATAATAATTGTTTAAAAAAATTTGAAGCAGGTTTTTCTGAAAAAAGACTCATTTCTCAAACATACAGAGAACTGAGTCAATATTATAAAAATGCAAGACATTATTTGATTATTTTAAAAGATATAAACTGTCCAAATTAACAGAAGAGGAAGTTGAATACTTAAATAACCCTACCTCAGAAAAAGAAATTGAACAAGCCATCAATGAACTCCCTAGGAAAAAATCTCCAGGGCCAGATGGATTCATAAGTGAAGCCTATCAAGCATTTAAAGAATACTTAATTCCAATACTATAAAGACTATCTGGGAAAACTGGGGAAGAAGGAGTCCTCCCAAATTCTTTTTATGATACAAATATGGTTTTGACACCTAAACCAGGAAGAGCCAAAACAGAGAAGGAAAATTATAGACCAATTTCTCTAATAAATAAAGATGGAAAGATTTTAGCAAAAAGAATACAGCAACTAATCACAAGAATAATACATTATGATCAGGCAGGATTTATACCAGGAATGCAAGGCTGGTTCAATATGAGGAAAACTATTAACATCATTGATCATATCAACAACAAAACTAACAGAAACCACATGATTATCTCAACAGATGCAGAAAAAAGCTTTCACAAAATACAACACCCATTCCTATTGGAAATACTGGAGAACATAGGAATAAATGGAAATTTCCATTATATGCAATGGGGATAAGCTAGATACATTTTCAATAAGGTCAGGGGTGAAACAAGGATGTCCATTATCACCACTATTATTCAATATGGTACTACAAATGTTAGCTACAGGAATAAGAGAAGAAAAGGAAATTGAAGGAATTAGAATAGGCAAAGAAGAAACTAAGTTATTACTGTTTGCAGATGAAATGATGATATACTTAGAGAATTCCAGAGAATCAAGTGAAAAACTACTTGAAATAATAAACAACTTTGGCAAAGTTGCAGGTTACAAAATAAACCCACACAAATCTGCATTTCTATATATTACCAATAAAGCCCAACAGCAAGAGATGGAAAGAGAAATCCCATTTAAAGCTATGGTAGACACTATAAAATATTTGGGAGCCTACCTGCCAAAACAAACCTGGGAACTATGTGAACACAATTACAAAACACTTTCTGCACAAAAAAAGTCAGATTTAAGTAAATGGATAAATGGAAAAACATCGTTTGCTCATGGATGGGCTGAGCCAATATGATAAAAATGACAATTCCACCTAAATTAATTTATTCAGTTACAAACCAAACTGTCAGATAATTATTTTGTAGAGCTAGAAAAAATAATATTAAAATTCATCTGGAAGAACAAAAGGTCCAGAATATCAAGGGAACTAATGAAAAGAAAGGCTAGGGAAGGTAGTCTACCTCTACCAGATCTCAAATCGTATTATTAAGCAACAATTATCAAAACCACTTAGAACTGA
>CM053770.1:377617972-377633109 GCA_028658325.1 Potorous gilbertii | reverse complement strand
TACAAGAATATAAGTCATTCCCCAATTGATAAATGCTCAAAGGATATGAACAGGCAGTTTTCAGAGGAAGAAATCAAAGCTACCTATAGTTATATGAAAAAATGCTCTAAATCACTACTGATTAGAGAGATGAAAATCAAAATAACTCTGAGGTACCACATCACACTTATCAGACTGGCTAACATGACAAAACAGGATGACGATAAATGCCGGAGAAGATGTGGGAGAGCTGAAACACTAATTCATTGTTGGTGGAGCTGTGAGCTGATCCAACTGTTCTGGAAAGCAATTTGGAACTATGCCCAAAAGGCTACAAAAAATGTGCATACCCTTTGACCCAGCAATATTGCTTCTAGGACTGTATCCCCAAGAAATCATAAAAATGGGAAAGCATCCCATATGTTCAAAAATATTTATAGCAGCTCTCTTTATGGTGGCCAAAAAATTGGAAATCAAGGGGATGTCCATCAATTGGGGAATGGCTGAACAAACTGTGGTATATGAATGTAAAGGAATACTATTGTGGTATATATAAGAAATGATGAACAGGATGACTTCGGAGAGGCCTGGAAAGACTTACATGAAGTGATGCTGAGCAAAAGGAGCAGAACTTTGTAACAGCAACAACCACAGAGTGTGAGGATTTTTTCTGGTAGACTTAGTACTTCAGGGCAACGCAAGGACTTAAAAAATTCCCAATGGTCTCAAGGCAAAATGCCTTCTACATCCAAAGAAAGAACTATGAAATCTGATTGCTAAATGTAGCAGATCATTTTCTTTTGTATTACATTTTGGTTTATTTTATGATTTCTCCCATTCATTTCAATTCTTACATGCAATATGACTAAGGTGAAAACATATTTAATAGGAATGTATGTGCACAGTCTACATAAAACTGTATGCCGTCCCAGGGAGGGAGAAGGGGGGTAGAGATGAAAGAGGAAAAGGGAGCGGAAAAAAAATCTAAGTTATATGGAAGTGATTGTAGAACGCTGAAAACAAATAAAATAAAAACATGAAAAAAAATTTGAAGCCTTTTTCTGATAAAAGACTCATTTTCCAAACATACAAAGACCTGAGTCAAATCTATAAAAATGGGAGCCATTCCTCAAAAGATAAATGATCAAATTATATGAACAGTTTTCAAATAAAGCAATCAAAGCCATCTACCATCACATGAAAAAATGCTCTAACTCACTACTGATTGGAGAAATGAAAATTAAAACAATTATGAGGTACTGCCTCATATCTCTCAGATTGGCTAACAGAAAAGAAAAGACAAATGATGGAAGAGATGTGAGGAAAGTGGGACATTAATGCACATTGTTGGAGTTGTGAAATGATTCAACCATTCTGGAGAACAATTTGGAACTCTGCCCAAAGAACAACCAGACTGTGCATACCCTTTGATACAATAACACCACTACTAGGTATGTACCCCAAAAAGATCATAAAAAAGGGAAAAGGACACACAGGTACAAAAACATTTATAGTAGCTCTTTTCATAGTGGCAAGGAAATGGAAACTGAAAGGATGCCCATCAATTGGGGAATGGCTTGAACAAGTTGTGGTTTATGAATGTAATAGAATACTATTGTGCTAAAAGAAAAGATGAACAGACAGATTTCAGAAAAACCTTGAAAGACTTACATGAGCTGATGGAAAGTTAAATGTACTGTGTAAAAAGTAATGTCAATATTGTATGATGATCCACTGTGAATGACTTAGCTATTCTCAGCAATACAATGATCCAAGGCAACTATGAAGGATTTAGGATGAAAAATGCTATCCATCCCCAGGAATGTTGTTGCGTTGTCCTTCGTTCTCAAAGAGGAGCATGACATCAAAATGCATCCCCAAGGAAGGAACTGATGGTGCTTGAATATAGACTGAAACATATTTTTTTTCCTTGAGTTTTTTTTCTTGTCTATGTTTTCTTTCACAACATGACTATTAGGGAAATGTTTTGCATGACTGCTCATATATAACCTACACAGAATTGCTCTTCTTCTCATGGTGGGATGTGGGGGAGGAGGAAAAGAGAGAATCTGGAACTCAGTTTTTAAAATAAATGTTTTCACATGTAACTGGGAAAAACAAAATACTAAATTTTTTTAAAAATAAAGTTATTAAAATATTCCCAGCATGTTACATAATATCCTATAAATAGTAGTCATTGAACAAATAAGTTGAGCAAGTTGGGCAAATGTATCTTATTATGATTGCTTTTAATTATATCTGAAGTACAACTTTTACATGTTCACAATTTATAAAAGTATGAATGTACTTCATACTTCAAAATTCCTTATCATAATATTTTTAGCTAGCAACTAGTTTAAAACAATCCAAATTTGTTGACTTTTAAAATAGAGAATGTTGAACATAAAATTTCTGAATAAATAATACCGTATACCTAGGATTTTCTTAAAATAATATAACTACTACTGGCACATTGATAAAAAGCAAGGAACTATCTTTACACTTAATTCTTCTGGAATTCAATTTTGTCATAGCTCAGATTCCTAAATAGGACAGGAAGATATGTACTCCACTGTCTTTCATTACTTATGCACCATAACAAATCTTCCTTTTGTTCCATTAAAAAGTCAATATATAATATATATGAGCAGCTAGGTGGAGCAGGAGAAGAATGGAGTCAGAAGGACTTATCTTCCTGAGTTCAAAACCAGCCTCAAACACTTATTGGCTTGTAAACTAGGCAAGTCATTTAACTTTGTTTGCTTCTGTTTCCTCATATGTAAAATGATCTGGAGAAAGAATGGCAAACCACTCCAGTACCTTTGACAAAAAATTCCAAATGGGGTTATCATCAGTCAGATAACTGGAAAAAAAAACCCACCACAAAACAAGTGAACAAACATATATGTACACACACGTGTATGCATGTGTGTACACACACACTCTAGAATGAGTGTATATTCCAGAAAGTTTAAGTAGTATGGTAAAATATAAAGAGTATGAGAAACTCTGAAATTAGCTACGCAATCTTTAGATAATCACTTAGCCTTACTAAGCCAACCTACCTCAAGGTTTGTGGTGCAAAAAGATAGAAGCAAACCTTAAAATTTCATACAAAGGTTAGTTACGACTTATTTAGCACAATTTAAAAATATTTAGAACTGAAAAAGTTAAAGAACTTTGCTAAATAAGGAGACGATACTAATGAATTACTTAGGGTAGTGAGTGGCATGTAATAACCGTTACATAATGTTAGCCATTACTATAATCATAATTATAGGCGGTACGGAAAACAGGGTCCTAGTCTCAAGGAGCTTACAGTCTAATGAGAAATAATTATTGATGTTATGTTAAGACAAAAGAAAACCATTAAGTGGTTTAAATAAAAATTAAGACTTCTTTAAATCTTTTCTTTAAAAGAACAAAAGATACTAAACCAACAGATAATAGGAAGTCTGTTCTTATTGCCTGATTTTATTTTGATTTGAGTAACAGGCAAGGAAGGATTAGCAGTCTTTTGCATACACACCAAAAAATACAAGTGAGAGAACGTTAGTCCAGATTGGTTCTAAAAGACAAAAATTAGGACCCATGCTTGCAAGTTGCAGAGAGGCATGTTAAATGTTCATATAAGCAATAACCCCTTAAAAAAATTAAAGTTGTTCAAAAAATAGAAGAGGATGAGGACAACAAAAAAAGGAGACTTCTTGTGGTGTTTTGTTCTTTAAACAATATGGTAGAGAAAGAGGGAAAAGAAAAGCAGAGAATAGCCTTTACAAATGACAACAGATGACAGAAAAAGGAAGAACTCAACTTCTATTTTGCTTCTATTTTCTCTGTTTTGGCAACTTATTAGTACTACACAAAATGGAACAAATATGGCTAGTGGGAAGTCAAAACCTAAGGTCAGTAAGGAAATAAAAGATTTGCCTGAACCTGAAGAATTCAAAGTGACTAAAAACTGATTACCTACAACCCTGGGATAATGGGTGATGATTAAATCATCTTCAATATTTCTTTTAAAGACTGAATGCTGAAGTTGCAGCAGGAATACTGAAGGATAAATGTCCCAATTGTCCCTTTTCAAAAAAGAGAAAAGTTTAAAAAAAAACAACAAAAAATCTAGAGAAATGGTAACCATCTAAAAAAATATCTGGTGATCTACAAGAACCAGTACAGAGTTACCTTTTTATGCCAGCCTTTGCTCAATGGTTTACATGAAGGGTAAAGAAGGAAATAAATTAATGTGTAACTGAGCATTTATTAAGTGCTTACTACATGCAAAGGACTGTGCTTGCATGCTAGGGATACAAAAAAGTAGGAAAGACCTTAGCTCTCAAGACATTCATATCCTAATGAAACTTTCAGCTGTAGGTCAGATGGAAAAGTTCCAGAGTTCTTCGGGGGTCAGTGACAAAACAGATGGTAATATATCTACTTTAATGTCATTTCCGCTAATAGGATCATATCTGTTTCTAATATGGAAACAATTGATAGTGCCAAAGAGTTTGGAGGGAAGAACATTTTTTTTCTAGGTTTATTTAGCTATGGTTGTTAATGTGGCAGCAGATGCAGTTGCTCAATGGTATATCCACAGAGATTATTTACAGAGTCAACCTATACAGGGGCTGAGATAGAAAGTGTTTGAGGGACACTGTCATTCTCAGAGCTCTTAGTCTTACCTGGATAACTGATTAGTGGTAGAGGCTTATGGTAGCAAGGAAGGTAGGTCCCTTCTCCATGGTGATTTATTTTCTCAACGATGGCAATGTGGGTCAGTTATTAGCAAGATTGGTGGTCTAGGGGACCCTTCTATTCCCAGGGCTCTTGGGTTCCTGGACTATCAATATCTGGGACTGAGGAAAGGTAGCTATCAAGATGATGGCAATGGTTTAATTCAGCCGGCAATGTGATAGAGAGAATTTACTCTAAGCATTTGAAAAATGGACCATTAAGTTCCAAAGTGGGAGTCTACATCATTAAAGGCCTTAGAGATGAACTCAGGAGGTACAAGGATCAACCAAAACATGAAAGAAAGCAACAAGCATTTGTAAAGTCCCTACTAATATGTGCTAGGGACAATGCCAAGCATATAAGCTCTAAATGGTAATCACCTCTGGGTTCCTCTTCCAGCACAATTTGCCATCTTCTATCATCTAACACTCTCCCACTCCCCCCAGACTTCTGGACTTTCATGACAATAAGATTACAAACTCCATACTTCTATCCAGGTATCATCTCCTAAATGTAATCATGAGCTAAAGATATAATCGCTAATGATAACTAGCATCTAATAAGTGCCTTCAAAGTTTGCAAATTACTTTAGATATATATGTTAACGTATTTGATTCTCCCAACAACCCTCCAATGTCAAGTATTGTTATTCTCTCCATTTTGCAATGGAGAGAATAACTGAAACACAGAGGTAAAGTGATTAGCCCAGGGTTATACAGCTACTGTCTGTGTCAGGATTCAAACTCAGGTCCTTCCTGACTCCAAATTTTACCTTCAAGGATTGTGCCACCTAGCCGCCAAAGATGATCTAAGTACCTGCATAAACTGTGCAGATCTGGTGGGGTAGATCCTCCTTTCCTCCTCACTCTTCCCCTTTCCCCCCAATCCACTGCATACTTACATCCAGACCCCTCCCCACCCCACCCCAATTACCTCGTGGTAGGTGCAGATACATTGGTTAGTTGGTTCTGAAACGTAGAACAATGGCCAGTAAGCATCTTGTCCTGTAATTTAAATTTTTCCTTTTCTGTCAAGGACACTAACATGCTTCTAGTCTCCCAAGTTCTCAAACTCTTTAGTATCTTTGATTCCTAGCTCAACTGAAATCACACTTTTTTCAAACTTACCAATAATCTCTTAATTGTCATCTTTTCTCCTTTCTAACTTTTTTTTGACCTCTCTGAAGCCTGTGAGGCAAAACGGAACAACTCGAATTCTTCTTCCACATAAGTGTATAATACTTGAAAACAGCACTATTTGTTCCTCAGTCTTCTCTTCTCCTCACTAAACAATAAGGAGCTCTTTCTAAACAGCTCTTTCAGGTGATTCTCACATCACAGACTTCAGGCTCTTCACTACTCTGACTGCTTCATCTAGACCAGGAGTCTTCAAACTTTTTGCTCTTAGTACTCCTTTATACTCTTTCTTTCAGGAGGCAACTGGTAGATTCTTTAAATTTCTATTTTGCCCTCTGATTCTGGACAGTTTTTCTTTATAATTTCTTGAAACATTACCTCTAGGCTCTTTTTCTTTGTGGCTTTTAGATAGTCCAGTGATTCTTAAATTATTTTTCCTTATTCTTTTTTCCAGGTCAGTCATTTTTTCTATAATTTTTTACTTTTTTTCCCAGTCTTGTGACTTTGTTTCATTGTTTCCTGATGTTTCAAGGAATCATCAGCTTCCACCTGGCCAATTCTAATTTTTATACAGTTATTTTCTCCAGTGAGGTTTTATATCTCTTTTAATCAAGCTGTTAATTTTCTTTACAAATTTTTTTTTTGCATAGCTCTCATTTCTATTTTGAATTATTCCTCTAGTGATCTTATTTGACTTTTAAACATTTTTTATGCTTTTTAAAAAATATTTCTTTATTTTATCTAGGAATGCTTGTTGGGCTTATGCCTAACTTGAAATTTTCCTTGCAGTTTTGTTTTGTAACTGTTTTCAAATCATTTGTCTTCTGTGTTTGTCCTAAGCTTCCCTGTTGCCACAGTAATTTTTTGGTTGCACATTTTCCCAATCTACTTTGGACTTTATGTTAGTGTTGGGCTCTGCTTACTTCTAGGAGAGAGGATGGGAAATAGGAGAAGAATGCCTGGTATAAGTTTCTGTCCTTCTATGTCCTAAGACTTTCATGGCTTAGTCTATGAATCTATTAAGTTTTCAGCACTTCCAAAGTAGAAGATTCTGGGGAGAGGCCTGTTCCTTGCTCCTTACAAAGGGAGGGCTCTTGCTCTATCTCAAGCACTCCTCCCCACCCCAAAACTGTGACCCAGGACTGGGTAATGGGCAACAGAACTGCCAAATAGTATCTGTTCTTGCTTCTAGTGCTGATATAGGGGTTCCTGGGATCTCTTTCTGCCCAAGTGTTTCTTGAATTAGTGTTCAGTCCCCTTAAACATCTCTGGGTATTGGAATGCTTCCCTCCAGCACTCACTGCTGTGCCATGGTCCTTCCCAGCCTCATTCTGCTCTCTAGTGTCCACAGACTTTTCTTTCTTCCTAAGATTCTCTGTACTGGAAAAATGACTCACTAGGACTTTTTTTTTTTGGCTTTCCTGATCAGAATTCAGTCTGGAACACTTTCTATGATTTAGTCGAGGAGCTAAGGAAAAAATACTACTACAGCTTGACTCTTATGTCTCGCCCCTTGCCCCACCCCCATTCAATCTGTTTCAGAATATTGTTTTAGTTGAAATACGTGAAGAAAATCTGGTTTCATACTAACACATATTTGGAAAAGAGAAGAGTCATTTTAACCAGAAAATAACACTTCAGCAGTATTACTAGTTCTAGCCTCTTGGAGACCCTTTTGGTTATTCCCAGCGGCACGCAGACCAGATTCTGACTGCCACCAACCACTGTCTCATACTTAGAAAGCTGATTTTCTGTACATATGTCTTCATCTTATTATGATCAAACCAACTGTTTAGCTCAAGAGCTAACAAACCAGCCTGAGGATCAAATCCTGGTTTTTACACTTTAAAATACAACAAAACTTTATTTTGAAAGGTAGCCTACAAAAACAGACTTCAGGAAGGATTTGGCCCTTAGGTACAGTTTGCCTACTCCTCCTGTACCCTGCAAAGAGTCTTCTACACTGCATCACCCAAGGTGTTAGGTGTCCTTTTCAGTTTTATTCATCTGGAAACTTGATGAATACACCAACAATGTCTTTATCAAGATCACAGAACCAATCACAGATCCCTGGGGTATTCCATCCGAAGCTTCTTACCACAATGGCACTGAATCATTCACAACTACTCTATATCTGGCCAGTTCTGAAAACTGATTATGTCATCATCCAATTAATATCTCAACATTATCTCCAAAGGAATACTATGAGATACTTTATACCTCCTCTTACTACTCCTTCTCTGATGTTTCTGTAGTATTTACACGAGCTGTAACATTCAGTATCTTATAAACTGGCTCATATTTATCCTCTAGTTGCTGTGTACCTGTATTTCTTGGATTCTAGAGTTAAGAGCATAAGTCAGGGATGGGGAACCTGAAACCTGGAAGTCATATGGGGCCCTCTAGGTCCCCAAGTGTGGCCCTTTGACTAAGTCCAAGTTTTACAAAACAAATCCCCTTAATAAAAGGTGGCACCCAAAGACCTAGAAGACCACATGTGGCCTCATGGCTGCAAGTTCCCCAAAGCTGGCAGAAGCTCTTAGAAGGGAGGTTTTCTCTTCTACTTCTTCTAATAGAGGTCTATTTCTCTTGAATGAATGAAAGTATGAATCCTTGAAAATTTTTCACTATTTGGATGGATATGCTTCTATTAAGCCTACAGAAAACTATTTAAGATAAAACTATGATCCTTTCAAAGAACTATATATTTCCTTCTTCTGGTGATGATTCCTACTGATCCCATCCTAACAACTTGTTCTCTTACTATTTCAAATAAAATAAGAAAAAGTAAACAATAATAAAAATACAACTAGTCGCTACAGATTACAATGTGTCTTAGACACATATATTTGGAATTTGGTAATATGTTCAAGGTACAACAAAAATATAAGCTAGCATCTGCATAGATGAAGAACAAACAGTGACAGAGTTATGTCATATAGCTACTGGAAATTACAGAAATTAAAAACTTTTATAAGTACCAATATATTTAGGATTTACCTGAAGTATTTCATAGGTACCAACAATGGTCTTTCTTTTCATCACATTTATACTCTTTTAAAAAGATTCAGATTAACTTAACATACCTGTGTTCGCAAGATTTCACCTTTGGACAATTGCATGTCACCAGTCAGCTCTTTCACTGTGATGCCCAATGGCTCCAGACGCTTGCTAAAGTAATTTGTCATTTCAGCTGCCAAAGCCTTCATTGGAGCAACATACACTATCTGTAGGAAAAGACACCAGCTTGATAAATGAGCTAAAGTCACAACATATTTTGTTTCTCAGCAACCAATACAAATTACAATTTATTGTGAAATATGATTCTAAGCCCTTCAAGTGAAAAATCTTAATAGTGATATATGAAAAGTAGTTATCTTTGTTGGATAAGGGTGCAGCTGTTTAGAGGGCAATGGATTTTGTTTATACAGCCTCATCACTTTGAAAATTGGTTTTGTTTCAAAGCTAAATGTATTTTCACAGCTTTTCACATGAGTAATAAGATTTTTCAGAACACAGAGAGAGACTGGTTTAATCTCAATAAAGTAAATCAAACAGGTTTGCTTCTGTGACTTCAGCAAGCACAATATTCTTGAAAACTTCTACATTTCATGAAAGGTATATAACTGTATAATGGGTTTTATCTTACAGCTTCAAAAGTTATTCTTAGGTTTATTAATTTCCTACCTTAAACTCATCCTTTCTGATAACACCTTGTTGAACATGTTGTCGAATTTCATGCAAGACTGTCAGCATGGCAATGTTAGTCTTCCCAGCTCCAGTGGGGGCACAAATCAGCATGTTTTCATTTGTGTTGTAGGCTGTCTCAAATACTATTGACTGGATTCGGTTGAGTCTTTTCACTCCTTTAAAAGCCAGTTGGCCAATCTGAATAAAGATATGCCCCTCCAAGTCAACATTATGATTTCAAAGGAAAGCACTAAAGAAGCAGACATACACATTTAATTCCTTTTTATCAAATTAACAGCACTTCTTGCTCAGCATCCTACTATATTTAACTTGAGGTACTACATTTGGGAAGCCAGGAAAATAGTTTGCAGCTATAAAATACTGTTAAATACATTTATGAATTGCCTTTCATTATATTTGAAAACTTAGCAAAAGCACAATCTTGATCCCAACATGCTTATATAAATTCTAAGCACATCACTGGTGAGAAATTTAAGAAACAAACAAAAAGATTCCATTATAAAAATACCAATGGGTTAAAAATGAATTGCAAAGTTCTTAAAGATGTTATTCTAAGATGGTATCCTATTTTTTTTTAGAAGAATAATAATCAAGTACAGGGTACATAAAGCTATCAGCACATGGTTATATTTAAGATGAAGTGGTTCAGAAAGCTAGAAAAATCATTTGCAACTGTTACATATTTAAAATACATTATGAATTTTCCTTCATTAATTTTGAAAACTTTAATTTAGTCCTTTTGTGATATTAAATGAAATTGAAATTTGTAAAACTGGGACTTTGAAGGAAACTTCAAAAAATAATTAGAATTCAAAGAGAATTTTTTAAAGAATCAAGTTCATAACATGCTACAATAGGATGTCAGGCAGTAAAAGATTCACAATAATTCATGGTATCACAGAGTAAATTAATGTTAGACATCACAGAGAAAAATAGTGCTGAAAATGCTCATGATAACATTGGATATTATTTTTTCCAAAGGGCTAATTTCCATAAGATATTTTATTAATTGTGTAGAAAAGAAAAAGCATGGCATAACGATTGATGAGGAATGTGCTGCTAGACTTATCTTCCCATTTCACCACTTCATTCATGTCATTTTGCTTCTCAAACAACTTTAACCTTCCCCTATCATGAAGAGGTTACTGAAGTGGGTAATATTGCCCCCTGGGGAGCACTGGACTGATCCAGAGGGATGGTAATAGCTTCATGTGCAATTGGGAGGTGTTGAATAAAAATAAGGGGGCAGTGGAAGCGTAAGGACAGAAGAGGAGAAAATTTTGAAAAACCATTCCAACATATTTTATCTGCTGTGTAACAGAGTTAGTCATAGTGATTATAATACTCCAAATAAACACACAAAATGCAAGGTATAACCAATCAGTGGTCAAGGCTGGTTGACAGGTCTTGACAAGCAAGAGTTATTAGCAAGTGACTATGTCACACGTTGTCAGGAAGTCCAGAACACATCACAAGGAATATGTGCGTGTAATGACTTGTTTACAATATGATACTATATGGTTAAATGATGCAACACTGCATCATCAAAATTTCAATCCAAGAAAATCCTCCACAAATTTACAATAAATTATTAAATTTAAGATGTATCATTTTTTCAAAAAAGAAATGGGAATTTCAAAAACAAAAAACTATTAAAGCATTACAGAAAGTAAATTTTCAGGGTAGCGCTGAGTAATTTTTTTTTTCAAAATGGGGCAGTATGCCAAATAAGAACCTCTGTCTTATAGGATAAAATATTAATTCCATAGCCAGATATTTAAGGAATGCAATATGAACCCAATCTACCTGATGGGTTAGATAACTTTCAATTACTACACCACTAAGTATTTGAGAGATGATGTGAAGCCGGGGTTTCCTGACTCTAAATCTAGCATTCAACTCCTTATATCTTATGCTGCCTCTCATTTGTATGACAAATAACAATTTTTAATAATTTGAAATCTCTTTATTTGACAATAAATAAGCAAGCTATCTTGTGCAAGTATTTTATTGCCAATTACAGATGAAGAAACTGAGTCTCAGAGTGGTAGAATGGGAGACAATGTCAAACAGTTAATTAGGGACAAAGCTAGGTGCTCTTTGCATTATACCACACACCTCTTTGTAGATAATGGCATTTTTCCTTTATTTTGTTTTTAGCTAGTATTTTATAAGATCACGACTTAAAATAGATGAATTTATGCAATATTAAGAAAGCAACAAGTTGAAAAATTATATATAAAAATCACCTTCACACCTTAAATTGATACTTTTCTCATTAATCCATAACTGCGATCATCATGTGTGATCTCAATGTGAATGCTTTCTGGTTCACAAGAACTCTACTGTTGTAATCAAGTATCTCCTGGATTTACTAAATACCTCTAAGATTTTAGTCTAGTCTGGGGTTAAAAGTCACTCTGTCCACCTTTTCTCAGGTGCCACCTCATTGCCATCCTGGTCATCAATGTTTTATTCTACTTACATGAGAGGCTAATTAAACAGCTGTCCTTAGCTTTTCTTAATGTTTCTCTCCCCATGCCCTTTCCCATGCAGGTAAAGGGAAATAATTTCAAGGAATCACACTACCTCTGACTGCATGAAAAACTCAGTAACTATTTCTCTGGAATCCTAACTTAATCAATACTTCCATGCTTTTACCTTTGGGTTTTCTGTTGTGAAAGGGAAAGTAACTTCACCTTTAGACCACGTGTAAAGCCAAGGAAAGAAGTAGAATCTTTGACAGTTCTTGTTTAAGTGCCCCTGAATGAATAATGTGATTAAAGAAGATCTTCCCCACACATGGATAGGCCAGCCCCTAAAGGAAGCTTGATTAGGGAAACTGTTTTGTAGGAGAGCCCCAAGTACCTTTTCTTTTTTCTACTGAGGCACTGGGTCAGAGGGTCATGCCCTCTGGCTCTGAAAAGTGTATACATACTCTGAGAGTGAGGTTTTACTTCTGGGCTTGCTACCTGGAAGTGTTTGGTCAGAGAAGGACTCTGGGAAACTGCCAAGGAGCCTCTCAGGTTTGAAAACCCAGATGTTCCCTCCTCTCTGGTAAAGATGTATCTATGTTAATGGTCAGACATTTTGGAACCATATCTGCTGACTTTTGATTTCTCTGTATTCTTCTCTAAAGTTCAGGGTGCTGACTTTTTCCCCTGAACTAAATGAATGATAGATGTGCTTGATTAAAGTGATTGTTAACTTCTCAAAAGTTACCTTTTCTTCTAGAGAAACAGATCGAAGAACCTGTGATAGCCTCCTGGGTATGCTGGGGTGCTTACTGAAACACCATGCCACCACTACTCTAGGCTTCATTCCTACCTCCTCCCTACTGGAAAATTGGGTTTTTCCCTTTGAAAACCTAGGTTCTAACACGTAGGATTTTGTCTTTCCTTACCCAGATCCAAGTCTTCACCTAACTTCCTAGCAATCTCCAGGTCATGCCAATGCACACATTTTTCTCCATCAGTATTCTTAAGCAACTCTTTAAGAATACAAATTGTTACTCTGCATCAGAGGAAGAAGTTTCCACGTGGTGAGCTGTCTGCTCAGTCTCTCCCAGATGTCATTTTTACTAGGATAGAGAGTATATTACCTATCTCATTCATTCATCCTACAAATATATGTTAAACTATGTGCAAGGTAAAATAAGATTACTTTAGTCTTTTAGGCACTATTCAAAGAATGTTTTATGTTGTTCATAAATCATCAATCTTCATAATCAACAATCACAATATAAACCATATATTTATATTGCACACTTCATATATATTATATATATATTTATACTGCACACTTTCAAAGATTCTTCCATGAAGTTAATATTTGTTGAGCACCATGTGCAAGTAGAGACATACATACATACAGATAGATACATTAAAAAGAGAGTTCAGCTTCTACCCTGAGGATTTAAAATCTAAGCCATACCAAAGACCACACATAGAGAAAGTGGTTCTCTTTCAGGGGTGTGAATGTATTTTATTTTCAACAGTCAGACTATTACAAATAGTGATAATGGCCTTCCCATAGAGTAGGGGTTAACTTTTTGTGTCAAAGGGGTCTTTGGTAGTCTGGTAAAAATCTATGAACCTCTTCTCAGAATGTTTTTAAATACATAAAATGAAACATATAGGCTATAACTGATTAAAAAGAAACCAATTACACTGAAATATAGTTATCAAAAAAATTTTTTCAGTCAGTCCACAGAGCCTAGGTTAAGCGCTCCTGCCAATAAAAAGGAAGCTATAATGATTTAAAGTTGAATCAGTTTGCTTAATGTTTACACAGCAGATACCCTTTTCACAGCTCCTGAACAGATCCATCCGTCTAAAAATTTATGTATGTGATTTCTGAACCTATCAAGTAACAAATCACAAAATCACTACTCCCAGCCTGAATAATTCCCCTTTTCAATTTTCCCAAAATTATCCCATTTCAGTCTTAAAGGTATGCTTCAGTTTAGGTATTCTAGGATTTAGCAAACCAATCAAAGTTTACTCAAGACATGCCCTTCATGACGACCTAGACACAGTTCCTCTCAGCCTTCATCCTTCTTGAACACACAAGCCTTTTTCAGTCTACTCTCATATACAAACTAAACTGTCTTGCTTCCTTAATCATTTTAATTTCCATTCTCCAGATTACTTCCAGATTAGCTACATCTTTTCAAATGCGCAGTAGACAAAATTGTGTATATTTACATAGCAGTAAAATTATGCTATTTCTTTTGTTCTAACATCCCCCACCACTGCCCAGGCAGGTTAGCAACTTTTTTATAATTTATAGTCGCAAAAGAAACTCTTGGAGCGCTAAGAGTTTAGATAACTTGCACCATATCATATATTATCTATCAGAAATGGCTAAATCCCAGGTTTACCCTGAGTCTGAGACCAATCAAGAAAGATCTACTGATTTATGTTTAGCACTTAGCCTGATGATAGAGTTTAGCACATTAGGCCACTACCGTAAAGTCAGAAGAACCTAACGATGGAATCAGCCCAATAAGGGAACGTAATGCAGCAGAAAAACTCAAATAAAACACAATATTACGAATAAAAAATACTGCTTAGCTAAGAAATAAAATCAGAAGCTAAGTTTTGTAATATAATTAAGAAAAGTCATTATTAGCTTATTGGAGTTTTATTAAACAAGTGAAAATTAAAAGAAGAATAATCATGGAAAATTCACAACGAATAAAGAGGAAATAATGGAAATTGTTGGAAAATATTGTATCTACAAGCCAACAAAACTGACAATTTTAATGAAATAAATACTTGCAAATATAAAATAACAATTTTAACAGAAACAGAATTTTTTTTTAAAATCTCATAAACAGACATTAAACTCTCAGAGTAGGGCCCCACCCAAAGCCCCGGGATATCAAGCAGCTGAGTCAAATCTCAGCCTTGAACATGGTACTGGGGAAAGGAGGCATAATAGGACCCTCCTCTTGACAAAGGATTCAGAAGTCAAGTAACTGACTGGGAAAATACCCAAAAAAAGGAAAAAAAATAAGACCATAGAAGGTTACTTTCTTGGTGAACAGGTGTCTCCTCCCATCCTTTCAGATGA
>CM053770.1:377579151-377617472 GCA_028658325.1 Potorous gilbertii | reverse complement strand
TTTTTTTTTTTTTTTTTAGTACGTTCTTGCATTATTACAAAGTTTCAAGTCTACCAGAAAAAACTCTCACACACTGTGGTCGTTGCTGTGCACAAAGTTCTCCTGATTCTGCTCCTTTCGTTCAGCATCAGATCATATAAGTCCTTCCAGGTCTCCCTGAAGTCTTCTTGTTCATCATTTCTTATGGCACAATAGTATTCCATTACATTCATATACCATAATTTATTTAGCCATTCCGCAATTGATGGGCATTCCCTTGAGTTCCAGTTTCTGGCAACTACGAAGAGTGCTGCTATAAATATTTTTGTACATGTGGGGCCCTTACCCATTTTTATGATCTCTTGGGGATACAATCCTAGTAGCGATATTGCTGGGTCAAAGGGATGCACATTTTTGTAGCCCTTTGGGCATAGTTCCAAACCGTTCTCCAGAATGGTTGGATGAACTCACAGCTCCACCAACAATGAACTAGCATTCCAACTCCCTCACATCCTCTCCAGCATTTATCATTTTCTTGTTCTGTCATGTTTGCCAATCTTATAGGTGTGATGTGGTACCTCAGAGTTGTTTTGATTTGCATCTCTCTAATCAGTAGTGATTTAGAGCACTTTTTCATATGATTATAGATATCTTTAATTTCTTCCTCTGAAAATTGCCTGTTCATATCCTTCGACCAATTATCAACTAGGGAATGACTTGTATGGTTATACATTTGAGTCAGTTCTCTATATATTCTAGAAATGAGGCCTTTATCCCCAAACTTAGCCGTAAAATTTTTTTTCCCAATTTACTACATCCCTTCGAATTTTGGGTTTGGTTGTGCAAAAATTTTTCAGTTTAATGTAATCAAAATTATCCATCTTGCATTTCATAATGCTTTTTATCACTTCTTTAGTAAAAAATTCTTCCCTTCTCCATAAATTTGATAAATACACAATTCTTTGCTCCTCCAGTTTATTCATGGTATCAATCTTTATACCTAAATCATGTACCCATCTGGACTTTATTCTTGTGTATGGTGTCAAGCATGGGTCTATGCCTAATTTCCGCCACACTGTTAACCAGTTTTCCCAGCAATTTTTGTTGAACAGTGGGTTCTTATCACAGAAGCTGGGGTCTTTGGGTTTATCAAACAGGAGGTTGCTATATTCCTTGACTGCTGTGTCTTGAGTGCCAAGTGTGTTCCATTTGTCTACCCCTCCGTTTCTTAGCCAATACCAAGGTTTTGATAATTGCTGCTTTATAATACAATTTGAGGTCTGGTAGCGCTAGACTACCTTCCCAAGCATTTCTTTTCATTAGTCCCTTTGATATTCTGGACTTTTTGTTCTGCCAAATGAATTTTGATATTATTTTATCCAGCTCAAGAAAATAATTATCTGATCATTTAATTGGTATGGCACTAAATAAGTAATTTAGTTAGAATTATCATTTTTATTATATTAGCTCGGCCTACCCATGAACAATTGATGTTTTTCCACTTACTTAAATCTGACTTTATTTGTACAAAAAGTGTCTTGTAATTGTGTTCATAAAATCCCTAGGTTTGTTTTTGCAGGTAAACTCCTAAGTATTTTATAGTGTCTACCCTAGCTTTTAATGGGATTTCTCTTTCTATGTCTTGCTGTAGGACTTTGTTGCTAATATATAGGAATGCAGAAGATTTGTGTGGGTTTATTTTGTAATCTGCAACTTTGCCAAAGCTGTTTATTATTTCAATTTTTTACTTGAATCTCTGGGATTCTCTAAGTATATCGTCATATCATCTGCAAAGAGTGATAACTTAGTTTCTTCTTTGGCTATTTTTATTCCTTCAATTTCTTTATCTTGTCTAATTGCTACAGCTAACATTTCTATTACTATATTGAATAATAGTGGTGATAATGGACATCTCTGTTTCACCCCTGATCTCATTGGAAATGCATCTAGCTTGTCCCCATTGCATATAATGCTTGCTGAAGGTTTTAGGTAGATACTGCTTATTATTTTATGGAAAGTTCCCTTTATTCTTATGTTGTCCAGTGTTTTTAAGAGGAATGGGTGTTGTATTTTGTTGAAAGCTTTTTCTGCACTTATTGAGATAATCATGTGGTTTTTGTTCGTTCTGTTGTTGATATGATCAATAATGCTAATAATTTCCTAATATTGAACCAGCCCTGCATTCTTGGTATGAATCCTTCCTGATCATAATGTATTATTTTTGTGATAAGATGCTGTAATTGTTTTGCTAAAATCTTGTTTAAAATTTTTGCATCTATATTCATTAGAGAAATTGGTGTATAATTTTCTTTCTCTGTTTTGTCTCTTCCTGGTTTGGGTATCAAAGCCATATTTGTATCATAGAAAGAATTTGGGGGGACTCCTTCCCCAGGGATCTCCTTTTCTATTGTGTTAACTTTCTTTTCATAATTTTGTTTTTGTTGGATTGTTTTTTTAAGTTTTTCCTCAATCTCTCTCATTTGATTTCTAAAGTCTTTAAAGTTCCTCTACGAATTTTTAGCCAGGTGACCTTTTGACATTGCTCTTTAGGGTAGAAGAGGATATCTTTGCTTTAGTATCCTCCCCTGAAGACAAACCCCAGTCTTTTCTATTCCCATGGTAACTTTCTATGGTTGAGTTCTTTCTTCTTTGCCTGCACTTTTTTTATTTGTAGCAGCTTATTTTTTGTAATTACCTCTAGCCCTGGGGTATAGGGAATGGTGTCTCTGGCTCACATTCTTCTTCAGTTTTCCCCTCTGGCCTGGAATTGAAACAAAGACCTCTAGCCTCCAGTAAGTGTCCCATCCCCAGTGGAGGACCTGCTCCTCTGCTTCTGCACTTACTAGGGATGTGATGGTTCTTTCTCTCCCAGAGCAGCATTTCAGCAGAACAGCTGGGGCTGGCATTCCTTGTCAACAGAGGTTCCCTCAATATTCTCCTGCTCAGATGCCTAACTCTCAGGGGTAAAAGTTCCTGTTACTGGGCTGAGGTAGCCTCCTAGCTAACCCAAAGGCACGATGCTTGTTGTTGAAGCAGAACTAGCCTGGAAGTGTTTATTCTTTTTTTTTTTTTAAACTATGAAAATTACCATTTTTATTGATTATGAAAGGGGACAGTATTTGTTTCATATATATATATATATATTCATTTATTTTCAGTTTTCAGCATTCACTTCTACAAATTTTGAATTTCAGATTTTCTCCCCATCTCCCTCCAACCCCAGGACAGCATGCATTCTGATTGCCCTTTCCTCCAGTCTGCCTTCCCTTCTATCACCCCCCTCCCCATCACCTTCCTTTCTATTATCTTATAGAATAAAATTGATCTCTATAATTGCCTATATATTTCCCAGGTACATGTAAAAAACAACCTCTAACATTCATTTTTAAAGCTTTGAGTTCTACATTCTCTCTCTTTCCCCCTCCCCATCCACCCTCACTGAGAAGGCAAGCAATTTAATAAAGGTTATACATGTATGGTCATGCAAAACATTGTTGTGAAAGACTATATTTCCCTCTATCCTGTCCAATCCTCCATTTATTCAATTCTCTCCTTTGACCTGTCCCTCTAACAAAGTGTTTGCTTCTGATTACCCCTTCCCCCAGTCTGCCATTCTTTCTATTATACTCCCCTCTCTTATCCCCTTACTCCCTGCTTTCTTGTAGGGTAAGATAAACTTCAATACCTGTGCATGTTATTTCCTCCTGAAGCCAAGTCCAATGAAAAGAAGGCTCACTTATTCCCTCTCACCTTCCCCTTCTCTCCACTGTAAAAGCTTTTTCTTGCCCCTTTTATGTGAGATGATTTACTAGATTCTACTTTTCCCTTTCTCTTTCTTCAAGTACATTCTTCTTAACCTTTAATTTTCTACATGTATATGTGTGTGTGTGTGTATGTATGAACAGTTCAACTTTAATAAGTCCCTTATGTTTTCTCTTTTCTGTTTACCTTTTCATTTCTCTCTTGATCTTGTTTTTGAAAGTCAAATTTTCTATTTAGCTCTGGTTTTTTCAGCAAGAATATGTGAAAATTCTCTATTTCATTGAATTACCAATTTTCTCCTTGAAGTTATTATACTCAGTTTTGCTGGATAAGTGATTCTTGCTTTTAATCCTAGCTCCTCTGACCTCTAGAATATCATATTCCAAACCCTCTGATTCCTTAATGTAGACGCTGCTAAGTCCTGTGTTATCCTGATTGTGTTTCCACAATACTTGAATTGTTTCTTTCTGACAGCTTGTAATATTTTCTCTTTGACCTGGGAACTCTGGAATTTGACTATGATATTCCTAGGAGTTTTCCTTTTGGCTTCTCTTTCAGGAGATGATCAGTGGATTCTTTCTATTTCTGTTTTACCTTCTGGTGCTAGAAAATCAGGGCAGTTTTCCTTGATAATTTCTTGAAAGATTATGTCTTATGCCCCCCCTTTTTTTTTTATCATGGCTTTTAGGTAGTACAATAATTTTTTAAATTATATCTCTTGCATTCGGTTTCCGGGTCATTTTTCTTTTCAAATGAGATATTTCACATTGTCTTCTATTTTTTCATTCTTTCGGTTTCGTTTTATAATTTCTTGATTTCTCATAAAGTCACTAGCTTCTATTTGCTCCATTCTAATTTTTAAAAAGTAATTTTCTTCAGAGAGCTTTTGGACTTCAGTTACCATTTGACCCATTCTACTTTTGAAGGCATTCTTCTGATCATTGACTTTTTGGACCTCTTTAAAGCTGTTATTTTCGTCATCATTTTTAGGGGGTTTCCTTTAGCAAGCTGTTGATTCATTTTTCACGATTTTCTTGCTTCACTCTTATTTCTCTTACTAATTTTTCCTTACTTCTCTTAATTGATTTTCAAAATCTTTTTTGAGCTCTTCCATAGTCTGAGACCATTTCACATTTTTCTTAGAGGCTTTGGATGCAGGAGCTTTGGCTTTGTTGTCTTCTGCATGTATGTTTTGATCTTCCTCATCACCAATAATATAAGAATCTGTAGTCTCTTTCTTTTTTTTTCCCCGTTTGCTTATTTTCCCAGCCCATTGCTTGACTTTTGAGATTTGTTAAGTGGAGTGCTCCAGAAGCAACCTCCCCTTCAGCAATGGCTGACCCTTGAAGCTATCTTTAGTGTTTGTGGGTTGAGAAGTCAGGAATCTACAGCAGGTGCCAGTGATTCAGTACCCTAAGGCCTGCTTTTGCTCTGTCCATGCCAGTGTCCCATGACAAACTGTGCTATGCTCGTGGCCTTGGTGTGATAGACCCTTTCCATTGACCTTCCAGATTATCTTGATCTAGAAATATGCTTCAATCTGTCATTTTGTGGGCTCTGCCACTATAGAATTTGTTTAGAATCACTTTTAACATGTTTTTTGAGGGGTTTGGGGGAAGAGCTGTAGCAGGTCCCTGCTTCTACTTTGTCATCTTGGCAATCCACACTGGAGATGTTTATTCTTAATAGGGACCAAATGTTTATTTTTCACAGCAACCAAATCTCATCCAGGGATTTTTCTTCAGATATTCTCAGATTGTCCCAGGAGGTTCATTGTACTGCCCCTACTCTTACTTATTTTTATTATTCAATATTAGCCTGTGAGGTGCTATTTTTATCTCATTTGTGGGGGAATCCGGAGAGCTTAGAATTTTCTGACCTACTCCATCAACTTCCCACAATCCTTTTCTCATATCTTTTTTCAAGCTTTGTTCTTTGTTTTTGTAGTTCTATTTACATTGTTATAATTATTGTGTTTATTGTTTTCATGGCTCTGCTTACTTTACTGTACATCAGTTCATATACATCTTTCAGTATTTCTCTGGATTTATCACATTAATATTTCTTATAGGAGAGCAGTATTCTATAATATTCATAGAATCACAATTTCTTTAGCCATTCCCTATTGTTGGGCATCCACTTTGTATCCAATTATTTGCAGTCACAAAAAGTGCTGTTTTATGTAAGGCTTTCTTATCAACAGCCTCCTTGGGAGGACTCCAGAAAAGCCTGAAAAGATTTATATGTACTGATGCTGAGTGAAATTAAACAGAACATGGAGTACATGATAGGCAGTAATAAGTACTGTGTGAGGACTGTTTCTTGTAGACTTAGCCTTTCACAGCAATGCAAGGACCTAAAACATTCCCAAAGGACTCTTGAG
Organism: Potorous gilbertii; assembly: GCA_028658325.1. Classification (NCBI taxonomy): domain Eukaryota; kingdom Metazoa; phylum Chordata; class Mammalia; order Diprotodontia; family Potoroidae; genus Potorous; species Potorous gilbertii. Next base: position 377,611,348 of record CM053770.1, on the reverse strand, counting down.
GCAAAATACCATCCACATCCAGAGAAAGAACTATGGAATTGGATCACAGAATGAAGCAGACTATTTCTCTTGTGTTATGTTTTGTTTTGTGTTTTCTCATGGTATCTCCCATTTATTTTAACTCCTCTGTGCAACATGACTAATGTGAAAATGTGTTTAATAAGAATGTATGTATACAACCCATATCAGATTGTCTCGAGGAGGGAGGGTAGAGAGAGGGGGAGAAAAGTTAAGACTTAGGGAAGTGATTGCTGAAAACTGAAAACAAATGAATTAATTTTAAAGAATCTGTGGCCTCCTTGGGGTATAAGTGTACTAGAAGATCTCTAGTTCATAGAGTATTTTAGTTCTTTTATTTGCAAACTTCCAAAGTGCTTTTCATAATGGTTCACAGCTCCACCAGAGTACAAAGTTTTGAGTTCCAAATTCTATCCTTCTTTCCTTCTCTGCCCTCCCACTTCTCTAAAACTGTAAGCAGTATGATACAGGTTATGACTCATGACAAAATGACTAACAGGGAAGTGTTTTATGTAAAGTACTTCCCTCTTAGTGATTGTGTATGAGAAGGCTCAAAAGAAAAGGAAAATAATGAAAGAAGTGAAAAATAACATTCTTTAGTCAGTATTCACACCATATCAGTTCTTTCTCTGGAGGCAGTGTGCTTCATCATTAGTCCTTTGGATCATCACATTGCTGAGAATAGCTAAGTCATTCACAGTTCTTCTTTGCACATTATTGCTGTTACTGTGTACAATGTTCTTCTGGTTCTATTTGCTTCACTGTGCATCAGTTCATTTAAGTCTTTCCAGGGTTTTCTGAAATCATCCTGCTTGTCATTTTCTTATAGCAGAATAATTCTATTACAACCATGTACCACAGCTTATTTAGCCATTTCCCAATTTATGGACATCCCTTTGATTTCCTATTCTTAGCTACTACAAAAAAAGAATGTCTATAAATATCTTTGTACATATAGTTCCTTTTCCTTTTTTTTATGTCTTTGGGATATAGACTTAGCAATGGTATTACTGGATCAAAGGGTATGCACAGTTTTGTAGCTCTTTGGGCATAGTTCCAAATTGCTCTCCAGAATGGTTGAATCAGTTCACAATTCCACCAACAGTGCATTAGTGTCGCAGTTTTCCCATCCCCTCCAATATCCAACAATTTCTTTTTTTGTTATGTTGGCAAATCTTAAGGATGTGAAGTGATACTTATCCTCAGAGTTGTTTTAATTTGTATTTCTTTGATCAATTGTGATTTAGAGAATTTTTATATGACTATAGATAACTTTGATTTCTTTGTCCCATAACCCTTCTAATATTAACTGTTTCCATCTTATGTCATCCTTGCTGATTTGCAAAGTATGATGTAAAAACTTCAAGGTTGTTTTGATTTGCATTTCTTTTATTATTAGTGATTTGGAGCATTCTTTCATATGGTTGTTAATAGCTTGCAGTTGTATTAGTGGTAACCTATTTCTAGATGTGCTGGGGTGTGATTCAGAGTCAAGAAGTTTGGTAAAAAGAAAAGAACACAGATATAACCTGAGGATACCAAAGATAGTGTGATGGAACCAGGAAATTTAATAGGGCTCAAGCAGCATTGTAGAAAGTCAGAGTTGAGAAAAAAACTAGACAGTCTTTACTCTCAAGGAACTCCTGCTCTAGTTGACGGAGAAAATATATGAAAGGCAAGAGTACAGTGATGAGATGGATGGCAAGACCCGGAGGTTGTTAGGTTTCTTAGTAGTTAAGCTAACTGCTGAGGAACAGAAAAGGCTTATGATAAGGCCTGGAGAATCTTAGGAAGTAGCGACAGGATATATGTTAAGACTTGATGGGCCTCCAACTCATCAGAATGAAACTCATTCAAACCCTATGAATAGTGAGGCAGCCCAGGCAAAGTAGCAGACACGGATCCCCCAGGTAGTAGTCTTTTTCCTTCCCATCCATCCCAGGTGGCTTCAGGTACAGCTCATAGCAGAGGAGGAAAAATAAGGAGGAAGTGTATTCCCAGTGGTGATATATAGTAGTCAGTTAATAAATGTTTACCTGTTGGTTGATTAATTGAGGCTGATATTTTGAACATACTTATGAGATTTTAAATTAAATTGAAATTCTATGTAATTATCATGTCCAAGTTTGTCTCTGAAGAAGAGATGGCAGAATGTGCTTCTCTTCCTGTTTTGTAGAGGTAGGGAACTATGGGTTTTTCATATACTATCGAACTGTTAAATCAGCAAGCTCTTATTAAATACTTACCAGGTGCTAAGCAAAGTGCTGAAGATATGAAGAAAGACAATACAGAACAGTCCTTGCTCTCAAGTAGGTCATAGCAAACTACTAAGTAAAAAGAAGTATTTAGGATAAATTGAAGATAATTTCAAAGGGGAGACACTGAGAGTAAAAACATAGCTAGAAATTGAAGGAGGTGAGGGAGGCCTGAAAGTGGAGATGATGACGGAAGATGTTCTAGACCTGGGAAACAGCCTGTGAAAGCACCCAGAGTTCAGGGATGGGAGTGTTATGTGAGGACCAGCAAGGACATTACTGGATCACAGATTTCATGGAGATGGAAAGGTAATAAATTTATAAGAGAACAGAAAAGGCAGGAAGGGGCCAGGTTACACAAGGCTTTAAAATCATTAGACTGTTGCAACAGCTTAGGTATGAGCTTGTGAGTCCCAGTACCAGAATGGGAGCAATATCAGTTGGTTAATTTTGGTGAATTTTTTTCCCTCCTTTTTTATTCTTTATTATGGAGAGTGACTCTGAGTATAGGAGTGGGGAGTGACATAATTAGGAATGAAAGTAATGTCAAAACTAACTATCAACATGAGTATTTTTAAATGACAAAGGAAAAAATATTTTTGGATACTTATTCTGCCATACATGTCATCTGTCCATTCCAGCTTTGTGTCATCTTCAGAGTTGATGAGCATGCCACATACACCTTTCATCTTTGTAAACTCTTAGTGACAATTTACACTATAGGCCAAGAGTCAAGATCCTCTGATTCAAAAGACCAAATCCAATCTTCATTATGATACTGGTTTTCACTGCAACCCAAAGTATAGTGGTTAGAGCATCCTCCTGCGAGTCAGAAAGACTCTTATGTTCAAATCCTGCGTCAGATGCTTATTAGCTGTGTGACCCTGGGCAAATTACTTCTCAGTTTCTCCTCAGTAAAGAGGAGGTTAGACTGATAACGAAACACTAAGGATGGATGCTAAGAAGATCATTTCTAACTCTAAATCTAAGCATTCCCCATCTTCCCCCTCTCTGTCCTCCCTCCTTCTGTCCCCCTTTCCCTTTTTCTTTACCTCTTTCTCCCTCTCACCTCTGTCTTAGTTTTTTAGTATGTCACTTTACCCTATCCTCTTCCATCTTCCCCCACCACCAAGAAAACAAAAAGAAAAACTTCTTGTCCCACATAGGACACAGTTTTAAGTTTAATCTACATTATTAACAGTTTCTCCACCACTTTCTTAAGTCTAGACACTCAATAAAACAATGAATCCAGCGCTGTTTTGTAGTGTTTGCTAAATTCTGAGGTTCAAATGGCCACACTGAAAATTTAAAAGTTGGCTATCATAGCTTCAGGCTTGCTCTAGCACCCCTGCTTGTTGACTTTCTGTCTGGTGACAAACTTCTCTAGAATCAGGGCAGATGAAAGACCTATCACCATAGCCATTTTTTAAAACTTTCACTTTGCTATAACTTAACAATTTTCAAGAATTGTGGTCAAAGAATTCATCACTCTCCAAGCCCACTGGTAATGAGGCTTTCCAAACTTAGTCATGCTCTTTTAGACAGTTGAAGTCCAGTTATTTACTCAGCCTATATTTAAAGCCTTTCTAGCTTGCTTAATAGTATATACATACCATAGCTTTCTCCTTAGAGTTTTAGTGGGGATTGATATAAATGCATGCTGCTACAGAATGAAATTAAGTTTCTAGTTTCAATTTACTAAATATATTTCTGTAGCATATTATATAAAATGGAAAGCTGGTAATACTAGATTTTGGTCTTTTTATATTGCAAGCAATATGGCATCCTTGTAATAATAATTTTAACATTTATTTTATAGTATCATACATATTATCTTTTTTTGATTTTCACAACAGTCCCCTGTTGTGGGTGTGATTATTATTCCTGTTTTACCTGATGAGGGTCAGTCAGGCTCAGTGGTATGAATTGGTGGACCTGTGGTCCTACAGTGAGTGAGTTTCAGAGGCAGGATTTGGACCTAGGCGCTCCCATCTTTTATTTTAGCAGTTTTTCTGTTCTTCATCACATTGCCTTACTAATGGAAAGTGTGCTAAGATCAAGTCCTGGCTTCAGTCCTTAAAACCCATGTGACACTGGGCAGGTTAGATTACTTAAACTTTTCTGAACTTTATTTTCCTCAGCTGTGAAATGGGAACAGAATTGTTGTGGAGAAAAGGGCTACATAATTATGTTGAAATGTTTTGAAACGCATTCATTATATAAATGTGTTTGATAGTTTTAGTAGGCAGGATTTTATATCTTCTGTATACAAGATCCATATAATAATATTAGAAGTGTTGAACTAAAGGGAAAACTCTAGAGAGAGACCCAAAAAGCCTCTTGATACCTGCAGACAACTTTTCAATACTCTTTATTGGTCAGCAGTTGCTTATTTCATTGATAAAGGGAGTTGCCTACAATGAAATAATAAAGTTCTAAAAAAATAGAAATTAAAATAAGCTGAAGTTCTAATATAATTTTTACAGGGAAACTTATAATTAAGTTTATTTATAAATAATTCGTTATTTATTTGCGGAATAAATCTTGGTTTCTCATTATATTTCTTAACAGATCAGTATTTCAAGTTGCATTATAAATTCAAATTGCAAATAAAATACTACTAATCAGAATAATTTTCTACTAATTTTTCATTGAGTCCCTATCGAATTTAATTTGTAGAGCTAGAAACTCTACTTTTCTACTATGAATACTTTTAGGATATTTAGACAATTTTGTGGATGTTCTGATTATTCCAAATTTTCAGATATTTTCAGATTGACTGGATAATTTGCAGTGAGAGAGGAACAGGACAGGAGTTAGCTTTTTTCCTCTCCTTACGTTTTGTTCTCCTTACCTATTCATATATGTTCTATGTATATGAATTTCCTTACATATACACAATGAATCTGGACAAAATTCAGTTTGTGTGAGTCATTGTACTTTTTTTCCCTGTGGAAGTGAAAGAATATCAAGATGTGATATTTTATTTAAATTATTTTTGTTGCATTCATATACTAGATTAAAAATTCTAGGAGTCTCACAGATTGTAAAATTTTGACAATGTCTCCGTGTTTGCCTAAAATAACTGTAATATGTTCTAAAAGAGTCTTTATACTTGGAAATATGAAAAAGAGATTGATGACTTTTCAAATGATTATTTCAATGTCTATAAATATTCCAGCTCAGTGAAAAAACCTTGTCATAGATTAACTATCTTAGATGGACTACAATGACAGTAGGTCTACGGTCTAGTTGATAACCAGTAATAATAGTGATTTCATTATCGGTTTAAAGCAAATTCTCTACATTTAATAGGTATTTTATTGCCTATATTTGGTTTCTTTCAATGTACCAAATCCCTAAGGCAAATATCCAGTTTGCACTACATTAGAAAAGGGAAGAAGAGAGCTAAGGTAAATTAAGCAAAACTGACCTTGTTCATGGGCTTTGACATTTTGTCAAGTAGCCCATTTTCAAATCTAGATGCATATCTTCATCTCAAACACTAGACTTCCTCAAAAAAACAAAACAAAACAAAAAAAACAACCCTTACTTGATCTATCCATCCTCACTAGGTATCATCTGGTATAATATTCTTCCTTTCATATGTAAACAACTTGAGTGGAGTGCCTTCACTTCTTCTCACTTTGTTTTTAAGAAAATTTCAACTTCATTCATTTGAAATTGCTGTCTTTGAAGTTATTATTGATCTTTTTATTGCCAAAACTAATGGCTTTTTCACAATCTTTCTTGGCCTCTCTGCAGCCCACAGTTGATCAATCTCTTCTTGATACTCTCTCCTTAGCTAAGCTTTCTTTTGACGTTGCTCTCTCCTCAGTTTCCCTTCTGACTGCTCTTTCTCAGGCTTCTTTACTAGAACTTTAGCCAGGTTATGTTTGCTAACTAAATTGTCCCCCAAAGTCTTCCTGGGCCCTCTTCTCCCTCTATAGTATTCACTTGGTGGCCTCTTGTCTCCAATGGCCTGTAAACATCTTAAACTGGATGTCCCACAGACATTCTAAAGTCAGTGTGTCCAAAACAGCTCACTGTTTTTTCCCTCAAACCCTCTCCTTTTTCCGATTGCCAAGTACCATCATCTTCCCAGTTACCCAGGCTTACAGCCCATGTCATCTTCCACTTGTCACTCTCCTTCATCTCCCATCCAGTGAGGTGATAAAGCCTGTTGATGTTGCTTCTGCAGCATCTGCTACACTGCCCTTCTCTGTCTGACCCTGCCACCATGGGCTGGCCCTCTTCACTTCACACAGAGATTATTGTAATAACTTTCTGATTGATCTCTTGGCCTAAGTGTTTCCTCATCCATTCTGGCCCCCAGTCAGCTACTAAAAGGGTCTTCCTAGCACACAGTTCTGACCATGTCACAACAACAGCCCCCTTTCAGTAGAATTCAGTGACTTCCTATTAACCTTTTTACCTTTTAAAGCCCTTCATAACTTGGCTCCCCTTCTACCTTTCAGCATTCTTGCAGCTTATGTACTTTGTGATCCAGTGACACTGTCCTCCTCTTTGCTGATTGATCCTTGCACAAAAAAAATTTTATTTCCTGACTATTTTTCCTGGCTGTTACCCATGCCTAGAACACTTTTCCTGTCATCTCTACCTTTTAACTTCTCTGGCCTCCTTCCAATCCCAGCTAAAGTTCCACCTTTTAGATGAGGATGAGGATGATAGTATTTATATAGTGCCTATTATGGGCCAGGCACTGTGCTAAGTGCTTTACAAATTTTATTTCATTGGGATATAGGTGCTCGTATTTTCCTTATTTTACATTTTACATTGGGGAAACTGAGACAAACTGAGGCTAAATGACTTGTGCAAGATCACACAGCTAGTAAATGTCTGAAGACAAGTTTAAACTCAGGTCTTCCTGATTCTAGGCCCAGCACTCTATCCACATACTACCACTGCCTGTTATAAGAAACAGCATTTCCCTCCCAGTTTTTCTGTGCCTCCTCTCTAATTTAGCTTGTGTTTGTATTTATTTATATATGTATAGAGAGACAGAGAAGGAACAGAAATCGTTTTTACATAGCTATTAGTATGTTGTCTCCCCCATTAGACTGTGAGCTCCTTGAGAGCAAGGACTGTTTTATTTTTGTCTTTCTTTGTGCCTCCAGTGCTTTAGCATGGTGCCTAGCACATAGTAGCTGATTAATAAATACTTGTTAACTTCACATTTGTGTTCTTAAATTACTAGAATTTTAAAAATAAACTGACTCCCCAAAGAAACAGTAGGGGCTCAGATATAAGAACTTGGAATAGTAGAGGTGATTGGAGCACAACTCATCTCTTCTTCCCTACTGGGTTCAGGCTTCTTTTCACTTATTGTCTCACTACAGGGAGGTTGGGAATCAGCTCTCCTTTGCCTCCATCGCCTGAAGACTAGGAGTGTGATTTCTAGCAATACATGCATTGCAACAAAATTCAACTAAAAGGCATATATGGCTGCCCTATGAAGCTCATTATAATGAAATTTTGGCTGTACAGTCAGCTCTTTCTCTTCAGGTACCACTTATTTCCCTGTTGTTCAGACATTCCATGGCTGTCCCTCACATTTGCCCAGCGAGCTTCATATTCATCATGTAGCTATCTTTCTTGCAGCTTCCAGAGGTCACCTAATCACAATTACTTTATCTTTCATAGCTTTGCTTTTTATTTTTGGAGTATTGTTTACATATTTCATTGTCACATATTAATTTTTATTTTGCTGGGTATTTTGTGGGTGTTTCCCTAATTTGTCAGTTCAGGAAAATTGTATTTGTCTTTTCACTGGTGTCAGTTATGGAACATAAATATCAAAATACTAAAAATTCTTATTGTAGACTATTTTCAGTTCCTTGCATATCTCATTTATCTCCATCTGCAAGACTTTCCAGGTGGCACAGTCATAAAAAAATTTTCATAGGCTAACCAGTTTTATAAAACCTTCACCATTAGCTTTATTAAATATTCTAGAGTTGATTGTAATTTGAAAAAACTGACACTAAATTCTCTAAGATACTTTTAGTGGGAAGAAATGTAACATTAAACAGTGACACTAAATGATGAGAAAAAATTTTTTTACCTACTCCAGGTACAAAAGTCAAGAAATAAGCAGTTGCGAGAAATGTTTCCAGATGGCTTTAGTATTCATCATGCTGGAATGCTTCGACAGGACAGAAGTTTGGTTGAAAATTTGTTTTCTCATGGACATATCAAAGTTCTAGTTTGTACAGCTACATTAGCATGGGGTGTCAATCTCCCTGCTCATGCAGTTATCATTAAGGTAAGAGCTTATCCTTCTCACAGGGATATGTATCTGTTTTTAAAACAAATCTATAAAAACTATTTACACTGGAAAAGATTGTGTTTTAGGTGGTCTGATGGACTTTAAATAGTTTTCTCCATTGAGATCCTAGTATGTGTTATAAAAATTTAACTCTATCATCGATTATGATAGGATTAGGTAAAGTACACTTTTGAAATCTTACCATATTTGCCTAATTTCTGCATTCATCTCATCAGGATTATGTTTGTATGTGTTTATGTTAATTTTTATTAACTTTTTATTTATCCAGGGAACACAAATATATGCTGCAAAAAGAGGTTCCTTTGTTGACCTTGGAATTTTAGATGTCATGCAGATATTTGGTCGAGCTGGGAGGCCACAATTTGATAAATTTGGGGAAGGCATAATCATAACAACTCATGATAAACTCAGCCATTACCTGACCCTGCTTACTCAGCAGAATCCAATTGAAAGCCAGTTTTTGGAAAGCCTTGCAGATAATCTGAATGCAGAGGTAAGATCTGATTAATGGTAACTTGTGATCTTAAAAATAGTAGCTTGCTGAAAGACTTAAATACAGATAAAACAAAGGGGAAAACAGTGTTCATCTGGTCAGGCTTTCTCAAAATTGGCATATTTTTGTTGGAACCATGAATGTCATTATACAGAAAAGCAGTATGAAAACCTCTTATGTGATCTATAAAATAACTAATACAGATTTAAATGCCGTAGCATACAGCTGGTAAGTAATAATATTGTAAATGACAAAAAAGTAGACTGTCATAATATAGGGTTGCTAAACCTCTTTCTGTCCTCATCCTCCTTAATTTTCACTAAACATTCCCCATATTCTCCCATTTAAATATGAAAAAATAAATAAATTCCAGAGTTTAGCATGCATGTTTATATAAAAAGATTTTTAAAAAATCAGTGTTCAGGGAGAAACATAATATTTCTATATTATAAAATTGTTAAATGTTACCAAAATTCAGTCAGAGAAATTAGTGAGGCTTTTTATTCTGTTTCTTGTCAACTAATAGTTTTATTTTCAGTATATTTTTTGAAAGAGATACCCACATACCATGTTCAATATTCAGTTTGTTTTATCTTCTTTATTGTTGCTGAGGTTTTTTGAAAAAATGTTGTTGGGATTCAGATATAACTTTTTTAGGAAACAACAAAATAACAGTAGTTTACATTTATATAATGTTTTAAATATTTTCTTCATAAAAACTCTATGAGGTAAATAGTGCAAGTTATTAATCTCAGTTTGCAGAAAAATAGGCTGAGACTCCTGCAGGTTAAATGACATACCTACAGTTATACCTCTAGCAAGAAGCAATGTCTGGGCCCAAACCAAGATCTTATAATTCCAGTTCCTTAGCTTTTTACATTAATCTGTACTTTCTCTATAATGAAAATCCTCCCCTTCCTAGTTGGTGGAAAAAGTAGTATTTTATTTCTCTCTTTTTCACTATCCAGAAGCAAAAATTCCATTTTGAAAATAAGGATCATAAAATAATAGTTTTGTATTTTGGAAGTATCAGGCTTTCATCAGAAATATTTGTTAAAAAAAATTTCCCTCCAGTACAACACATTCTACTCTTATTTTTGTTTATGCAAGTGCTTTTTAGTTTAGTGTGATTAATATTTATTTTAATCTTTATAGCAATCTTATTTATTTTAATCCTTTGGGATCTGCTTTATACCTTGTTTGGTTACTAATTCTTCCTTTTAATTCTTCCACCTGTTCTTTATTATTACTAATTTTTTAATCATATGACTTTATGCTTAAGTCATACATCTTTTGGGAATTCTTCTGTAATATGATATATATATATAACACACTGTTCTAAATCAGTTTTAGGCCAGATTGCTTTCTAGTTTCCCCTAAAATTAATTGTCATTTTTTCTACCTCCATAAAAGGACCCCTTCCTTGGTGTGTAGGTGTTACTTTCATTTTTTATATTTGGCAGAAATCTGCCCTGAACAGAAAATATCTAATTTTTTGAATCAGTTTTTATAAAAAGTATTTTGAGGTTGTAAATTCCAATAATGTCTTGCTAAGTTAGCTCCCATGTGTTTTAAATTATTTTTACTTATTTTGAATAAAATTTTTCTAGATGTTCCTCCTGCCTTTCTTAGTAAATCAGAGAAATCTATTATTTTTGTGCATTCCTTTCATATATCTTGCTCAATGAAGATCTTGTACATGATTGGAAATATTTTTTCATTCTGTTTATATCTTCTGTATAACTTTCCATTGTTCCTTGGGTTTCCTTCAAGTTGAATTCTTGAGAGAGTGAGGCATTTCAAGATTTGCAATCACAGAACACTAAAAGTCACTGAAGCCAACCAAGTACAGAAGTGACTTCAGTTGGAAAGTACATAATCTTGTCAAATAAAAAGTTGTGGTGGCCAAGGAACACACAGCATTCTAGAAAGCACAGTGGAAGGTATTGGTAAAAGTGAAGTGGCACATAGAAGGGTAAGATCTAGAAGGGGATGGATTGGTTGGGTTGGAAGTAAAGGAGAAAGCAGAGAAGACAGGAAAAAGAATTCAGAATCACAGGGGGGTAGGAAGAGGATGAGACTGGACATATGCTTAATCATTGAGGAGTGAAGTCAGGAAGATTATCAGTGTCTGAAACAAAGTCCATTGAGAGAGAGAGGTGATTAGACTGTTTAGGGACCTCCTATGATGTTGACCCTTCTGGTAGGTGGTGACATAAAGTCCTCTGAGGCTCAGAAAATTTCCCTTACAAAAGGAAAGAACAGGTGAAGTTGCCACCTGGCTGGGGCAGACAGGAATCAGAAACTGGCAAATAGAAGTGGGTCTGCTCCGAAAATGGCTTTCAGAGCACTAGAAAAGGCCCTATAGCAAAGAAAGAAGCAGAGTACTGAGGAATGAATCCAGACTGGTACAGGGATCAAGGGAGAGGCCCTAAACTATCAGTCTAAAATCCTTGGCTCCCTCAGACCCAGGGATGAAGGCAAAGGCCACAGACTGACTGGGACTGAATCCTTATGAAACAGTGCTCCCTGAGAAATCACAGAGACATGTTCAAGTACTCTATCCAGGTCAGAATTAAAAAGATAAATGGCCTGGGACTCCTTAAACAGAGGTTTTGGAGCTCATGGTTCTGCCCTCCAATAAGAATAGAGGGTACTGATGAGGTGTGAGTACCAAGGCTGATTGGATGTTGCAAGAGGGTATTTCTCAGTGGTTCCTGGGAGCATAGTGGAGAAATCCAGGAAGTCAAAAGGAGTGCAATGCAGTGAGAAAGGAAAGAGTTAGGATGTCTCCCTAAGGACTCTCTCACTGTGCATGCGTAAACACTCAAACACACACACGCACACACGCTCATTCCCATTCCATAAACTGGTGATTTTCTTACTACTTTTAGGATCAAATATATAATAACTTTTAAGAGCATTTCATAACCTGGCCTTTTCCCGCCTTCTCAGTTTTCTTATACCTAAATCCCCTCTATACACTGTGCCATATATAACCATTGTTCCTTATTCCTAGAATGCTCTCCCTATACCTCTTGGCTTTGCTGGCTTCCTTCTGCAAAAAATTTTACCAGGTCTCTCTTTATGTTAATGCTGTCCTTCTGAGATTCTTTCTCATTTACCAGGTATTTATCATATATGTGTATAGTTGCTTACATATTGTCTTCCCTGTTAGAAACTGAGTTCCTCAAGGGAAGACATTATTTTTGCCATTTTTTATATCGTTAGAACTTAACACAATATCTTTCACATAGCACTTAATTGCTTTTTTACTGAATGACTGACTGAAATTGAAAAGGACACACCAATAGAAATCAAATAGAAGGTATTTTTCAGCATATCTGTAGTAATCTTCTGTTATCAGTAGCAACAGAGCCATCATGTTTAGACTTTTAACACTTCAGTTCCTGTTGGTTCTATAGGGAAATGGCTCATAAGAAAATAAAATGAGGAAATGTACCTGACCTGAACATGGATGTAACAACAAGTTTGTGACAAAAAAGAAATATGTTTTTTAAAATACAGCAGAGAGATTGATTTTTGAGATTTTAATGGGGAAAATATTTTTAAAATGGAAAAATTACATATATTATTATTACATCTATCCAAAAGGTTACCAGACCAAGCAAAGATTAACAAACTCCCAATTCAGATGACTGTAAAAAGTCTGTATGGAAAATGGTCTATCCATGTCATCTTTGATTTAAAAAAAAAAAACTATAAGGAAAAAGACCTTTCAGATTACTGTATGTTGCTGTTAGTAGAATTTTGTGTTTGGTTTTAATAGAATCAAATTGCAAGTGGCCCAAAATATAATGGGAAGCTGCACGGTCATAGTAACCTATAGTAATCAAATACTTTGCCTATACTTAGAATTTAGAATTTGTCTGGTGCGCAAAATGACAAAATTAAAATGCTTAGAAATGAAAATAGTTGTGAAAAATCACCTATGATATTGTTGTTATCCTTTATTATGATTTATGTATTTTCAAGGATTAGGTAAAGATAAATTCAGTAAACATATTTCTGAAATCAAAAAGAAGAAAATGTAACAGTGTCTAAAAACTCTATATTTATTTGAAAACAAAAGTATGTTACCCAAGTTTCAGATAAAGCATTTAATTTAATTCAACTGCAATAAAATCAAATATTCTTGCTTAGTCAACAAAATCTTTAGAGGAAAATCATTGTTGCTTAATATTTGGTGTACTCTATTACAAAGATGTGACCCCTATCTTTTAGGTTTTTTATACTCTTAATACTCACTGAGTACTCAGGAAATAACCATGAAACCAGGCGTGAAGTAACAAGAAATTAGAGGATTGCAAATAAGATTTTAAGTAAAAAATGTTATAAAAATCTCTGGCATTAGATTTTCTTAGCCTTTTAATGTTAATGTCATTTTTTGACATTGTGACTTCACATTCCTGAAAACTGTAAAAAAGATTGTTAGAAAAATATTCCATATGTTTAATAGAGATGATCTAGAGAAAGCAGATTTTATCTGAACTCTCTCAGCTAGGGAGCTCGAGGATAGCATTAAGTGTGATAGATGGTTAGCACTTGATCTTTCCTTGATGGGAATATTGTGGACTGTGTAATAAAAGAAGAAAAAAAAATTTCTTCCAGTCTTTTGGATGTATGTATTAATAAGACCTCTAACTTAAGGCTTCTTAAAGTTCTACCTTCCTCTTGCCTAACTTTTCATGAAAAAGAGTCACTTCTGCCTTATCATGTTACCAGATATATTTTCAAGAGTATTTTTAGAAATTATCTTTTACAAGTCTAATCACTTTTGGCAGTTTTGACTTCTCCTTCTGTTACTCCTCTTTTTAAAGGTTAGAAATCCAGAAAGCTGGGGGGTAATTTTTGTTGTAGACTGAAGGGTACTAGATAAATTTGTGATTTCTATGTTTTTTTATATTTAAAACCAAGTTTCACTACATTTTAAAATTAAATTAGTTATGAAGTATTACTTTTGCTTTTTACGTAACACCAATTGATTATACTACTGTGTTTAACAAGGTAACAAATTATGACTTTCCTAAGTTTCATTATAGGAAGGCTTTGTAAAACGGTTTAGATTTCATCAGACAAGTACATTTAAGTGCTACTACCTACAACTATTTAGAAATAGTTATTGATTTTTGTCACTAGGTGGCGATCAAGGATTGATGTCTAAAAATGCAATATAATAATTTTATCATTGGGTAGATACATTTCTTTTATTGTAAATATCCAGAAGTCTTATTTTGCATATTTTTGCTAAGTCTATAGTGTATTCCCCTTGTTCTTTTATCATTGTTTGGAACTGTATTTTTTTTTAATTCTTGATTTTTTTCCACCTTTTTTATATTAAGAGCATGGTAATTTTTTGTTGTTATTTTAAAAATTGTCTAATTTCAGAGTGGTTTATTATTTTTAAATGTATTAATATATTCCATGGTAAGAAAACATTTTATAGCTTTCAGTTACAAGTTTGGAAAAGAACTGAAGATAAAGAAAGCATCTGGTCTTTTAACCTTGTCTTCAAATTGATTTCCCTTAAAGCAATCCAGACAAATGAATGTCTGTCCTATTATTTAAACTCTCTAGAGAATGAAATTGTATAGCTTTTCTTGTTGTAACCCATTCTAGAGTTTAATACTCCCTTACTGTAAGGAAGTTCTTAAGAGAATAAAATTATAAATTATCCTTTCATTTTGTCAAATTTAATGCAAATGAGTGTTCGTACTTGTGGTTTTGAAATCCTATTTTTTGCAGTAGATGAAAGAATGTGTGTGTGTGTGTGTGTGTGTGTCTTATTCTTCCTGCCATTTCTCTTAATCCTTTTTACTGCTGAATAGTAGTTAAAGTATTTTAAGAAATACGTTGATATCATCACATAGCTCCTTTATTCATATAGTTAAATCATGGTCCTTATTTTACTTTTACTTTTGTGATTCTGCGTGTTAGCAGTTAGAAATGGGAAAAGATTGAGACACTGAAATGTGAGCTTTGTTTTAATTATAATTTTTTAAATTAATATTGTCCATTTTAGAAATATATTCTTTTGGATATTTTGGAAAATATATTTGTATCAGTGAATAGTCATGAAATGTTTGAGAGTTTGATAGAGTAACTTTTGTTGTAAGGATAAAATTACTGAACAATCACATGTACATTGTATTGAAGCATTTTTTAAAAAATAAATGAAAAACCACAATTAAAGTGATTAATTGTATATCTGTTGTCTTTATATGCTGTTGCTATCATAATCATTTTATTAGTACGTATATTTTTTGACTCTCTAAGTCTTCTGTATTGTCTAAAAATACATTTCTACTTATTTTGGAGCTGTCAGAATTGATAAGTTCAAAATTATCTAAGTTACTTTTTTAAAGTTAGTATTTTTCATGAAATTATTTTTATTAAGTGACATTAGGGCATGGTAGATGGAGAGATGGCTTTGGAGTCAAGAAAACTTAGTTCAACTCAACCTCCAGGAAACACTTTAAGACTAATTTACAAAACAGTGATCTGAACTGGTAGAAAGAAGTTGTCTATGTTCATGAAATCACAAATCCAGGCCAGAAAAGTTTTCCACGAATTTCAAAAAATATATGAAGTGTAAATCATTGATTTAAAACTAATCAGGAACTACATTTTGCTTCAGACTGGCAATTAAAAAATAAAACATGAACTTTAAGATTGATCTTGTTGGAAATGCATATTTTTTCTGATAAAAATTATATCCAGCTATAAAAACTGAAGAATAAACATTTCCTTTATTTTGGTAAAATTTAGAGACTATGTGTGTGTGTATGTGTATGATATGTATATTAGTGAAGAGAATTCCAATTAAAACTATTTTATATGGCCATCCTCATAAAATACTGTCTAGAGTAATTATGACAGCTTCAGGGTACTTTGCTCCATTTTTTCATAAAACTTTTACATAACAAAGTCTCAGAAAGGGGAAATTGGTGGATATGCGTACAGTAAAGAAGTCTGAACTTAAAGATGGTATGTTGTAGTGAAGTTAAGTCACAGGTTTAAAACTTTTTATTTTTTTAATTCATTTTTGAGTATAACATTTTAATAATGAATGCCAAAAATGTCTTACATTCTCAATTTGAAAAACATTATTAACCAAATATAAAGTCGAAGATTAAGAGTTGGAAGGAAGATAATAGGTCATCTAGTCTTATACCCTCATTTAATAGATGTCCTTTGAGTGACTTGTCCATTCATATAGTTAAGAAGTGGCAGAACTGTTACTAGAACTCAAATCCTTAAATTCCATAGTCACCACTCTTGCATTTTGAAAACAGCATGCTTATTGCATTTTCAAACTGAGATGGAGTTTCTCTCCAATATTAAGAGAAGTGCTTATGAATTGTTCACTTTCTTTTAGAGGTGTAGTTTGATTTAAACCCTTTGCTTATGAATAAATATTCTTGATTTTATGCTTATAACGTATGTTTAATTTTGTCATATTTGGACTTGCAGATTGCTCTGGGAACAGTTACTAATGTGGAAGAAGCAGTGAAGTGGATAAGTTACACTTATCTTTATGTACGGATGAGAGCAAATCCATTAGTATATGGCATCAGTCACAAAGCCTATCAGGTATGAAATGCATTTTTTTAAAAAAGCAGATCTGCTCTTTGGTTCTGTAATCTATCCATGATATATGGCTAAATATTTGCTATTGCTGCTTCATCTGACAACAGCTATGTGCATAGATGAAGGAAAAATTTTTCATCTTTAATCAAAAGTACAAAGGAAATTTTGTTGTCTGTCGTCTCCTTTCTCAAAACTTTTATCCAACAATACTGCTGAATAAGTATATTAATGATCAACAAGTTACCTGTTTTTATTTCCACAATTTAAAATTTTATTGTTTTTCTACTGCTTATTAGAGTTTGTTTCTGAAATGTTAAAATAGAAAACCTAGCAGAACTTTAAAAACAATAGATTTATTCTGCATATATTACTTTTTTTTCAAATCCATTCTTAGTACACAGTCTATAATTAAGAGATAACAGGTGACGAGATTTCATTTTCTAAGAGTTTTAGAATTGAGATCAAGTTTTTTGTTTTTTGGGTTTTTTTTAAATTTCTTAAAATATAGTTGGATATGAGCGCAGATAAAATATAGTTGGATATGAGCACAGAATGTGAACCCTCTGGCTGGTTCATAGAGTTATGTTATCTACATGACTTAAGGAGAAAACATTTGTCTTTTCTTTGGAGCCATAATTTTAAATATTCCCTAATGATAGATTAAAATCAAATTTATTTCCAATAAAGAACTGTTTTATATGGGAATTTTTAAGTCCTTGCATTGCTATGAAGTACTAATTCTACCGGAAAAATTCTTTGCAGACTGTGGTTGTTGCTGTACACAAAGTTCTCCTGGTTCTGTTCCTTTCACCCAGCATCAGTTCATATAAGTCTTTCCAGGCCTGTCTGAAATCTTCTTGTTCATCATTTCTTATAGCACAATAATATTCCATTACATTCATATACCACAACTTGTTCTGCCATTCCCCAATTAATGGGCATCCCCTTGATTTCCAGTTTTTGTCCACCACGAAGAGAGCTGCTATAAATATTTTTGTACATGTGGCCCCCTTTCCCATTTCTATGATCTCTTTAGGATACAGTCCCAGAAGCAATATTGGTGGGTCAAAGGGTATGCACATTTTTGTATCCCTTTGGGCACAGTTCCAAATTGCTCTCCAGAATGGTTGGATCTACTCCCAGCTCCACCAACAATGAATTAGTGTTCCAACTCTCCCACATCTTCTCCAACATTTATCATCTTCCTGTTTTATCATGTTAGCCAATCTGATAGGTGTGATGTGGTACTTCAGAGTTGTTTTGATTTGCATCTCTCTAATCAATAATGATGTACAGCATTTTTTCATGTGACTATAGATAACTTTAATTTCTCCCTCTGAAAACTACCTATTCATATCCTTTGGCCATTTATCAATTGGGGAATGATTTGTGTTCTTGTACGTTTGAGTCAGTCTTTATATATTTTAGAAATGAGGTCTTTATCACAAACACTAGTTAAAAAATTTTTTTCCCAGTTTTCTGCTTCCCTCCTAATCTTGGTTGCATTGAGTTTATTTGTTGGATGCAAAACTTTTCAGTTTAATGTAATCAAAATTATCCTTTTTGAACTTCATAATGTTCTCTATCTCTTCTTTGGTCAAAACTTTCTCCATTCTCCAAAAATCCAACAAATACACTATTCCTTGCTCCCCTGATTTGTTTATAGTATCAATCTTTATACCTACATCATGGACCCATTTAGGCTTTATTCTTGTGTATGATGGGAGACATTGGTCTATGCCCAGTTTCTGCCACTTTATTATCCAGTTTTCCCAGCAGTTTTTGTCAAACAGTGGGTTTATCAAAGAATAGGTTGCTATATTCATTGAGTACTGTGTTTTGAGTATCTAACCTATTCCACTGGTCTATGAAGTCACTATTTTCTATAATCCCTGTGTATGTACGTCTTTGTTTCTCTGTCCCTTCCTCTCTCTCTTCTGTTCCCCCATTTCCTTTCTCCCCTTTTCTCTTTCTTCCCCCTTTCCCCTCTTCTATGTTTCTCTGTCCTTCTATCTCTGTCTGTCTGTCTCTCTCTGTCTTTCTCTCTCTCTCTCACACACACACACACACGCACACACACATAATTTAACATTTTAAAATTGACTGGGGCACTAGAGAAGTTAAGCAATTTGCCCACACAGACATCCAGTGTGCATCACACACTGAACGTGAACTCAGATCTACCAGCTAGCTCTTTTTATATCAGGCTGCTGCTCCACCATGTGTACAGATTGTATTTCTACAGTTTTGGTTACAGTTTTAAAGAATAAAAGAAAGACTTGTTGATGAGTGTATCAGTTCGAAATAGTAGTTATTACTGCTTCGTTCTTAGTCATTTAAGGCAGTTGAGTGATACAGTAGGTTGAGCATTGGGACCTGGAGTCAGGGTGGGTGAATTCACATCCTGCCCCAGACACTTGCTGACTGTGTGACCCTAGACAAAACACTGAGCTTCTCTCTGCTTTAGTGTCCTTCTCTGTAAAATGCAGTTATTAACAGCATCTGTTTCCCACCACTGTTGTGATGATCACATGAGTTAATATTTATAAAAGTTCTCTGTAAATCTTAAAGTGCTCTGTAAATGCTAGCTAGCCAATAGCAGTAGTAGTACTAGTCATATGCCCTAGAACATAGTTTCTGGAGTCAGAAATACCTGAGTTCCAATCCAGCCTCAGATCCTGATTAGCTTTGTAATTCTAAACAAGACATTTAACCTCTAGGTGACTGTTTCTTCGTCTATGAAATGGCAATAATTTCACCACTTACCTCACAGGGTTGTTGTGAGGATCAAATGAGTTAATGTTGTTAAATACTTTGCAAACTTTAAAGTGCTATATAAATGCTAGCTATACTGCCTCCACAGACAAAAGGGATCCGTCAGCAATGAGGGGAAAATGGTGAAGTAATATATTGTACTTCAGAGAATTAACATTCATTTTCTTATAACTTGAATTAATAACAATGTAGTCTATACTCTAGAAGGCAATCCAAACTATAATTTCTCCTAGTGAGAGAAGAATAATGTTACAATTTTTAAAGTTCTTATTTGGTTAAATGGTAGAAGAAAAATGCAAATTATTTATTCTCTTTTCAGTTTGACAAACATTCATCAAGTTACTGTATGCAAGGTACCATGTTTAAATATATCAAAATTTGAAGACTATCGAGCGGAACAGATCAACCATTGATTTGCCAAATTTTTATTTTATGTTTTAAAGGATTATTATAGCCATAGTCACAATGTAGAAGTTAATAATTGCTGAGTGTAAATTTCTTTTTTTATAGTTCATGGTTATAATGTAACATTTTTCAGTGATTACATATATAAAGTTATAAAACATACATTTCTTAAGTAGTGGTAGAAAGGAAAGGTTTCTGCTAGTCTTCTAACTAATAAGATGCCAGTAATAAAATTAGATAATTGTTTTAATTAACTATTTGAAAATCCACGTCCAATAAAAATGACATTTCATCATTCACCTTGTGTGTCCTTCTTCTGTAGATGGACCCAACATTAGAGAAACATCGAGAACAGTTAGTCATCGAAGTTGGACGAAAGCTAGACAAAGCCCGCATGATTCGTTTTGAAGAACGGACTGGATATTTTTCTTCAACAGATTTGGGCAGGACTGCTAGCCACTACTATATCAAATACAACACCATTGAGGTATAATATAGTAAATAAAATTTCAGTAATACATTTATTTAGATCATTTTTTCATATGACTATAGATAGCTTTAATTTCTTCATCTGAAAACTTTCTGTTCATATCCTTTGACCGTTTATCAGTTGGGAAATGACTTGCATGCTTATAAATTTGATTCAGTTCTCTATATATTTTAGAAATGAGGTCTTTATCAAAGACTCTATTTGGAAAAATTCTTTCCCAATTTTTTGCTTCTCTCCTAATCTTGGTTGCATTGGGTTTGTTTGTGCAAAAACTTTTCACTTTAATGTAATCAAAATTATCCATTTTGCATTTCATAACATTCTTTTTCTCTTGTTTGGTCATAAATTCTTCCATTCTCCATAAATCTGAAAAATAAACTATTTCTTGCTCTCTTGGTTTACTTATAGTATCAACCTTTATATCTAAGTCATGTACCCATTTTGACCTTTTCTCAGTATAGGGGGTAAAGATGTTAGTCCATACCTAGTTCCTGCCATAATCTTTTTTAGTTGTCCCAGCACTTTTTGGTCAGATAGTGAGTTCTTATCCCAGAAGCTGGAGTCTTTGGTTTATCAAACAGATTACTATAGTCTTTGACTGTGTCTATTCCACTGATCCACCACTCTGTTTCTTAGCCAGTACCAAGTAATTTTGATGATTGCTACTTTATAATACAATTTAAGATCTAGTATGGATAGGCCACCTTCCCTAGCATCAGTAATATATTTATTAATAATCTAGCCTTTTTCCTATATATCCCCATTTAAGAGAAAAAGTTGAAATAAGCATTTTTTAGAAATGCTTTTTTTGTGCTAGGCCTATGATTTCTTTTTTTATAGTGAACTAGTAATGAGCAAAATCATTCTGACAATTCAGCCTCTGCTGTTTAATTGGAAGTCTTAAAGAGTTGCCTGAAGCCCTAGTAGTGGGGTGATTTATTCTGCATGCCAGAGGCCCTCTGTGCTAAAACAGAGCTTGAATCTCAATCCTCCTGAATTCAGTGCAGCTTTTTAGCCAATGTGCTGTTCTGTCAATATCCCTTGATGTAAAAGTGCAAGCCCTGATAAGTTCTACAATACTGGAAAAGCTTCATGGTCTGGCAGCCGACTATATCTGCTTTCTGAGGCACTAGTCTAGCAAGGAGTACAGGAGCATAGTACCTTACTACAAAATTTCTGCTTGGTAATATTTTTGGCTGAATGGACCACAACCCATGTTTCACTGCAACCTCAAGTACCAATAATTGGAAAAAATTTTATGGCTGAAGTAAAAAAGAGACATAGGCAACTAGGCTTACATGGAAAGAGATTAGCCATAATTTGAGCACTTCAGATCAAGTCTGTTAACTAGGTGATAACAAGGCATCTGAATCCAAGAGGCTATGAACTGTTGGTAAGTCAGTTTCTGGTCAGATTTCAGATAGGTGGTATCCTAAAGATGAATAGCCCCAAATACAGCATATTTAATTCTTTGTCCTAAGTCAAACTGTGTGTGTCTGTGTGTTTGTGGTACCCCCTAATCAATATTTATTTTGTATGTATTTGGTACTTACTTGATTTTGAATATATTGAATTCCATGGCCCCACCTCTCCTCCGGTAAATGTGGACACTGTCTCACTCTTGTATTTATATTCCTAGAAGGTAGCCTAGTGCTTGGAATGTTATAGGTTTTTTTTTTTCACTAGATGCTTATTGATTGTTTGATGAACTGATTAGAGACTTAGATGCCTTAGCCTTGCTGGTACTAGCCACTCAGTTGGTCCCAGGAATGTCCCAGTGCCCATTGTCAAAACATAGGGCCAAATATCATGAAGTATATTTGACAGCATTGGCAGAGTGTGTGGATTATATCTCTATACATTTGCATCACCGCTCTGTGTAACCATGTTTTATCATATGTCTATACATGTTCTACATTTCAGAGGATATCCTAATGTTTTTACCAGTTTTCTTTCAGCCTTTTGAGAATCAATTTCTGATTTTTTATTGTGCTTGTATCTTTTTATGATGTCATCATATTACATTATTTTATTACTCTTTCCCAATAGTTTATAGCTAACTATAGATTTTCCTTAGCTTAATCACGACTTTTCTCACCAACTCAATCACTTTCTGACAGATTGTCTATTACTTTATGTTGCTCATCCATTGTGTGTTGGATTGTGGGAATGAATTAAATGTAAGAGCTCCTTTTAAACCAGAGCACAGTAGAAAGGTAGTGTGGTATAATAAAAAGAGCAAAATGCATTTGGAGTCAGGAAGAAGCCAAGTTCTCATCTTGCTTGTAAAACTGAGGAGCTACAGGACCATGGTGACATATTTGATCTCTCTATGCCTGACCATCTTCATTTGTAACATGAAGATAATATGCTTATAGTATGTGTGAAAGTGTGCTTTGTGAACCTTAAAGCACAATGTCATTCTAAGTTGTTATTACTTCTATTATTACACAGTTGTAAAAAAAAAAGTATTTCTAATGTTGCCTCCAGGCCACCTCTAATACCTATTTCTGTCCTTTATGCCAATTCATTGTATTATTGTTTTCATTTGCTCCAAATTATCCCACATAGCTTTCTTAGTAAAATTTTCAAAGCCTTTGGCAGCAGTAGACAAGTTATATATCCCTAGTTCCATTTTTAATTTTATGAGATATTTAAGTTGGCAAGTATTGGACTTATAGTGTTTATTTCATATGTCAGGACCCTGACCAGCATGATGCAAATTCTTAATGATCTTAGAATGGCTCTCTTAGAAAAATAAATTTAAATAAATAAAATTAATTAATTAATTAATTAAATTTTTGTACTTTTGGAGATCTCCTAGCTAATGCATGTTTTAGAAATGGATATTAACGTTACGTAAGTGAATGAGGTGATACTTCCAAAGCTGTGATCTAGGTAATAAAGAGTATTCCATGTACATTGAAATTCTTGTTGTGTGCTAGGGAGAAGGGGTGTGTGTGTGTGTGTGTGTGTGTGTGTACAGTCTAATAAAAATTCTAATTGATATTTAATCATTTAAATTACTAGATAGAACTTTTCTTTAAAATAATAATTAAATATTAAAATTTCATTGGTAGACCTTCAATGAACTCTTCGATGCTCATAAAACAGAGGGAGATATCCTTGCTATAGTGTCTAAAGCTGAAGAATTTGAGCAAATTAAGGTAAGATTATTTGCAGTTGGTACCGCTTATGTACAATATGTAGGCATTTAAACCTTATCTTAAAAAATAGAATTCTTATCCCAGGAAATTATAAACTGAATAACAGGCAGTATTTTAGAGTATGGGAAATTGCTTCAATCTACCAAAATTATGTAACTCCAGTGTTATTTGTTCTCGCATCATGACATCATATATTAACCCTGAACTATCAAATTCAAATATCTGCTTCTTTTAAGTAGGTGTTGTGTTAACAGAAACCATTAGGAAATAACAAAGAATGCAAATGTAGGTTTTGTTTTACAATACTACAATATACCATATAATATACTATATACTGTATAATAGTGTAATAACATAATAAATTAAAGATAATGTAGATGTCATGTTTTATTCACACTTTGGATATGAACTTTTTCTTTACTTGTATTATTACTTAATCTTATTAACAGTGAAAACTTTAATACCATGAGTCATAGTACTTCACAGTCTTGTGGTGTAACTGTATTATACACAATGTGAAAAATATATGACTATAATGAATGCATTCAGTGTCAATTCAAGATTGCCCTGATCAAGAGGACAGAAGTTTTACTCTGGTCAAATAAAAAAGGAAATCTCATCAGTTGGAGGATAGTGAGGTCAGAAGATTGTTTTTGTGGCATATCAAATTTTTGTATGTCAATGGTAACCCTAATATGGTGATGAATAATAATATAATTTTATAAATATTAAGACCATTTCAAATAATATTTTATTAACAATAGTGTGTGTATTTTAAATAGCATTTAAAGAGGAAATATGAATTTTTTTTCAAAAATGAATAATACAGGTTGAAATTTATAGTGACTTTTCTTAAAAATCACTCCCTAGTTATTGTTAAAGATTTTTCCCCCATAGGTCAGAGAAGAGGAAATAGAGGAGTTAGATGTTTTATTGAACAATTTCTGTGAACTCTCTGCTCCTGGAGGTGTAGAAAATAGTTATGGAAAAATAAATATCCTTCTTCAAACATATATAAGCCGAGGAGAGATGGATAGTTTCTCCCTGATATCAGATTCTGCATATGTTGCCCAGGTAAGAATTTTTTTTTCTTTTCTCATTCATTTTCAAAGTTTCCTATATAAATAACTTACTCACTATAGGAATATTATAGACTACTACTGTGAGAAACTTTTAATAACTGCAATAGATATATTTCCTTAGGTTTATTTATCTCTTAAGAAAATGTTTTAAATTAGCCTTTTTGTTTTCTAGGTTTGGTAAAATCAAAGGTGAGAATTATTAGTTTGAAATATTTCTAATGGTCATGTTTTGTATTTAACAAAATCATATAATAACCTAATATGATTATATAATTTTACTCATTCACAGAAAGCACAGATATAGATTTAGAATTTAGGATTTTAGGATTTTAGAATGCAAAATACCTTAGAAAGTTGGAAACTTTCTCTGTGTGTGCATTGTGTGTGTGTTTTGTGTAGCATACATTCCTGTGATTTAAGTTTAATAAATGTATCTTCCATCAATTTCGTTTCAAATGTGATCTTATTCAAACTCTTGACAAACCCTTCACTGCCCTCTTAGATTATAATGTTGAGGATGTCAAGAAAGGTGTTTCCTTCAGCCATGAACGTCAGTGAATTTGTAACTTTTTTTTAAAAATGATGTCTTAAATTCTCTGGTAATTTGCTTTGAGCCACTTTTCATGAGGCCAGTATAGGTCATTTTGTTTACAATCTTCTTTTTCCATTTAAATGAAAGAGGAAAAAATTTGCTTCTTTAAATGAGCTTTTCCAGTCTAACCAAGTTTTCTTTGAAAACTTGTCTTCCTCTGTTAAGAACATCCATCTTTTCCATTGCATTTCATTAATTAATAACAACTTTGAATAAAGACGATACTAACTAAACATGTTAAAGCAGACATTTTTATTAAATTTTTATTAAATTTCATTAAATTTTATTATATGTAATAGGTTTTGTGAGAATGAAGGAATGTAATGTTGTGAGATGAAAGTAGTAAGAGATATATGGTTTTGAAATATAAAGGTGTAATATATGGAAAATATATTTCCATGAAAAGTTATGTTATATATTAAAACAAATACAAAGGGATACTTTAAAATTTCTTTAAACATGAAAAGAAGGAAAAGTTTATAAATGTGACTTATGTACATTAGTATATTAATTGAAAGCATTCTACAGTGTAATAAAAATAGTATCTAGGTGATGATTTCATAAAATATAAAAAGTGGAAACAGGTGTGGAGAGAAACTTTAGCATCCCATTTTTCACTGATTTTAGGTTGCATATGGTTCTCCAGTGGGATATTAGAGAACAATATGCATTTAATAAGCACTCTTGTACTTGCCAACACTCTTTATTTCTAACTTCCTCTTTTTCCATTATTTTTCTCAATATGTTTATGTTTTGGTTTTGTTTTTTTGCCACAGTTACTCTAATCTTGAAAGTTGATGGCATAACTAGGACATCTGGGAAACTTTACTATTACAAAGTTTTATCTGAAGCTATATTATGTTAATAACAACATAATTGTTAACAATTCTGATTTGATTAAGAGACTTTGAGAATGCTTAGCTGAGTCTTGTTGATTATGTGTTATTTGACTAGATATTAAAATGAGAATATAAGAGCTATATTGTTTAGATAAATCTGTGGACCATGTAGCCTGATATTATGCTGCTGGCCCTTTCTATGTGTATAATGTAATGGACATGGTAGTCTTGCATAAAGTTAGTTTATGGCACTACCCTTCAGCCCTTAAAATTAGCCTCTGGTCTCCAAGACTAAAAGTTGCACAGCAACTTTTTGATATGGAGAGTTTCCTCTTCAAATGTTCCCAATACATGGGTGGGGGAACTTGTGGCTTCAATGCTACATGTGTATCCATCTTTTCTTGCAAGAAGGATGGGGAGGGAGGGATGGGGAGAAGTTGGAACTCAGTTTTAGGAACAACTGTTAAGTATTGTTCTTGCTACTAGGAAATAAGAAATACAGGTAATGGGGAATAGAAAGCTATCTGGCCCTACAGGACAAAAGAGAAGATGGGGTGAAGGAAGGGAGAGATGAAAGAAGAGAGGGCAGATGGCTGATAGGGGAAATTAGAATGCTCGGTGTATTGGGGTGGGGGGAGGGGACAAATGGGGTAAAAATTTTGGAACCCAAAATCTTGTGAAAATAAATGTAAAAAGTTAAATAAATTTATAAAAAAAAATTAAAACAATGCTACATGTGGCCGTCTAGGTCCTCAAGTGCAGCTCTTTGACTGAGTCCAAACTTCACAGAACAAATCCCCTTAATAAAAAATTTGTTCTATAAAATTTGGACTCAAAGGGCCACACTTGAGGACCTAGAAGGCCACATGTGGCCTTGAGGTCACAGGTTCCCCACCCCTATGGGATGCTATTGAAATAACAAATATGAACCAAAAATTTTAATTTAGCTTTTCAGTGAATAAATGATTTCAAAGTCAGTACCCTTCCATCAGTGCAGATTGTCACCTATCCCATACCTTCTTTTCTTATTGAGTTCTTGTCTGTGGACTCTAGTAAATCCTACATGAAGAACTTAATCAAGGCTCTAGAAGCCTTCTTTTAGGATTTTGAAAATTCTTTGTGCACCACTCAGTATACCCTAGTGTACCTGTCTGTAACACCCCAGTCTTACTATATAGCTGCCCTACCTTCTTTTTTGATCATTGAATCCTATACCTGCTACACCACTTTTTGCCTACAAATCATTGTCAATAATAGATTGCAACCTACTTATATCTCTAATTCTCCTCTATAGTTCTCTTTAAAGATTATGATGCTCCATGACTCATAGCTTTATAGCATCATTTGTGATTTTTTAAAAAATTCCCACATACAACCCATGCTATTTCTCTTATTCAGTTTTGGGCCCAGCTCATGATTCAATAATGCTTATCCAATATGCAGTTAATGATACAATAACTCAGTAAACTGTTCATCTAAACACATACAATAAGTTTGATAGTAGGCATTCATTTTTCATCCATTGATTTTTCCTAAATGTATTTATTGACTAATTTCTTCTGTAAAGTTGCAAACTTCATTGAAAAGTCCCTTTAGTATTCTAGGACTTGGAATATAGGCCGTAGAATAGCATACTCAGGAACATCTGGTGGATCTCATCTTATAAATATACTTTTTATTTATATTTTACATAGGACAATAAAAAACCCTTTTTCTCCCCTGTTTTACACCACACTTGTAAGTGTTAATCCAGAGGATCATTCAGCAAAGTTATAACATTTTCACATCTTTCATTTTACAGATTAGGGAACCGTTACAGAAATTTACCCAAGGTCATAGAGGAAGCAAAAGCCACAATTTTGAACTTACATTCTCTCATTTCAAAATCAGTATTCCTGCCGTACCTGCCTAAAACACAACTTTAATGCTATATTTTCTTCTAAAAAGTGGCAATCACTGTAGAGAATATAAATTAATGTAAAACAAGGAGGAAAGAGTATTTGCTAGCTACATGTCTTATAAAGAATCCAGACAGAAGTTAGGTTCCCTATATAAGGTGAGGTCCACAAATGCCCTTGAGAATGCTGTTCTACTGACCATATTAAGCCTTACAATACTAAAGCTGTTGGTATTCAGGTATTGGACTCCAAGTGTGCCATTGTACTCTTGCATAAAACTCTGGTGAGCACAGATGTGAAATACTAGGTATAATCCCTGGAAGGAAAAGAAACTTCCTTTTCCTACTTTCTCTCCCTTCACATTCATTTCTTTTCACTTTAATTCTAATCCTCCATGAATTAATCTTCCTCTGCTTTCTAGAGGATTTCCTTTAGAATCTTTCCTCTACTGTGAACAAGTAAGTGTCATCCTCAGATTCTTCCTCTTAAATTCTTTCCTATTGGATAGGAACTGAAACCTGAACTTTCCCTCAGTCACACAATTTGAGAGGCAGAAATTTCAAGAAGAAAGCTAAGACAGTAAAATACCCCAAGAATCAGAGAATTCAAAGGTTGGAAGGGACTTTGATAACCATCCGATACAACCCATACACAAAAGGAATGCCTACTGTACCGTGCCTGCAAGTGGTCTTGCAAACTCTGCTTGAAGACCTCCAAAGAATGGAAACTCACTACCTCTCAAGGCAGCCCATTCTCCTTTTGGGCAACTCTGATCGTAGGAAGTTTTTCCCTGCATTATGCCTAAGTTTTACTCTGTGAAGCTTCCACCCATCAAATGTAGTTTCTTTTTTCTTGACTCAAATGTAAAAACAATCTAATCCTTTCACATGACAGCCCTTTAAATACTTGAAGAAAGCTATTTCTCTCTGCACCTCACCCCCAACCCTCCAAAACCAGTCTTTCTATGTCCTGATGATCCCTAGTTCTTTCATCCAGTTCTCATATGACAATAATTCAAAACCCTGACCCTTCATTGCCCTCCTCTGTGCACCATCCAGCTTATCAGTGTCCTTCTTAAACTGTGGTGACAAGAATTGAATGTGATATCCCAGAGAAGGTCTGATTAGGGTAGAACATTGAAACCCTTACATCCTTGTTTTTGGAGTATTGCTCATGATCATATCAGCCTTCTGCGCTACAACAACTTTGTCACCCTCTGTTGATGCATGCTCCTTAACTCATAGGAGTAGAAGTTAACACACCCAGCTGATAATTTCAGACCCTTGCTTTGCCACCTTCCTTCAACAACCTGTCTTGCTACCTTTGACATTTGCACTACATTTATATTTACACTAGGGATAACAATCGTGTCCAGATCTTCTTCCCTTGTCATGTTTCCTCCAGGACAGTCACCTTTAGCACATAACTTAATGATGTATGCTGTTTAATATAAAATGTTGAATTTTCCTTCCAAGTAAATTGTTGGCCATTTAATTTTTTTTCTTATTTGCTGCAACAAATTATTTTTATTATAATAGAATATTAAACATATATATTACATATATAATTATAAATAAATTATGTTTATTCTAATAGAAAAATGTTAGCGTAATTTCGTGATGAAAATCTTGTAGGCTTAAGGAGGAAGGGGGATAGATGCCTAAAGAATATATATTTTTTAATTACTCCAATCTCATTTTTTAAAAATTGTATCTGAATAACGCATTTAATACCTTCCTTGCTATAATGGCTTTCTGTCTGCTTAATGTAATCTTGTATATGTACCTTGTTATTTACATTTTCTTCCCCTTTTCCTTTCCCACTTTAGAATTTGAGTTACTTAAGAAAAGGAACGGTTTTTCCTTTTCTCTGTATCCTCAGCATTTAACATAGTTATAGCCTATAACATAGCCTAGCACACATTAAAAATGCTTGTTATCTGACTGATATTTACAAGGAATCTTAAGGTTTAACTTCTCATCTTTTTGTCCTTTTCTGCACCCCTCTTCTTTTGTTCTACAGAATGCAGCTAGAATTGTCCGTGCCCTTTTTGAAGTTGCTCTCAGGAAACGGTGGCCTGCTATGACTTACCGGCTTTTGAACCTAAGCAAAGTCATTGACAAACGATTGTGGGGTTGGGCTAGCCCTCTGAGACAGTTTTCAGTGTTACCACCTTCTGTTCTTACAAAATTAGAAGAAAAGAAACTCACTGTAGATAAGCTGAAGGACATGAGGAAAGATGAAATAGGTAAGAATTGAATTGTTTTTAAAACATTTGTTATTTGGAAATAAAATCTTTTGTCTATTAAAAAAGTATCATTAGGGTATTTCACATAAGGTGTTATTTTGATTATGAAATCTAGTATTATTTCTTGTGGAAACTGTTATATTACCTTTGTACTAACAGCAAGGTTTGGGAAAAGACCATTAGACTCAAATTTGGAAAACCTGATTTTTGTTATGTTTCAACTACATAATAACTTTTTTTCACCTTGGGACAACCACTTAGTTTTTATGAACCTCAGACCCTTTTTTTTATAAAATAAAAGTATTAATACTTTTGTAATATAACTCATAAATTAGATTACTGTGAGGATCAAATAAGATAATATATAAAAATCTCTTTTCAACCCTAAAAAGCTATAGAAATTTAATAGTCCTACTTTGCAGCAAAGTTATTAAAGTCCTACTCTGATGCCTGATTGTAGAGTGTTCAAAGGTTATGTCAGGAGGAAACAGGCTCTGGAAAGTCTGACAAGCTGGAAAGTCTTCATATCGAGCACAACAACAGAATATGTTCAACTAAGTTCAGAGAGGCTAATCACTAAAGGGTGATGATTTTTTAAAGCTTTATTAATTTAGGAAAATGTGATAAGTTGTAAAAAGATTATTTATTTTCATCACTGGAGGCAAGGCCATCAAATCATGGATCCTTAAAGAGTTACAACATGTTACATCAGTAGTAAAGCAGTCCTTTTGTTCTTCCCCAATTCCCTCTCTTACTCCCCAGAAAAGCTTTTCCCAGGCCTTTGTTCTTTTCTTCAAACTTCCCCCACCTCCAGCAGTACCCCATAGACCGTGAGGATTTTGTCTCCTGTTTACTTGATATGAGACCATACAACACAAACTTCCTCTTCTCCCATTTTCTTAATCCTAAAACCCCTTGATATCAAACCCCATTCTCTCTTACTTTCCCTTAGCCTCTCCTCATAAGGCAGCTCCTCCCCTTGCCAAGGCTAGTCTCACTACCTGAGCCCTTGAAATTATTCTTTTTCAGTCTTCTTTACTGGTTCATCCCATATATCATACCCCCTAACTAGAGGTGTTTCCTAAAACTCTCTCCTATGCTCCCGACATTTCCCTTTTACACTCTTAGTGAAATTATCAGCTCTCATCAGGTCATCCTCTCTGTGCTGATAATTCGAGGCTGAGCCAAGATAGTGTAATAGCAGAAAGAAGTGCGTCCTAGCTCCTCCTCTGAATCCCTCCCCAAAGACCAAGTAAATGCACCAGACTAAATTCTAATTGGGAAATCCTAGAAAAAATAATAGTAATTTTCCCAACCCTGGGTGGCTAAGGGATACAAATAGAGAGGTTTATACACACTGGGGACTGAATCTGGCCAGAAGAGTACATGCAGAACATTAAAGGACCCAAGGACTAAAAGAATGACAAGGCTAGGTATCAGATTAGGAAGCATCAGGACAGGAAGAGAGCTGAGGGAATCTCCAAATTAGCACAATTTGCAGAACAGTTACCAATTCGGCAGCTCTATTGTACTCTAACCCATCCAGAGACACGCCAGGAAGGTTACCTTCTTGATGAACAGGTATTCTCTCCCATCCTTTCAGATGAGGAAGAACAATGTTTACCTTCAGGGGAAAACATAAAAGTCAAGGCTTCTGCATTCAAAACCTCCAAAATAAATAAGCAATGGTCCCATGCCATGGAAGCGCGCAAAAAAGAATTTTGAAAATCAAGTAAGAGAGGTGGAGGAAAAATTGGAAGGAGAAATGAGAGCACTGCAGGAAAATCGGGAAATGCGAGTCAACAGTTTGCTAAAGGAGACAAAAAAAATGCTGAAGAAAGTAACACCTTTAAAAGTAAGCTAACTCAATTGGCAAAAGAGATCCAAAAAGCCAATGAGGAGAAGAATGCTTTAAAAAGCAGAATTAACCAAATGAAAAAGGAGGTTCAAAAGCTTACTTAAGAAAATAATTCTTTAAAAATTAGAATGGAACAGATGGAGGCTAATGACTTTT
>CM053770.1:377540587-377579051 GCA_028658325.1 Potorous gilbertii | reverse complement strand
AAAAAAGAGCCTAGACATCATCTTTCATGAGATTATAAAGGAAAACTGCGCTAATATTCTAGAACCAGAGGGCAAAATAAATATTGAAAGAATCCACCAATCACCTCCTGAAAGAGATCCACAAAGAGAAACCCCTAGGAACATTGTAGCCAAATTCCAGAGTTCCCAGGTGAAGGAGAAAATATTGCAAGCAGCCAGAAAGAAACAATTGGAAATATACAGTCAAGATAACACAAGATTTAGCAGCATCTACATTAAGGGATTGAAGGGCTTGCAATATGATATTCTGAAAGTTAAAGGAACTAGAATTAAAACCAAGAATCACCTACACAGCAAAACTCAGTATAATACTTCAGGGGGGAAAATGACATTCAGTGAAATAGAGGACTTTCAAGCATTCTTGATGAAAAGACCAGAGCTGAAAAGAAAATTTGACTTTCAAACATAAGAATCAAGAGAATCATGAAAAGGTAAACAAGAAAGAGAAATCACCAGGGACTTAATAAAGTTGAACTGTTTACATTCCTACATGGAAAGATAATATTGGAACCTTGAAACTTTTCTTAGTATCTGGGTAGTTGGAGGGATTACACACACACACACACACACAAAGAAAGAGAGAGAGACAGAGCTCAGGGTGAGCTGAACAGGAAGGGATGATATCTAAAAAAATAAAATTAAGGGGTGAGGGAGGAATATATTGGGAGGAGAAAGGGAGAAATGGAATGGGGCAAATTATCTCTCATAGAAGAAGCAAGAAAAAGTTTTTCCAATGGAGGGGGAAGTGGAAGAAGTAAGAGGGAAAAAGTGAAGCTTACTCTCATCACATTTGGCTCAAGGAAGGAATAGCATGTACACTCAATTTGGTTTGAAAATCTGTCTTACACTATAGGAAAGTAGGGGAGAAGCAGATAAGCAGAGTATGGCGGGATGATGGAAGGGAGGGCAAATGGGAGGAGGGAGCAATTAAAAATAAATGTTCTTGGGAAGGGTCAGGGTCAGAAGAGAGAGTAGAAGAACTGTGGGGCAGGATAGGATGGAAGGAAATATAGTTAGTCTTACATGACATGACTATTATGGAAGTCATTTGCAAAACTACACATATATAGCCTATATTGAATTGCTTGCCTTCTCAGTGGGGATGAGTGGGGAGGGAGGAAGGAAGAGAAATTGGAACTCAAAGTTTTAGGAACAAATGTTGAGGATTGTTTTTGTGTACAACTGGGAAATAAGAAATACAGGTAATGGGGTATAGAAGTTCATCTTGCCCTACACGACTAGGGAGAAGATGGGGATAAGGAAAGGGAGGTGGTGTTAGAAGGGAGGGCACATTGATGGAAGGGGCAATCAGAATGCACAATCTTTTTGGGGGGGAGGGGAGAGATGGGGAGAAAATTTGGAATGCAAAAGTTTGTGGAAATGAATGCTGAAAACTTAAATAAATAAATTTTAGAAAAAAAGAAAATAAAAGCCTACAACTTGCTTTCAGAAGTCCGACTTGAGTTCATTAAAAACACTGTGCAGTTTCACAAAGGAAGTCTTATTTCCTCTCTTCCTTTTCTTCAAAATTGGACCCATAACCACAGCTAACCAAAAGCTAAGAAGAATTACTGAAAAGAAGAGAAATTCTCAGTTTTTGAACTCTTTTTAATACAAAGGTTAATACTGATATTCAGAGCTATGACTTCAAATTACCTATTTCAAAATAATCAAACATACCAGGTCAAAAAATGACAACCATTTTATGTAGGAAACCAGAAAATCAGCAATAAAACTGCCTTCTCTAAAATCCTATTTATAAGTCATATTTTTTTTGTATATGGACCTTTTATTTCTTAGTATTTTCTCTTTAGGTCACATGCTGCATCATGTGAATATTGGACTAAAGGTCAAACAATGCGTCCATCAGATTCCTTCTATTACACTGGAAGCAGCTATCCAGCCCATTACACGCACCGTACTCCGAGTAAGGCTGAGCATATGCCCTGACTTCAAGTGGAATGATCAGGTAAAACCAAAAGAAACATATAAGCACTATAGTTTGCAAGAAAATTGTATTTAACTCTTTTTTAAAAAATAATTATTTTATTTGTTTTCAGTGTTCTATAATCACTTCCACATATTTTAGATTTTTTTCCCTCCCTTCCTCTTTACCCCCCTCCTTTCCCACTTCCTTCACAAGACAGCTTGAAATCTTTTATAGTTTCTACACATACATTCCTATTAAATACAATTTCATCATACTCTTGTTGAATAGAAGAATTAAAATGAATGGGAGAAACCATAAAACCAATCAAAACATAACACAAAAGAAAATGATCTGCTTCATTCTTCAATCTACTTCCATAGTTCTTTCTCTGGATGTGGAAAGCATTTTGCCTCACAAGTTCATTGAGAAGTTTTTAGGTCCTTTTATTACTATGAAGGACTAAGTCTACCAGAAAAATTCCTCACACTGTGATTATTGCTGTGTACAAAGTTCTCCTGGTTCTGCTTCTTTCACTCAGCATCAGTTCATATAAGTCTTTCCATGCCTCTCTGAAATCTTCCTGTTCATCATTTCTTATTGCAAAATAGTATTCCATTACATTCAACTTGTTCAACCATTCCCCAATTGATAGACATCCCCTTGATTTCGAGTTTTTAGCCACCACAAATAGAGCTGCTATAAATATATTTGTACATGTGGGAGCCTTTCCCATTTTTATGGTCTCTTTGGAATACAGTCCTAGAAGTGATATTGGTGGGTCAAAGGGTATGCACATTTTTATATCCCTTTGGGCATAGTTCCCAATTGGTCTCCAGAATGATTGGATTAGCTCACAGCTCCACCAGCAATGAATTGGTGTTCCAACTCTCCCACATCTTCTCCAACATTTATCATCTTCCTGTTTTGTCATGTTAGCCAATCTGATAGGTGTGATGTGGTACCTTAGAGTTATTTTGATTTTCATCTCTCTAATCAGTAGTGATTTAGAGCATTTTTTTCATGTAGCTTTGATTTCTTCCTCTGAAAACTGCCTCTTCACATACTTTAACCATTTGTCAATTGGGGAATGACTTGTATTCTTGTACGTTTGACTCAGTTCTCTACATATTTTAGAAATGAGGCCTTTATCACAGAAACCAGTTGCAAAAATTCTTTCCCAGTTTTCTGCTTCCCTTCTAATCTTGGTTGCATTGGGTTTGTTTGTGCAAAAATTTTTCAGTTTAATGCAATCAAAGTTATCCATTTTCACTTCATAATGTTTTGTATCTCTTATTCAGTCAAAAATTTCTCCATTCTGCATAAGCCTGACAAATACACTATTCCTTGCTCCCCTAAATTGTTTATGGTATCAATCTTTATACCTGGATCATGTACCCATTTGGATTTTATTCTTGTGTACAGTGTCAGGCATGTCCAGTTTCTGCCGCACTGTTACCCAGTTTTCTCAGCAATTTTTGTCATTGAGTTCTTATCCCATGAGTTTATCAAACAGTACATTGCTATATTCATTGACTACTGTGACTTGAATACCTAACCTATTCCACTGGTCTACCCCTCTGTTTCTTAGCCAGTACCAAGTGGTTTTGCTAATTGCTGCTTTATAATACAATTTGAGATCTCATAGGGCTGGGCCACCTTCCCTAGCACTTCTTTTCATTAGTTCCTTGATATTCTGGATCTTTTGTTCTTCCAGATGAATTTTGATAATTTTTTTCTAGCTATAGAAAATAATTATGTGATAGTTTGATTGGTATGGCAATGAATAAGTAAATTAGTTTAGGTATAATTGTCATTTTTTTTATATTGGCTTGGCCTATCCACAAGCAACTGATGTTTTTCTACTTACTCAGATCTGACTTTATTTGTGTGAAAAGTGTTTTGTAACTGTATTCATGTAGTCCCTAGCTTTGTTTTGGCACATAGACTCCCAGATATTTTATAGTGTCTCCCATAGCTTTAAATGGGATTTCTCTATCTCTTGCTGTTGGATTTTGCTAGTAATATATAAAAATGCAGATAATTTATGTGGGTTTATTTTGTAACCTGCAACTTTGCCAAAGTTGTTTATTATTTCAAGTAGTTTTTTACTTGCTTCTCTGGGATTCTCTAAGTATATCATCATATCATCTGCAAAGAGTGATAATTTAAGTTTCTTCTTCAATTCCTTCAATTTCTTTTTTTCTCTTATTGCTAAAGCTAACATTTCTAATACCATATTGAATAATAGTGGTGATAATAGACATCCTTGTTTCACCCCTATCTTATTGAAAATGCATCTAGCTTATCCCCATTGCATATAATACTTGCTGAAAGTTTTAGGTTAGATACTGCTTATTATTTTATGCAAAGTTTCATTTATTCCTATGCTCTCCTGTGTTTTCAGTAGGAATGAGTGTTGTATTTTCTCAAAAGCTTTTTCTGCATCTATTGAGATAATCATGTAGTTTCTGTTAGTTTTGTTTTTGATATGATCAATAATGGTAATAGTTTTCCTCATATTGAACCAGCCCTGCATTCCTGATATAAATCCTACCTGGTCATTATGTATTTTTCTCATGATAGGTTGCTGTATTCTTTTTGCTAATAATATCTTATTTAAAATTTTTTCGTCTATAGTCGTTAGAAAAATTGGTCTATAATTTTCTTTCTCTGTTTTGGCTCTTCCTGATTTAGGTATCAGAACCATATTTGTCTCATAAAAAGAATTTGGTAGGACTCCTTCTTCCCCAGTTCTCTCAGATAGTCTATATAGTATTAGAATTAACTGTTCTTTAAATGTTTGATAGAATTCTCTTGTAAATTCATCCAGCCTAGAGATTTTTTCCTAGGGAGTTCATTGGTGGCTTGTTCAATTTCTTTTTTAGAGTTGGAGAATTTTAAGTATTCAACTTCCTCTTCTGTTAATCTGGGCAATTTATATATTTTTTAAAATTATCATCCATCTCATTTAGATTGTCATATTTATGGGCATAAAGTTTGGCAAAGTAATTTCCAATTGTTTTAATTTCCTCCTCATTGGAGATGAGTTCACACTTTTCATTTTTGATATTGGTAATTTGGTTTTTTCTTTCTTTTTGACCAAAGATTTGTCAATTTTATTGGTTTGGTCATAAAACCAATGCTTAGTTTCATTTCTTAGTTCAATAGTTTTCTTAATTTCAATTTTGTTAATCTCTCCTTTGGTTTTCAGTATTTCTAATTTGGTATTTACTTGGGGATTTTCAGTTTGTTCTTTTTCTAGTTTTTTCAGCACGCATGCCTAATTCATTGATCCCTTCTTTCTCTGTTTTATTCATTTAAAGATATAAAACTTCCCCTAAAACCTTCTTTTGCAGTATCCCATAAGATTTGGTAGGCTATCTCATTATTATCATTCTCTTGTATGAAGTTCTTGACTGTTTCTATGATTTGTTGTGCAACCCACTCATTTTTTAGGATTAGATTATTTAATTTCCAATTAATTTTTGGTTTATCTTTCCTTGGCCTTTAATGACACGTAATTTTTTTATTGAATTTTGATCTAAGAAGGATGCATTGACTATCTCTGTCTTTCTGCACTGGATTTTGAGGGTTTTGTGCCCTAGTACATGGTCACTTTTTGTGGTGGTGCTATGGATAGAGCACCAGTGCAGGAGTCAGGAGGACCTGAGTTCAAATGTCACCTCAGACACTTGACACTGATTAGCTGTGTGACCTTGAGCAAGTCACTTAACCCCAATTGTCTCATCCTGGGTCATCTCCAGTCATCCTGGTGAATATCTGGTCACTGGATTCAGATGACTCTGGAGGAGAAGTGAAGCTGATGCCCTCCACAGCCCTCCCTCACTCAAAACAAAGTCAAGTGCAAGTCATGTCATCATTTCTCTGATGGCATGGTCTTCTTCAGCAAAGAAGGACGAACACACATATGTGCCATATACCGCTGAGAAAAATTTATTTCTTTCTATCCTCATTCAGTTTTCTCTAGAGATCTATATCTACCTTTTCCAGCATTTTATTCACCTTCTTAACTTCTTTCTTGTGTGTTTTGAATTTCAATTTGTCAAGTTCAGAGAGGTGGAGGTTGAGGTCTCCCACTAGTATAGTTTTGCTGTCTATTTCTTCCTGTAACTCCCTTAACTTCTCCTCTAAGAATTTGGATGCTGTCCCACTTGGAGCATACGTGTTTAGTAATGATATTTCTTCATTGTTTGTGGTGCTTTTTAGTAGGATATAGTTTTCTGCCTTATCTCTTTTGATTAGATCTGTTTCTGCTTTTGCTTTGTCTGAGATTAGGATTGCTCCCCCTGCTCTTTTTTACATCAGATGAAGCGTAATATATTCTGCTCCAACATTTTACCTTGACCGTGTGTGTATCCCTCCATTTCAAATGTGTTTCTTGTGAACAACATATTGTTGGATTATGGTTTTTAATCCGTTTTGCCATCTGTCTCCATTTTATGGGAGAGTTCATCCCATTCATATCACAGTTGTGATTACTATCTGTCTTTTCCTCCATCCTCTTTCCCCTGTTTGTGCTTTTAGTTGTCCCTTCTTCATTCCCCTCCATAACAGTTTTAATTTTTGACCACTACCTCCCGCAGTGTTCCTACCTTCTTTAAGCCCCTCTCCATTTTACTCCTGTTTGCCCTTACTGCTTCTTCCCTCCCTTTTAGCCTCCCCTCCCTTTTCTTTCCCCCTTCCCCTCCTACTGCCTATAGAGTTAGTTGGATTTCTATACTTAACCGAGGTTCTTGTTCCCTCCTTGAACCAAATTTTGGGCAATTTTCCTTGATGATTTCTTGGAAGATATTTTCCATTCTATTTCTTTCATCATGGCTTTCTCATAAGACCAATAAGTCTTAGATTTTATTTCCTGGACCTGTTTTCCAGGTCAGTTGTTTTTGCAGTTAGATTAGATTCTGTTTGACTGATTCTTTTTTTTAAATTTATTTTTAACACAGTTTATTACAGATAAAGCAGTTCAAACTTTTGGTCAGGTGATACTTCTTTTTAAAGCATTTACAATATGGACCATAAAAGAATTTTTTTTTAAACATTAACCAACTGAGACACAAACAATATTTATGTTGCTAACTTCAAAAGCTCTTGACCTAATTGTCTCCACAGCATTACTAAGAATTAAAGGATCCTAACTTATTGTTGTTGGTCTAAACTCCTATGCCTAATAGCTTAATTTTAGACAACCTCAGATGTTCCCTTTCCCATAATCTATAATTGAATAGATCTGGTATTAAGCTTACAAATCGTTTGACTATAGGAAATTGCCACCAAGAGTAGGGACATTGCAGGGATACAATATCTCCCCAATTTCATGTCAATTCCAGGCAGGATTAGATTGTCCACTTGCATTCAGTCAGGCTTAAAGTCTGCTAGGTGTCAGTGGGGAAATTGAGTCAGGAGAATTCCACCTCAACCCATGGCAAACAGCTGCTCTCCCACCCTTTCCTGGAGATCACCTTATGCAGTTCATACCAGCATCTCATCAACTTACTGACATCATGGATTGGAGGCTCAGATCGCCTTTCTTGCTACCCATACCTGAAGCTAGACTCAGAAGAACAGTCACTTAATAGTCTCATACCATCTAAAAAT
The DNA here is from genome assembly GCA_028658325.1 of Potorous gilbertii. Taxonomy (NCBI): domain Eukaryota; kingdom Metazoa; phylum Chordata; class Mammalia; order Diprotodontia; family Potoroidae; genus Potorous; species Potorous gilbertii. The sequence continues at coordinate 377,571,466 of CM053770.1, read as the reverse complement.
GACAAGTTCCAATAACCATGTTTCAAATATGATTATAGTTTCACTTTGGCTAAGGAACATCTTTTGAGGCAAGACTTAAGTGACTTACATGCCTTTCTATACATGATCTAGTTCCTGATTAAATGGCAGTCATAAAATCAGATTTACCATTAAAACCTTGACTTTTCCATCAATGCCCAATTTTACCCAAGGTTACCTTCCTCTAGTAAATTTAGACTGAAATTCTTTTCTCCAAACTAAAGATTTGACTGATTCTTAATGTCTCATAGAGTCATTAGCTTCTATTTGCTCAATTCTAATTTTTATCCAATTGTTTTCTTCAGTTAACTTTTGTATCTCCTCTTCCATTTGTCCAATTTTTCCAGGTAGGTTTTGTGCTCCTTTTCCATTTGTCAAATTTTCCTTTTTAAGGAGCTGTTCTCTTCAGTGAATTCTTTTTTCATATTTTTAAAATCATTGACCAGTTCTTCTCTTCTGTTTCTCTCATTTGACTTTTAAAATCCTTCCTGAGCTGTTTCAGAAATGCTCTTTGTGCTTCAGACCAGTTCATATTCCCTTCTGAAGTTTCAGATAGGAGTGCAGTCTCAATGCTGACCTCTTTGGTATTTGTGTTTTGATCCTTGTTCCTATAGAAAGATTCTATTGTCTTTTCTACTTCTTAATCATGATGATCACCCTTTACCCAGCTTTTAAATTAGATCTCTGCTTCTGGGACAGAAGAGGTTCTGTCCCACAGGTCTTGTGCCTTGAACGTGAGGCTTTGTGTGTTGTGACCTCTGTTCTTTCAGCTAGAAGCTAAAATGCTGCAGCTTACCTGATGCTGAGCTGGTTGGTGTTTGAAAGCAGAGGCCAGATGAAGTCTTTCTGGGTTCCCCTGAAGTTGTCTGGGAGCTAGCTGTGTTAAGTTTGGGAGAGGGGTGGTCTGGCTATAGCAGGTCTCCTCTGCTAAGCTGTATAGCATAGGCAAGCTCAGCTGTTGGTGATCCTGTCTGTGCTAATGTGTCTTCCCAGGATGCTTGGGGTCCTGTGTTGGTAGTTACGGGCTCCACCACCCTGGGGCTCAGGATCTCCTCCTGGTTTGCTGAGGTGGGCTATCTGGGACAGCTCTGGTCCTGCCCTGGTCCCCTGCAGCCACAGCAAGAGGGACCCTTTTTAGCAGTTTTCTTAGCCTTACATGCTAAGAGACTGTTTGCCCCTTCAGCTGAGCCCACTGTTCCAGGATTTTTCATGGAGAAATATTTTGTGCATCTTTCAAGGTCAGCAAGGGGAGAGGGACAGTATTTACTGATCTCTCTACCATCTTGACTCCCAGAAGTTCAAGTAGGTGACTTACAGTCATTTAATCTGTAGGCTGAGAGTCTCAGGAGCAGCCTCTGCATTTACTTGGGGCTCTGCGGATCTCACTTGCTCTGTTCCACTAGACTTCCATCTTCATATATAACTCTTAAAAGATGCTTTGAAAAATTGTTGGTCACATTTACTTAGTAGCAGTATTATTCTAAAGTGTGATATTAACATACACGGCTCAATGAGATAACTTCCTAGCTTCTGGGAAAGCTGACAACTCATCTATTTAACAGTATACTGTGAACATCAGGAAATCAGAAGAAGAGAAAGTTTGTAACCAATCCAGGCTGTGATCAGTTTGTCTGATCTGTTCCATAGTCACACACTACAAGACATTTACAAAACCAGTGTGAATTTGATACTGGCTTAAGAATTTTAACCTTCTGGGGTACAGTTCCTATGTTACAGGTTTTATTTTGGACCCTATATCAGTAGATATTAAAAGGAATCTTTGTAATGTCCTAGATCTACTCTAATCAGTTTTCCTCATGGTGGCACCAGATGCACAGAATTTACCTAGGATTCAGAGGCTCAGAAAGGCCATATAAAGGGAAATGAAGGACACAAAAGGGCTCTTTCTTTTCTCTTGCTTTTGGCATGCCGTATTTTTGTAATAGAGATAGAACACTACACATTGGTTTTTTTTTCCACAAACATGACCTGTAGACTGTTATGAAACTTAAATAATCCCTTTAAGTTCCAGATTGCATGTTGCATGTCTTTGCTCCTCATTCAGATCACTTGAGGTCACATAGTTCTGCTTCAAAACTCTAGGCAATTTCCATACTTTTTTAAATGATTCTGTTTCTCATTTATTAAGATTGTAATGATTTTATCCATTAAAAGTATTGGAATAAGTCTGGCATAGGTACCAACTTTCTAACAATCATCTATGATGGGGGGAAATGATGCTTTTTAATCTAGCAACAAAAATGTTCATTTATAACTTTATTAACAAAGACACGTTTTCATATATGTGTATGTCTATATGTATGTATACACATACCATTTTTAAATTTGTTGCCACTTTTTTTGGAACGGGGAAACCTGTTCATAGTTAAATCCTATGTGGAAGTTTTAGAAAAAGATATATACATACATACATATATATATATATATATATATGTATATAGGATAATAGTAGGTGTGTATCTAATAGGAATTGTTTAAACCAGGCAATATTCCCAGAATTTGCATTTGAAGAACCCAAGAACTTGAATTTAGACTCAGGAAATTTTCTTTTTTTAATATATTGGTTTTCTTATCTGTAAATACATGAAAATTATATTATTTCTGTCTCTGAGTTTATGTGAAGAACTCATAATAAATATCATTTGAAAACATTCTGAAAATATAAAACTGGAAAAAAAAATACCATCTTAGATCACATTAATCTCTGCTCCCCCATACATTTCTTCATTTAAATTCCTCTGAACTTGAAATTGAAAATGGTGAGCTGTAACCTGCTTATATAAATTGCTATCATATAGTTATTATTGTGCACAGAGGTGTCATCATTTTTATGGTACTTTAACCCCACACTCAAAATTACTTTTACTCATATTTTGTCAGATATTAGCCTAAAGTTATTACCTTGTCATTTTGAACAAGTCACCTAGATCATTGGTACCGAACTTGAATCGAAACAGGCACTACTAAACTAACTAGGTTGCACAATGGAGACAACACCAGACCTGGGGTCAGGAAGACCTCAGTTCAAATCCTGTGTCAGACACTTACTACTTATATGACCCTGGGAAATAACTTCACCCTGTTTGCCTCTGTTACCTCATATGTAAAATGAGTTGGAGAGGGAAATGGTAGTCCACTTTAGTATCTTTGCTAAAAAAAAAAAACCCAAATGGGGTAAGAAACGTCAGACATGACTGAAAATAACTGAACAATGTTACCAGCTACCAAATTGTACATAAGGATCTCTGCCAGCCACATATTGATTTAGAAAACCATATATTAACATTATTTAGGTTCAATTGTATTTTTATTTATTTTGCCAAATATTTCCCAATTGCATGTTAATCTGGTTCAAGTTACACTTGGGAGTGTTGCTGACACAGGCTGTGGGGTCACATGTTTGGCGCCACTGATCTTGATCAATGATTTCCAGAATGGGAGCCTTGGCATTTAAAATCCACCAATCAGAGTATGTAAAGATGTGTTGCTTCCCACCCTGCCTGTCATAATCTGTCACAAGGATTGTTACAACACAACCTCACCTATTATGACCCAGCATTTCCCTATTCTGACACTTCCATGTGTTCTAAACTAGACATCCTCCCCTCAGTGCAATTATGACTAAACTAATTGAAGTGCCTACAGCAGGATTTGCCACAGGCATCACTGGGAAAACTCACTTCTCCCTTGATAGTGATTCCCTTACCCCAGACCAAGGGTTTTAGTAGCTCCTTATTGACTCTGAGATCAAGTTAAACCTTCTGCATTTTGCATTTTAAATCTTTAAACAACCTGGCTCCAAAACCACTTTCTATCTTTATATTATTTCCCTTCTTATACTCTAGAGAAAGGTTTCAAAGCTTATTTGGCCTGCTACCCCCTTTCCAGAAAAAAAAATACTCACAACCCCCCCCCCCCGCCACAAATCTGCTTTCTTTTTTTCTTTTGATTAATTTATTTGTTTTCAGTTTTCTACAATCACTTCCGTAAGTCTTACATTTTCTCCCTCACTCTCCCTAAGATGTCATGTAATCTTATATGGGTTGTACACATACATTCGTATTAACCACATTTTCACATTAGTATTGTTGCATATAAGAATGAGAGAAACCATGAGAAAAAAACAAACCAAACATAACAAAATCAAACAAAACTTAACACAAAAGAAACAATTCTGCTTCATTCTGCATTCCAGTTCCATAGTTCTTTCTCTGGATGTGGGTGGCATTTTCCCTTAAGAGTCCTTTGGGAATGTTTTAGGTTCTTGAATGGCTGGGTCTACCAGAAACAGTCCTCACACACTGTGGCTGTTACTATGTACAATATTCGCCTAGTTCTGCTGATGTCACTCAGCATCAGTTCATATAAGTTCCCCCAGGCTTCTCTGAAGTCCTCCTGTTCATCATTTCTTATAGCATAGTAATTCATATACCACAACTTATTCAGCCATTCTCTAATTGATGGGCATACCCTTGAAAAAATCTGCTTTCTTTACCCCTTTAATGTTTTGGGGTTTGTTTTGTTTTGTTTTTTTAATTTGCATCATTTGAAAAATATAAAATTTATATATAAAATATATATAAATATAAAATAATTTTTAAATGACACATTTTAAACTTAATAATTTATTGTAAATTTGTAGGGTTTTTCCTGCATTGAAATTTTGATGATGCAATATTGCATCATGTAACCATATTGTATTGTAAACAAATTATTACATGCATATATTCATGCCGATGCATGCTGAACTTCCTGACAATGTGACACACACTTGCCTGCCAACACTTGCTTGTTAAATAAGGCCTGTTGGTAGACTTGACCACTGATCAGTTATAACTTGTATTTTCTGTGTTTATTGGGAAAGCAATGTTATCACTATGACTTTAGTTCTGTTACACAACTGATGAAACATATGCCTATGGTTTTTCAAAATTTTCTTCTCTTCTTTCCTTATGCTTTCCCTGCCCTCTTATTTTTATTCAACACCCCCTAGTTGCACCTAAGGCTACTCCTACTCCCCTGGAGCATTCCACTACCCTCTAGGGGGTGGTATAACCCACTTTGGAAACCTCTGGGAGTGTTTTTCTTTCTGTCCTTTATTCTCATACAAAAACCCAATTAAAAACAAAAAACAATAATGAGAAATTAATATATGACACTATCAGAAGCAGAACCACAGAAAGAAAGGAATGGATTTATATTGAAAATTTTCTGCTGAGTTAAACCTAGAGACAACTCACTGTTACTTATTTTTGTACTATGTACAGTGAATATACAGTACACCTTGAAAAACATGATTCCTGCTTCTGAAAAAGTAATAATTCCAAAATATATAACCTATTATTTGATTATTATGTATCTTTCATTTAAAAATATCTTTAAAAAAAAGATTTACCTTTTGGGTAAATAAATTTTGATTAATCAAATGCTCTCTAGGTCCTTTATAGAGATATGAACTTTTTTTGTATCCGTAACACTTAGGTCCCTGCCACGTAGTAGGTGCTTAGCAGATGTTTATCATCTGACTGTTAATTACATTTAATAAGAACAAAAAGGATTTTGTACTGTTAGGAAGTAAACATTTTTTAAAATATTTATTTGATATCTGGTTTTCAGTTTCTGTTTTTGCATTTGCTTTATAACACATTGGTACAGTAGTATCTGTGTGTGTGTGTAAAATTTGTTAGTAAATTACATATATATATATGTATATATTTTAGAGGTGTGTGCTCAAAAAAATTTGGACATCACTAACCTAGACTTAAATTACTTAAAGCATTTTTTAATGGTCAATGTGATAATCTAAATTAAATGAGATTTTTTTGCCCCTTCTTTCAGTTTACCTTGCAAGTAATAAATCTTTCTTGTCTATATATACCATAACTTAAATATTGTGTATGGTGACCTTGTTTTTCTCTAGGTGCATGGTACAGTTGGAGAACCTTGGTGGATTTGGGTAGAAGATCCCACAAATGATCATATTTATCATTCTGAGTATTTTCTCATTCAAAAAAAGCAGGTAAATGTATAGAGCCATTCACATATTAGCACTTAAGAAATGTTTTTTCAAATAAATTTTGTAGGCTAACACAGGAAAAGAGGAGATGTACTGGATAAAATCACCTTTTTTTGTTTTTATACCTTTTCTCCTTACTTTTACTCTAAGTTGGAATTTAAAATAGCATCCTTATTTGGCTAACAAAAAATCATGGTTGAGTGATGACATTTCTGTTGTGATCCTCTTTCTAGTCAGTTCAGAAAGTCAGAATGAGGTCTATATAATTTTATTATAAGTATAATCTTATTGTGATTGATCAACTGAAAATAGATTAATATATTTTAGAGCTTGAGGGGACCTTATAGATTATGCAATCCAATTCCTCATTTTACAGATTAGAAATTTGAAGTGAAAGAAGTGATTCATTTTTTGAAGGTATCTATGTGCATCGTTAGGATAAACTTTATGCTTTGTTTTATTGGGAATTCTCAGGAAAGAACTTTCTGCAGATTTCAACAACACTCAACCTCAATATACCATTTCATTTGCCTTAGTACATCTGACTATATATAAAAAGAGCATGTATTTTTACTAAGTGGATTTTTAGAGTATAACCTGCTACTTTTAAGATACTGGAAAATCTAAACTCATAATTGACTTTCTCTTATGTTAGGTCATTGCAAAAGAATCTCAGTTGCTGGTATTTACGATCCCTATTTTTGAACCTTTGCCTTCTCAATACTACATTCGGGCTGTTTCTGACAGATGGTTAGGAGCAGAGGCAGTATGTATCATCAACTTTCAACATTTGATTCTACCACAGAGACATCCTCCTCATACAGGTAATGTATCACCAGGAATTTGAAATGCTAGTTTTCCAAAATTATTGCTTCAATTAATTCTGGTTGTATATAAAAGAAAAACCGGTGTATAGTAATATTTTAAAACTATATCTATATTATCTCCCTGTCTAAAAACCTGTATTTGTTTATAATTTATAGGACTTAAAAATAAGTGTTTGAGTTGTTGGTCACAAAATATTTTTTATTTCTGATGTAGAAAAATCTGATTTTGGGTAATTTGAGATCTTTTCTACCCTAAAGAGTCCTTGATCTCATGAAACCTATTGAATGAATGAATGACTTAGTAAGTGTTTTATTAAGTGTTTGCTGTCTGCCAGTCACTTTGTTGAGCATAGGAGATAGAAACAGAAAAGTCTAAATGGTCTAAAAGAGACTCTTACATTCTAATAAAAGAAAGTTCAGTTCCAGGCCAGATGCAAAGGCCTAGAAATCTTAAGAGTGATCTGAGGAGGAAATGGAAAGTCTCAGATCCTTCAGTTAAAGTCATTAAGTCACATGACAGTGCCTGAGGGTGGGATAGAGGAGAAGTGTCTGCGGACTCTCTGTCAGAGGCAAGATGGGTGGGAAGGTGTGACACTCTTTCATCTCCACAGAGGGAATACGGTTGATACCTTCAGCCATTCCCTAATTGATGGCCATCCCCTTGAAGAAATCTGCTTTCTTTAGCCCTTTAACGTTTTAGGGTGTGTTTTGTTTTGTTTTTTTAATTTGCATCATTTGAAAAAAATATAAAATTTGTATATAAAATATATATAAATATAAAATAATTTTTAAATGACACATCTTAAACTTAATAATTTATTGTAAATTTGTAGGGTTTTTCCTGCATTGAAATTTTGATGATGTAATATTTTATCATGTAATCATATTGTATTGTAAACAAATCATTACATGCATATATTCATGCCGATGCATGCTGAACTTCCTGACAATGTGACACACACTTGCCTGGCAACAGGCTTGTTAAATAAGGCCTGTTGGTGGATTTGACCACTGATCAGTTATAACTTGTATTTTCTGTGTTTATTTGGAAAACAGTGTTATCACTATGATTTTAATTCTGTTACACAACTGATGAAACATCTACTGATGGTTTTTCAGAATTTTCTTCTCTTCTTTCCTTATGCTTTCACTGCCTTCTTACTTTTATTCAACACCCCCCAGTTATACCCAAGACTACTCCTACTCCCCTGGAACATTCCAGCACTCTCCACGGGGTGGTATAGACCACTTTGGAAACCTCTGGGAGTGTTTTTCTTTCTGTCCTTTATACTCATGCAAAAACACAACAGTTAAGCAAGGATGAGCACTGGGTAGCCCTGATGGGGGAGAGGGTAAAGAAAAAGAACACTTCCCATTGTGGCAAGTGTTTCAACTCCTGGCAGTGAATTTAATGAAACACACCATTTGGAGTTAACTGGGCCTGATAGAGGTAAATGAGATGATATTTGATCTTTTGATTATTAGTTAATGTGAACAATTACTGTGGTTGTTAGTGTGCATTTTTTATGTGTGTGTATTCTCTTATTAATCTTCAGCAAGATAAATAAATGGTTTCACGTGAATGTTAGCTCAGAATATATGTAATATCAAATTCTTTTCTTGTTGTTATTTCCTAGCATCCACTTATCTTTCCACTGTCAGCTTGTTTGTCTGGTATGTGACATTGCATAGAACTTGAAGTCAGGAAACCTGAGGTCAAATACTACCTGAGACACTTACTAGTTGGATGTCCTTGGGCAAATCTCTTAACCTTTCTGAGCCTCAATTTTCTTATCTGAAAAATGAAATAATTAAGCTCAATGGCCTCTAAGGTCCCTTCCAGCTTTGCATAAGTTGTAACTATGGAGATTTTCCTTCTAATTTTTTAGTAGGCCTCTTTTACTTTGCAGATTTACTAAAAGGAGGGGAGGGGACAAATACTGTGGAACACCTTTAAAAAAAATACGCATTCAAGTATAACATATATCAATCCATATCCTGCCTTACCCCACCCCCAACAACTCTAACAATCTTGCTTAAGACATACCTTCCTGACCTACTCCTCCCCTCAGAATAGTAGCAGTAGTAATAATAAACCTACTCTGTTGCCTGGTAAAACCCACCTAGCCCTATTTACCCAGAAAACTGATTACAGACTTCTGGTTAAAGGAAACAAACATTATCACTTGGTTAGTAATGGATACTCAAATATTTAACATAAATTTTTTTGCCTACCATCTTATTTGCACTTACATGTATCCTGTTGAGTACAATTCTGGCCAACCATATTTTCTGAAGTTGGGCCACTTTAACTTAGCCAATAAATATGTAGAATGTATTATGAATAGGTTTAAGCCCATAATAGAAATATACAAAATGTTAATAAAAGTCTCTTAAAATTTTATCTTAAACTTTATTTTTTTCTTTCTTTGTTTTGCCTTTTGAATTTCCCTGTCTCATCAAGGCTGAAAGTATAGTGGCTGATGCCAAGTCTTATCACAATACTGAATAGCACAGACATTTTGACCTCCATTTTTCCAGCTTAAGCCAATTCACCACACTCAAGGCAGTCTGGTGTGTCAAACTTACTACAGACACCCAATCCATAAGGTTTTGTTCAACTGCTGCACAAAACTCCCAAATTCATGTGAGCCATCAGCCTCAGCCTCACCACCTTCAGTTAATATAGACTTGAACCAACGTACCTAATTATCTAGACTTTTAAAAAAATTATTAAACTTTCATGTCACATAAAATTTTAAAGAAACTCTTACCATGACACAACATAAGACATCCAGTGTTAAAAGATGCTTTCAATTTCCTGTTATCCATAGTGTAATAAGGGCAGTACTATTATAGACATTCCTATATCATTTAGGGGAGTACATTTTAAATTTGTGAGTGTTCTCTAGGTTATGAAGCCCTAGAGTGAAGTAGCATCCCGTAAATTCACTGTTTTGTTTTACTGCTCAACTTCTCCCAACATCATACTAAACTGAAAATGAAAAGTGTTACTTTTTTTTGAATGTCTCTGCCTAGATAATTATTTTATTTGAAAGTCTTTTTTTTTTTTAGTAATTTTGCTTCATTGTACTTTTCTGAAGTTAAGGGCTGCCCCAGTAGCAAACTTCAGATTTCCATGGATAGACCTTTACATTTCCCAAGTTTTAGTCCATTTCCAAAATGCTTGCAAATAAGAAATTGTTAGGTCGAACGCATAATAATGGCATTTATGGATAATGGGATAATACCTTAGTTTCCAAAATGAATATATTTAAGTGTTATAGGGTAAAGGTGTCTCGTGATTTTTGCATGTATTGCCTTCATTTTTTGGCATTATTTCTTTATACTGTCTTTGTATATTTGAATATCATAATGAAAATAAAAGGTAATAGAGAAATATTCCAAAAATAATATAATCTACAATAGAAGAATTTATATCTAGTAAAAATGTGTTTTATATCTTATGTTAATATGAGAAATGTAATTTTCTGGCATTATGGAAAATAAATGTATTGGTATATTGTCTTTTATTTAAGAGAGGGTTATTTACATCACATGGTATTAACAAACTTTTTGCCAAGCTGAAAAGTCTTTGAGTGTGTACTAGTGATGTAGTGTATGTCCAAGGACCAATCTAACTGTGGACACAGCAGCTTAATATCAAAAGGTTGGTCTCCAGAGTATTGAATTTTTAGAAATAATGACCCATGGGGTGGAGGAGGGGACTTTAGAATTATACAGAAAAGAATGTAATTTATGATACCTCCTTCCAGAAGGCAACTCTGGTTCTTGTACTACTTTATATTCATTCTGAATATCATAAGCCTGCTGAATATCTATAGAAAGAGTTCTAAGTCATAGAGATACAGTCAGAGGCAAAGAATAAAAATAGTGATGGGTTTGCCAGTAAATACCCTAATTTAAAAAAAAAAGTGTTTATTGTACTGTACTTTATTGTAAGAAAAAGTAAATTAACAATTCAAAATATTAACCTGTCGGCTAATGTCAGAATTTTGAAAACAACTTGCAGTTTTTACTTTCATAAGATGCCAGTCACTTTCCCAGTATGGAATAATACTCTCCAAAATTTTCAACTCTTTTCTTCCCTCTAGTAATTTATAACTGATTTTTAATAAAAATAATTTCCATTTTTGTAATTACTTTTCCCTACTTTGATGACTATCATATTTCAGAGTTACTTGATCTGCAGCCATTACCAATCACAGCTTTGGGATGCCGGAAATATGAATCCTTATACAACTTCACCCACTTCAACCCTGTGCAAACACAGATATTTCACACATTGTATCACACAGACTGCAATGTACTACTTGGAGCACCCACTGGCTCAGGAAAGACTGTAGCTGCTGAATTAGCTATCTTCAGAGTCTTTAACAAGTATCCCTCATCAAAGGTTTGTTAAAAAGTTCTCAGTAGTTTTCTTTTTTCTTATTGAAAGAACAGAGAAATAAATTTCCAAAACTTAAATTGAAAAGGTCATTGAGTATTTACTGATCTCCCAATATAAAAGAGAATTAAAATATAATAATAAAAGAGCTGGTTTCTTAGGGAATTAAGCAAACAATATCATTACCAAAAGTGTATTTCAAAACTTAAGTGATTTTATGACCTCAGAGATGTGACTGCATGTGACTTTGGTGTAGTACTCCCTCAGTTCCCTCTCTTCCTCTAGGCATTTTGAGTAGCACCTGTTCCTCTGTCATTCTTCAGAATGTCTATGTGTCATTCTGACTACATTGATGGCCCACCTCCTTTTCCAATCTTGCATCTAGTAAATCCTATCTTATGAACAACTTTTTATGCTAGAATCATCATTGGTAATATTCTGTAGCATAAATCTTTTCATTGTGATGTTCCATAGTTTCTAACTAGTTAGTACCATTTAGACATTATGTTGAAAGGATAGTTTCTTCTAGTTTAGGATCTCTGAAAGTGCTATGCATTTCCCAAATACAATCCAGAATCCAGACCAATACCTTCCTCCTATACAATTCTGAACCAATTTCATTATTCATCTCTAGGGCTTCTCTACAACTTATGTTCTCAGTGGACTACCCATCCAAGTAACAGTCGGCACAGTGGTTTTTATATATTGTCAGACCAGTCTCTTGAGTGTTAGTGAATCTCCTTGAGGAGCCCTTGAAGTATCTAGGGCACTTAATTCATTCAACACTAAATCTTATAAAAAGAAAGATCCTTTGGAAGATCTCATAATTTCTAGGGGCTTACTTTTCTTTTTATATTTTGCACAGGTCATAGTACTGACTAGTTCCATTGGAGAGCACATATTTCCCAACTTTATTCCTCACTTATTGATAACCATGTGATCATTCAGGTTATCTCTGCCATTGCAAATGATATATGAGTCTTTATTGACTGATGCCTGCTCAACATTTTTAAAAATACAAAAATATCAGCTATAATTTATTCTGGTCATTTGATATCTTCTACTCTTTTATATGTCTTGAAAATTAATCCCTTAATTCTTTGTAAATTGTGTTACCCCCAGCATAGATTTCTTCAGTATTTAATTGGTATGATCAAGTTTCTTTACCCAATTTCATTTTCTTAAGTGCCCTTTCTTCATCTTTATTCTGTCTTCTACTGAGATATTAGTATAAATGTAGTGGATTTGCTGTTATCAGTAATAAAAATAGATTACTGTAGAAATGCTAGGAGAGCCACTATTTTTTTTTTTTTTGCTTCCTTGTTATATTCATTCCCATTTTGGTTAAATGTGTTTATGCTGATCTGACTTTGTTGCTTTCACACCATGCTTTAGGTAGACTAGTTTAACCCTTAAGAGCTCTTTACTGTTTTATGAGGAAATTCTGTTTCCACCATCTTCATAAAATTTTGCAAATGAGTTTATTTTCTAAACTATTGTTGCCTTTAACATTCATACCTCTTTTCTTGAAAGATTAAGGTTTGCTGGCCAAGTAGGGTTGTGAGTCCCTTTGACATAATGATTCTTTCTACCTTAGGCCACACCATAAAACTAACCTCCAACTCCTTTGTTGCTCTCTCTAAAGAGAATCTATGAGTCGTCCTTCCATTAACCTGCAAGTTCATATTGCCATTCAAATGTCTTTTGGTTCCATCCATGATGAAGATGATAATACTTTTTTCACTTCTTCCAATAGTTTCAGGCAATCACCAAGCATTTATTTAGTGCCTAGTGTATTACCAGGTACTTTTATAAGTCCTGGGATACAAGAGACAAAAAAGAAAGCAGGTCACCTCCTCAAGGAACTTATTTATTCTACAAGGGGATTCAATCATGTATGTTGTTAAGATAGATAAGCATATAGAAAATAATATTGCATAATTGTCGATTGTTGAAGTAGTGTTGTTGGCTCACTGGAGCAAGAACTTTACATTTAAAATGATTTTTATAGATGCTTTATACAATGGGATTAATATTACCCTTTAACTTCTTTTCTATTGCTATACTACTGTCACTGTAAAAATTAAACAGGACCACAAAGGACTTGAGGGGATCATTTTCTTTGTTTTGTGATTTGCCATAGCCAAGAAATTCATCACTTAATTGCAGACCTACTGGTAAATAGTATGTCCATACTTAGGCTTTTCCTCTGAAAGGAGATGTTCTGTCTTGGGGAAAATAATTAAAGCTTTTCCAGCTTTGAAGAATTTTGTTATACATTGTTCTCTGTCAGCATAGTCTTTGAAGATTGTTTATTTCTTCACTACTATGAAGCTTTGGAGTAGAACTTTTTTTGAGGTGACAAAAACAGATGAATCCTTTAAATTTAAAGAATTTTAAACACCTTTTATGCTCACTTTTTTCCTTTAATTTGAAATTATTATTAAAAGAGAGAAGTCCAGCCTCTAACATGTCCCAGCAAAACTCACAGGTATACTGATCTGTCTCATATGGAATATGACAGAAAGCACCAGAAATTTCAGGAAAATTTGGTTGCAGGAAAAAAGCTGCACTAACCTTGGACTGATAAAGATGAATCTTGAAATAGTTCTTTCCCAGCACATACTCCACATTCCCAACTTGTATAAGCACTGCACAGGAAATTCGATAGTATGTCAGAGACCTTTGTGCTAGAGGAAAGTCCACCACTGACAGCAAATTATAACACTGTCCTCAATTCTGTACCCTACAAAAGAAATGCAGAGATAATCTATCATCTCTTTATATTTGCATTATGATTCATGAAAATTAGATTAGAAAGAAGTGCTACAGTTCACAGTCTCCAAAAATTTGAAACACTTTAGAACTCAAACTTAGTATTCAAACAATTCAGACTATGTCACTTTACATTTGAATATTTAGAAAATCTCTGAAATACCCTTCCTCCTCTTCTCCACTCTTAACTGCCCTGATTTGCTTCAGGTGTCAGCTAGTCAAACCTTCTGCAAAATCTTTCCTGGTCCTTAGTGCCTTCTCTTTGAGATTATTCCCACTTTATCCTGTTTATATCTTGTTTGTACATAATTATTTGCTTGTTGTCTCCCAGACTATGAATTCCTTGAGAGCAGGGACTATATTATATTTTATCTTTCTTTGTATCCTCGGTGCTAAGTACCTGATACATAGTAGATGTTTAATAAATGCTCATTGACTGACTTAAAAAGGAGTGGTAGTAGTAGTAGTTAGTAGTAGTAGTAGTAGTAGTAGTAGTAGCAGTAGCAATATTAATAGCTGTGACTAACATTATTTTCTTTATTAAAATTTATTAAAAATATTCAGAGAGAATATATCAAGTGAAGCATTTAATTTCTGCAAAAAAAAATTTCTTTATTTAACAGAATTTTTTTTTTACATATTAGCTGTCTTAGAATCCTTCTCATTTGAGGTAATTTGAATACTTGATTGACTGTCATTGTAGTTGAGGTGCATTTGTATTACTGAATAGGAAAGATACATTCTAAAGCATATTATGGAGATTTTTAACAGTTTATTTAATTTGATTTACATGAGAGTCTTTGTGTTTTGTTCAGGCTGTATACATCGCACCCCTGAAAGCTCTAGTACGTGAAAGAATGGAAGATTGGAAAGTTAGAATAGAAGAAAAACTTGGCAAAAGGTAAGTCATGTATTTAATTCAAGATGCATAAGAAATAGAGCAAATGAAAGAATTTGGAGAAAGAACACTTTCAGGATCATTTTAAGAATTCAAATATATTTAAATACTATTTAAAATTATCAATGTTCTTATTTTACTAAGAAAAGTGGTACTAATATTTACCCCCCAAAGAGAAAAATGACAGGAAAATCTGTTCCAAAATAGATTATAACCCTGTTTTTCTTGTATTTTCTCTCCTCTCCTATAAATGTAGGAAAGGGGTTGGATAGTACCCAAGTGGCAACATGAAATGGAGATTTATCATGGGGTCCTAGTTCTGGAAAGATAAGGCAAAAGTTTACTAATTAGTGTCAGAGGAGCTAAGGCTGGAGTCTATGATTGCACTTGGGAGGAGATAAGAATGACAGACGGAGCATAGGAAGCTTGATCAGGAGGTGGATCAGAAAGTGACTAGAGCTTTGGAGAGATGTTAGGTATATAAAGAGCTTCAGTAGTTATCTCTGCAGAAGTGATATTAAAACCCATAGGAGCTAATGAGTACATTAAGTATAAAGAAAAAGAGAGGAGTACCCAGGAAAGAACTTTGTGGAGGTCACCATCTGTTAGGGGACATTATATGGAAGATGATCCAGTGAAGGAGATGGAAGAGAAATAGTCAGGAGAGGCAAGAGAATATTGAAAAAAAGCAGAAAACAAACCTCGAGTAGTGAGGGCATCCAAAACAATGTCAGATGCTACAAAGACTTCAAGAGTGATGAGGACTCCGTATACTAAGACCAACAGATAATGGTAATTAAAAGAGCTTAGGTAACTTTGAAGAAAGAAGTTTCAGTTGAATGGTAAGTTCAGGAACCAGATTTCAAAAGATTAGAAATTGAGTGAGAGGAGAAAGTGGAAGTAGTTTAAGTGTTTAGCTATGGAATAGAAGAGAAATGTAAGACTGTGATGTGTTAAGAGAAACTTAAGCATGTCCCAAGTCAATGGGGAAAGAATCAGTAGTAAAGATTGAAAATTACTAATTGTAAGTGTAATGTGATGGAGGAGACTGAGGAGTCAGGATCAAGGCATGAATTTAATGGAGGGAAGGACCATTTCTTCATCACAGTAGAATTAAAAAGGAGATTAGAGCTCATGATGTCCAAGGATTTGGGGATGTATGAGAGAAGAAAGACCTGTCCAAAACAAAGAAGTAGCCTCTTATTTTCTCAGTAAAATATGAGGGGAGATCCTTTGTTGAGAGGGTGGGGAAATAAGTGCAGGGAGATCAGAGTGGGAGGCTCAAAGACAAATGAAAAGGTTTGAAATGGCCACCAGGGAATGTGATAGAGAATCAGTTAGGGAAGAGTAAAAGAATGATCCTAGGATCCTTCCATTTAGTTGCAATGTCTTTTTGTATTCTGGTTTTGATTGATATTAAATATCAAGATTAATATGATTCTGTTCTTTTGTGGGTCACTGAATAAGTGGATCACATTTAGAGTAACAACATTTGGGTTAATGTTTATGAATAGTATAAAAACCATAGTTCTTTTTGTAATTCTTTGGATTTTTCTCCTCTTTCATCTCTTAAATACTCTGTGATTGCAGAAACCAAAGTGAACTGCACAGGGGTGAGGGCCACTTTATATTTTTCTTGGCTTCCTGAGGAGCCACAATCAAAAGATCCTTCTCAAAGTGGGCATCCCTTTTAGTCTCAGCATTGGCATTCCTCACTGGTCTTTGGAAAGTAGATACAATCTGTGTCAGAGACTGTTTGAGACCTTGACAACATGGTAGAACCTTGTTATACATTACTGTTATAGCCTTTGAGAACCCTCGATCAACTGTGTGCCACAGTGAGGCATCTGAGTATGATGGAGAGGACATTTCATAGATATTTAATGGAAACTCAGAATTTTAGAGTTGGAAAGAGTCTTAGTTGACCTCTGTAGATTACTGATACCTTTTCTGAAACATGACACCCAAAATATTCCAAATATAGTCTGACCAAGGCAGAGGATGATGAGACTGTCTTTTCCCTAGTCCTAAACATTTTGTATCTGTTAAGACAATCTGAGATTAATTTAGCTTTTGAGGAGTACAATATCACAGTTTACTCAGTAAGCTTTTTTTAAGTCCCTATTATGTGTGCAGGCACTGCACTAAGTGCTGAGAATATAAAGAAAGGCAAAAGACTATTCCTGCTCTCAAGAGGATCATAATCTAGTAGGGGAGACAACATGCAAACAGCTACATACAAACAAGATATAGACAGAGTAAATTGGAGATAATCAAATACAGAAGTTAGTTCTGTATTAAGAGAGATGGAGAAAAGCTTAGAGGTAGGATTTTAGCTGGGACTTGGGAGAAGCCAGGAAGGCTAGGAAGCAGAGATGATGAGAGAGAGAATTCCAGTAATATATATTTGATCCTAGAGGAATTAGAGAGTGACTGGAGTTGATTAAATTGCAGGGGTGAGGATGGGGAATAGTAGGGATAACATAGACTTCTGCTTTAGGAAAATAGGTTTGATAGTTGAGTGGAGGGGCAAGAGACTTGAGATAGGGAGTCTAACCTGAAGGCATTAAAGTTATGATGGCCTTCATGAAAGGTGATGGCTTTGTTAGAGAAGAGAAGATGATGTAAATGAGAATATCAGAAAAGTAAGATCAATAGTAGTTGGCAGCTGATTTGGATATGAGGGTTGAGAGGGAGGTAAGGGTGATACCTAAGTTGCAAGCCTGGGTGACTAAGAGAATAATGATACTCTTGACAGACTGACACTTAATGTTCCAAGTCTGGCAGATTGGAAAGATGGTTGTTCCCTAAACAGTGACATGGAAGTTCAGAAGAGGGGAGGATTTTAAGAGAAAGATAATGAGTTTGGTTTGTGCATATGTTGAGCTTATGATGTCTAGAGGGCATCCAGTTCACAATGTCCATTAAGCAGTTGAAGATGTAAGATTAAGTCAGGAGAGAGGTTACAATTCAGTAGAGTTGAAATCATTAGCATAATTGTTGAACATGTATAACCTATATCAAATTGCTTCCTAACTCAGGGAGGAGGGGTTGAGAAAGGGAGAGAGAAAAATTTGAAAATCAAATTTTTTTTAAATGAATCTTAAAAATTGTCTTTACATGTAAATTGGGAAAAAATAAAATATTTTTAAAAAGAAATTATTACGTAGATATTGAATCCAGTTGATGAGATCACCAAGTGAAATAATATAGAAGAATAGAGGTTCCAGGAGAGTACCCTGGAGGGCATCCATGGATAATGAGTATAATCTAGATGAAGATCCAGTAAAGGGGACTGAGGAACAGTCATACCTATAGCAGGAGAACCAGTAGAGAGTAGTAGAACTGAAACCTAGAAAGAAGAAATTATCAAGTAGAAGAAAATGATCAAGACTGGCAATATTGCAGAAAAGTAAAAAATGGATGAGGATCAAGAAAAAGCCATTAGATTTGCAAGTTAAGAGACCATTTGATATTTTGGAGACAGCAGTTTCAGTTAGTTAAATGATGAGCTTGGAAGCTAGGATGCAAAGTGAAGAGAGGGATAGGAAAGGTTAGGTTAGGAAGGCACATATTGTAAATGCCCTCCTAAAGGAGTTTAGGAAGGAGAAGAAGATGGTAGAAGAGACAGAGAGTGATAACCAGCCTAAAAGGATCAAATACAGGTTTTTTAGGGATGGGAGTAAAGTGGGCATGCAGTAGGCAGTAGGGAAGCAACCATTAGAGAGTGAGAAATTGGAGATCAGTGAAAGAGTAAGGATTATAGAGGAGGCATTCTGCTAGCGAAGACTTGGATGGCTTAGGATCACTTGTGCTTGTTAGAGGTATTTGCCTTGGCAAAGATAAGAGCCATCTTTTCTTGTGAGATAAGTAAAGGAAGAAATAGTGGCAGAAGGTATCTGAGTTATGGGGGATGAATGAGGAGGGCACAAGAGGGAATTCTTGGAGAATTATCACATTTTTTTAAAGTAAAATTAGAGACATATTAAATGATAGTCTTGTTTCAGCAAGGTCTCAGTTGTGATTATGTGTCATAAATTTGTAGTGGATCTGGTCAGTATGGTTTCATGATTTTCTATAGCTTTATTCAGTTGTATGTGAATAGGACTGAAAGCCACAGGTGATAGAAGTAATCTAAGGGTAGGGACTGATAAGGCAAGATCTTTGATATGATGAAGGGGTAAGGAACTGTAAAGATGATAGTGTAGAGTTAAACTCAAGATATTTCTTGCTTTATATAAATTTGCATTAGACAAATTTGACTTGATGTAAAAAATTCTGAAAGAAATCCACATTACAAAAAAAATCCACGACCTTTACTGTACAGTAGCTTGCCACTCCACAGCCTCCCACTCCCACACCCCTACCAAAAACAAAAACCACCACCAGGGCACCAGGAGAGGCAGCCTTTGCTCTGTTCTGCCTGCTCACCATGTATGCCTTCTGTCCTTCCCCAACCCCCTCATGTCACCTGGCCTTCACAGGTCTGCTCCCCATATATACTTCCTTTCCATTCTAACCAAGCACTTATGTGCCTTGTCCTGGCCTGTGTGTTCTTCTTCCTGCTCGCTTCTGTGAAAACTGAGTAAACCACATCTTGTGACTCAGTTCTGGATCTCATTTAGTTTCCTTTCTATTCAGTTATGGGTCTTGTGAGAAAATTTATTCAGTTATGGGAATTATGAGAAAACCTTATTGCATTGTTTGAATCTAGCCCTGCATGACTGGGAAGCTGGACCATCTCTACCTGCTGCATAGAATCCCTTAACTAAGGACTTATGTTATGCTGACCAGAAATCCAGTTGGATCTAAAGTTTCAATCAAGAAGTTTTCTTACAATGATATATCTCAAGCAACCCGTATATCTTAACCTGAAAATTGGTTCCATACTGATGCATCAGCTACAGTTTCCTTTTTCCTTTAAATACAGACACTTAGAAAATGGGCCTTCTTTTTTTTGATTTCAGGTAATTAGCCCTGTTTGATCTTCTCCCTCCCAACAAAGAAAGCCCCTAATCTTGCCTCCAATTAGAAATCAGATTACTCAATTTTGTATTCTGGTTTTTTCCTGTCAGTTGTTTTCTTTTAATGCATAAAAATCTATCTCTCTCAGTCTTCGGAGTCCAATAGCACTCTGAGGAAGCCTGGTCCCAATTTGTTAAGCATTTGGCACGTGTTGCTTAATAAATCAGTATGCTCAGGAGCACGAATTTTGGTTCCCTATTTCACCTATTATATTTCTCTGTTCCTGGCCCCCAGATGTCCTTGAACTGTGTGCCAGTGCCCCCATTCATGAGCATGTGACCCTTTCTCCTTCCCACGCAGAGGTTTGTGGGGAAGTCCACTTAGATAAATTTAAGACTATCGTTAGTTCACAGTCAAGATGGTGAAGGAAATAGAGTTTAAGCATACAGCTTCCAGCAGGTGGCAGCAGGGGCAGTGGTGATAGCTGCAGTGCAGCAGCTCCAGTGCAGCCTGGTGCCAGGGGTCCTCTACTTTAGGCACTTCTGGCTGTGGGAACCACTGAACTGAAGAAGGGGCAGGGCCACACAGAGCCCCTTGAGTAGAGGGGCGGGGTCTATGGAATAGTCCACTTGTGTTAAGCAAGAACCAGCAATATTTGTGTGTAATGGCAGGATCAGGATCTTTGTGTTAGTGAAGGAGGAGTAGATCATGGAGTATAAGTGAAGAACCAGGGGTTTGGGTGTTAGAGATAGTATTGCTATATATGTTGAAATCCCCTAGTATGAGGGTAGAAGTTGGAGAGAAGACAAAGACTGAGCCAGACACTGAACTCACTGAGGAAAGAATAGTGCCCTGTAGATCAATAGATACCAGCTACCAATAAAATTGGGTGATAGATGTGGATTGAGTGAACCATAAGTGAGGAGAATCTACTGATTGTTGGTGGTAAAGGCTGACCTTAGAAGTAGCAATGATAAGCAAGGAGTAGTACAACTCCTCCTTCTTGACCACTGAGTCAGAAGAAATGAGTAAAAATGCAACCATCAGTGGAAAAGTGTATGAGAGATCTTCCCCGAAGTACCAGTATAGTAACCTTGTCAGAGATAGAAACAAAGCTGACCTGTTTTTGCTGAGTTAGTGCTGGCTTTTTTATGATCACTGTTTCCTTTTCTAGATTTTTCTTAGCCATCTCTTTAATGATATGGACTAAACTATGGCCAAGAGTGAAATTCAAACTGACTGATCTTTTTGTTTGCTTACTATCTTCTCTCTCTTTTTTGCGGGGGGAAAATTTGGGACATTTGTCCTCCAAACCTTCAGCATCACTCCCCTCTTCTCATCTTTCAGATATCACTCAGCAATCATATTCAACAGTTCTTTCAGTACTTGAAGATACAGTTCAGATAACCCTGGTAGCTTTAATTCATTAGGAACAACTAGGTGTTCTTTTGCTTTCTTAGTTATTTAGGGTATCAGATCCCTAATAGTTTTTTGTTACTGTTTTCTTCTTTCTAATCCATGGCAGAGAAAACAAAAGTAAAATATCAGTGTTGTAGTTCTCTATCTTTTCTCTTTTTCAGGTATCACTATATGTCTTTTCCCTGACATAACTTTAAAAAATAAAAGCATTATGGTTGTCCTTAACTTTTTCTTCACTAAACTTAGTTCATTATGAACTTTAACACCTCAACACTATTCCTTTTTAAAAATCTAATATAATTTGTTTTTAAAGTTAAGAAAAATCTGTTTTCCCTCCTAACTCACCACCATTGAGAAGGGGAAAAGCCTTACTAAAATATGAATAGGATTGTCCATGTCCAAAAGGTATACGCATAATCTATCCTTTATATATCACCTTTCTATCAGTAGAAGTGATACACCGATTCCTTGGAATCATGGTTAGTCTTTGCATTGATCAGAGTACTTAAGTCTTTCAAAGTTGTTTGTTTTTACAGTGTTGTTACTGTATGTGTTGTTCTATAAATCCAGGCCATGCTCCTTTCATCTGCAAAATTTTTATTTCCTTTTTATTGACTTTGCCAATCTGATTGATGTGAAATAAAGCCTTATAGGTTACTTTGAATTTCCCTAATTATTAGTTATTTAGTATTTATTTACAAGGGAAAAAGATTGGGAAGGGAAGAAAGGACTAGGTAATGAAAACCTATAAATGCCAAACAGAGGGGTATTACATTTGATCCTGAAGGTGATAGGGAACTACTGGAACTTATTGAGAAAGAGATGATGATGTGGTCATACCTTCACTTTAGAAAAAAAATCACCTTAGTAGATAGGTGGAGGACATACTGGAGTAGGGAGAAAATTCGGGCAGGTATACCAGTTAAACCTTAGTCCAGATTAAAGGTGATTAATGCCTAAATTAAGATTAAGCCTGTATGAATGGAGATAGACAAGGAAATTTACACAACATATTGTGAAAAGAAGGTAGAAATGAAGTGATTTAGTAATACACTAGATATATGTGGTAAAAGTTTGGTATCCAGGATAAGAGCTTGATTGACTGGGAGTCAACAAAAATAAGCTAGTTTAGAAGAAGAGGATTCAGGAGGGGTTTTTTTGAAGATAATGAATTCTGTATTACACTTATTGATTCTTATAGACCTACTAGAAAATTCTATTTTCTTAAGTTAGAAATTTTAGGTAGTGGAAGATGTGTGACCAGCTGAGCAGGGAGACCAGGGCTGTATATATACCTGTAAGGATTGTTTGCATAAAAATGATCATTGAATCGGTGGGAGCTGATGAGATTGCCAAGTGAAATAGTATTGAGAAAAAAGGCATAGGAGAGGACCGGATTTGGGGGAGACAACACATATTTGGTGGGCATGATACTTGCACAGTGATAAAATGCCACTCATACCCATAAAGTTTCTTGCCCAAGACTTTGTAATATTTGTTAGTACTTTGTAGTTTATTTCTGGTGGCATCGTTTGTGTCCATTTGTTGCACCAGAATTAGGTAGTCTGACAGCCCATTTTGACAAGACCATGGAGGTTTTGTGTCACATTTTGGAAACATGTCAAGAAGACAGAAGACTTCCCTGTTGATACCATGTCAGCAAAAAAATTTTCCCCTGCCCCCTCCCAAAAAAAAATCATCAAGAAATCACAAATTGCTCCTGCTCCTCTGTTTTTCCTTTAACCTTTACTGGAGGTTCTCTCACTCAACAGCACCTGTCAGTCAAATTTAAGATTCCTTGAAAGTCAAGAAGCTGCTTCTTCCTCATATCATCCGGCAGCCCCCTCTTAAGGAAAAACTTATTTTTGGCTGTTTTCTAGAAGTGTTCAATGGTCCTCCTTCTGTGTGATGTTTTTCCACCCTTCAGCTTATTAACATGTCAGAATTTACCTCTACCTCTTAGAATCCTTTTTTTTGTTTGTTTTCACGCCAAAGCTATTCTTTATGTTTTAGAAATATTTCATTTTCACAAATAACCTGGAGGATAGGAAGGCATTTCTTATGCTCCTTACCTTCTAAAGAAGTCTGAACTGTCTGAATTTATCTATCAGTCATCTGACCAAAGCAAATATGCAAATACTGCACTCATTGCAGAACTCCTGTGTTCTTCATGCTTAATGGAAATGAGATTCATAGTTCTTGCCTTTCTTGTTAGTATCTCTTTTATAAAATAGCCATGATAAACCACTTTTGAGATATTGAAACTCTGTAACAACTCATTAACCGCCTTTTGAGCATTTCTTTTGCATTTCTTAACATGTTCATCAGAAATTCCAACTTCCTTTTCCTTCTTTTACTGAAATTTCCCTTGTCTTCCAATTTATTTTATATACTTTGTCCAATTATTTTGTCTTTAAAGTCTTTCTTCTTCTTTCTCTTCCTCTCTCCTCTTGCTCAAGTCCTTCTTTGGTTGCTGTCTTATGCTTTTTACTTTCTTCTCCAAGTTCTCTTTGAATCCTTCTCGTATTCTTTTGGGTCTAGCTTTCCTCCTCAGATCTTTTTCCTTGACTCCTCCTCCCACCTCACTCCCATTGAGTCCTTTACTTCAAGGCTTTAAACTTCTTCAGTCCTCACACATATCTCCTCCACAGATTTAATTTCTGGCCTTCCAACTCAACTTTACAATTCCTTACCACAGTTTTTATGGCCTCAGCTCCTTTTCATTGTCCTGTCTTTTCTTCAACACATTCTTCTCTTGGGAAGACAAACGAAGCCTATTGTTAAATTGAATTCTATTTCAGTGCATCCTGTGATGCTCTACTGTACACTGGGAAGTTGAACTGTAAGAATAATAATAACAGTGATAGAGCAGAAGCTCACAGTTTCCCAGCAAACAGAATCAATCTTCTTAATGCGCTCTCATGGCAAGTGAAGCCTTCCTCAGGAAGTGAAATGAGCCACCTTCGTCAGAGGAAGCTTTCCATATACAAAATCAGTGGTCATGTAGCAAGGCTTACAGATGCATGGATGGATCATCCAGTATATAGAATGGATCCTACAGGACCACAAATAACTTAACTAACTAGTAGACTGAAAATCTTGAGCCAGCGATCCAGGTAATTGAAGAATACTCAAGAAAAAATGGAAACTGAGAATAAGCTGATGATCTCCTTACTGTCAGACAGTAACACATTTTGTATAGTCTTTTTAATGGCCTAGTATATGTTCAATTCTGTGAAGCTGATGGACAAAAAATAAATCCTACTTAGGAAAATGAAAACTACATGTTTTCTAATTTGACAACTGTGCTAAGTTAAGAAAACTTACTTCCTAATTGTAAAATAATTATGTTTCAAATCTTATTAAAATTGATTTCACAGTTTTCAGGTAGCTTATTAACGGCATATCAGTTTTTTCCAAATGAAACATATAGTCTAAATGAGAAATATAGAAATGATTTTCATTTTGTTTGAGATATCCATGTTTTCCTGCCTTTTTTTGTATTTTTAAATGATTTTTATTATACTCCAGAGTTATTGAGCTAACAGGAGATGTGACTCCTGATATGAAATCCATTGCCCAAGCTGACCTTATTGTCACTACGCCAGAAAAATGGGATGGAATCAGCAGAAGCTGGCAGAACAGGAGCTATGTTAAAAAAGTTGCCATTCTCATTATAGATGAGATCCATCTGCTAGGTGAGTGCCATTTTATATAAAGCTGATTTAGAAACCCTGACTTTCATGCATAGAACTGTCAGGGTCAGACCTTGTTAAATGATTAATGCACATTCCTCTTATTTCCTAGGGGATGAGAGAGGCCCAGTTCTAGAGGTTATTGTATCTCGAACTAACTTCATCTCTTCTCACACGGAAAAACCTGTTAGAGTAGTTGGATTGTCTACTGCATTAGCTAATGCCAGAGACCTTGCTGATTGGCTCAATATTAATCAGGTATGTGAAATACTTGCAAGTATGACATTTAACAACTTTAGTTCACAGAGGAATTGACACAGTAGTAGCGCCATGACATTATAAACCTTAGCATAAAAAATGAGTAACATCTTTCTTCACATTTACTTCAGATGGGGTTATTCAATTTCCGACCATCAGTTCGTCCAGTTCCCCTGGAAGTTCATATTCATGGTTTCCCAGGTCAACATTACTGTCCTCGTATGGCTAGTATGAATAAACCTGCATTTCAGGGTAAGCAGCGAGTATTTGGAATGAGGTACAACCAATTTAAATAGTAGACTGAACATTTTCATACCTTGTGGGTTTCCTTGAAGTAGGGGGGACTGTTTAAGCTTCTGCAAATGCTCTAAAGCCATTTGACCTAAACTGTTCAGGAACACAAACTTATGTAGAATTGATTAACTATTAAAATTAGAGAATTTTCATAAATAATAATGTTCTTGCTGTTAACCATACATTAAAAAAATATCTACAAAATTGTGATTTAAAAAATAATAAAAATAGTTTGGACTATTAATCTATCAAGATGTTTTCAGATATTGCTTATTAGCTTTACAAAATGATAAGCAGAAGTTACAAGTCAAGCAAACATTACATAATTATGGTTTCAAAACAGTACCATAAAATTTAGAATTTTTGAAACATGCTGCCAGTTTCTTCTTCTTTTTTCTTAGCAAGGGAAGCAAGCCTGACATTTAAGAACAACTCTGATTTTGTTGAAACATGTTTTGTTTTGTTTGCATAAGGAATATTTATTATATCAATTAAAAATAACTTTCAGAATAAATTCTGTAATGGGAACTGCTGTTGATTGTGAGGTGACAGTTGTGAGGTGACTTTTTAGCCGCTGTAATTAGCCTTATGACAGAGGCAAAGTATTGATTGTGAACTAGAGACCAATCTTGGCGGTTCAGATTATTTACACCTCTGCAGAAGCATTGTACAAAATCACTAATGAACGATAAATTTGCCCTGAGCTGTTCAGCCACACCTGTTCTTGTCACAAGAAAAATCCATTAGATGTTGAATTTACAAGAGAGAGAGACAGAGAGATGCAATCATGATTGTGTACAAACTACGTATATTTTTCTCATGCACATACAATTTAAAATATTGTGATTGCGGTGTTTGTTATTTGCCAAAATCTTACCATTTATAGTCTGTAGTGTATTAATACACAGTATTGGATACTGAACAGGCGAATGAATACATTTTCTTTTTATAATTTATTAGTCTGATTGGTTATGGATATCTAAAGGATGTCTGCAGAACAATAATTGGAGAGAAGTATTCCATGTAATATAAATCATTTGTAAATATCTGAAATATTTATACTGTGCTAGAGGTGGTTTCTGCATAGCAGTTAGACTTATAAACTGTTTATTATACCTGTAGTGGGTCATTGTATTTCATTAAGTCTAGAAATATGATTTTATGATGGCTTTATTTCTTGTGGGTTTCATATAAATATAGTCAAGGTCATGTCAGCATTTCCATTGTAAACCTTATTTCTTAGCTCATAAAAAAATCTGCAGCCTATCATGTTTCAAACCAGGAAAAGGGGTCACTTTGTTTTTTGTATATTTAGAAAAATGACTGACTATTCTAAGAAAGCAACATAGGACGTAAAAATAATTCTTGTTTATGCCATTTTAGTAAGATTTTGAAGCACACACAGAGGTGAGAACAATCATTCCCATTTTAGGTAAATGATTTAATCATTCTCAAGTGTAATTTTTAAATGTGATTAGACTTACAAAATTTTCATATATCTCAGCTAAATGACAAAAGTATAAACTTCATTCTTTGTTGTTCTTTACATAGGCCCTCATGACGTAGTCTCACTCATACATTCAGGGTCATGCAGAGGCACATTCATATGTTTAAAAAATTCACTCTTATATACACTTCCTCACAAAAATATTTACATATTCTCAAATATTTCTCTGCTCTTTCTTCCCTGTGCTCTGCTCTGTGTATGGGACAGGGCAGTTTGAAAAGAAACATTTAATAACCCCTTATCAGTGTCTGCCCTTATATCCTGTAAGGATCTACCAGATCACACCCAATGGTGTTGATTCTATCCACGCTACAATCCAATACAATCCAAGTGCCTCTAACATATGACAAATCTGTCAGGCCAGTAATTGAAACCATAGCAACAGAATGGATCCCCTAGCACAACTCCGTGGACAGGCTTTAACTTTTTCCCCCTTCCCCTATATCTTCAAGTTAAAACTTAGGTTTGGACCTAAAACAAATTGCCCAGTTCCTTTCCTGCTCTTGATCATCCACAAATGTAAGGAATGTGCCTCCTGTATATATAAAGCTGTATTATCTTGTATGGATATGTCACCTCTGTAGATCTGTTTCCCCATGTATAAAATGAAGAAACTTAACTTATTCTTAATCCCTTCCATAATTAATACTCAGTGAATTTTACAATTAAAGTTATGGATGTTTATTGATTTGAAAACATTTAAATGAGATGATATTTTTGTCAGTGTTATTTTCATGATGTTATATGAAAATGCATATTCTGACATAGTTTACTTTAAATATAATGGAAATTATCCATAGAAATTGTCATAGAAAAATTGGGGGGTTTTTTCCATGACTTTTCAACAGCTATCAGAAGCCATTCACCAGCCAAACCTGTTCTGATATTTGTGTCATCCCGACGTCAAACTCGTCTTACAGCATTGGAATTGATAGCTTTTCTGGCTACTGAAGATGATCCTAAACAGTGGTTGAACATGGATGAAAGAGAGGTAGAGAATTTATTTTTCTCTTCGTTACATATGTCAATTTCTTTTTCATTTGATTTTAATCTGTCCATTTTCAAAATTGACTGAAACGGAAGTTTATTAATTCATTTCAATGGACTTGAATTGTGTTTATTTAAGTAGTTCTTTTGTCTTCAGTTAATAAGAAATAAACATAATTAATTTCATTAGTGGCAAAAGTGGGTTTCTTTTCATCTTTTTGCATAGATTTGAAATAAATCCATTACCATATAGCATATGGGACGCTTACTATTCACCCAGTAAAATATAAGCCTTTTGAGGTAAGGAACAGTAATCTTTTGTCTTTGTATTCTTAGTACCTACCAGTCATCAGTCAACAAGTCAACAAGTTTATGAATATCCGCTATGTACCAATAAGTTTTTTGGTATTAAACCAATTTAGTGTTAGATTTTAGAAGGTACATATAACAGAATTATGAGAAGTCTCCAAAGAATCTATGATTTCATCAATATGGGGAATTTATTTCATCTATCAGCTTAGATCCCCAGGTCTCAACCTCCTCAGTAACTATACAATTCCTTACCAGTTGTGTATTGAGGCACATGGAGGTTAAGTGATTTGTAAGACTGTATTCCTGGCATGCAGCAGAGGCTAATTTATTCTTATGAAAAACTTTACTTATCCCTGTAGCATTAGCAAAAGAAAAAAAATACAGGAAAATATATGACAAATTCATGAATTTATCTTGTTTTACTCAAATACTCTTCATTCTATCTAACATTGAGTATATATAAGGTACTATATGAGGCATTGGAGAAGAGAAACATAAAGATACAATCTGTCTCGATTTTATATTTTGATTTCATTATCAGCGTAGAAAAAATAAATGTAGACAAAGTTTTCTTTGAATATAAACATTTTTTTATCAACCACTATATGCTAAACCCTGTACTAAATGCTAATGAGGATAAAAGATTGTAGTTCCTGACCTCAAAAGATTTTTTTATATTAGTAAGAGAATATGACACAAAATAACTATAATACAAAATTAACCATGGAAAGTAGATGGAGGTACAAAGTGCTGTAGAGGATCCAAATTTGGAAATTCATAGTGTTTATCTATATTCATGAATCACATACGGATGTTGGTTAAGTCACTTAACCTCTTTGGATCCCAGTTTTTTCATTTGCAGAGTGAAGTCATTGAAAAGGATAAGTTTTAAGTTCTCTTTTAGCTCTAGAATTCTCTGTTGCTGTGATACAGAAACAATTGTATACTATACTACAGGAGGTCTAGAGGGTCACTTTGAATTTCAGAAAAGAAATTGATATTTTTAAGGCCAAATTTTTCTCAGTAGGTATTAGCTTTATAGCAATGAACACAATAGCTATTTAATTTTTCCCTCCCCTTTTAAATTTGATTAAATACACTGTTTATTGGCATTATTTTCCATATTGGCTTAAATTGCCAGAATCAGAAGTGTTCTAAAGAAATGGTCTTCTAACTTTCTATATGTATGTATGTTTATTTATACACCTATGTAATATGTGTGTTATGAAACACAAATATAAAATTAAAAGAATGAGTTATTAACAGAGATAAAATTGACAGGACTTGGTAACTAACTTGATATATGGGGTGGGGTGAGAAAAACTGAGAAATTGAAGATAACAGTTCCAAGCCTAGGGACATGAAGAAGAGGAGTGGGTTTAAGGGGAAAAAATAATAGTTTTGGTTTTGAATATATATGAGCTTAATTCAAGATATCCAATAGGCAGTTGGAGATGTGAGAGTGGAATTCAGGAGAGAGGTTTGAGCTGGATAAATAAATCTGAGAATCAGTTATATGGAGATTGATAGATGAAGCTGTGGGATCTGATGAAATCACTTAGTGAAAAAAGAAAAAGAGATCCCAGATCAGAACTTTGTGAGTTACCTGTAGTTAATGGGTGTGACCTGGATGAAGGTGCAGCAAAGGGAACTGAGAAGGAAAATTTAAAAGGGTAGAAGGATGCCAAGGGGAGAACAGTGTTGTGAAAAGAAAGTATCAAAAGAAGAGGATGATTTACAGTATCAGAGCCTACAGAGAGGTCAACAAGAATGAGAATTAAGAAAAGGCCATTAAATGTAGCAATCAAGAAGTTATTGGTAATTATACAGAGAGCAGTTTCAGCTGAATGAAGAAGTTAGAAACCATGCTGCAACAAGTTAAGTAAAGAGTGAAAGGAAAGGGAGGCACTGATTATAGATGACCTCAATGAGCTCACCTAAAAATAGAGAGAATACTTACAGAATGATAGTTAGCAATAATGGAAGGAACAAGTTGAGTGTTTTTTGAGGATGGGGGTAACATGAGCATGTTTGTAGGCAGTGGGGAAGCAGCAGGTAATGA
The DNA here is from genome assembly GCA_028658325.1 of Potorous gilbertii. Classification (NCBI taxonomy): domain Eukaryota; kingdom Metazoa; phylum Chordata; class Mammalia; order Diprotodontia; family Potoroidae; genus Potorous; species Potorous gilbertii. The sequence continues at coordinate 377,541,001 of CM053770.1, read as the reverse complement.
GAGATTAGAGATAAATGAGAGTTGGGATGATAAAGGGGACAATCAGCTGAAGAAGATGGGATGAAATGGGATCACTTGTGCATATAGAGGGATTAGCCTTGAGAAGGAGAAAGGGCCACCTCTTCATGTAACGTAAGAGTTGAAGGCAGTAGGGAGTAGGAAGATGGCAGTGATGTGAGATGAGGAGAGAAGAGGATTCTCATGGAGAATGACCTAAGTTTTTTCAATTAAATATTAGCAAAGGTTCTCAGCTGAGAAATTTGGAATCCTTGTAGGTTAGAGGAGGAATGAAAAGATTTGGAAAAGCCTCCATGTTGAGTTGAGAAAGTGAATCAATTAAGGAGGTATAAAACGATTGCTTTGCCATAGTGAGGGCCAGGTAAAGATTATGTACCATAAATTTATAGAGGATCT
>CM053770.1:377495007-377540087 GCA_028658325.1 Potorous gilbertii | reverse complement strand
AATATCAGGGCAGTTTTCCTGGAAAATTTCATGAAAGATGTGTAGGCTCTTTTTTTGATCAAGGCTTTCAGGTAGTCCCATAATTTTTAAATTGTCTCTCCTGGATCTATTTTCCATGTCAATTGTTTTTCCAGTGAGATATTTCACATTCTCTTCCATTTTGTCATTCTTTTGGTTTTGTTTTGTGATTTCTTGGTTTCTCAGAAAGTCCTTAGCCTCCATCTGTTCCATTCTAATTTTTAAAGAACTATTTTCTTCAGTGAGTTTTTGAACCTCATTTTCCATTTGGCTAATTCTGCTTTTTAAAGCATTCTACTCCACCTCTCTTACTTGATTTTCAAAATCCTTTTTGAGCTCTTCCATGGCCTGAGACCATTGAATATTTATTTCGGATGTTTGGGATACAGAAGCCTTGACGTTCATGTCTTTCCCTAATGGTAAGCATTGTTCTTCCTCATCCGAAAGGATGGGAGAAGATAATCTGTTCACCAAGAAGGTAACCTTCTATAATCTTATTTTTTTCCCCCTTTTTTGGGCATTTTCCCAACCAGTTACTTGATTTTTGGGTCCTTTGTAAAGAGTAGGGTATACTCTGGGAATCTGTAATATCTCAGTTCCTCCAAGGTGGCACCATCAAGCATGTACACTGGTCTGGGAGCAGGGAGAGATTTTTTTTTTTGTCCCCAGAATCTTAGCAGTTACCTCTCCACAGCCACCTGGTCTCCAGTTCCACCAAGTCAGCACTGGGGGCTGATTTTCAGTTAAGCTGTGGGGGCAGGGCCACCATTCAGTGTGAGGCAAAGACCAGCTCCCTCAGGGCCTCTACACAGGGCTGAGGTAATATTCAGCTCCTCAGTGCCCCCAGGGGTTTTTATGCTCCAACAACAGATGCTGGCGGCTGTACGGGCTGCTGTGTGGCCTCTGTGGCTGCTGCCTGCTGCCAGAGCTATAGGAAGGCCCTTCTCCCTTCCCAGACAGCTGAAAAAACCCCGTCACTGACCTTTGGTGCCTGTGGGTTGAGGGATCTGCAGACTGCTGCTGCTGGGACTGGGAATTTGCTGCTACTGGGACTGGAGATTCCACCCCCCCAATGTGTCTTCTTCCCAGAATTGGGCCCAGCCAAGGCTGGGTTGGGCTCCACTCTCCACTCTGGGTCCTGAGCAACTGATATTTCCTGTGGGCCGTTCAGGTCACCCTGGGCTGGAAATCTCCTCCACTCTGTTGTTCTCCACTTCTGCTGTTCCAAAATTTGTTGAGAGTCCCTCTCTACAAGTATTTTATGGGCTGTGTGAGAAGAGCTTCCATATATGTGTCTTTCTACTCTGCCATCTTGGCTCCACCCCCAAGAAAGAATGGATTTTGGGAGTTATCAGGCGAAGAGAGAGGTGGAATAACATCAGAGAGAATTTCAGAGTTTTTGAATATCTGGTGAGGGCATGATCAAGGGATGACCATCTCTGTGTAGCTAAGGTGGGATGAAAAGAGTAGGTGCAGGTCCTTACCACCTCATGCCTGAACTATTTTTTTTAATTTTTTTTTCCCCATTTACATGTAAAAACAATTTTAACATTTCATTTTTAAAACTTCGAGTTCCAAATTCTCTCCCTCCCTCCCCACCTCTCCTCATTGATAAGGCAAGAAATTTAATATAGATTATACATGTGATCATGGAAAACATTTTCATAATAGTCATGTTCTGAAAGACTAATTGTATATACCTCCATCCTATTCTCTCCCTGTTAATTCTATTCTCTCTCTCCTTTCACCCTGTCCCTCCTCAAAAGTATTTTGCTCCTGACTACCCCTCCCTCAATCTACCCTCCCTTTTATCACCTCCAACACCCCAACCTCCTTCTCTTATCTCCTTCCTCTCCTTCCTGTAGGGTAAGATAGATTTCTGTACTCAGTTGAGTGTATATATTATTTCCTCTTTGCGCCAATTCTGATGAGAGTAAGGTCCACTTCACTGCACCTCATCTTCTCCTCCATTGTAAAAACTTTTTCTTGCCTCTTTTTTGTAGGATAATTTATCCCGTTAGACCTCTCCGTTTTTCTTTCTCCCAGTACATTCCTCTCTCATCCCTTAATTTTTTTTAGATATCATCCATTCATATTCAGCTCACACCTATGCCCTCTATCTGTTATATACTCCCCTAATAATGAGAAAGGTCTTATGAGCTGCAAATATCATCTTTCCCTGTAGGATTGTAAACAGTTTAAGTTAAAGTTCAAATTTTAAGTTGTTTAAATCATAAGTTCCTTATGATTTCTCTTTCCTGCTTACCTTTTCATGCTTCTCTTGAGTCTTGTATTTGAAAGTCAAATTTTCTATTTAGCTCTGGTCTTTTCTCAAAAATTCTTGAAGTTCCTCTATGTCATTGAACATGCATGTTTTCCCCTGAAGAATTGTACTCAGTTATGCTGGGTAGGTAATTCTTGGTTGTAATCCTAACTCATTTGCCCTCCAGAATATCATCTTCCAATTCTTTAATGTAGAAGTTCCTAAATGTTGTGCTTTTCTGATTGTGGCTCTGTGATATTCAAATTGTTTCTTTCTGGCTACTTGCAGTATTCTTGACCTGGGAATTCAGGAATTTGGCTATAATATTCCTGGGAGTTTTCATTTTAGGATCTCATTCAGCAGGTGATCGGTGGATTCTTTCAATTTCTGTTTTACTCTTTGGTTCTAGACTATCAGGGCAGTTTTCTTTTCATAATTTCTTGAAAGATTATATCTGGGCAGTTTTTTTTTTATCATGGCTTTTCAGGCACTTCAATAATTTTTAATTATTTCTCCTAGATCTATTTTCCAGGCCAGTTGTTTTTCCAGTGAAATATTTCACATTGGCTTCTTTTTTTTCCCTTTTTTTGAGTTTTGTTTTATGATTTCTTGATTTCTCATGAAGTCATTAGCTTCCATTTGCTCCATTCTGATTTTTAATCAATTATTTCATTAAGCTTTTGGGCCTCCTTTTCCATTTGTCTAATTCTGCTTTTTAAGGTGTTATTTTCTTCAGTATTTTCTGTGTCACCTTTACCAAGCTGTTGACTCATTTTTCATGATTTTCTTCCCAGTTTTTCTTCTACTTCTCTTACTTGATTTTCAAAATCCTTTTTGAGCTCTTCCATGGCCTGAGACCAATTCAGATTTTGGGGGTTTTTTTGAAGGCTTTGGATGTAGGAACTTTGACAGTGTTGTCTTCTGAGTGTGTGTTTTGATCTTCCTTGCCGCCAAAGTAAGTATCTATAGTCAGAGTTGTTTTCCTACTGTTGCTCATTTTCTCTAAAGAACCTGTAAGTTTTCAGTTCTCCCAAAGCAGTGTGATTTAAGGAGAGATGTTTACCACTCTCTTGACCTGTGTTTTGGTCTGTGAGCAATCACAAGAATTCTTTTCTGCCCTGGAACTATGAAGAGGGACCCTCTGCTGTGGCTGCTGTGCTAGTGCTCCTCCTTGCACAGGGACTGCCACCTAGTTCTATGACCCAGATCTAAGTATAGGAAAAGCAAGAATCCTGCCTTAGTGCTAGCAAAAAGATCCCTGTAATTCCTTCAGACTTGTTATTCAAACTCTTTACTTGTCTGTGAGCTGAAAGTTCTGGAAGACAATTACCACTGCCATGCTGGTTTAGCCACTTCCAAGGCCTGTTCCTGGTTTGCTGGGGCCTAGTCAGTGCTCCCACGACCTGCAATAGACTGTGCTCCTCTCTCATCCTGGTACAACAGACCTTTCTTGTCAATTTTCCAGATTGTCTTGGGCTGGAAAATAGTTTCACTATGTCTTTTTATTTGTTTCACTCTGTCTAGAATTGGTTTAGAGTCTTTTTTTTTTTAAAGTATTTAGAGGAGTTTGGGTGAGAGTTCAGGCAAGTCCCTGCCTTTACTCCACCATCTTGGCCCACCTCATGCCTAAACTATTTCATCAGACTGCTAGTTGCTTTTGCCTACCTCAAGCCTCTCCTAACTCCAATACATTCTCCACCAAGGTATCAGATTTAACTTCCCAAAACACAAGACTGACCATGTCACCTCCCTATTCAGTAGCTCCCTGTCAGTTCCAGAATCAAATATTTAATCCTTTGTTTTTAGCTTTTCAAAGCCCTTCATAACCTGGCCCCTTCCAGTCTTCTTATATCTTACCCGCCTCCACAAACTCTGAGATACAGTGTTCCCTTGCTATTCCTTGACCAATATAACTCCATCTCCTACTTCTTGCATTTCCGTTGACTGTAATGCCCATCTCTAGGCATTTTTACTGGATAAAAACTAACATTTGAAGCATTTTCCTCCTCATCTCAACTTCCTGGCTTCCATGATTTCTGTCAAGTCCCTCCAAAAATTCTACCTTCTTCAAGGAGCCTTTTTTGATCCTCTTTAATTCTAGGACCTTTTGCCTTCTATTTTATCTGCATAGTTATTTTCATGTTATCTCCTTTATTAGACTGCAGGCTCTTCTAGACCTTAGGACAGTGTTTGGTACATACTATTGACTTGATTTGATGTTAATGTTACCAGTCAAATGGATGAGGTGACTGACTTCAAAGAGTAGTTGTTTATTGGTTGTTGTATCTGTTTGGTTAGTAAGATAGTAGTGGAATGTCAAAGGAATTTTTGACCTTATATTTTTAAATATTCTTATCAATCACTTGGTTAAACTTGTTGATAGTATACTTATCAAATTTGTACATGACATTAAAATTAGGAGAGAAAACTAATGTTTTAGATAACAGATTATCTAGATCAAGAAAGACCTTAATTGAGTAGTGCAGTGATATCATATTCAAATAGAAACAGGAGCCTATAAAATGTATGTAAAGATCCCTAAAGGCATATTAACTTTAAAACCACATATTGACCATTGTTTTATTATGTTTTTATTTATTTTGTAAAGTATTTTCTTTCTTTTAACTTTTTCTGTTTTTGGAATCAAGATCTATATTATAAAAAGAAATTAATAGAATTTTTTTCTCTCTCAAAAGTCTTTGAGTAATATTGAAATTAATTATTCTTCAATTGCCTAAAATTTATTTGTAAATCCATCTGGTCCCAAGTTTTTGTTTGTTTGTGGTGGGGACACGGATCTCATATATGGCTTGTTCAGTTTTTTTTCCTGTGGTTGCCCTATGTAAGTTATCTCCTCTACTAATCCAAGATTTTTTTTTCAAATATTCATCTATTTAATTTATATTTCAAGTTTTATTGGAATATTGTTGAACAAAATATTTTCTCATAATTTCTTACTATGTTTAGTCACCTTTTTCATTTTTCATATTCGTTTTCCTCTCTTATTAATCATGATACTAATGTCTTCTTTATTTTATTATTTCTTAGCCTCCAGTCTCATTTATTAAATCAGTAGGTTTTTTTGTTGTGGTACTTGTGTTTGCTGTTGTTGTTTTGCTTTCAATTTGGGCTATCTCTTTGATTTTTAGGATTTCTTTTTTTTTTATTGTTTTATAGAATTTTTTTTGGTTTTAGTTGCATCCCTCTTTCATTGATGAATTCTTTTTCTCCCACTGATAAAAGTATTTTGAGATGTAAATGTTTTTCTTAAGGACTTCTTTGGCTGTATCTCCCTCAAATTTTGGTATAATTGCCCATTATTGTCATTAACTTAAATGAAACATTATATTTTTATATATTTTTGACCTACTCATTCCTGCACATTGTAACTAATCCCAAATTAATTTTTATTGCCTTTTAAAAATTTTAAATAATTTTTTACAGATTTCATTTACTTTTTACATCATCATAATTTCCCCCAGTATCCTTCCTTCACCCTTTTCAGAGAACCAGGCCATATAACAAAAAATATTTTGAATGATAAAAAAAAGAAGAGGCAAAAATTAGCATAACTGGCTAGTACATCAAAAAAACTTTGAAAGTATGTGCAGTGTACCATAGGCATGGATTTTCTACCTCTGAAAAGTAATAAAAAGGGGAAGAGTATTTTCTCATATCTCTTTACTTCTTCTTTGAAATTTTGTAATATTTGTTTTGTATGTGGTTCTTCTTTCAGTTTGCTTTGTTGTAGTCTTTATGTATATGTTTCTTGGTTCTTTTTCCTTCACTTTGCATTGGTTCATGTTGATCTTCCCATGCTTCTGTATTTGTAACATCTGTCATTTCTGGTAGCTCTGTAATATTGTATCCCATTTACATACCACACAGGGTTTTTAGCCAATCCCCAATTTCTGAGCAATCTACTTTGTTGCTGATTATTTACTGTCACAAAAAGTGCTGCTAGAAATATTTTGCCATGTATGCGGACTTTCCTATTGCTGTTTTCCTTAAGATAGAAAGGCAAAGATTATAGACATTTTAGTCACTTTATTTGCAAAATTCCAAATTGATTTCCAAAATGGTTGTACAGATCCAGTACTCTACCACTCTTCACTCATGTACCTATCTTCCCACAGCCCCTCCAACATTAACTATTACCATCTTTTGTCATCTTTACCAATTTACAAGGTATGAGATAAAAACTTCAGGGTTGTTTTGACTTTTTTGTTGCTGTTCATTTGTTCAGTCATGTCTAACTCTTCATGACCCAATGAACTATAGCATTCCAGGCCCTTCAATCCCTACTATCTCTCAAAGTCTGTCCAAGTTTATGTCCATTGTTTCCAAGACACAATTCATTTTATCCTCTTCCATCCCTGTTTCCTTTAGCTTTCAGTCTTTCCCAATCTTGGGATCTTTTCCAGTGAGTCCTGTCTTTTCATTACGTGGCCAAAGTATTTAAGCTTCAGCTTCAGTAATTGAGCTACCAGTGAATAGCTCAGATTAATTTCTTTAAATATTGACTGATTTGACCTCCTTGCTATCCAAAAGGTTCACAAAAGTCTTCTCTAGCATGACAGTCTAAAGTGTCAGTTCTGTGGTACTCAACTTTCCTTATTGTCCAACTCTCACAGTCATATATTGCTGCTAACTTTGACTCTAGGGACCTTTGTCAGCAAGGTAATGTGTCTGCTTTTAGCATGTTGTGCAGCTTTGCCATTGCTTCCTTCCAACGAGCAAGAGTCTTTTAATTTCATAGCTTTATTATCCATCTGCAGTGGTCTTTGAGCCCAAGAATATAAAATCTGCTTCCATTTCTTCTTCCTCTGTTTGCCAGGAAGTAATGAGATCAGTTGCCAATATCTTGGTTTTTTGGACTTTTGCCCTCATCAAAAAGTTTATTCTTTACTTTCTGCCATCAGAGTGCCATCATTTGCATATCTAAGGTTGTTCATATTTCTCTCAACAACCTTAATTCCAGCTTTTGATTCATCCAGACTGACATTTCACATGATGTACTCTACTTACAATAAGTAAATAAGGTGACAATATATAACTTTCCAGTCTTAAACCAATCATTTGTTCCATGTTCACGTGTAACTATTGCTTCTTGGCCTGCATACAGGTTACTCATAGACAAGTAAGATAATCTAGTACTCCCATCTTTTTGAGGACTTGCCATATTTAGTTGTGCTCCACACAGTCAAAGGCTTTAGTGTATAATTAATGAAACAGAAGTAGATGTTTTTCTGGAACTTCCTTGCTTTCTCCATAATTAATCCAGGAAATGTTCGAATTTAGTCTCTAGTTCCTCTGCCTCTTTGGAAACCAGCCTATTCTGGTAATTCTCAGTCCACATGTTGTTAAAGCAGTCTTGCAGAATCTTAGGCATAGCTTTGCTGATGTGTGAAATGAGCACAATTGTTTGGTCATTCGAGCTTTCTTTGACATTCTCCTTCTTTAGGATTGGGACATAATTGATCTTTTCCAATCCAGTGATCACTGTTGAGTTTTCCAAATTTTCTGGCATATTGAATACAGCACTTGAACAGTATCATCTTTTAGGATTTTAAATAGCATAGCTAGAATTCCATCACCTCCACTGGCCTGACTATTAGCAATGCTTCCTAAGGCCCACTTGACCTCATTCTCAAGCGTATCAGGCTCTAGATTAGTAACCACACCATTGTGGTTGTCAGTGATGTTAAGATCTTACGTATAGTTCTTTTGTGTATTTTTGCCAGCCCTTCTTTATTTCTTCTGCTTCTGTTAAGTCTCTACCATTTTTGTTTTGACTTATATTTCTATTATTATATGTGATTTGAAGCATTTTTCGTATGGTTCTCAGCTTGCAACTCTTTTAGAGAACTATTTGTTCATACCCTTTGACCATTTATCTATTGGACTATAACTTTTTATCATTCGTATATGTAAATATAGACTCAGACAGTCACTAGCTTTGTGACCCTGGACAAATCACTTAATCTCTGTTTGCCTCAGTCCTCTCTTTTGTAAAAAGAGGATAACAGTATCTGTCTCCGAGGGTTGTTGTAAGGATCAAATGAGATAATAATTGTAAAGTGCTTAGCACAGTGTCTGGCATAAATGTTAGCCATCATCACCATCATCGTCATCCTTAAAATGTTAGCTATTACCTCCATCATGTTGATGAATAGGTGTGTGCATACACACACATACACACACACACACATACATTGTTAATTGCTTACATAACAACCTAGATTACCAAATCCTTGCCAAAGAAATTTGATATTGTTTTAAAATCCTATTTGAGCACTTCTCTTCTTATTGTGGATGCATTCATTTTGTTTGTGCAAAAGCTTTTCAGTTTCATGTCATCAGAGTTGTCTATTTTAGCTTCATAATTGCCTCACTTGTTTCCTTAAGAATGTATGAAAAGTATGTGATCTGTTTCTTTTCTTATATTTTTGTACAAGCTTTAATATAAAGGAAATATATCCATTTAGAATATATTATGGAGTATGTTGTAAGGTATCGCCCCAAGCCAGACTTCTGCAAGACTGTTTTCCAGTGCTCTCAGCAACTTTTATCAAATATGGATTATTTTTAAGTATTTTACATTTTCCATTTTATCAAATAAAGTTATTGACTTTCATTGTTTCTCATTCTCCCTTTGTTCCATTGAGCTACCTCTCTGTTTTTTTAACTAATATCAAGTTGTTTCAGCAATACTTTATAATATTGTTTGAGGTCTCAAAGTGCTATTTCCCTTTTTGATATACCTCTTTTCATTATTTCCCTTGGTATTCTAGATCTTACATTTTTCCAAATGAACTGATATTATTTTATTAGGCTCTAGAAATTATCACTTTGATAATTTCATTGGTATAATATTGAAACTGTAAATTAACTTTGGCATTATTGTTTCTTTATATTGGCTTAGCCAAGCCATAATTGCTAGTCTTCTAGCCATTTAAGTTTTTCTTTTTCTTAAGAAATATTTTGTTTTTGGAAATGTTATTATGTGCCATGATAGAGTGATCTCCAGATATTTTATGCATTTTTTTAGTTATTTAGAATAAGATCCATTTAGTTTTTAATTGCTTCCTCTGTGGCCCTTTTATGTAACAAAACTTTATTTCAATGTGATCTCTAAAATGTGTTTGATATTTCAGTTTTTCTGTATTTGTTCATAGGTTTTATATATCCTAATACTTGGTCAATTTTTGTAAAGCTGCTATTCACTACTGAAAAATACATACTTTCTATTTCCATTGAGTAATATCCAGAGGTCTTTCATATCTAACTTTTCTAAAGTTCTATTTAGGTCTTTAACTTCTTTATTTATCTTTCAGGTCTAGAAGAGCTACGTTATCTAGGTCTAAAAGGGGATACATTTCTCCCTGTTTTATTATCTTTATTATCTTTCTTCCTTTAACTTCCTTTAATTTTTCTTTTATTTATTTAGAAACTGTGTGATTTTTTTCATATTTCTTAAAAGAACTTTTAGGTTTAGTAAGATGATTTTTGTAAAGTATAATTCTGAGCAGGTCAGTAAACTCAACAAGGTCTCTGTTTCCCCCAGGCTGAAATATAAACTCCTTTGCTTGTCATTTAAAGCTCTTTATTATAACTTTGCCCCTTCCTATATTTCTGTTCTTCTTATATTTTCTTTCCTCTACATGCTACATTGTAACAGTACTGACCTTATGATCGTTCCTCAAATACAACACTGCAGTCCCTTTATCTGAGGGTGACTGACTGTCAGCCATGCCTAGAATACTGTACCTTCTCATCTCCTCTCTGTTTCCCCTTCAAGACACAACTCACTTCTGAGCTGTCTCTGGCCTTACTTCCTACTGGCCTTGCCTCCCCAAAAAGCCTCTGCTCTAAGATCATTCTTTCTTGATTGATGATTCCCTCGTTGGAAGACAAGCAGAAACCATACTTTACCTTACTCATAGACTCTAGTCTCTCTCTGGACTCCTCCTCACCTGTTACTTGTCCTCAGTACTAGTACTCTTTCCAAACTCTTTCCCTACATTCTGATTCTTTCATATATATTATCTTTCCCTATTAGAATATGAAGAACTGTCATATTTGTATCCCCAGCATTTAGCCTTGTACCTGGCATAAAGTAAATGCTAAATGAATGCTCTGAGACTCTGTCTACCTATCTATAATCTATCTACAAGAATCACTTGAGGAGTTTGCCTTTATCAGTGATAAGGAGTTTGGTAGGAGCCAGGAGTAGGCAGGAATAAGTAAGCTTGCTTTTTTATATGATCAGAAAATTCAGTAGAAATTGTCATGCAGACAGAAATTAAAGGAATTACATTTCAGAATTGTAGATGTATCATTTTCATGTACTCATTGAAGCCATGCCACTTACATATTTGTGTTACATAATTTGCTTTCCTTTTTCTGCATTTTAAAATCCTTTCATTGGAGATGTTTTCCAACCTTTTCCATTACTTAGGAGTATCAAATAGCTTGGCTATAATATAGTGGAATAAAGGTAGAAATATAAATAAGAAAAGACAACTTCCCCCTTCTAAATTCAGTTAGATATGGTAGGTTGGATTATAAACTTCACAAAAACAGGAGCCATATCTCATCTAAGTATCTAATAGTGCTCTGCACATAATAGTTTCTTAGTGAATGTTTCTTGAATGAATTTCAGTTTGAATTCTTATTATACAGTAGCAGTTCTCAATTTTTTTTTATCTTAAATATTTCTTTATATCCTTTAAAATTGCTAAGGACTATCCCTCAAAGAGTTTTTTATTATATGGATTACATTTATCAGTATTAGAAATCAAAATGTCTTATTATGATGTAAATAGATTTTTTTTGAGATTTTTGAAACCCCTGAAAGGGTCTCATTGTCTTGAGATCATATTTTGATACGCTGTTATAAAAGTCTCAAGCCATAGTGGGGAGAAAGGCATAGAATACATTGTCCTGCTTACCTAGAAAACATGACACTATTTTATTAAATGTTTCCTGTGTACATACATATACAATTACTCATAATTTAGAACAATAGCAGATATCAGAGACACTTATTAAGGGTCCCCTAAGTAAAACATTCAGTTATTTACTACAGGAGCTACAAAATTAACCATGATCCTCTCCCAGACCTAAAAAAATATTATAGAGCAAAAATGATTCTACAGTACAATAAAGTTTGATACAGGGTTTTGAGTTTAGAATTAAGCGACTTGGGGGAATGGGATGGGAAGTTTGTTTTGAAGGGACAAATAGAATGGGAAATAAAATATAAACTCTTTAAAGGGAGGAAATGTTCATTTTCTATTTTTATCTCCTTGTTTCAGTACACCCCTTTCTTTGGTTACTTCCCTGGTAAATAGGAGCACTTCTTCATTCCTGCTTATTGGTTCTTATTACCCAGAATAACACTTTCTTCACCCATTTCCCACTGATTTGGATCTGGGGACACTGTTCATTGACTAGTTCATTTTCTATTTTTATCTCCTATACCTAGTACCCATAGTGCCTTATATTGCAGGTACTTAATAGATGTTCATTGAATTGAATTTGGAAACTATCTTATTTCTAATTACATCTGTTTAGGTAATAGGGTTTTGATTCTTGATGTTGCCAAAAGAATGTTCTCAAAGGTTTCTTTTATCATTGAGCCTTTTCTTCTTCCTACAAGATGTCAGTTTTATTATGCAAAAGTATATCTTAAAAAATTAACATTTAGTAGTAACTAGGAGATGTTTTAGCTTCATTTAACATCTGTACCAGATGTGATAGATGTAATTATTTTTGCAAAAAAACTTCATAACTTTCATGATTCTTTTGTGTGGCACATCTTTCTTTTATTGGGCATTTTAGACAATTGATAAGCATTATTCAGTGGCATATGGTCTGAGTCTGACGTGCTTTGAAAAGAGTACAGAGTACTAATAATGAGGATTCTGTGAAAATGGGAAAACCAGCACAACAGATATGCTTTGAGAAACTATGGGTTTTTAGCATCTTGAAACAATATATCACACTCAAAGGGACAGAATTGGGCTGCACAATCTGTTAGCTCATTCTTGTCCAATCTGGTCTCCTCCTTTCTTTTGGAGCCAGCATTGTCATCAACTCACTGAATTATATTCTGACTGGAATGTATTTCAGGCACAGGGTAATGTATCTACTTAAATGGAATCCTATATTTCTACAAAAGCTTTTTAAGTATAATAAATTTAAAATATAAAAAACAGTTCTATTAACTTAAAGTAAATGGTTCAACAGTTTACATATGTGCAGCTTAAAAAAATGACTACTACTTGGGAGAACCATAGAGTTTGTTCTGAGAACAGTTTATTTCTTTCATTTATAATATATTTACCTTTATAAGAATTAAAAAAAAAATTAAGAGATTCCCAGGCATAGTTTCAAAGATTGTTTACTAAATGAATTCCTATAAAAGTCTTCTTTTTTCTAGAAGAGTGTTTTGAGTATTGGATTTATTCTTTTAAAAAGTTATAGTTATTTGGTCAGGTTACTATGTTAATTTAAAAAATACTTGCTCCAGTGTCTATGGGGAAAGTATTATTCTAAAAATGTTAATTTTGTTATCCAGTGCCTCTTTAGGAACTTGCCTGTGTTTTAATGAAGAAATTAGATCAATTTTAAGTATGTTAATCAGAGTTTCACATTTTTATTTGCAGGGTATGCTCAAATGTTAATACATTGTTTCAGAAATGTCTTTGCCTAATGATTGAACATTAGCAAAACTTTAGGATTTTTTATGATGTTAAAATAATTCAGAATTCCTTTAGAGAAGTACCATAATAAAAGAAAGTAGAATGGTTGCAGGCAAGGGAAAAAAAGCTGTCATGGGGATTTTAGGGTTTGAGCAATTCACATAGGCACATGTTCTCTTTATTTCATTGATTTATGTGAAAGTGAGAGGTCACTGAGAAATGACTGTCCTTCCCTGCTGCTAGAATGACAGAAGAGTAGAGTGTACACCAGCTCTTCTGCTAAGTGTCCCTAGTTTTCTTGTGGTAAATTAACTGCTTTCTAAGTATGCCTAACACCATCGTGAAGCACCACTGTAATCTCAGACACAAAAAGAAAAAAAATCTCTGACGCTGTCAAAGCAAGATGTCTCCGAATAAGTTCTCTGCAGTGTGACTTGAAGATTCTTTATGGTAGAAATGACATGAATAACATAGGTTGTCATTTGACAATGGCGGCTAACATTATTATAGACTATTACTAAAGGACCCTTCTTATGGTATACATGTACAAGCATTCTAATCCCTGTTAATATTAAACAGAAAAATGAATATATGATAATATATTCTTAGGGTCTATGAATCCACTTAGGAAATGTTATCACAGACAGAGAATTGTTAAAGTATGCGATTATATGAGGTAATCGTATCCTGAGAAATTAAATGAACTATTTTTAATTCTGTCACCCTTACATGAAAGAAAGGTGTTAGATAAACTTCAGTTGTTCATTTAGATTTTCATACAGCATAGGAATTAAACCTGTACCCAGTACACTACCTTTGACTTAGAAGTTTATCTTGGTTTTTATCTTTCTAATTTGAATGACTGTTAAATAAAACAACAAAAAACGTTAGTGGTATAAATCATAATCATACCTCGCTTTTAAAGTTCAGTTTTATTAATAATTCTTAAGTTGCAAATAGCATATTAAATATTTTCAGAAGAACTTAAGCCTTAATTATTCACTACTATCTTTCTTTCATAGTAATCATGATGATAATCCCTAAATCAATTTAGGGTTTTGATTTCATACCAGTCATACTACCAAGAGGGTCAGTTACTAGAACTAGATGTTGTTCCGTCATCTCCAGCTCCTTGTGAGCCTATCTAGGGTTTTCTTGGCAAAAAAACTAGAGTGATTTGCCATATCCTTCTTCAGATGTAGAACTGAGGGCAGCAGGGTTAAGTGACTTGCCCACAGTCACACAACTAGAGAAGAGACCAAAAAATTCATTTGGTAGAACGAAAGATCAAGAATTCAAAGACAAATAACAACAAAAAGGTAATAGGACTGGTATTAATGTATCTCAGATTGTAAGTGGACAGTCATGGAAGCTACTTGGTACTAGTTAAAAGAACAGAAAAATTGATCATTAAAGCAATTTTAATAGGCAAAAGCAAACAGAATGGCCCAGTAGTCTTTAGTAAATAGCATAGCATTTTGTCAAATAAATATCATATTTGATACTTGTCATATTTGTCAAATAAATATCAGTAATAATATGAAACTTGGAAAGCTGCATATTTAAATCATATAATTATCTTTTCTTTGTAGATGAATGACATCATTGGAACAATGAGAGATTCTAATCTAAAACTGACTCTTGCCTTTGGAATAGGAATGCATCATGCTGGGCTGCATGAAAGAGATAAAAAAACAGTGGAAGAATTATTTGTAAATTGTAAAATCCAGGTATTTTATTTTCTACCTATTGATATTTAAATAGACTTTTCAGAATTGGTTAGTAAGATTAAATTATCTTTTCTCTTTTAGGTCCTGATTGCTACAAGCACATTAGCATGGGGTGTAAACTTTCCAGCTCATTTAGTAATTATTAAGGGAACAGAATATTATGACGGAAAAACAAGACGCTATGTAGATTTTCCCATTACAGGTAATATTGCAAAAATTTGAAAACACTTAATGAAGATTTTAACCACTATGTTAGCATACATTATATTTTAAGGTAGAGGTGTCAAACTCATAGCCTAGTGCATACATACCTCAAGGACAAAATTCTGGTGCATTGGGAATCAAATTAAAATGTAATTGGGAAGTATTTAACAAAATAAAAACTACAATACAACATATATAATATTATTTTGTCATTTTCAGTCAGTATGCCAGGTCAGGAATCCCTGTCTAAATTTGAGTTTGATGCCACTCTCTTAGGGAATTATTTATATCTACCATGTGATAAGCAAATTTGCTTTACTGAAAGAAGAATTAAGATGTGTTTGTTACTTGCTCATCCAATGTTTTAGCTTGAAAAGATTTCTTATCATGCCATGTTAAGCACAAAATACAGTGTGCTGATTGTTCATTATTGATATTTTGAAATATGTTTTTGCCTTAGCAAATATGAAAATGACAAGTAGTGGGAACCACCAATGTGTGTTTTTTAAAGTGATCAAATAGAAAATAGTACTTAGACCTGACTTGAAGTACCAAAGTGACATTCTAGTTTCTTCTCTCCTTTCCAGAATTAATGTCCTGTGACGTCCCTTTATACATTGCATGTTCAGTAGCTCTTACTACGCTTCAGATATATTCTGTGCTGTTTCTTCTGAACCTTTACTTAAGCTGTTCTTTCTCCCTAAAATGCTCATACCCCTTCCCAAACATCAATTGTCCAATTCCTATAAATCCTTCATTTCAGATATCATCTTTATAAAGTCTTCTGTTGCCCTTAGCTATAATGAAATTTTTCTCTGAATTTCCATGGTACTTTCTATTTCTCTCATGATATTTTCACATGCTAATTATTTGGGTAGGTTACTTATATCCCATACTCAGCCACAGTATTGTTGTGTACATGGATAAAATTGCTCTAATAGTTTGAAGAAGAATAAACTGTTAAAATATACAAAAGTTGTGCTTTAATAGTTTTCTGATAATTTTCAGCAGCTACATATGTTCTCTAGTGAGAGGTATATTCTTACTCACTAACCAGTTGTAAAATATGTGTACCAGTTAAATAATCACTAAATTGTTGATTTGCTGAGCTATTCATGCCATGATATTTTTTTTTTTTGGTAACAAATAGTGAAAAGATTTTTTTGGGTTGCTTTTTGGTTTGTTTGGGTTTTGGGGGGGTGGAATAGCTTGGTGATATGTATGGTACAGTGTTTGGGGGGCGAAGGGGACGGAGATTATCTTATAAATTTTTGGCAAAAAGCTTCAGATTTTAATACCTAAATTTAATTTGTACTGGATATGATGACTTTATGATGTTAGACACATAGTACATATATTGTATGCAATTCAGTTAGATTTAACAGACATTTATTAAATTTTCTGTATTGTGCCAGACATTGTGCTAAACACTGGATATACAAACACAAAAACAAAGCAGTCCATGACTTCAAAGAATTGTTTTACTAGGGGGCAGAAAACAACAATATGTATGTGTCTATACACTATAATTCAAGGAAAAAATGAAAGGTTCATTATAAGAAGAACATGAACAGAGACTTTAAAGGAATGTGAGATTCCAAGAGAAAGGAGAACATTCCTGGTATGGAGTATTGCCTGCACAGAGGCAGACAAAGGAATTAATATTTGATGAATGAATAACTTATTTTATTAAAAATTATAGCATCACATAAATAGTCATTTCTGGCACTTTACTAAGAAAACATTTAATCATATTTTTATATGCAATCCTAAGATCTTATTAGAACCTAGTTTTGCATTTTGGTGACTTATTGACATAAGTATGAGTTTTCTGAATGAATGCTAACTTAGGAAACACAATAGTAAAGCAGCAAGAATAACATAACTGTACTTTTAGTATTAACTATGTAAAACTGTAAGACTGCCTTCTTGGTTATTTTATTTTACATTTATATAAAGAATAACTAAATGTGTATCAGAACCAATAAATGCATCTCATACCTTTTGTCATATGAGACATCTGTTTTCTCTATTATAGATGTACTTCAAATGATGGGGCGTGCTGGTAGACCTCAATTTGATGACCAAGGCAAAGCTGTAATCTTGGTTCATGACATAAAGAAAGACTTCTACAAAAAGTTTCTTTATGAACCATTTCCAGTAGAATCAAGGTGAATTTTACCAAAAATGAAAAAAAAAGTTTATATCAGTGAAGATTTTATGGCATATTTGTATTTCTTATATTTACAAATAAAATCATATAAGTTTTTAGTTCAACATAATCAGCAGATTTGAAATGGAATTTAATAATCAAATATATCATAGTAAAATCCCATATTTTATAGTAGTCTAACCAGAAATAAAATGAGATGAACTGGCAATAAAAATTCAAGTTTTGTTGCTAATATTTTGTTTCAAAATTAACCTACCTAAAATGTGGAACCAGTATTTAAAGGCAGTTGTGCCTTTATACTTGCCACTCTGTTTTCACCCCACTCTTAATTAGCCCTATTGACTTGTCTATCCCGTTGTCACTTCACCAGTAGCCTCTTCTATATTGCATCACACCCACTCTCACTTCCTGATCCGTTTAATCTGTTACACTCTGCTTCCCTAATATCCAGCGTTTTTTTCCCCACAAGTTTCCAGCGTCTTCGCTGTCATATTTTTGTCCCTCAGATAATTTTTTTCATGATCTTGGTCTAAATTCAAATTAGAAAACTGCATTTTCAATTCCTTTGAATTAACTCTCTTGACAATGACTGTACCTATTCTTTCTAAACATTTCTTTAGACTGATACTGGCAAATTTTTATCAGTAACTTTTACTACCAAAAGCCTCACTTCTTAAAAGCTGTAAATGTAAAGTGCTGACTTGCATTGGTTAGGTGAATTTCAGCTTAATTCCAGTTGGCTAGTGTGAACATGCCTAATTCTCAGTTCATCTTGCATATACATGTGTAGCCCTCACATCTGTTTAAAATCAGTAACCAGTCAACAAGTAGTGGGAGGTGTTTTTAGTAATATAGATATTTCTTTATTATTGTTGTCTTGTACTTACATAGATCTGTGATTTCATCAAATTGGTTGTACCCTCAAATGAATCAGATCTCAACCTGTCTGTGCCTGACCATCCTATGTGACTGTTGTATGTGATCTTCTACAAATTAGCTACAAGGGAATTCACCCAACAACTTATCTTTGCTTTATTCTGACATCTTATATTTGAAACTTTATTCCATATGTTCTTTTAATCAGTATTAGTACTGAGATTTAAGAAGTGATTTTTTAATGAGCACAAAAAATACCAAAAACATTACTTCATTTTGATTACAAAAATAAGTGAATTTAGCTACTTCACTTTTGCTGATATATAATAATAAAAACTAAACTTACCTTGATTGCCCAGAAGTAAAAGAAAAAGATTATTTCATTCAGAGAAGTATAACTGATCATTTTTTAAATGAATGTTTTCTTTGATCTCATTCAAAGGAGAATTCATCACAACTGCATCTTATTTGTGGGAAAGATCTGAAACCAACAAAGATCTCTACATTTAAAAGAATAAACCTATCATTTTTCTAATGAAAATCTCTTAAAATGAAATACTAAAGGAGTTTTAATAGCTCTTAGTTTTTTAGAAAATCAATTCTGAAGGCTTCATTCAAGTGAGATTTTTAAATTATTTTTTTAATTAGCAAGCATTTTTTTCTCTCATATCTCTCTTTCTTCCCCCAGCTAAGGGAAACAAGGGGCAAAATCTTTGTAACAAGTGTGCATGGTCAAGCAAAACAATTTACTCCATTGGCTGTGATCAAAAAAGCTGAGTAGAATTCATTATCATCTGTCATATGAAATTGTGGTTGGTCATGGAGTTGATCAGTAAATTCTTTTGAGTTGTTCATATCTACAGTGTTGTTACCATTTAAATTGTTGTCATAGTTCCTCTCACTTTACATCATTTCATACAAGTCTTCTTAGGTTTCTCTAAAATTGTCTCCCTCTTCATTTCTTATAGCATGATAATATTCTGTTACATTTGTGTACCATGATTTGTTTCCTGTTCCCTAATTTATTGTCACCTTTCTTTTTAGTTCTTTGCCACCACAAAGAGTGTCTAGGAACATTTTGGTGATTATAGGATTTTTTGTACATTCTTTGATCCTTTTGGGGCATAGCATAAGAGATATATCACTGGATGAAATGTTATATTCAATTTAGTGACTTTTGGAACATCTAAATTCATAGTTCCACTATCAGTGCATTAATATATATTTTTACTTGCATTCCACTCTCTACCAGTCCTCTCCATCCCACAGCATTTGTCACTAATGTCACCTGTGCTAATCTGATGGTTATGAGGTAGAACTTCAAAGTTGCTTTAATTTGCATCAGTCTAATTATTAATGATTTGAAGCAGCTTTTATTCATATGGCTTTGATAGCTTAGACATTTTTCTTTGAGAACTGCCAGTTCCTATCCTTTAGCCATTTGTTAATTGGTAAATTCCTCTTATTCTTTTAAATTTTAATGAGTTTCAGAGAAACTTGCAGCAGAGATTACTTTTACCTAGTTAACTGTTTCTTCAATTACCTTTTAAAATTACTATCAAGAACCCTTTGGACAAGAGTAAAGCTAAAACAAAAAAAAGTTGAGTATTTCATCATTACCTAAAATATATTTAACCCCTAAGACAAAGAATTAATAAGTAATAAGGTAAAAATTACAATTATCTTCATTTCTCTAATTTGTATATTATGTACTTTAATGTAAAATGGATATAATAGGCATTTACTTTGTTAGTGATTAAAATTAATTACAATTTTCATCCTGAGTATTGAATACAACATGTAGTACAGATTTATAGGAGATATATATAAAATATAATTAACAGTAAAGGTATTTCATTCATTTATAACACAGTTTAGATCTGGAAACACTAGTGTAGACTACTTTTTGCTCATATCCAAATGAAAAATTGTAGTTTATATTTTGTAAAAAGAACATTAATTAGTTGACAGAATAGTTATTGAGTTTTATGCTAAATGATGTAACAGTGTCAAATGGAACTTAAATACATATGTATGTATACACTTATATAGTCACTCATTTATATATTTGTTTAATTGAAGGTACCATCCCAAAGAAATTGAAGACAACTTCAGTTTCCTTTAAAAAATTTAAAGAAAAATGCTCATTTATTTTGTTTCTTCATTCAGTCAATAGCATTTGTTAATGCTTCTTTGTGACGGTATGACTGGCACTGAGCTAGGAATTGAGGATACCAAAAGAAATGAGGCAGTCATACCTTCAAAGAATCTATATTTTATCATAAAATAATGCCCTATATGAGTATCCATAAAATTTGCAAAATAAACTCAAGATAATTTGGTGGCAAGAGACACTAGTAGTTAGTGGGATCAAAAAATATGTCATTGAAGAAGGTGCTTAAAACTAAGCTTTAGAGCACAGTTTATTCGAATTTTAATGAGCAGAAACAAGGAAAGTAGCCTTATATAAAGACTATAAGGCCAGACTGACTACATTGTAGCATGTGTGCAGATGAGTAATATCTTATAAAATGAACTGTTATATACAAAGTGGTGTTAAATTTGATTTAGTGTTTGTTTTATATTTACATTTGTTTCCTGTTTTTTCATTCACATTTAGCTTACTAAATGTGCTTTCTGATCACTTGAACGCTGAGATTGCTGCTGGGACAATAACATCTAAGCAGGATGCGATGGATTACATTACCTGGACTTATTTTTTCCGTCGGCTTGTCATGAACCCTAGGTAAGTAAGATGACCACAGTTTATAAAAGTTAACTTATCTGTTTCTTCTCCACATTCAAGAAGACAACATTTTTAAAGTAACAATTTAAAAATTGAAATGTCAAAATAAGTTCTTCTGTATAACTCTTAAAACCATAGAGTAACATGAAATGTAAATTTGACCCAGTAATGTCAATATATTTCCAAAATATAATATCAACAAATTTAAAATCTGTCTGGGTCCAAATACTTTTATTTGTCCTTTCATTATTTAACTTGTTTTAATTGTTATATCAGTTAATATGTAGAGGACATACAAGAACAGATACATGGTTCCTGCCCTCTAGGTGCTTATGGAAGACTACTAACTAGTTCATTAGAGCTTTGGAAAGTGAATAGGTCATAATGGACTGGAACAGATGGGAAAGATTTCATGGAGCAGTTGGATTTGTGCTTATTTTTGAAGAATTTCTCTTAAAGAAATTTAGGCAGAGAATCTTTGGGGAGTCATAGATAACACTTAGCAGTACTATTATGAATATTATCTTTGACTCCTCCTTTGACTCCTTTTTTCCAAAAGGCTTTCCTTTCTAAATTAACTTTATCCAGTTTTGTTATTGCTCAATATTGCACATAATATTGGTTTTTCATTTGTTTTTGTAATTAATTTTTAGTTTTCACCATTCACTTCCATAAGATTTTGATTTTTAATTTTTTCTTCTTCTCTCTCCTCCCACCCTTCCCAATAAAGTGTACAGTCTAATATAGGCTCTACTTATACATTCATATTAAACATATTTTCACATTAGTAAAGAAGAATTAGAACTAATAAGAACCACAAGAAAGAAGAAATAAAACAAAACAACAAAAGAAAAGGAGAGGAAATAATGTGTTTCTATATGCATGCAGACTCCAAAGTTCTTTCTCTGGATGTAGATAGTATTTTTCATTGTGAGTCTTTTACAGTTGCCTTGGGTCCTTGCTTTGCTGAGATGAGCTAAGTCTATCAGTTAGTCATTTTACATGGCTGTTACTTGTATAATATTCTCCTGGTTCTGTTCATTTCACTCAGCATCAGTTCATATAAGTCCAGGTTTTTCTGAAGT
Source organism: Potorous gilbertii (assembly GCA_028658325.1). Lineage (NCBI taxonomy): Eukaryota > Metazoa > Chordata > Mammalia > Diprotodontia > Potoroidae > Potorous > Potorous gilbertii. Next base: position 377,518,283 of record CM053770.1, on the reverse strand, counting down.
CTGCCTGCTTATCATTTGTTATAGCACAATAGTATTCCATTACATTCACATGCCACAACTTTTTCAACCATTCCACAATTGATGGACATCCTTTCCATTTCCATTTCTTAGCCATCAGAAAAAGAACTGCTATAAAAATTTTGTACATGTGAATCCTTTTTTCCCTTTGGGATACAGACCTAGAAGTGGTGGGTCAAGGGGCACACACAGTTTTATAGCCTTTTAGGCATGGTTCCAAATTGTTCTCCAGAATGGTTGTATCAGTTTACAACTCCAGCAATGCATTAATGTTCCTATTTTCCCACATCTTCTCCAGCATTTATCATTTTCCTGTTTGTTCATGTTAGCCAGTCTGATAGGTATGATGTGATGCCTCAGAGTTGTTTTGATTTGAATTTCTCTAATCAGTAGTGATTTAGAGCATTTTTTTGTATGACTATAGATAGCTTTAGTTTCTGCTGTACTATTTTCCAGTTTTCCTAGCAGTTTTTGTTAAATAATGAGTTCTTATCCCAGAACCTGGAGTCCTTGGATTTATCAAATAGTAGATTATTATAGTCATCGACTATTTATTGTGTTTTGCATACCTAACCTATTCCAGTGATCCACCACTCTATTTCTTAGTCAATACCAAGTAGTTTGGATGATTGCTTCTTTGTAATATTATTTAACATCTGGTAGGGCAAGGCTACGTTCCCATGCATTTCTCTTCATTAATTCCCTTGATATTCTGGTCCTTTTGTTCTTCCAGATGAATTTTGTTACTGTTCTTTCTAGCTGTATAAAAAAATCTTTTGGTAGTTTGATCAGTGTGGCACTGAATAAGTAATTTAATTTAGGTAGAATTGTCATTTTTATTATATTAGCTCAGCCTATCCATGTGCAAATGATATTTTTCCAGTTATTTAGATCTGACTTTATTTGTGTGAAAGGTAATTGTGTTCATATAGTTTCTGACTTCGTTTTGTCAGGTAGATTCCCAAATATTTCATAATATCTATAATAACTTTAAATGGAATTTCTCTTTCTATACCTTGCTGTTGGACTTTGTTAGCAATGCATAAAATTTGTTAGTAATATATAAAAATACCAATTATATATGTGGGTTTATTTTATATCCTTCAACTTTTTATTTGGAATACCATCAGTAGGTCAACACTCTCATGTTGTTTTCTTAATGATTTTCCGGAAATATATTTTGTGGTTTGTGTTTGTTTGTCAGCTGTTACAATATACTGTATCCAAAAAATTTAGCATGGGCTACAGCAAGCCATAAAATTTCCTCTTTGTGGTTTTATTATTTAATTGTGGTTTTATTATTTGAGTTCAATAACCTAAGGATATTTATTACCATGGTCTTTAAAGAGAAGGCATGTTCTCTAGATGGCATAATAATCATACCTCATAGCACTTTTAACTTAGGAAAACATTTTAATACCATTCATTTGGGTGATAGGGATGAAACTGTCATCATTAATACTCCTGTGGAGCCTAAAATGTCTGTGATTTTCAGACTGTTTGGTCTAGGAATCCAATAGCTTCTATTATAAAGTGAGGCTAGGATACCACCACTCATGTTATAAAGTGAGATCAGGATTCAGCCCACTTACTACTTTTGTAAACAAGGCCCTGTTTACCTCAGATCTCTTCTGCTTCTAGGAACCTAAATTGGATATTGTGTGTGATCTGTATGTAGAACTACAGTAGCAATGGTCTTTATTTCATAAAGGATAAAAGTATTACTTTGTGTGAACAGTTGTAGTAGATAACTTTTAAACACAAAGAGTATGAGTTAATTAGCTTCCATTTTTTGCTCTCTTTTTTCAGTTATAAAATCATAGAATTTAAGGTGGGAAAAAAACCTCAAAACCTCAAAAAATCCCAACCCCTAACTGAAGTAAAAGTACAATTTACAGTATCCCTGACAAATAATCATCTACTCTCAACTTGAAGATTGTCAATGACATATCCTTTTGGGCCTTGCAAAATAATCCTTGCATACTTTCCATGCAGTGGTCCATAATTTATTTGAGGACAGCATATCCCCTAAATCATCTCTTCTGCAGGCTAAATATCCCCACTTAAAATCTACCCACAATATGATTTATCACTGAAAAGGAACATAGTGAGGTCCGTAGTTATACTTTAAAAGTCTTATATATTTGTTTACTAAAAACCCCAAATATCAGGGAGAACTTTACAGAACACAGAACCCTTTGAGATCCTCACATTTACTAAGTATGATCTGAATTAAAATCCAGCAAAGGAGAGAGGAGTAGTCAAATAGGTAGGAGAACCAGGGGAAAGTAATAGCATGGAAACATAGGAAGAAGAGAATATCAGGGTTTGATCCATAGTCTTAGAAGCTGCAAAGAAGTAAAGAAATAAGGAGAACTGATATAAGACCATTAGATCAGTCAATAAAAGATCATTGGTAACTTTGAAGAAAGCAGTTTCAGTTGAATGATGAGTTTGGAATTTAGACTACAGTAGAGACATCAGTTATAAATGGCTTTCTCAAAGAGTTCAGCCACTGAGAGAGAGAGAGAGAGAGAGAGAGAGAGAGAGAGAGAGAGAGATTAGAGTATACTGAGCAGAGATGGATGGATTAAGTGTGGGTTGTTGAGGATAGGAGAGAATTGAGGGTATTTGTAGGCAGTAGGGAAGCAGCCAGTAGATATGGAGAGATTGAAAATTAAGTGTAGGGATGCTGGAGGGGCCAATATGCTGGAAAAAACTCAGTGTATGTGACTAGCTATGCTTGTTAGAGAAGTTTGCCTTGGCAAAGAAAGAGCGCTTCTTCATGTGAGACAAGTGTGAAGGAAGAAATGGTAGCAGAAAACATCTTAGTGATGTGCGATGAGGGAAGAGTAGCTCTTGGAGAATGGTCTCAATTTTTTTCAATGAAATATAAGCAAAACTCTCAAATGAGAGGGTGGGGTGAAGGGGAGCCATGAGACTATGAATGCAGCTGGAGCAGGCAACGAATGTAGAGCTCTTAAGAAAGCTTAGTCAGACACCGAAGGAGCCAAGGTCATCCCACTGCCTCGCTGGCCATCACCAGTCATCCTAACTTTTGTTTTGCCACCGGACTTCAGTGACTCTAGAAGAGAGAGCAAGGCTGATGACTTTGTGCAACTCTTCCTCACTTATGTCCAATTCAGAGCTAAGTCAAGACATCACATTATGATGTCATTAGTTCTCTTTGAAAAATGAAGGACAAAACAGTTTAAGGATCAAGAAATTGAACAGAAGAGGACAGTATGGAATTGAAATGTTCATCAAGGAATCAAGATGGGGAAAGGAGGAGAGTATAACCAGTTCAAAGAGATGGTCTGGATAGAACTGGGGAGGTCAAGATGAAGAGAAAATACATAATTTCTGCGTTGCAAGGTCAAATAAGGAATTTTCAGAGTTTATGAAAATGGAAGTGGCAGATTTGTGGATGATGACAGGATTAAGGGGTATGATCCACATTGGTGTAGCTGAGGGTATATAGGGTGGAGGTGGAGGTTGTTGGAAATGAGTTGCTTGAAGAACTGGGAGGTTAGGGTGCTTGAAGTACACTAAAGTCTCCCTAGTAGGAAGGCAGGAGTTGGGGAAGAGAGAAAGACTAAGCACTGGACTCATTGAGAACAGAAGAGGAATGGCCTTGAGGTCAGTAAAGAACAGCTGTTGAGATTTTCGTTGGATACTAAATATGGATTGAGTGAACCTCAGATGGAAGAGGTTACTGAGAAGAGGATGAGCCTCAAAGTGATACTAGGGAGCAAGAAATATTCTAACATACCACCTCAAGCAGTGAATTGGAGGGGTGAGTGGAAAGTGCAGCTGGAAAGGGTAGCCGGAGAGATTTGTCATCAGGAAAGAGTCAAGTCTGATGAGAACCTGCAGATGGAAAGAGTGGGCAAAGAAAAGATTTTGAATGAAAGCTGGTCTGTTACTTATGGAGAAAGCATTTCAGAGAACATAGTAAGGGGTGGAAAGCTTAAGAGTGTAACCTTGGTAAGGGGGAGAAGAGTTGTATTGAGGGGATGGGAATAAGGGAATGAGCAGTGGGGGACCTCAGTGAGATTTGGGTTTGAATAATGGCAGTAGAGGTTCAAAACCACTGGGATTGAGAGGGCTTGATTGGGAGATATTTTGTTAATCATTGACAAATGTGTTCCCTTAGATTGTTGTCAGCATCCCTCAGAGATTGATCTTAGTGGTAGAGTCCTCTCAGGGCAAGCAGCTCAGGCGTGGATCCATTGCAGGGAAGTGATGCTATGTGATGTTTCAGTTCTTTCCTGCAGACGGGTCAGACTAGGAAAGTACTGGAAGGAATATGATGAAATGGCTTTTCTCTCCATCTAGGCAGGAAGGAACAGAGTAGGCTAAAATCTTGATCCATAGAGAGTGGTACCTTTTTCCATTCCTTGCAGTCAGTCAGGCAAGGGAAGGAATGTAGACTCTGTACATTATACACAGAAAGGGTCCCATGCAAGCAGGAAGAGTGTAATTGATAATACTGGCACACAAAGAAATGACTAAAATTAGGGGACATTTTGTATTTTTTCTTGTTTCATGGATAGCCATAATCAAAGAATTGATTGCCTTTTGACCATACTTCTAATGATCAATGCCTCCATACTTAACTATGTTGATTCTCACACAGTAGATTCAATTCCATTGCTAGGAATTTTGTAAGAAGTCTGTATCCAGCTCTGCAGCCTATGACTTTAAATAGCTACCTTCTCATTTTTAAAATTAGTACCGTTATCTATCTCCAACCCTGTGGTGCCTCAGTTGTTCAACATGATTCTTGAAATATCACTAACAGTAGTTTCATTGATCTTTACTACACACACACACACACACACACACACACACACACACACACACACACACACACACACACACACACATATACACACATATATCAATCACTTGAACTCAGTAAAATTAGGTGGTATCTTAGCAACTTAGCATTTATCTTTGATTTCAACACTGTTAACTATTTTTGTTCAGTTCTTCCCAGTGTGTTTTATAAAATAGAAACAGTAGGACTTGAATATTTCTACATTGTCTTCATGATCCATTATTATTCTTTCTGTTCCTTGCAATTTTGTCTCCTGCTTGATCTTGTTTTTACCTACCACTTAGCTTAAAACATTTTTTAAATTTAGTATTTATCACATAACTCAGCCAATGAAATATTATTCTCATTCTTGGTAGATATAATTGATATATCTTTCGGCATATACCATTTTTTCAGTATTCAAAATAGGGATTGTTCACATAGCTATTTCATTCAACTTATCAGATTATTACATGAGAGGAAAAGTTGCTGTTTAAAGGAATTTTGCAAATTAACTTATAGCATATTGCTGTTAGTGAATCAAAGATACAATTATGCACTCCTTAGAGAAGCAGATTATCCAGTTCTTGGACTCTTAATATTCTTTATTTCTGATTTTCCTCCATACCATGTCAAAACTATTAAAATCCATCACACCAGATGATCCAGGAAAAGAAAAAAAAAAAGTAAGTCATTTTGATTTTGAAAGTGTTCTAAGCCAGCAACTATAGTGTGATTTAGAATTATCTATTAATCCCTTTTATTCAGAATCTGACGTATAATTCAAGAAGACTGAGGATCTTAAGATCCTCATGATCGCCTAACAATTTGCTAAAGATTATATCAGTTTACCTTACTGATAATCTTCCTTTAGTATTATGAAAATGCCTTCCTTGTTTTCTGCTCCTGTTGTTCATAACTATTAGCTCTACTTTAATCTTTGGAAGGTCATTAAGGTAGTTCTGAAGCAATAAAATAGAATAATAATTAATTGTACAATAATGCATATTCATTTGGCAAACATTTTTGAGTTCTTACTATGTGCAACATAGAGGTGAGGTCAGCATCCTGATACCAGCTTATGCTCCAACATTCTGATTCAGAAATTACTTGTTTTCCTCATTCTCTTTATTTTCTAATTTTCCAGTAAGACTAGCCTTTTCATGTCATTTGATTTTGAAAGAAGGAAAAAGGTGAAGTAATAGGCCATGAAATTATAACTATTGAAATATCCTACTTTCCTCAAGAATTACCAAAATTACTCTCCTTGGAAAAAACCCAAGTACTCACTTTGGTAGATCTATGATTTCATTGGTATAGGTCTCTTGCCCCACCAGTGGAGATTTATCCCTTCACAACTTTTCATTCTCTCCAGTTCTTATCCATGTTTTCCCTTCAATTTTCCATATAAGATTTATTAACATACCACTTAAGCTTTCTATATCTTGTCACTCATTCTTACTATTTAACCAACCCACCTCCTTTTCTAGGTGTGTATGTCCACAATATGTTTTACACTACCTGTGATCCTGCCAAGCATCTTTCCATTTCCATTATTTAGCAGTTTTAATTTTTCTCAGATGACCACAGTCTATAATATACAAATGTAGCACCCCTGAGAGACTTTTGCAGAAGTTAGGGGGAGGGAGGACTATGAGTGTAAAAATTGCATATCTTGATTAGTATATTGGTTAGTTTTGCTAAACTGTTTTTTGAGCTTGATGGAAAAAAAAAAAGAAACAGATTGCTATAACTACACTGGAAAAGTAAAGTTGATGAAAAAATTGTATAACAAATATAATGGATAGGCAGTCTGTCACGCTGATTCATCAGTATTTTGCCTTGGCTGGGCAGTCTATCAAATTAATGGTCAGTAGGTTTACCTTGAACACTAGTAACTTCTCCCATTAATTTCTAATTTATCCCTCTTCTCTTGTTATTACTAAACTTTTGGCATTCATAGAAATTAACAGATTATTACATTACTGCAAGCACTTAAAATGGACCTAGGAAAGTTCTACTCTTTTAATTAGTTGGTGATAACAAGAACAATTTATTGTATACTAAGAATAACATCTTTAAATCACAACTCATCATCTATGTCATGGCAGGTAGAGGGAAGGAATGGCAAAGTAAGAGAGCACCAGCCTGGGTGATATATGGTGAGACTCCCTTTATGTGGCCTAACACCCCACTGTGTTCGCTGTAAAGGCCTATCAGGATCACCATTTGGACCCTGATGATACTGCTGATTAAGATAAGGGATTAGACTTCTTGCTATTAGTACATCAATTTGCTTCCTCATTAAAGTTAATGTTTTCTTAACCTATAGACACAGCTGCAGTGGCTTGCTTTATCTCATGCACATAAGTCTTACTTTGGAGAGGTCTGAAAGGTCTTTAAGGTGAGAAAAAATGTCTAGTCCACCATCTTTTTTGGTCACGTGATTTGGGAGTACAATTTCATTCCTAAACATACATTAAATGAAATAAGATAAATTTTAGGAGTTGTTAAAATCCAGGGAAGGAAAAGTTAAAGTCTCTGAGGTTATTCAGAATTTCACTTTATGAAAACTAATATTAAGACAAATGACACAATCAACACCAATATTTCAAACGATTTTGAAAAAGATGGGCATCCTGAGACTGGAATTTAGGTTGCAGACCACATCTGTCATAATAGAGTAAGAAAGAAAGAAACTAGGCAATCAAAAGTAAATCACAAATTCTAGTTTTCTTAACAACAACAAGCAAAAGTAACTATCCGTGCAAGGCATCGAAATGGCGTAAAGAATAAAAATAATATTTCATCCTCAGTTAACAACTGTGTTAAAGACTCATGAGAACTGAACGACATCACAGGCAAGACAACCTTCAAAGAAGGCTGTGGAAACGTTCTGATCTAGGGTCATAAGAAGTCAAAATCAACAAAAACAAGAGTTGAGTAAGATAAGAAACTGAAAGCTTGTGTACCATTAATACAGAGAACAATCAGGTTAGGGGAAGTGAATGAAAATAAGCAAGTGCTGAGGATAGATAAGTTTTGCAATTATTGACTTAAGTGTTTCATAGTGATACTTGAATTGCTAGCAAAGTACTTTATCAGCTTTTCAGACACAAGCCTTACCCTTACTTTTCTTAATAGGCATTACTTATCAAATTGTGAAAACAGTACATCTCTAAATATGGATCAGTTATCTTTCTATATAAAAGTCACAGTTTGTTTGACTAAAAAAATGTAAATAAACACACAATATTGATTTGAAGTACAAAAAAGTTGTGCAAGAAGTCCCACAAGTATAAATAGTGATGTTGATTCAGTAATTTTAGAATAGGCTACCCCATAGTGCCATAACATTTATACTACACTTATCTCTTCCACCTTGTAACTTTCCCCATAGCAGTTTTGATTTATCTTGGGTTGGCATAAGAAATTAATATAAATGGGAATTTGGGAAGAGCTTTGCAGAAGCCAGAGCAACACAGGATGGCCAGCAGACAACAGAAAAAGTTTGGAAACTCAGAAATGCTCATCCTGAATTTTGCAATAAGGTACTGTAAACACCCCATAAAAGAAAAAAATCAGACTTCTTCTCTGGTACAAAGGTACCAGAGAAATTTTACATGGATTTTCCAGATCATGGGAATGCCATGTACCCATCCTGATCTGGAAGGGATAACTGTGCTTTTAATGCTTTCACAAGGCCTTTGACTCCATTCTTCACTTACAGCTTATTCACTTACTACAAATATATAAAGCATACCAAAGCACAACAAGAACACAAGAGTACTTGATGTCTGGGTGGGAATCTATTCTTTTAAATAGAAAAAGAAAATCTGCTTCCTGTTTGTAACATACCATCAACATGATTATGTCAAGAATAGTTTATAAAGGTGGCATTTTTCAAAGAGGTAGTAAGTCCATTATGGTTATGTCTAGGCTTAAATCAATTGTGGCTTCCAAGCTTGTACAGGAGTGGAGCCAAAGCACCTTATTAATCGCTTGATATATGTGGATGATATCAAGCTATATGGATCCACCCAAAAAAAATTCTTCATCTCATGGAATACCCATATTTCCAAAATATCCAAATATTCCAACTTGTTTGGAATCTTTGAGTATAAAATTTGTAATATATATGACAAAGAAAGAGATCCACACTTAAATACAGATGTCACATTCAACTAGTGGTTGAAGATGATACCTACAAATACTTTGACCACCTCTAGACAAGAAACATTCCACATAAAGTCTTCAAAGAAAAAGTTGTGGTTAAATATGTAAAGAAGCTTGCCAGCATCCAGAAATCTAAGTTGAACAGGAAGAACACATTTAAAGCAGTTAATATCTATGCAATATATGCATTAGGAACTGTAAAATGAACTATAACAAATTTTAAAAGTATTCACTGAAGAAAAACCTATACAATATTAGTGAAACACAGGATGTATGTATCACTCTAAGGCAGTTATAGAATGATTGACACTTCCTCATGAAAAAAATAGAAAAAGTTTGATAGACATTCTTCCAGCACATGACAGGTAGGTCAGAAACCTACAAAATTATTTTTGGAACAAGTAGACATCATTTTGCCAAGTAATAGGCAAGGCTGATTATAGGAGTCTGCTATTAGATTTCTTAAATGTATTCAACAGTGATTTACCCCTAATTAGAGTCTACGAAATTACTAAGATCCAAGACTGGAATCAAAAATCCCTCCAAGGGCAATATCTGAAGGAACTCAGTCAACAATATTTTGACAGAGAAGTATCAAACAAGTGATTGAGTCATGCAGATGTGTTTGTGGAAATGGAAGATTTTAATGACAGTGCACTGCCAAGTTATTTTGACCAGATATAACAAAAGAATCATCCCTTAATGATTAAAATAAATTATGCAAGGAAATGGTTGAAACTGTTCAGCATATCACAACAGGCTGTAAAATCTTAGCACCTACCTGATACCTAGAAAGACACATACCAGGCTATAAGTTAAGTATCAGGTGTCTGCTATCTTTCATGCACTGACAGAAAACAAATTGCTGTGCTGCAAATACTGACCTGAAAATATCCTGGAGAATTCAGCCTCTAAACCAACTGGAACCAATCTCTTATCATGGACTGAACTGTTGCTCACAACTATTCAGAGAAAACCCACAAAAATTTAAGAACTATGTTTTTAATAGAGATTCTCATGCCAAATACCCATAATTTCCAGGTTATGTGTAACAAAGAGCTTTCAAAATATAGAGACTTAGCAAAGATCAAAATTATATGAAAACAGTTCTTAGGTGCATATCATTCCTGTTATATTGTATGCTACTGAAAGTATGCTGAGAATAACAGTATTCAACAATTGTCCTTAAAACAATAAATATAAAAGAATAATAATATGATTATCCCCATTCCATCAAAATAGATATGAATGAGATAATGATGTTAATAACCCTAGCAGTAGCATATTTCCGTACTATCTTAAGGTTTTTCAGAAGAGCAATTTTGTGAGGAAAGAAGACTTGGGGTATGACTGTGTTACAGTGGAATAGGCACTAACTCTGTAGTTAGGGAACCCAGGTTCAAATCCCATCTTTGACACTACCTATGTGACTTTGGACGGATTACTTAGGTCTCAATTTTGTCATCTATAAGATGAGACTGGATAAGATGGCTTCTGAGGTTCCTTCTAGCTTTAAATCTATGATGCTGTGATCCTGTAAGGTGGATGTTCTCTAACCTGGGGTCTGTGAACTTTTTTTTTTTTTTAACATTTTGACAGCTCTGTTTCAGTATTATTGGTTTCCTTTGTAATACCATGTATTTTGTATTGAGCATTTAAAAATGTTATTCTCAGAGGTCCATAGATTTCACCAGAGTACCAGAGAAGTCTGGTGAAGTACCAGAAGAAAATTAAGAACCCCTTCAAAAGAACCCCTTTGTATACATTCTTCTAATCATTTTACGTAGGAAAGCTTTAACCCTGGAAAACCGTCACTTGCTCAAGATTACATAGCTGGTTGGAATAGAATCAAGTCAATCAGTAAATATTTATTAAGTACCTGGTATGTGCCAGGCACTGTGCTACGTGTTGAAAATACAAAAACAAGGCAAAAGACTGTCCCTGCTCTCAAGGACCTTACATTCTAATGAAAGAGTCGGCATGCAAATTAATATATACAAAGCCAGCTATTTATAGCATAAATAGGAAATAATTAACAATGGGAACATGCAGGAAGTAAAAGGGATTGGGGAGGGCTTCCAGTAGAAGGTGAGATTTCACATGGGGGAGGAGGGTGGAGATGTGATTTTGCCAATTTTCGGGATTGTGCATTAGGAGGATAACAGTTGGAAAGCTATTTTTGTAGTCCCAGTGAGAAATGACAAAAGCCTGAAGTAACATGATAACAATGAATGGAAAGAAGAGCAGTAACACGAGGTAATTTCATTGATGCGAATACTCTAATGATACAAATCACAATCCTCCAGGACTTCTCATCCTTTACAACTCTTGTCCTAGTCCTTCCACAAGTCTTCCACAACAGAGCATGGATTTCACTGGAACCCATGGTTTGTCTTTCCTTTATCCCTTGTTCTTACTGCATAGCTGCTGGCTTGGATCCTTTCTCAGTTATATATCTCTCTGAAAACATCACTTACCTCTTTTCCTGAACAATTCTTATGTTCATCATGTCTTTACTGTATCACCTTGGATGATCTGTGACTTAACTTATTGGGGGCGAGGAGTGGAGGCACTGGGGGTGGGTGAAGGATTGGATCTCCCCAGCTTGCCCAGGCTAGAAGGTCATCAGCTTCTCACAGGCCCATTCCCACTGCTAATCACCTCAGAAGCTTTAACCTACTCCATTTTCCACTTGAAGCAATTTGTCCCTCCTTAGGCAGAATAATGGTCCCCCACTCCTGGAGCTTACCATGTTGGTGTCTGATTTAGTGCAGACAGCAAATCAGCATCAGCCCTAGTGCAACTCCAAACTCCCAAATCCCAAGATCAAGAATTCTACCAGTTTCCTCCTTCCCAGTACAGGGACTATAACAGTGTGTCACCATATCCAGCAACTTAACATTTTCAAATCTTGATAGTTCCTGATTCCCAGCCATTCAGCATTTGTGGAAGAATGCAAAATGAGTATTAGAAACTGATATGGAAATGTAAAGCAAACTCCAGCCTGGTACACACCACAAATTAGTTGTACATGGGGATGATGTTTACTTTCAATTGTCTTACAGTTAAATACAATTCAAAATAATTATTTTAATAACTAAGTACCACTCTGCCTCCCAAAAATTACATCTGATTTTATTATATTCTAAATACTTCTAGATAAGTGCAACTTGTGATATTTTATGTTACATACAGAAATAAGATATAAGTTTTGATATAATTTGCAGTTTGTATATGCAAATAGATATGATATGTGTATACAGATGGTATGTATATTTAATATTTAAGTTACATCCATGAACTACTGTTTTCAGAAAACATAATAGCCTCCAAATTGAGTTCTGGATTCAGTCTGTGTGGTCAATTTTACTTTCTTTATTCTCCTGAGAAAGGCTTTTAAATAATACTAGGACAAAAACATTGTGGTAGTTTCAGCTGTCCTTGCAACCTACTTTCATTATTTGTGTCATTATGACTGCTGCATAATCCGAACATAAAAAAACATGGTGTTGTAACAAATGACTTCCCAGTCCTGACAGTTATGGCAGCAGCATTTCAAAACTGATGAAAAATTTCCCAGAGAGATCTCTGGCCAGGTTTACATAAACTGAACAGGAAACGATTGCCACTATCTGCATTAAATCCAAACTGTTTGAAGTAACTTTATCTGTGTTTTATGTTGTTGCGAAAGGCTCTTTATCTCTTTTAACTGGTAAAATTTCCATCCTTTCACAGATTAGAAAAATAATTTCAGGTTTCATGTGTTGTAGTTGTTACATGATTTCTCTTTTGGTAACAAATTTTAAGGGTAATAAAAAAGTTAGTTTCAGTTTTTGATTGTTTAAATTTTATGTACTTTGTGAATTTTTATGATAGGTAGGGGGTGTGTTATTACTTTTTCCCAATGGACTACTAATGGAAGTTAGCTTGTCTAGTCCATGTGCTAGATGCTGTCAGTATAAAACTGCCTTTGACTTTCACACCTCTCAGGGGACGAGTAATTGTTGTGTTCAAACAGCCTGTAATTGTGATCCCGCTGGCTTTCTCAGTACGCTTCTGGCTATTAGAATCATTAAACAACTCAGCACCTGTTAACAGCATTGTAAATATTCAACCCTGCTTGTGTGCAGGTTGAGTCCAATATAGAGAAGGCTTACAGAGCCCAGCCTCATAAATTAGAGCTTCTGACAAGTCAATTATTGTGAAACTGGGTTTCACTGTGAAATAAATGAAATAGCATGCTGATAAAAAGGTAGGCTGTCTGTTTATGGCAAAGGGAAAATGATGATTAGATGATTTCAGTGCAGCGAGCATGAAACTGCATTGTGTTTGTTCTTTATCTGTAATTAAACAGTTGTATAATATAACAGCTTAAGATAACCCATAAATTATATATTTTCCACTGTGAAGAGTATACAATGAAAACATGCCTTTTTTACTTATTATACTACTTGCTTTTTTTTGAATAATGTCAGTGACTGTCCTTATTGAAAAAATATGATATATATATAACCCGTCCAAGTGATTACATAAATACATGCATACATATATGTGTATGTTATGTATAAATTCTTCAGCCAGCCTCAGTTCACATTATAGAAGCTTACTATATGAGTCTACTGCAAGAGGATATATGTAGTATCCAGAATATTGTTGAGTTCCCCCAAAACATTGTAATACATTTGTTTTAAAAAGTATTTATCAGCTAGTGAAAAAGGAATTTCCATGTATATATGCTTTAATTACTTTTGTTTTGTCAAAATGTATACTTTAGATGTAACTTTTATAAATTCTGTATTTCAGATGTCTGATTTCTTTTGTAAGATAGTTTCAGTGGATCTAGAACCACAGCTCAAATAGTGAGAAAAACGACATTTTTTCTGTAGCTTGGTTAAAATAAATCACTACTATATCTCTATAAGAAGTTTCACATTTTTTGTTCAAAGTGATAAGCTTTAAAAAATTGTCTTTATCAATATATCATTGAATATAACTTTAAAAGTCTACTGCTCTGAAATTTATCACACATTTCTAAATTACTATCATTAAATATTTTAGTATAAGCTTTCTTGTCCAGAAATTTAGTAAGACATGAAATACTGATGTTATTTAATTCTACTTGTTTCCTCATCACATATATTTATGCATATACATAATTGGGCAAATTTTGAAAAAATGTGCTCTTTATTGAAAAGAAGCTTCTCAGTAAGAAAAAATAGTGATATGTTGCTTGGAGAAAATGTGGTAACAGTTTTCTAGCAAGTCCGTCTTTCACCATTTCAGTATAGTTCTCCGATAATGTGTTACCTCCTCTGGGACATAAGTTTTCAGTTAATTTTCCTTTTTTTTTTCTTGGCAGCAGCTTATTTTAAAAATGTAAGCAATGTATGCTATAACCTACTTTGCCTATTTTAAAGATAGAACTTAAAACCACAAAATCATTCTCATCATTTTTCTAATGGGCTAGACATAAACAATGTAAAATGTATATCATTAAAGCATGTCACATGAAAAGACAAAATCTAGAAGGTGTAAGTTTTTTAAAATACAAAAACTGAGTTACTAATGGACAATTTTAACCTACTACCGGAGCCACTGGTGATTTTAGGAATCTTTTGCCTCACAATGACAGCATCAAAAGCAAGAATAGTCAGGACATTTTAGTATTTTTATAGGCTAGATGTGTATTGAAATCTTCAAAATCAGTAGCAATTTGAGTAACCTAATATGTTGCAAGTCCTCATACTGTTTCTATTTTTAATTACATCAATTCAGAAATGTTTTTGAGGTTTTTTTTTAATACTTTAATTGGCATTGGGTGTTTTCCCCCTTTAGCATGTTTAAATACTACAGCAGAATAATTTCTTCACTGAACAACTTTTACTAGCAAGAATATCATAATGCCATATATGCAGAAATTCAATTACATATTCACCAGTGTTTTCAATTTAGAAGTAATTTCTTAAATGTGTATTAGTTCAGACAGCTGATAAATACAGCATTAGAAAAGTTTATAGGAACAGCAAAGCCAGAAGAATGTGGTGAGCTGTCATTGCCAAAAGCTTAGCTGATGAATTTCATTTTTTAAAAAAATAGAAGAGAAAAATGTTTTTAATAACTCCAAGTGACTTGGGATACTGTGTCCTTCAAGGGGCTTTACATGCCCTGTATTTTTATTTTTACTTCTAGAACAGAAAAAATTCTCTCTAAAGACTTCTTTCAGTTGTTTTCAGGACAGGAGCTAATTTTTCTCATGCTTACTAATTTTAGTCTTTTACCTTTTTTCTATCTGAATGTTTATCTGCAGAACTAGTTTGATGTTTAATTGGTCATCATTACATTGATAAATGTTTGTTTTAATATAGGACTAAGGATTTTTCAAGAAAGACTTAATTTTTCAAGTGATTCTAGAAGTTCAAGGAAAAAATGGACTTAAATTTTATCAAAATTAGAACTAAAATAAGGTCTTTTGTATTACATAACTATTGCTTTTGGCAGGGGAGGTTAAATACTTAGATTGTAGTTTGCATAGATGAATATTTGAATTACAGCATATTTTCCCTTTCTCTTAAACATTGTAACAACCATCTCAGTTATTTCTTCTCTCTGCTGCTTTCATTATAATTCATATCTGTCAAAGGTACTAATCATGGCAAGTGCACAATTTAGAATGTCAGATGAGATTTTTATCAGGTTTAACTAATGGCAAAATCTCATATTCAGAGATATTTTTTGCCAAGTTCATATATTTCTAATTTAAGTTTCTCTTTCTATAATCTGAGTCCAAGTATGTTTATTTTTGATGTTTGTTTATTAGTGAGCTTATTTTCCTCCTCTTTGAGAGAAAAAAGGGAGATATGACTGATGACAATACTACTTAGCATTTCTGAATCCTGTGAATATTTATGTTGTGAAGTCTCTAGCTCCTTTGCAGGCCTACCATCTTTATTTGAAAGTACAGTCACCGTTTTTTTAACCAGCTATTAGTATGACTTCCTTATTCCAAAATAGGTTTAAAGTCCTCTGCCTGTGTTCCAGCTTTGAGAACAGCTAAGTTCCACCACTCTAATCCCAAATCTCCTTTCTATTTACTTTTTTCTTGGGGTGATAGGATGTGGAGTCAAATTTCCACCTTACATGGTACAGAGTAGTAATTAGAGGATTGCTATAACTGTATGGAGATAGCCACTCTGCTTTTGAACCTTTGCCAAAACACAAATTCCTACCAATCATAGGGATTTACAAAGGGTGATGATATTCTCTAGAGGGTGTAGAGAGGTGAAGAAAGGTTCAATACATGCCCTTATGATTTTTTTTAACATGCAGCAAACCCTATGAGTTTTGTATATACCCTACAGAATCAGGTTGAATGTTTTTTAATTGATGGGAGCACCTACTAGGCCCCAATTTGACATGTATTTGCTTAATGCCATTGGAATAGTAATTTACCAAATGACTCCCTTGGGCCCTAAATGGTTTATCCACCTCAAAAAGTGAGCAGTTTATTCTCAGTGATTAATTCACCTATGAGAAGTTCACTCTTGTCAATTAATGTAATAGTTTTGTTATGTGATAATAGCTCACTGTAGTAAGAGGTTTAGATACACAATTTTAAAAAATAATTACCTTCCCACTGATAACATTATAATATCTTTTAAATATGAACATATACACCTAATTTAGTAGTTCTCAAATGCATTTCCCACTTATTAAGTGCCACAGAGCTGTCTGGGTAAGTTCTTTCAGGGTAGGGATTGAGTTTACTCTAAACTTTCTGTATCCATCAGGCCTAGCACAATGTCTTTATACATTGGACACATAACTTTTTTTTGTATTCAGAATTTTGTCTGTTTCATGTAGTAAAATCTATGTCAGTAATTGAGTGAATGGGTGGTGGTGGTCGTAGTGGTAATAGTAGTAGTGGAGTGGAGGGAGTGTCAGTCCAGAAACCACAATAGACTTACTATTTTATACACAGATTAGTAAACCTTAAAACAAGGTCAACCACTTAGTTACCCATAGAGCAGTGACTTTAAACAACTTATCAACCAAATGAGTTGATCTTATTTTACAGTGAAAGTTTGTAAAATCTGTAAAATGGGGATAATAATTTCTGACATTGTTTCTATGAAATAAAACATGTCTTTAAATTCTCAGAAAAACACTATATAACATTAAAATATTTTTATTTAAGATTAATTTTAATTAAGATAATACAAAATGTCTTACAGCTATTCATTGTAATTATTTTGTTCTTTTCTAGTTATTATAACCTGGATGATGTGAGTCATGAGTCCATGAACAAATTCCTTTCAAACCTTGTGGAGAAGGCCCTCATTGAACTGGAATATTCCTGTTGTATTGAAATTGGAGAGGTACGTATCTGGTTGACTGATATGACAGAAAGGGAAAATGACAGATATTTGAAGGAATGTGGAAGAATTAGGATGCTAATATGTTGTTGGTGGAGTTGTGAGCTGATCCAGCCAATCTGAAGAGTAATTTAGAACTATGCCCAAAGGGCTATAAAACTGTACATACCATTTGACCCAGCAGTACTACTACTAAGTCCATATCCCAAAGAGATCCCTTTAAAAAAAAAGAGAAAAAGAGGTGGGTGAGTGTGTGTGTGTGTGTGTGTGTGTTGACAAAAATGTTTATAACAGCTCTTTTTGTGGTGGCAAAGAATTGAAAATTGAAGGGATGTCCGTCATTTGGGGAATGGCTAAACAAGTTGTATTGTTAATTGTGAATAGAATACTATTATTCCATAAGAAATGATAAGCATGATGCTTTGAGAAAAACCTGGAAAGACTTACAAAGTGAAGTGAATAGAACTAGGAGAATATTGTATACAGTAACAACAATATTGCATGGTGGTCAACTGTGAATGACTTCACTATTTTCAGCAGTACAGTGATCCAAGACAGTTCTGAAGGATTTATGATGAAAAATGCTATCCACCTCCAGAAAAAGAACTGATGGAGTCTGAATACACATTGAAGCATAGTGTCTTTTATTCATTTTTATTGGGAGGGGGGGGTTTCACAACATGACTAACATGAAAATATGTTTTGCATGACTGTACATGCATAATCCATATCAAATTGCTTACCATTGCCCAAGAGGGAAGACAGGGAGAGAATTTAGAACTCAAAGGTTTTTAAAATAAATGTTAGAAAAATTGCTTGTATGTGTAATTGGGGGGACAAAAGATATTTGAAAATTTTTGAAAAATTGTAGAGGTATGACTCCAAGTCAAATCAATTTAAATTTTAAAGTGACCTTCCTTTTTTGCATAAAGGGCCTCTTTATTCCCTTTGTAAAATCCAGCCGTCTTTAAGGGACTGCTAGGCAACAAACATGATTGAAAGTGAACTTCTGCCCCCAAGCATATATTAAGACTTATCACCAGGATAGTCTCCCAAGAGCACTGTTGTTTAGGTATTATATTTTAGATGCTTTAATAGTTTTTGTACATATAAATATGCAAGTCTTCTTATTTTATTTAAATGCTTGCCATATCTTTTACAATTTTATTCTATATGTATAATGCTTTAGCTATATATGTTTTGGTGAAATTGAGTTGGTGAGCTGACCTCAGAACCCAGCCACAATTTATAATAACATTGTTTGTATAAAGAAAAATTATATTCTTAGTGTAAGATATCTGACTTACAAGTAAGCTTTTGGAACACACTCGTTTTAAATTAAAAACTACCTGTGTTTTCTTTATGCTGCATTTCAAAATTTCCTTTTTATTCATGGAATGTTTCATTTCTCTTAAAACAGGATAATCGTAGCATTGAACCACTTACATTTGGCCGAATTGCATCCTATTATTATTTGAAGCACCCAACTGTCAAGATGTTCAAGGATCGTTTGAAACCTGAATGCAGTGTGGAGGATTTGCTTTCAGTTCTAAGTGTGAGTTTCAAATTTCCTTCATGATATCATTATATGTTGTGATATAAAGTGTACGTGTTAAATGTAGTAATTCTTAGTTGTGTATACCTTTGACTAGCTTAATGCCTTCCATGTAAGAAACATTCAGTCAGTGTTTATCAAATTGAATTTTTAAAAATTAAATTGCTTACTGTACTCAGATTCTAAATTTTTAAGTCTTAAGACTATAACCAGAACTAGTTGAATTTCCTCATTAATATATCACCTACAATGAGTTTTGACTCTTCTTTAATCTGGTGTTGTGGCGAAGTAGGAAGAGCCCTAGACTGAGATTTAGAGAACAGGTTTTAGAGTCTGCACTAACTAGTTTTGCAGCCATGAGTCATTCATCCATACCTCTGAATTTCAGTTTCTTTATCTGTGCAATGGAGCAGCCCTTTCCAATTCCAAAATCTTTTGATTCTAAGGTACTTTACATTATTGTGCAAATTACTTTGCATCGTTACTGAAAATTCACCCTAAATTAATTTTACCATTGAAATTGTTTGACTTTTTAGAGAGTGCCAAGTAATTTTGCAGAATACTATGTTCTAAAATAACATTTGAAGTAAAGATGACATTTTTCTTTATATTTTTAGATCACTATAAACAACTTTTCTTCCCCCTGCCTTTATCCATGTTTTAAAAATGGAGGATTGAGGCAGTTTCAAAAAAAGAAGAAGAGAATATGTATTATGTTCTGTCTTCTCACTGGCTAGATTATCTCTCAGTATGCTATTTATTGTCTTCCCCATGCCTCTACCTTTCTATATATGCTCAGATCCTGTTCAGGTCTTGCCAGTCTGATAGCACTTACTTTGATCTTTTTTTGTATAAGCACAATGGCTCGCACAGTGCCTGATGACCAATAAATGTTTGTTTAATGTATTAATTGATGCATACCACATTGATTTACTCTCAGTTTGCTGCATTATGAAACTAGTATTATGGATAATCCACAATACCAAATAAAAAATAATTTGTATTCTGGAGGTTCATTTTCCTATTGTTTTACAGAATATTTTCTTAATTTTATTTTATTTAGGATAATAATGAAATTAGTATAACCTCCTCATGTAGGGTAAGCTATCTGATAACAGTAGGAATCAGTCCAGAACTGTGGTAAGTAGAAATAACCCAGCATAGGATTTAAAATTGAAAACAGGAACCAGCAAAGTGAATTTGTAGGTGTTGATTTTGGAGCACACTATATGCCAGAGAAAAATTCCAAGGAATTTTGTAAACTACCAAGAGAGTCATTTATTTATGTTTTGTCCTTCAGCCATCTCTCTAGAGAAGTATCCATTAAAAAGGAGGGCACATCCTGGTCATGATGGCATGGCATTTCATTCCAGTATTTCAGAGGCTTTGTTTAAAAACAGTTGCATCAGTCTAAGGATCTGTTTTAATCATAATAAACTTAGACCCTCTATGAGTAACCCAACAAGTGCGTACCCTTTGCAGATACACATATAAGGCACATTTTCCAACATATACCACTTTAAGAAACTTCACAATCAAAGCTAATACAACCTGAAATTTATATAGCATATTTCATCCAAGAAATTCAAATCTTATCACTGAAAATAACTAATCCTAAGATATCACCATGTGAATTATTTTACTCCTTTTGAAAGAAGAAAGCCAAGCCAAGTAATTAAAATATTACATGAGTCACCAACTTACACCTCAGTGTCAGAGGAATTAGTTCATTAATTAGGAGCTTGCTATGTGCTAAACATTGTGCTAGCACTGGAGGTATAGAAACAAAAGTGGTAATAATCCATTGTAAGTAGGGGCGGGGGTGATGAGTGGGACCACAGGGAAGTAGAGTGATAGATACATTCTTTCTAGTAGTTGTGGCAGTATTGATTTGATGATGGTTCCAGAACTTTGGGAGGGTTGTGAAAGATATGGCTTATGGAGGGGGGAGGTTTAGAGAATCAGAGAAATAGCATAAATGGAGCATCCAACTTGGCATAGTCACCCACATATAAGTCACCTCAAATCAGGACCTCGGGGTAGAAGTTCCAGAGCTGAAAGGTCTAAAATATCCAGGGTACGATTTCTAGCCCAGGCCATAAGATGGCTTGATGAGAAAATGGTGAAGTACACAACTCTTGTCAGCTCATCGATATAGGTACTTCCTCCGAAGATGAGATTTTAACCCTTCCATACCTTCTTATTTTATGTGATTCTTGTCCTGGTTTCCACAAATCCTCTAGAAAATATACATACTAAAAGCCTTCTTCTGTATCTCTTCACATTACATGAATACTAGTGGAGCACATTTCTTACCCTTCATGTGTACTGCATGACCAACTTATCTCATTTTCCATTAATAAATCTCTTTAGTGGTTTTTTGTATGCATTCAGCCGTAACAATATATTACAGCCTATTTACAACTACCATGTGTCTCTTCATGAGCATTTGGGCAACTTGAAGTTTTGACTGATTCATCAAAGACTGTGGTATTCCATAATTTATGGTCATACAGCATTATTGGAAGAATACTTTTGCTTAAAAAATGGATTCCTATTTCAGAGAGGTTTGGAATCATTTGTGTGTCATCTCCTTCTTTTTATTGTAAACTTGTTGAGGGCAGGGACTGACTTTTTATTAATTGTATCCTCAGCACAGTGCCTAGCAAACATAGACACTTAATAAATATTGTTTGGATTGGATTGGATTGAAAGTGCCATATGAGTTCCATGCCCTAATATAAGACAATCTACTCTCTTCCTTCTTTTCAATTATAGCCTATTTTGTTGTCCATCTTCAGGTAATTAGTTGATTGATTTACTGATAACTCTGTATACTATCCATTCAACTGTATATGGTGATCTGGTCAAGAGGAGTTTTTCATCCACTTAGTTGTTACAAATGGATAGTTAGCTGAATTCTTGATAGATTAGTAGGCAGCCATATAGTACTGTGGGTGGAGTGCTGGACTTGGAAGGACTTGAGTTCAGATCCTTCTCCAGGCATGTACTAGTTGTGTGACCCTGATAAGTCACTTAAATTCTCTGTCTTTTCATCCAAATTTAATAATGACACTCATCTCACCAGGGTGATCGTGAGGATCAAATGAGATGATGTATGGAAAACACTTTTCAAACTTTAAAGCTCTACAAAAACATTAGCTTAAAAGATGATTATGGATCATGGAAGAGGTTTTGAGTATTTCAGATCTTAATATATATAGCACAATACCATCCACAGAAAGCATTTTAAGGACCCCCTCCATCAACAGAGAATTCCTATTCCACTTGGATTATATGATAGTGGCAAAAACTTTTGTTGAGCACATAGCTCCCTGTTTCATTTCCCACTTAATATTGCTCATCAGGGCACTGTCAAGCAGAGTTAATTGTATTGCTAATTCTATCAAGACATCTGTTATAATTTTGACATGTTCATTGCAAACATCTTGTTTGGAGGATGCATCTTCCACTGCCAGATCGAATCAGACATTAAGCACAATGGGATCTCATCTTTGCGAAGTCTTTCTGTAGGTTATTTCTAAATATATTCTACTATAGAAAATCACTTAGGAAAAGTTGCTTGTTTCCTTCTCATATCATCATCAAGGATACATGTGATAGGATGTATAAATTTTTCTCAAAGATTTTGTAGAACTGAAGAGAGGCATCGAGGCATACTGGATTAAGATCTAGTTTTGAAGTCAGGAAGACCTGGGTTCAAGTCCTACTTTTGTCATACACTAACTTATGACCTTGGGCAGGTTATTTAGCCTGTCAGTACTCTAGACAATTTTCTAAGACTATAGATTGAGAACATATATTTACCTGCATTGGTAGAGTATCCTCAATTGAGAGTGAATTGAAGAATCATCCAATTCCTTATTCTTACAGATAAGACATTTGGCTTGTGGGCCAGTAGTTCTTATCTTTTTAGCCTCTTTTCTTAGTAGTAATAACATCCCTGATTACTTGTAAGTATCTTATATACTCCCCCTTTCAACCTGAGAACTGATCCCTAAATTTCATCCAAAATTGATTGGTTCCATTCTGGCTGTTTGTCCTGACTTTGTTTTCTTTAATACCATTTCTCCTTCCGTATGTAAAACCTTGGAAAACTGTTTTCAGAATTCAGATGTGGTTATCCCACTGTCATTGATGGAGAAAAAAAACTGATTTGTTTCCATTTTTTGTCTATTTGTTATTTTCCTTCACATTTTATCCTCTGATCTGTTGTGAATGACTTAGCTATTCTCAGCCGTGCAGTGATCCAGTCTGTTGTGAATGACTTAGCTATTCTCAGCCGTGCAGTGATCCAGTCTGTTGTGAATGA
>CM053770.1:377475895-377494507 GCA_028658325.1 Potorous gilbertii | reverse complement strand
GATCCAGTCTGTTGTGAATGACTTAGCTATTCTCAGCCGTGCAGTGATCCAGTCTGTTGTGAATGACTTAGCTATTCTCAGCCGTGCAGTGATCCAGTCTGTTGTGAATGACTTAGCTATTCTCAGCCGTGCAGTGATCCAGTCTGTTGTGAATGACTTAGCTATTCTCAGCCGTGCAGTGATCCAATGCACCTCTGAAGCACTTAAGATGAAAAATGCCCAGAGAAAGAACTGATGGAATCAGTAACGATCAAAGCATATTTGTTTTTATTTTTCTTTGGTCTTGTTTTTCTTGGTCTGTGTTTTCTTTTACAACATGACTAATGTGGTAATAGATTTTGCGTGAGTACACATGTATAATCTATATTAAATTGTTTGTCTTCTCAATGAGGGGTGAAGAAGAAGGAAGAGAATTTGAAACTTAAGATTTTGAAAACAAATATTAAAAATTATTTTTACATATAATTGAGGGAAATAAAATACTAAATAAATTAGAAAAAAAACCAAATTTCATCCCCTCAGGATGATATAGCTTAAGCTTTCTATAAAACTCAAGCTTTTTATAAATTCATTTTTTCCCAACACCACTTTTTACTATTTTATGAGGTGATATTGCTCATTAGTTTAAAACCTCTTTCCTAACATTTAATGAATGAGTATTTATTCTAACCCTGTGTTACCCTTAGCTCTGTCAAGAAGATCAGGATGTTGCTAGTTGTTCTATTTTCTAGTTTCCTTTGGCCTACTGCTAATGGCATTTTATTTTTATCAGTTAAAACCTCCTTGGAAAAATACGCAAATATTATATATCTTCTATGTGCAAAGCATTGTCCTAGGTGTTGGGGGGAATATTATTGAGTTCTTTGTAGAATTTCTCTACTTTATCATCTTTTGCATTTGATAGTGGCTCATAAGCAGCAGTTAGCGTCATGATGATCCTTTTCTTTGTCATTATGAACATTGCAGTGCAAAATGACCAAGTATTTCTTCTTGCCTTTTCAGAAACAGTGAAACTAACTCTGAAAATTCTTTTATTTGCCTCTCTAAAGAGAACTTAGGAGTAACCTCTCTATTCAGTGGAAACTTTTATTTCATTTAAAGCAAGAATGGCAATAATGATACGGTATAATTTTCCTAGTCTTAGGTATTGTTTGTTTTTGGGATAGTAAGGATCTCACATTCAGAGGACTGACAGGTAAATGTTTCTAGATGATAGATTTATAATTCTTAGACATCATTAACACATATAAAATGGAACCACATAAGACTGAGGGCTGTTTTGTAGTTTTCTTTTGTTGTGAGTTTCTGTGTCCAAAAATTCATGAACTACTAGTAAAAAGCTTCTTTGTACTTAGAAGAGGCTGATACTCATTGTCCCTAAGGACTTTCTAGCATGAAGGTGCCTGCCAGAGTTGGACTTTTACTAGAACAATCTTTCATGGCCTGGAGTCCACTTCACACTCAGTGAGGCAACAGAATAGAACTTTGGGGAAGGTACTGGAAATGTCCCAAGATGGAAAGTAACTTTATACTATTTGCCAGGCAGGCTTATGAATAATAGAACATTACTTTTCTTAATTTTTTTGCCTAGCACTTGTTTTTTTGTTTTTTTTACGAGGCAACTAACTTCTTTTAAAAAGTGATAATTTTGATGACTAGACATGGTAAGCAGGGTAAAGCAAGCTTATAATGGAAGAAATGCTATTCTGTATTATAGTAAATTTACTAAAAAAAGTTATCAGTATTCTATATGAAGAATGGTTCTTAAGACTTTTTGCCAATGACTTCTCTGAGAATTCCTAAAGTATACCTATCTGCCTCTTAGGCAGCTATCTCTATAATATTAATACCAAACTGTGAGGGTAGTACTAGCCTCTGATCTGTCACCGTGGATCACCAGAATTGATTCAGTTGATATGGTTTGCCATCATTAATATCTTATGATACTTTATGCCAAATTATATATCTTTTACTAAATTCAAGCATAACGGTTTTTATTTAGTTTTCAGTAGGAAAAATGAGAGGTTAACATGAGACCCTGAAGAATGACTTGTTGCATTGAAAATTGCCTGTGTCTATATAGATGTATCTACTTATATAGATATATGTAAACATAATCCTTACAGTAATGCTACTGCAATACCTATAGCAGCCACTATGAATATGCATACATATTTCCAGGGTAAATTTGCAAAATATAAATAATTCTCTTCCTCAAAGGCAAAACCAAAATATTTCTTCAGATACCGGAAAGCCAATTCTACCAGAGTAACAAAGAAGTTTAAACACATCATCAATCCAGGGAGCACCACCATCCTCATCAAACCCTACCCCCATTAGGCCTCTCCACAGACAAGCTCCCCTAAGCAAAATTCTTCCCTTTCTCACTCAAGCTTGCTGCTTTTGCCTTGCTGTCTCCCAGCTCTGCCTTGTTCTCACTTCCAGATCCACCCTTCCTGCCCTACCCTCAGCAAGCTCCTGTCACCATAGGCTCTATGTAACTCAGGCTCCATCACAGCAGTCTCCTGGGCCCAAGCTCAAAGCAGGTTACACAGGCCTATTAATGGGCGGGAAAGATCTTCCCCTTCCATTAACATTGCACTTATTTTTCCTCTGTACTATAGAATCCACATTCCAAGGGCACATGAGGAAATGAATCCCATTTTAATTTCTTCCTACACACTTTAGGAATGACTCTAGGTTCTAGGTTGGCAGTTAAATCATTAGTCACCAACTTCCTTAAGAATGGCCACCTTCAATTCATTTTTACACATTTTCATCCTAGAAAAATATTAACTGACAAATATAGCATGCTTAGAGATATTCAAGAAAGTTGATTTGAGACATTCTAGAGTACGAAAATAAGTTTTCCTTACTGGCATAGACATAGTAAAGGAGAAGTAAGAATTTTTAGAAGCAAAGGAACAGTGAGATGGGGAAAGAGGAGCCTGCTTTATCACATAGTAAGCTTAGCAATAGAAAGTGAGTGGGGTTTAAAAATTAAGCTTCTTAAAAATTAGAGCTAGTATCCATCCTATTTAATGTTTTTGTAAGTGACCTGTAGAAGGAAGTATGTGGTGTATTCTCCATATTTCAGGACAACAGTAAATTCTTTAGGGGCAGAGAAGAAGAGTGATGGGAATAAACTTCAGTAATACAGTAATATTCTCAAGTGTACCTAAAAAAGTGAGAGATAAGTTATAATATGAGCAACAAAATAAGAATTCATTTAAAAATATGACATCCAACTTCTTAAAAATACAGGACTCATCCCTTTCGTACTCACTGTGGGTACCACCTAGAAAAAAGAAACTGAGAATTATTATAGATTGTATTCTGTGGTCCATTAAGCTAAGAAAATGCTGAATATCAACCAGAAGAATAGAAAAAATAAAATATTAGACAACAGTATTCTAACTATCCAAAATGCAGTTGTTAATTCTTGTTGTCATGCTCAGGAAGGATATAATAAAACTATAAAAGTCAAAGCAGTTCAGCAGATTGAAGAGATGGGGAGAACCATCACAAGAGAGAAGGGCAGGGGGGACTTTAGTTTTGAAAGATAAAGGCCAAGAAAATGGAAATGACTAAATTTACAAAATCATGAATGGCATAATGAGATGAACAACAAATTCTGAAATACTATCCTGTATAAGCTCAGACTAGATTTTTTCAGAGGTACCTTCTGTCTCCAAAATTGTTCTATGATTCTGAAATAAGTGTAGGATAAATAAATCAAAGGAAGTATTATATCACAGCAGGTTGTAATGGTAGGTAACTCATTCCCTCCAGCGGTAGGATAGACAAGAAATAGAGATTGAGAGAGCTTTTAACAGATGTCAAACAGATAGGCAGAAAGACAGACAGATTTTTCTAATTGCCAAATTGTTTATTAAGCCCTTATCAGTTGGTGAGGGGTCAACCGTATTTTCTGACAAAACCTTTTGGGCTTCTCTTCTCCTAGCAGCAAAGTATTGGGCCCTATACACCAGGGATGTGTATGGCAATTGCCATGTTCTACACACATTTTCATGATGAGACTCATTTTTATTACAAGAGGCTGTCTGTATAACATAATGAGTAGAACACTGAACTTGGAGTGAGGAAGACCTCTGTCTGAATCCTGCCTCTGGAACTTACTTATGTAACCACATCACTTGACCTCTTTGAATCTTAGTTTCTTCATTTGTAAAATGGAAGTACAGATTTAGTCCTTTCTTATCGGATTATTATGAGATTCAAATAAGATGTCTGAAATGAAGTGCTTTGAAAACTTCAAATCTAACATAACTGACAATTGCTGTTGTGTGTTTTATTGTCTTTCTGCTTTAAAAGTACTTTGTTCTTCAGAATTTGTTTGAAAAATTAAACTTTTTAAAAAATTTCACTGTCTAATGCAACATCTTCATGCTGAAATTCCCATAGAATATGAGCATGTAGAAACATGCGGTCATATTTATAAATATGTAATATTATTAGGGGAATCTATTTCAAAACACAAAAGGTGGAAAGAATGTTCTCATGATTTCATTGCTAAAATGGACTGTTTCCTAACATTAATTCTTACTAAGTTCTGTTATGAATAACCCAGTTCGCTTATCTTCTTAGGTAGGATAGAAATTCACTCATAAATCTTAGTATTCCAGTAGATTTATTTTTATTAAGTAATTTTAAAAAATTTTAATATGAAACTTTAATCTCAAAAGGTAAAACTTAAAGCAAAATTTTCTTACAAATGGTTACTAATCTTAAAGCTTAAAAATGTATTCATTTAATTGTAGACATCAATTACTAACCAAATAGTTGTTCCATTGAGTCATATTAAAGGCATAAAAACAAAGTTTTTTAACAATCTGATGCTATTTTGAAAAGATTAGACATTTTAAAAGACTTTTTGCCAAGTTTTTTTTTTTAAACACTGTGAATTAATGAGCTTCATAATTAAGGCAGCCGTTTCACACCTCTATTGTTAACCAACGACATTACATCTGTCTTGCTCCATTGATGCCCTCCTCCTACTTATTGAAGCATTTAGCAGTTTTGGCAACAGGGAATTACATGGCATGGGGTAAGTAGCCTAATTAGATATAAGTGAAAATCCTGAGGGAAAAGGACATTTAAAAAGTAATTTGAAGAATCTCTTAATGATGTTGGCACTGAAAGCAAAAAGCGTATTTTTGAAAATCCATGTCATCGTTGCAAGCATGATTATAATTTTATTTGTTCAGTGAACTTCTAAAAGTTGTCTATTTTAAGACAATAATGGAACTGAAAACACTGAGCTTGCTCAAATTTGTTTGAACAAATCTTTCAAAATGTCTGCTTAGAGTATTAATAATTTTGGAAGATGTCAAAATATGCTTAAAACATATGGTGTTTCTAGAATCCCAATAAGTTTTTTAAAAATATATCCTGTTGTCATAGTTGCTATGCATAAACAGAAACTGGAGATTGCATTATTTATGTCCAGATGCCTAGTATGAAATTGGTAAAATTCTTACTTCTTCTTAGAACTTTTCATGTTGCCTAAAAGTATCAGTTTTACGTGTTTATAAAAAAAAAAGTGGAACTATATTTGATGCTATATAAAAATAGCATCAAAGCAATAAGATTTTTATACAGCAGTAAATTTCCTAGGTTTGGGCATTACTCTGTGCTACTTATTTTAAAAGCAGACTGATTACTAGCTCTGTCTCTGTAAGAAGCACAGTCAGTAATTTAGTATTTGTGATAGAAAGGATGGTGGTTGAATGCATGGATTTTTCCCAATTTTCAACCATTCAGCCATTTTTATGGAAACAGCATAAGTACATTTCTTGAAGAAGTAAGTTAGGAAAAGTAAGAAAGACATAAAAAGATTAAAAACAAGGAATAACTGGAAAGAAAAATCCAAGAGAAAAATAGCAATAAGGGGAAGGTGGGGGGAGAGGAGGTGACACAGCATGTCAAAATGAAGAGTTCAGAAGAGGAAAAATGAAGTGAAGGAAAGGTTAACTGAACATCACCAGAGCTCATGACCTTCCATTTCTAAATAAGCCTCCTAACAGTCCCAAGATCCTCCACCCATCTGCTGCTTTTTGTTATCTTCTTAGTGGGGAAACCTAATGGGATATCTTCCAGGGCTCGCAAGATGAGCCATCCTGACTTAGAGGCAATATAGTTCTTTGGCATCTTCTGATAAGCACAGATGGTAAATGTCCTGAAAAAAAGTGCCTCCCTACTGCCCTGCTTCTCTTTTTCCTTGAGACATTCTCCACCTTCCCCCCTTTATTCTTCTTAAGATCTCTTTGGTTTGCATTTTCTCTGTTTACACAAAGAAATTATTTCCCTTTTAAAGACTTGTAATTCCCAAATATGTTTATTAATATGATTTAGGGAATTAATTCCTAAGTATTTTTAAAGCAACTGATTTTATTATGAATATAAAAAGTCATAAAATTAATAACATATAGTTATCATAGTATAACTGTTAGATATTATGTATTTTCAAAATATTGTATATATTCAATATATCATGTATTTGCATCGTATAGTTTACGTACAGTTCTATATACATTAAATCTTTTTATCCTCACAACAACCCTTATAATGCATTTTTCCCATTCTGTACAATTAATGTATATATGTTATTTCTCCCATTAGAATGTAAGCTTCTTCTGGGCAAGGAATCACACCCTGCAGATTGACAAAAATAGCAAAAAACTGATTAGTGGAGGAGTTGTGGAATAATAGATTAAATACATTGTCAGTAGAACCATGAAATAGTACCATTTTTGGAAAACAGTTTGGAATTATGCAAATAAGGTGTCTAAAATGTCCATTCTCTTTGAATTAAAAGTATGTTGTCCATTTTTGGAAAATTGGTTGTTATAAATTAACCACTGTGTCCTTCCTTGTATGTGCCCCTTCTGGGGATGCCCAATATAGTGCCAAGCATTTTTGTCTATCTAGTTATAAAACTGCTTATGGGAATTGTTGGTACTCAGAGCAAAGTAGATCTTTTGCCCTATTCTACCCAGAGGTCATAGTTAATAGCTCAGTAGAGAAATATTGATCACTCTATCTTTGCATATATTCCCAGTAACTGAACAACACAGTTGTCAAAGAGAAAACTGGCATAATACCATCCTAACCACTTAATGTACATACTTCACCCTCCATACAAAAGTGTATTTATTCCTTCTTATATTTAATATACTACTATTTATTTAAATATAAATTAAATAATTTAGGTATCTTTCTCTTTAAAGGAACTCTGTGGTCAGTACTGTGGTAAAGAAAATACTCTTGTAATGAAAATAATTCCTCACCTTACTCCTACCCTCAATGATGAATTTTGTGAATTTGACTTTTTTGTTTAAATAAATTAGTTTGTTTTTGTAGAAATCAGGTACTTGTTGAATACCTAGCATTTTGCTAGGTGCTGCTGCTCTGGCATGGGGAGGGAGCCAGAGGAGCATAAAATGTGGTCCCAAGGAGCTCACAATGTATTTGAGACAAACTGCTGGCAAATCATATAGAAAACTACATATGTGTGTACACATATATATGTATTTTGCCGAGGTATATGGTACAATTAACATAAAATAATATAAACTATTAATTATTTGTACTGTAGCTTAACGCAAAAGGAGTTAAAAAGTGAAAGGTACATGTTGTTGTCAGACACTTGTCCCTGCTTCCCTGATGGTTACCTTTTTGCGAAGAAGGGAAACCTTTGGAAGGAGTCTCAGTTGACTGAGTCACACTCAGTATGTAGTTAAAGTTATCATTTAGGTGAATAGTGAATAACTAGTTCTTCCTATGTAGTGACTCCTACAGATTATGGTAAGATTTCTAGAAAAAAAATTTTAATGATATCAAAAGGATTATTTTATATCTTCTTGGTAAAGAACAGTATTGAATGAAAGCTTTGCCAACTAAAATGGAAAATTTTGAAGTCATTTGTTATTCTATCACCTATTGAAAAGAGCAATAGGCTGAGGGCCAATTAACCCAGGTCCTGATTCCACTTCTATAGCAGATCTTAGAGAAGTCCCTTCCCTTCTCTGTTTCTGGTCGATCACCAACAGGGTTAAACTTATAGCATTTCTGGTGACACATACGGTTCTGAATTGTGTCTTTATGACATTCTCATTCAAGGTGAGATAGTTTGTTTTAAGGAGGGGAAAAAAAGGAAAAACACATAAGTTTCAAAAATTACTGAGCAAGAAATACTTGTAAATGTTCTTAGATTCATCTATTAATGTTATAAAACTATAAAATAGCAATAGCTAAGTGGTATGATAGAGCACTGGCCCTGGAGTCAGGAGGACCTTGGTTCAAATCCATCCTTAGACATGTACTAGCTGCGTAACCCTGGGCAAGTCACTTAACTGCTGTTGCCTACCCCACCCCCATTCTCCAAATAAATGAAGTAGATCTAAACATGTCACCTTCCCTGCTACTGAACAGTCCCAGTGGATTTGTTGTTTAAAAAACAAACTATAAAATAGAACTGATAAAACAGTGGTGATCTGTCTATGCAGTGGATATCACCTCCTTCTTTGGAAACCAAAATAATTTGCAAAGATTTATCTGAACCAATAGTTCCCATTGTGTAGATAGGTCCTAGACCATTGAGTGAGGTGCTGCAGGGTGTCCACACATTCATATTTGGATCCATAATTGCGCAAACATGTGTTCTGGAGACTGAATAAATAACATCTTATTACATGTACATGTATTACTTTTATTTAAATGTGCATAAGCTTCTGTTATAATTAGTAAGCTGCAAGTTAATTATAAAGCATCATTAAGCTCCTTGTACTCAAAAAAAGTTGGAAACTATTGCTATGGAATATTAAAAATAATATCTTACATTTATGTGGTACTTGATAGTTTTCAAATGCTTCCAACTACATAAAGTTCATCAGATGTACATCTGGAAGGAACTTAAGAAAATAATAATAGTAATTCACTTCCATAGTACTTGAAGGCTTACAAAGCTGTCCTTACAACCCTTGTTGAAGTGAAATAGGTTGTACAAGAATTGCTATCCCCATTTTATGGAAGAGAAAACTGAGACAGTTTAAGTGAATGTCAGAGCCCTTACTCAAACTCAGATTTTCAGATTCTAAGATCAAGACCAATAAATGGTGTAGTATTTAATCTGGTGATTGAAAGAAGTTAAGCACTATGAAATGTTCACATTTGCAAATATTAGGGGAAAAACTTGTGGAACTATTGAATATGTTTGTTTTAAATAGGAGAGGAATGGCCCTAATGTCAAAATACACTGTTTTAATTTTACCTCAAATCTAACTTCCTTCATTCCACTGTACTAAAACACTTCTCCTTGAGATCATTCAACTTATTTATTTCATAGATGAAGAAACTGAGACCAAGGGAGGGTAAGTAACTTACCCAGAGTCACACAGCTAATAAGGATTGGGATTTGAACCCAGGAGCCCTCATTACAAATCCTTTGCCCTTTCTAGCCTACTGTACCACATTGGAAAAACTAAGAATTGGAGAGTTGAAGCAATTTGTACAAAAGCACGCAGCTAGTAAGTGGTTGAGACAAGTCTTCTGACTCATAGTATAATGATCTTTACAGCACACCGTAGTATAGAATATCTTTTTTAGCTTTATCACCACTTTTATGTCACTGGTAGTTAATGTGTGTTTTTTTTTTATTTCAAGAATCAAATAGTAATAGCTCTCTCCATTATTTAGAAGAATTAATTCATTTTCCATAGATTCCAATCCCAGAAGTTAAAAGTATCTCATTATATGGGGAGAATCTGTTTTATTATATATAATCAACATTGGTTTTTTTTTAAATGTAAAAGTATTCCTGGAATCCCTCACTATGTCCCCCAAACAGACTAATAATAACAAGCATGCACCGTTTCTTCCCCATTTTTGCCGGTGACGCACAGTTACATAAAGTTTTCTGGTTGTGACACCAGTGTGTCAATAGAATCCTCTTTCAATCTGACTTAATCTGTTTTGTCACATTGCTCTTTGTGAATAACGCTTACTGAATGCAAAGAAGTGAGAGAATTAATGCTAAGGGTAAAACTTCTCAAATCTTTGATATACATATAGTGGAAATCTCTTTCTTTTACTTTGAATCCTGTAAGAGTTAAAAGTTTCTTGTCATTTCAGTTGTTTGATTTTTCACTTGACCAGCAGATGGAGCAATTTCAAAGTCTATTCCTTTTGAAGAATGTGGTTGTGCTAAGTATGGCTTTTAAAAATGGAGATTATAAGTGTTGGGCCATATTCCTTGCCTCAGTTCTGAGTAGATTCCCAGATGCAGTTTCACCATCACTGTTGAATATTTAGTTCTAAAGCAATGTTTAAAATAAAACCAACTACTCTTAACTTACAACCAGTAAAACAGTTATTAGGTAAATCAAGATGACAGTACTTACTGCTTGAAACATATTGAACTGAATGTAGTACATTATATTTTCATGTAACAAGGGGAAAAGAAAGTCCAAAACTCCTCAGAAAGCAAATGCTGCAGTAACCAAGTCTTTATGTTATTATCTTAAAGCAAATTCATAGAATGATAGGATCAGTGGTAGAAGGGACTTTAAAGGTTTTCAGTTCCAATCTTTTCACTTTACAAATAAGGAAACCAAGATTTAGTGAATTTTAAGTGAATTACTCTTGCTCATATGATAAAGTTGAATATTAGGAAAGGAATTTGAACCTAGATAGCCCACCTCCAAAGCTAGAATGTTCTCCACTTTGCTACTATAATTGCATTATGTTTTCAAGAAAGAAAAATAAAGTCATTCAGGAGAATGGAGAGAGGATTATAATATTTGTTTATTTTTTTAAATAAGAAATTTACAAAAGAACAAAAACTTCAGAGGGATCTCTGTGCCAGCAAAGCTTGCACACTTTAGGTTAAAACATTTAGATTTTCTATTTTGATATATAGTTGTTTAAAGAACTTGCTACTATGTGAGACACTGTGATACAAAGAAAGATACTATGGATACAAAAAAAGGCTTAAAAGCATACTCCTGCCCTCAAGGAACATATTCTAATTGGAAAAACAACATGTTAAAAAATAGATATGTACATAGTACGTAAAATGTCATATGTGAAGGGAAGACACTGGGTAGACTGGGAAAGGCATAGGCAGATGGTAGAATTTTGAGCTGATTCTTGAGGCCAGAGGCAGAGATATGGAAGCACAACATTCCAGGCATGGGACTCCACCACTGCAAAAGCACACAGTTCGGAGACGTACGTTGGAGGAAATACAAGTAGAACAGTGTAGTAGATCCGTAGAGTACAGTAAATATAAAAGAAAGGTGGAACAGGCCAGGTTATGAAAAGCTTTAAATTCTAAACAGAGGATTTTATGTTTGTTACTGAAGTAGTAGGGAGCCACTACAGTATACTTGGTGTATATATTTGGGGATGGTGACATGATGAGACCCATACTTCAGAAGAATCACCTTGGCAGCTTCGTACATGCTAAAGTGGAGTAGGGAGAGAGACTTACGGCGGAAAGATTAGGAAGAAAGTTACAGCTGTGGTCCAGGCAAGAGGTGGTGAGGGCCTGATTTAGGGTTGTGGCTGTATTAGTGGAGAAAAGGGGAGGTGTACTAGAGATTTTATGAAGGTAGAAATGAAAAGATTTAACAGGAGATTGGATATGTGTGATGAGTGAAAATGAAAACTTGAAGATGGCACCAAACTTGTATGCCTAGGAGGATGGTAGTCCACTTGAGAGTAATAAGTGAAACTCAAAACAGGGGATGTTGGAAAATAATGGGTTCTTTTCTGTATACGCTGAGTCTGAGATGCCTATAGAACCTCCATTTCAAGTTGTCCAAAAGGCCATTGGTGATGTGAGACTATAGCTTAGGTTAAGGATTATGGCTGTATAAATACATCTGGGAATCATCTTCACGAACATGATAATTGAACCCATTGGAGCTGATAAGATCACTGAGTGAGATATTGTAGAGTGAAACATAAAGAGAGCCCCTTGCTTACCTTAAATGAGAAAAGGGACTACAGAGGAAAGCAGTTATAATGCTACAAGGATAAGGAATTGATCTATGAGAAAATATTAGAAAATACGAATCTCTGTGCACTAAAAAATGGTTAAGATTAATGATTAAGGTTAAATCTAAAAACAGAAACATTGAGAAAAGAATTCTAGTTAACATGCTTCACAGATCTTGTGTGCTGTGTAAATCCTAGATATTGTTGTTGTTGTTAATAATGGAATTTAATTTTATTTGTGAATTTCCTTACCAGTGAGACACTATTCTACTGATCGATCCTAAGTTTTTAAACTCTTATAAAGGTTCGTTGCCACATTTCTTTGGAAAATTATTTTTCATTATAATGTGAAAACTTTTGTGGATTTGTTTTAATGTAAACAAAATTTGTCTTAATTATAGCCTTATTGTTAATTATCTTTACACTATCAAAAATAATTCTCTCATTTCAGTGTTTCTAGTTTTAGTGTATGGTCAGTTTTACTTATTTTTAGCCCAAAAATAGAAACATTTTCCAATCTTTTTTTCATAAATCAATTCCTTTTCTTTATATCATTCTGTTTACTCTTCTAGGTAATCCATTTTATATTTCATTTAAAATAACAAAGGGGTTATAGTACAACTACACACTTGCCAGACTAGCAAAGGAAATTTCTCATTATATTTGCAACACTCAGTCACATTGAGGTACTGTTGTGTTGCAGTATTTCTGTCTGTCTCTCTGATATGAATGAACTGAACTGACTCCAAAATTTTGGTTACCATACATCTGTTGCCAATTCTCAAGACTCTCAATCATTAGATCCTTTTAAGTAAATGAACAACTGTATCTGTAAATTCAGGATAGTCAGCTGATTAAGCAATGATCCTTGCTTTTAAAGGCTATATCTTAAGTTCCTCTATGTCACTGACAACTCTCTGAAAGATACCATCATAAACAATAAATGCCAGGATTTTGGACTGTCCCAAGTGACCCAAGAGGGATAGGTTGGAGTCTTTCAGTAGGTTTTTGCTTATTAGAAGCTTCCTTCCTAGAAACAACTTTTAATAGTTTCAAAGGTGCAGTTATTTCAGCTCCCCTTACATATCCAAAGGAATCATAAAGTCATAGAGAGCTAGAGGGCATCTAAAAAAAAATCTAGTCCAGTTACCTCATTTTACAGATAACGAAACTGAATCCTGGAGATTTTAAGTGATTTACCCAGTGTCGCACAGTAGCAGACCCAGAAAAAAATGCTGATCCCTGATGACAGATCTACCTTTATCTCCACAATGCCATACTGCCTCCTAAAGGTCTGGCCTTGGAGCTGATTGAGGAAAACTTAACATTCCATTACCTGTTTGGAGGGGTAGACTGCAAAGAGAATATGTGGCTTCATTCTTCTTAAATTAACTTGGCTTACTTTCAAGGTATCCCTTAAGGACTGTATTGGAAATTTTTTGGAAATTTCATTTGGAAATGAAGCCTATAGGATGGCCTAAGGGGCTATAGTTATAGGTTGCTAGACTATAAACTCCACAAAGTCAAGAAATGTTTATCTTCCCAGCATCTAGCACTGACTGTACTGCACGAAGTGGGCACTGTATACTTCAAGTGTTTTTTGAGTTGAACAGAAGAGGGAGATGTCCTTCTTCCCAATTGCATATAGAGTGGAAACCTATTGATTCTTAAACCAGTCTTCTGGGTCTTCTTTGTTTCTCAGCACCAAATGAAAGAATTTAAAGTTACCCAATTGAAAGAGTGCAGGGATTCAGAACCAGTGTCCCTTCTTATGAGAAGCGCTCCTCTATTTCCGTTTGTGAGAAGCACTTAGCAATTAGAAGAAATATAAAGTAATTATAATCAGTAGTAGTGACTAGGACAGGGTGACTACTTCTTCACCAAAATGTTTTGCAAATGGATTAACCCTCAGAATTAGGAATGGGTGTTGGAAGCTATCGGGAAAACTTGTCTCAAGTAGAGAAAATGTTTTTTCTTTCAATGGCTAGGTAGTCAATCATCTATTAAAACAATGAGGCAACCACTAAGAATCTGAGAGAAAGAAAGTTCAGTCAGATCAAGGTGACTAGTTTAGCTTCATCCAATCTAAGATAAAGATTCACTCAATTCTATAGTGCTTGAAATCTCCTGGACAATTTATTTAATGTGGACTTTAAGATGACCATTTAATTTATTGGATTGAGCAACCTTCAGATTTCTTTTTAACCATAACCTTAGATTAGGGAATGACTGCTTCATATCCTCATATAGCATACCTGTGTATATGAATTACATTACAATTACATTGCTCTCTGTTATAACTCAACTATTCATTTTTCCTTATCTCTAAATTCTATTCATAAGATTAGATGTCTTTCCTTCCCATTATTTATAACACTGATATATACCTCACACTTTTTCAACCCGATTCTAGAAACTATGGATAAATATTTAATTTGCTTAAACTTATTTATGATCTCTAAAACACTCTTTTCTACAGCAGTTAATATCCAACCATTTATTGTGACTGCTGTTATCTAGCAAAAAAACTGAAATAAAGTTTCCTTGTCTGTAAATATGTGTGTGTGTACCCATACACACACACACACACACACACACACACACACACACACACATCAGTTTCAATCAGCATAGTCACTAAAGTACTAAATTGTTACATTTATAATTCATTGAAAGCTCAAACATTTAGTTTTTAAAGAAATTTATTTTAAAGTATAAAGAAACAATTTTTTTGTTCTGTGATACTAAGTTGCTTCTCTTTTCCACTGTTTAAGTAATATAACATTATTTAATCTAAAAGATAAGAGAAATTGAGTGCTATGAAATATATGCATTTACAAAAACTAGATTTTCGAGAGTAAATATTTTTGTTATGATCAGGGGAAAAACTTGTGAAATCATTGAATTTGTTTAATAGAGAGGAATGATCATAATGTCAAAGAAAGTAATTCTAACTTTATCTCAAATCTTTCCTCTTTCTTCCTTTGGTGATCCTACTTTCTCTTTTGGGTAGTGGCTGGTTAGGAATTAATCTCCAGCCTTTGTGACCTGAGGACCAGAAAGCAGGGGCCAGTGAGTCCAGATTTGAAGCAGGGAACAGGACAGATAATGAGCATCTAAAGTTGTTGAACAGAGGAGCCAAAACACCTAAGATTTGAAATGAAAGTGGGGGTCTGTATTAGAGTCAGCTCACATTAGCTTCTAAGAGCTGGTGATTGTATTTTCAGAGTAAACATTTATCCTCAGAAATTAGCAAATGCTACAAAATCAGGGTTTGATTTTGGTGTTGTCTTGTTGAAGCAAGTGATAGAGAAATAATCTATTAAATTTAAAAGCTTGTTGTGCATACTATTTTTTTTTTTCAGAGAGCCACTTGTTAAACATTTTCCAACGAACACTTGAATGAAAATCAGTAGTTGGGAAGCCAGGAAATAGTCAGAAGTAGTATAATGGAATGAAGTGCTGGGAATACAAATAGAAAGACAAGACAATCCCTTCTCCTGGGGGGCTTAGGAAAGTTGAACTTTCAAAGCCTGATGATGTTTATGAGTACAGCAGCATGACAGTAGATAAGGCTTAGTTGTCTAAATGGGAAATATTCCAGTTTGGCGAATATAGATGGTAAATGAAACCAATTGATATACAAACACATCATCTTTAGTGTTGTCTTAACTGAGAAGACCACATGCTTTTCCGACAGTGAACCATTTGTCAGTGCCAAGGATTTTGGTGTCTAGAACATTCATTTCTAGTCCCTTAGTAGATGTAGCTACTAAAGAGGTGGGGGCTACAGTACCAGAAGAAATGGGTCTGCCCGGGTCTCAAAAGAGTATGTTCCCTTGAATAATGCAGACAGGTTGGCTGGAAGCAGGCCTTAGGATTGCAACTAGTCTTAGGGTACCTCCACCAGAGTCTGAAGAGAAGTAGTGATCATAGTGGCAATGGTTTTAAATGTCTTGCCCATCCCTCCTCTTGTCGGTCAGTACCTTAACAAATGCTTTTGGCCAACCCTCACCTTGGAAAGTGCATTAGATAAGCAGGATCTAGGTTTAGAGCTGGAAGAACTCTTAGAGGTCATCTAGTCTAACCTCATCTTAAAGATGAGGAAACTGAGGTAAGAGAAGTTGTGACTTGCTCTTTGCAGTGGACAGCTAGATGGTGCAGAGGATAGAATGTCTATCTTAGAGTCAGGAAAATCTGAGTTCATATTTGGCCTCAGACACTTACTAGCTGTGTGACCTTGGGCAAGTCATTTAACGCTGTTTGCCTCAGTTTCCACATCTGTAAAATGAGCTGGAAAAAGAAATGGCAAATCACCCCAGTATCTTTGCCAAGAAAACCCTAAATGGGACTGAAGAGCTGGACACAACTGAAATGACTGAGTAGCAACAAAGTGACAAAGCCAGAATTTGAACTGGTCTGCTAAGCCTCTAAATCTGTCATTCATTGCACTTTGCTGTACTACCTTCTGATTTCAAATCTTTTCTTGAGCCCAATATATCTTGAAGCTTTACCTCTCTAAGTTTCAGTTTCTTCATCTACAGAACGCAGATATTTCTACCTATTTCAGATTAGCATCATAAATCTAGAGCAGTTCTACTCCAACTTTACAGATCAGAAAATTACAACACAAAAAGGTTAAATGATGTGTACAAACTAACCCAGATATTAAGTGGAAGAGTCAAGATTCCAACCTAGGAGCTCTGATTCCAGGTCTAGTACTCTTCACTGACCTACCTGTACTTCTTGTGATAAAAGTATCTTTTCAGTTTTAAAGTGCTGAGAGATACGAGTTGTTATTGTTAAGGGTACAGGACTTCTCCAGGGGTCATGAGAAGGAAGAAAGATTTTTACATGACATGAAACTTTCTATTGTTTCCCTCCAATTTGCCTTCCATTTACATGGCCTTGAGGTCAGCTACTGCACTGATGGTAAGTAAATTCTTCAATTTGAAAAGGCTACAAGCTAAGACCAAAGTAGAGGGAGTGTTTAGTGCATGATTTTCTGTTTACAGATGATTGTGCACTCAATGCAGCCTGTGTGAAGCTGAGATTCAACTAAGTATGACTGGATTATCTGCTACCTGTGCTAATTTTGGCCAGACAAATAACACCAAGAAAACACAGGTGCTTCATCAGCCACCACCACGCCATCCATATATGGAACCATCAGATACAACAAATGGAGAAGTTTTGAATGCTGTGGCTAAGTTTACTTACCTTGGTAGTGTACTTTCCAGGGATATACATATTGATAATGAGATGGACACATGCGTTGCCAGAACTAGCTCAGTGTTTGGGAGGCTCCAAAGGAAAGTATGGGAGAGAAGAGGTAGTAGACTGACTACCAAACTGAAGGTCTACAGAACCATTGTGCTGACCTCATTGTTGTATTCCTGTGAAACGTGGGCAATCTGCTAGCACCATGCTAGGAAACTAAATCGCTTCCATTTGAATTGTTTTAGGAAGATTCTGAAGATCTCCTGGCAGGATAAGTTACCAGACAGTGAAGTCCTTACTTGAGCTAAACTGCCAAGCATTCAAACTGTGTTTCAGAGAGTACAACTCCAATGAGCTGGCCACGTTGTTCTAATGCAAAACATATGCTTGCCAAAAAAGACTATTTTATGGAGAACTCATACAGGGCAAGGGATCACATGATGGTCAGAAGAAAGGATACAAGGAGACTCAAGGTCTCTTTCTAGAACTTTGGAATTAATTGTGTGGCATGGGCAACACTGGCACAGGACAGCTCAACATGGCGTGCCCACGTCAGAGAAGTGCTCTATGAGCTCTCTATGAGCAAAGCAGAACTGAAACAGCTCAAAGAAAACACACAACGCGCAAATTTAGACTATCCACACCAAATTTTCACGTAGACTATTTGTACCAAATCTGTGGTAGAGCAATCCAAGCTCCTATTGGTCTGATCAGCCACAGTCAGACACTGTGAAACTTGATTTTATCATAGTAATGTTATTTTGGTCCTCTTGGAGAAAAAAGGAAAACAACCAACCAACTTTGTGTGTACATAGTTACTGGCATATTTTCTGTCCCCATTAGAATGTGAACTCTTTAAGGGCCCTTCTTTTTTTTTTTTCCTCTGTGTATCCTCAGCCTTTAGCAGAGTCTGTGGCACCTAGTCAGTTCTTAATAAATGTTGTTGACTCCTAGAGATTTAGTTGTGCTCTCACCAGCTTTGCTTACCATCTCAAAGGTGATAAATTTTGGGGAAAGAGTAGCTACATTATCCTGACTGTCACTGTGTTTTTTAGGAGGCTCCTTCCCCACCTTTTTTATTGCCTTTAATTTCTCCTATCCTTTAAAAATGGTCATCAAGACTTAGTACTCTTCCCTCTGCTTTTATCCCTCTGTACTCTGTCCTTCAGTTTTCTTCTACTTTCACAGATTCAATTCACTACCTCTCTAGCCCTGACATCTTTTCTCTAATAGGAAACAAAATTGGGTCATGCCAACATGATCAAAATAGCAGTACTACCTAGCAGTTACAAAGAACTAAACAAAATAATTTTTTAAATGATTTGAAAAAATAAATATTTGAAAAAAATAAAAGGCCTGGTATCTCAAAGG
>CM053770.1:377445353-377475395 GCA_028658325.1 Potorous gilbertii | reverse complement strand
AATGGTAAAAAAGACAGAGGAGTGAAAGAGAACTACTTAACCTACAAAACATATGATCACATAAAGCAATTATTACTAAAACTATTTGGTATTAGTTTTTTAAAAAGAAATAATAGGGTACCATAGACTGAGTTTGGGATCAAAGGATCTTAGTTCAAAACCTGACTGGGCTATTCCCATGGAGATTTGAAATAAGTCACTTAATTTCTTTGGTCCTCAGTTTCTTTAACAGTAAAATGTGGAGATTGGATTAGATGATCTCTAAGTTATCTTCTTGTTGTAAACCGGTGATTGTACTATATGAAACTAAAAAGGAAAAAAATGAAACAGGCTAACATAAATAAGAACCAGAAGCAAGTGAATGTGGTGTCCCAAGTGTTCAGTAAACTCAAGAACTCAAACTACTTACAAAAAGACTCCCTACTGAATAATACCCACTGGAAATCTGGTAGGAGGGGAAGACTGGAAGAAATGGTAGAACCAAGGCTATGGAATGTTGCAGATATCATGAGACACCATATATCATTGGATTTTTCTTGGTTACAAGGAAAAGTTTCTCTATTGAACTAACATAGTGTAAAATGCCTGATC
Organism: Potorous gilbertii; assembly: GCA_028658325.1. Classification (NCBI taxonomy): domain Eukaryota; kingdom Metazoa; phylum Chordata; class Mammalia; order Diprotodontia; family Potoroidae; genus Potorous; species Potorous gilbertii. The sequence continues at coordinate 377,474,804 of CM053770.1, read as the reverse complement.
TAAAAACAACAGATGTCAATAATGCTAACTTTTTTTATTTTAAAAAACTTAAGGATACTTATTATGCCTTAAACTTCCCCAAAGAATTATTGCTATTTGATACATGCTGTGCTAAAGCTATAGATACGTAAATATAGGGAGTATGTTAAATATCTTTATAATTTCTTGAAAAAATGATGTCTAAGTTGTTTCTCTGTGCTTTTCAGGTAGTCTAATAATTCTTAAATTATCTCTCCTGGATCTAGTTTTCCAGGTCATTCGTTTTTCTGAGGAGATATTTCACATTTTCTTCTATTTTCTCATTCTTTTGACTTTGTTTTATTTTTTCTTAATGTCTCAGACATTAGCTTCCATTTGCCCAATTCTAATTTGTAAGGAATTATTTTCTTGAGTGAACTTTTATATCTCTTTTAACATTCAGCCATTTCTGCTTTTTAAGGAGTTATTCATCAGTGATATTTTTTACCTCCTTTATCAGCTGTTATGCAATGGTAGATCTATGACTTTTTTTTTATTTTGAAAATAATTTTTTATCGCTTCCAGGAAGTTTTGTTGGATTTTTGTCTACTTCACATCATTTTTTTCTTTGAAGTTTTGCTTGTGGCTGTTTTGACATCGTTGTCTTCTTCTGAATTTGTGTCTTTCCCTTCCCTGTCACTTATAGTAGCTGATATGGCAGGTTCTTTTTTTGTTTGCCTATTTTTCCAATCTGTTTCTTTACTTTGAACTTCCTATTAATATAGGACTCTGTTCCCAGGAAGGGAATGGGGGCACTTCCAAGCTTCAGGCTTTTTTGTACTGCTCTTTTCAAAGCTAGTTCTGAGAGTTTATAATTCTTCATTTACTTCCAAGGTGGTGTGATTCAAGGAGAGTTGTGGTCACTGATCTCCTAGTCTATACTCTGGTCTTTACCCAGGAAGGGTCCCTGATTTCTTACCAGTGCAAGTGAAGCTCCCTCGTGACCGAAAATACTTCTCTCCATCGTTCAGCTGTGCCATGGAAGTGGGTATAGACAGTGGAGCTGCCAAACCGCATCTGATATTGTGCCAAGTGTTAGTACAGGGATCCCTTGTAATCTTCTAACCAAATCTCCCCAATATCCTTACCATCCATGTGGCTTGTGACCTCTGAAAATTGCTGCTGCTGCTTTTGCTGAAGCTGTTACCACCCCTATGTCACAGATCTCTCCTTCTGACCTATATTGTCTTAGGCTGGAAGAATGTTTCATCCTGACCTTTAATTAGCTCTGCCACTCCAGAATTCAATTGAAGTATTCTATTTAAGTTGTTTAGGGGGTAATGCTGGGAGAACTGTGCTATAGTGTTTCCTCTACCCCACCATCTTGGCAGCAATGCCAGCAAACTATCTGGAATTAAGTAAGTTATAGTTGTGGTGGTTAGATATATTTTATACATTTTATATGTTCAGTGCCCTATGGGCTATTCATTTGTACAAGTGATACCCTCTCCCCTTTATTGTCCCATTCCCAGCAGTCCTTCAGAATGAACCAGTTAGCTTTTTTTATGTGATTGGTTAGCAGACTAAAAAGCTATAGTCCTATATCAACCAGGAAAGGTTAAGATTTGTCACTGATTTCATAAGAGATAAATTGCACCATTTTTCACTGGGACCTTACCATCTTTCAGCAAAAATCTGAAAATATGATTGTGCTCATCTTGTTTCACAGCTAAACTCGTGACTTTTTAATTCAGTCAGTTTAATTACTCTACATTTATGAGTCCAGAACCAGAATGTAATTCAAAATCTATTTCTTGCAGACTATCACTTCCCTGAGTTCATCATTTATGAGAAAATTTTTAAAAACTTCTTTTCCATGTATGTAAAAGTAAGCTTTTGCTGACAAATACAAACATTCCTGATTTGCTATGCATTTCTTTTGTTGCTTCTTTTTGATGGGAACTCTTGTTTGCTTTTTTCAAAGCATAAGTGAAAGATGCTTCTGCTATAGCTTCTCAGTGTGCCCTTCAGTACAGCTAACATTTTTGAGGCTTGCAAGATTGTCACATTCTTGGATTTGTAATGCTCTGTTAACTTGATAAATATGATTAAGAATTCAATTCCAGGTTACCAGCGTACACAAAAATTGAAAATCTTTTTGGACAACAGAAATTGTTTCTAGATTTGCCAACATATTTGCAATAGTTTCATTCAGCACCTTCAACACTGGCTATTTATGACAACAGCACTTTAATAGTGGTTACTTCAGAACACAAGTTTTTCTGAGAAAACTTTAAGACTTTTCTGTAATGTGTTAATATCTCCCATTGGAAATATGAAACATCTTCTCACTATTCCAAAATTACAAAGACCAAAAGAAACTACTTTATATCAGGTAGATGAAGGCTTAATGCTATAATTGGCACAAATGCGACAAATTAATTTTTCTGGAGAGTACTTGCTTACATCCCATTATGTTTACTTGTCTGATTTGCTTTGGTGTTATTGCCTTGCCTTATTTAATTTTTTACACGTATTCCCTCCGGTAGTCATTTATGAAGCACCCATGCTGCCTATTCACTTTCATAGTCTTCTCATATGCATGAATGATGTCTTTAAGTTTTGAAAACCCTTGCATCAATATCCTTGATGTATTTAATTGTTCGACTTATTTCAGCATGGCATAGTAAAATAGTGAAAATTATTTTTCTTTATTAACTTTAGAAATCACTTCATACTTGATTGGCCAACAAAACAATACGTACTGTTTTATATTCTATTAGATTGTTAGTTTACAGAAATTTTGTTTTCTAACTATTCCTTTTGATTTAGCACTTCCTATTTTCACAACTGTAGAAGTTTGTAACAGAAACAATATTCGTTATTTGACAACTAGAAGTAAAAAAATTCATTATGATACAGGACAGTTTGCAGAAGTATTTGCAACTGCTTTTTCTGTTTTGAGCAAGGTTCAATTGAGAACTCTTTAAAGCCTCTTTTCCTTCTTTACTGTGTGCCTTCAAAGATGTTACTGCCCATTTGTGTTTTTTAAACTTTATTGTAAGAACTTGGAGGCATGCGAAGGAAGTGAATACCTATTTGCTATGCAGTGTAGTGTTTGGTATTTGTTCTTTCCTGATTACCTTCCTGCAACCAAAAAAAATTATCTTGTATATATTTTGTGTATTCTTATTTGTATATATGTTATCTTGTTTTGAAATAAAATCTAAAATCCTTTAGGTCAGGAATTGTTTGATTTTTGTCTGTTTGTATCCCCAATACCTATCACAATTTCAGACACGGAATTTGCTTAATAAATACTTATTGATTAATATAAAATAATATTTAAAAGTGTTTCTTATTGCATCCCACTTCTTATTGCACCTTAGATAGCTAGCTACCTATTGCTCTTAATCCTAGAAGAGAGGAAGGAAAATAGCATGTGTTAGTAATCTTAGTGAAACCTTCATAACTATTTTCCTCAGTTATAGTATTTTTGTCTTCCACTATACTTGTTTATATGAAGGACTGAAATCTTTGTCTTCTTAAAAATTTCTCCTTTCTTAGTTATGTTTTAGGTGCCAAGAAATTTTCATCCACTGGTGTCCTTAGCTTAACTGATGCTTATCAGTTTTACAACCTACTCTCTGAGGTAGATTGCCTTATGAAAAGCTTGGGAGCAAAAAATTATTCCTATCGAACTTCTGTTTTTAAATAGTGTTTCTTTTATGGTATACAGTATGGAAACAAAATTTAACAGGGTTTCCAAACAGTGTTAAAGTCTTTTGTTTTGGGAGGTTTTAATTCATATACTTACACTTGTGATGAGCATGTTCACTACCTATTTAGTGTCAGGGAAATTCACTTTTACCATACAGGAGTTTATTAAATGATTATTTATTTATATTATTTATTAAATGATTTTCTGGTCCACAGCATAATTTCTGTAAAGCTTTTTGCAAGAAAAGTTCTTTCCAGTGTGGTTGAATCCTCCATCAGCTTTCCCTCTCAATGAAGACTAAAAATCATTTGTTAAAGGATGAACCCTTAACTGATGTGACTAGAATGATAGATGCCCAGCTCTGAGGACATGTTATAAGTCCAGCTTCTTTAATCTTCTCTGTGCAGAGAAAAGTAGGTGTGCCCCAGCCCCATGTTTGGATTTTTTTCTGAGTTTGTTTCCACTATCAGAGAAAAGTATGTAGTGATGGTATTTATTACAGTAGTATTATTCACACCATCTGCATTTTATTTTAACATTATATTGTCCTGGAAAAAAAGAACTTCACTTATTTCATAAACAATGTTTTCCAGCTGACAAACTAATAGAATACAAACTTGCGTTGGAACATTTGATTATTTTACAAAGTTAAAGTTAACTCTGCTATGAGGACCAACAAATTCCAAATGTCACTCTTCTTAGGCACCCTTTTACCCTACCCTGTTGTATTCATTGTTTTTTATGTAATTCAAAGGCAGAATGCAGTTCCAGTCAAAGCATTATAATCTTAAGGTTACAACTTTTCATTAGACAGTGTTACTGTTATCCTCAAGTGCCTATTTCATTTTGATAGCTGTAGGTCCCATACCAGCTATGAAGATATTTTATGTGAAACAATGCCAGCACATTTGAAAAATAAAAACCAAATATGTGTCATCATCAGTAGGTGACCCATTCCATAAGTAAAACATTTTGTGAAGTCAGGAGCTGAGCTGGTAATCCTTCACTTTGACATCCTCAAATCCTCACTTGGACTTAGGATTTCAAATACTCCTCAATTTTTTTTAGGCAGTGAATTGGAGGGGGAAAGAAAATAGAGTAAATTAATAAAACATTAAAACATTCAGTTAGTACTACTACAGTGGGAGGAGAGTAAAGGAGTGTGGGAAAATGGCAGATGGAGTCACAGTGATGAGAATATAAGTAACAGTGTTGTGGGATCTTACATTTAATTAGTATGTTTTGATTAAAAGAGGCAAGCCATATTTACCTTACATAGATTACCATTTTATCAGTAATTGGAATAGAAAAAAAAATAATGCTGAACCCTAAAGCTAAACAATATAATTTTATCATTGCCCTTGGTTTCTTCTGTATTTATGTTATGATCCTTCTAATACCTTTGCTTCTGATTTACTTAATCTTCCAAACTCTTAATTAACTCTTAACTAATGTCCACTCTCTTTCAGACACCTACATAGGTAATCATTCCTTAGACCTCTTATTATAACCCAGAGTTACCTAACTTCCCATATCTGGAACTCTGAAATTCACCTTTCTTTCTCCAGGCTCCTGTCCTTCTACCTCTGCCATACTATCTTTTTTTTTTCCAGAAGTATTTTTTTCATCTTCATCACAACTTTAACTCCCATGATACTCTGCTATTCTCATAGGTCATCACTTTTCTTATGCCTTCTGGTGATTTCTTTTAGTCTTGATATTGTGGTCAGCCATTTCAATAACACACTCTCCCTTTCCCTTGAATTCTTCCCTTTTAACCTTTGACTGTTCTTGCCTTCTTAATCTCCAATCCTAGATAATGCCTAATATCTAGTTTCATTACTCCTGCCCTCTAGAGACCAAGTTCTGTTCAAGAAAATCAGAAAATTATACTTCCTGTGGCCACTACAAATGTCTGTTGTCTAATATCATTTGGGCCTTTACTGTTCCGTGACAATTCTTTTATCATATTAACCCCTTGCTATATTTTCTACAACAGCTTCTCTTCTCTAAAGTTTCCAACTCTCCCCCTGCCATGCCCCACTTTCCACCCTCCAGCAACTAACCCCATCTCCTATAATACCCAGAAGGTTAATCATGAGCTCTCCCATCTCTCTTCCACACCATATTGTGTCCTCACTCACCCATGCTTTGCTCCAATCTCAGAGTGGGGAACTCTCCCTCGACCCTTTTCCCTGCCACTGTTTCTATCCATTCTTTACTTGTTCATCTCTCTGTCTACCTCTTTACTGGCTCCTTCTGTCCTTTCCATCTTCTGAGCATAATGGCCCCCCCCAAAGCACTATTCTTTCTCTATAAGTCTAGTATATAAATAGGTCAACAAAGAACTTTCCTCACTATAACCCTTGCATTGGCAATGCCTTTGTTACTATCCATATTTTACAGATAAGGGAATTAATGCTTAAAGAAGGACTTTCCAAGTCTCATACAGCTATTAACCTGGGACTCAAATTCAGGTTATCTGATTCTAAGACCCATGTCTTTTCTACTCTACCATACTTTCTCTAACCATTGGACATTTCATCCGTTTCCATGGTTTAAACTTACCCATTAGATTTTTCTATTTGTATGGACCCACTAGTATATCAGACTCTTTAACATTCAAATCAGAACTCACAGTTTTCTCTCTTAAACCTGGCCTTTCCCTAAATTCTCATTTTCTTTAATGGCACCACCATCCTCCCAGGCTCATGATCTTGGTGTCCCATTTGACTTTTCTTTTCATTATCCCTAACTTCTCAAATCCTAACAGTTGCCCAGTCCTATGAGTTTTGCTTCCATGATATCTCCCCTCCCTGCACTCACACTGCTATTGCCCTTTTCCCCCTTGTCTCTGGTTACTCACATTTATAACCTCTTAACTGCTCTTCCTGTCTCCAGTCTTTCACTTCTCTAATCCATCTTTTGCCATATTTCCTAAGCAGTCTTCTTAATGCGTTGCTCTATTCATCTCATTTCTTTACAAACAAATAAACAAAAAGCATAAAGGGCTCCCCAATGCTTGCCAAGTAAAAAACAAAAAGAAACCTCCCAAACATTGTGTTCAATTACTTCTACAATCTGGTTCCAACCTACCTATCCAGCATCATTCTGTCCTATTCACCTTCATGTTCTGTATATTGTAACTTCTGTAGGACTTCTGTTGGCAGTGCACTTTCCAGGGATGTCCACGTAGATGATGAGGTTGACACACACATTGCTAGAGCTAGCTCAGCATTTGAGAGTCTTCAAAATAAAGCATGGGAGCAAAGGTGTTAGGCTGCATACACATTGAAGGTCTACCGAGCTGTTGTGCTGACTTCATTGTGATATGCCTGTGAAACCTGGACACCCTACCAGTGCTATGCCAGGAAATTGAACCACTCCTATTTGAATTGTCTTACTTGCCAAGATAAGGCACCAGACACTGAGAGCCTCTGTCGAGCTGAACCTGCCAAGCATTCAAACTCTATTGCAGAGAGCACAATTCTGATGGGCTAACTACATAGCTCAATTGTCAAATATATGTTTACCTGAAAAAACTATTTTACAAAGAACTCACACAAAGCATGTACACTCATGGAGGTCAAAAGAAACAGTAGGACACTCTCAAGGTTTCTCTGAAGAACTTGAGTATCAATTGTGAGATATGAGAGACATTGACACAGAACCTCCCAGCATGATATGCCCATATCAAAGAAAGCATTGTGCTCTAAGAGCAAAGCAGAATCACATGAGATGAGCAAATTCTAGAGACATCTCTGTCCCAAATGTTTAAATGGACTGTTGGTGCCCAATCTGTGGTAGAGCCTTCTAAGTTCCTATTGGACAATCGGCTACACCTGGACACACTATACCTTGACCCCAACATCATGATGTCATTGGTCCTCTTCAAGTATGAAGAATATGCTATAACACTCTACCTTGTATGAGTTATTTATATATGTCTTAACACCGTTTCTTCATACTTAATCAACATTTTTTTGAATTCATGACTTCAATGCCAGTGACTCAGTCTTTATCCCCAGGCCTGTCTTGAGCTCTGCTTCTGAAATTCCAACTGCTCCTTAGATAACTTCACCTACATGTGCTGTCAGCACCTCAAATTCAGAACATGCAAGGCCAAACCCATCATATTCCCTGCCAAATCTGCCCCTCCTCCTAATTCTCATAGAGAATTTCTATTTTTGGAGACACCGTTTCCCCGGGGGGCCGAGCTCAAAATTCAAAACCATCTTTTACTCTTCCTCACTCTGCACTGTCTCTGAAATATCTCTAACAGCTTTCTCCTTTCACTCTCATTATCCTAGTTTGGGCCTTCCTTTCCTCCCCTGAACTCTTACAATACTTATGTTTCCTAACCCATTTCACTACTTCTAGTACTTTGCTTTTCCAGTTCTTCTCATATGCCATTTTCCCAGTGCACATGTGTGCTCCCATCACACGTGCACTCAGAAAACACTGGAGTGAGTTTCCACTGCCCATCAGGTAAGATGCAAAATATTTATTCCGAAATTCAGAATGTATCACAATCTGACCCCAAGCTACCTTGACTATTTATTTTATGGTATTCCCTTTATACACCTTATAAACATTTCAGACACAATGTTCCCCATTTTCACCCTGCCCTGTCCTGCCTCCATGCCTTTGTTCATGCAACCCCCCCCCCACCTCATTCCTTGAACAGACTTCCCCAAATACCATCTTCACCTGTTGCAGTCTTTCTGTGTAAAGGTTCAGCCTAGGTTCTACCTTTGCCATAATGCATTCCCTGATCCCTGATCTAAGTGATCTTTCCTCCTTGAATCTCTTAAGATGACTCCTTTTGGCATTTTCTTTGTGCATAATCATTTTCTCACTTGCATTTCAGTTATACATCTGACATTTGATTGTAAGCCCCTAAAAAAAGCAGTGACTGCCTTTTTCTTAACTTTGAACTTTTTCATGTAGTAGATGTATAGTAAATCTGTATTCCTTTTAATAAATGTGTAGTGAACTGGTAACCTAGAAGATATTTTAGAATCTTTCCTGCATTGCCATAAGGTCGTAACTATGTACATGAGTTAATTTATTATAGATACGTAAAGGTGTCTATTAATAGAAAACTCCACTTAAAAGAATACCAGATAAATCCAGTACTATATCTTAATTATTTCCTGTTTAGAGATGAATGCAGTTCATGAACATCCACAACATTAAAATCTTAAGAATCTTTTACAAACGAAAATTAAATGAGACAAAAGCTCACAATTCTCAATCTTAGCACTTGGTTGCAAGCTTTTCTACATATTGGTAGTTGCTGTCACTGTGCATAAATATAATGTATGCTTGTCATCTAGAGACTTCATTTCAAGTTAAAAAATTCCATATGAATGTTAAATTTCATAGCTATATTTAAGAACTCCTAAACATGTTCTTTGGTTTTTTTTCCCATTATTTAAAGTACTAAGGAAATACAAATTGAAGACTAGAGTGGATAATGAATTAATTTAGTTCCTTCTATTTGGTTGTTCTGTTATTGAATATACATTACATATATGTATCACAGATGTACACATATGTGTACATATGTATGAACATAAGTATAAATGTATATGTATGTATACACATGTGTATATGCACACATATGTGCATATACATATGTATGTATATATTCTTCTCTCTAAGATGTTACGGAGTTTTGAATATTACTTTAGCCATAAGAATGCATGTTTGCTTTTTCTTGATTCACACAGAGCAGATGGATGCTTGACTGCCTGCTAATCCACAGCTGGAATGGTTTCAGCAGTTTCCACGTTGCTGGGTTAGAGTGGCTTTTCTAGTGGACTGAGAGGGCAGCAAAAGAGGGATATCATTATTCATCAGTATCCCAGTGGGATCGCTGCCAGCAGAGATTAATTTTTTCTGTTATGCTTGTAAAACAAGCTCAGGTGGAGTCTCTAATCCTCAGGGCACGGGTGGCAGATCAAGGAAGATGCTACAAAGCTAGTTAATTTTCTGATTCTAGGGGAAACAGAAGCTCTGTTAGATGTATAAATACATGATTGCAAATTTAAGTAGCTCAAATCCAAATGGGATCTTCCCAGACATCTGGTACTAAAAATCTCTATTTTTCTTTGTTGTCTTTAAATAGAACTTCTTCAAAGTTTATCCTGGAGCCAAAATATTGATATTACCAAACTATTGATAATTGTTTTCTAATCAATTTTAGAAAATTGTGTTCTAGCACTTTAAAAATATTTTTGTTTAAATACTTTTGAGCAGAAAATTTAAAAATAGATGTTGCTGAAAAATATAGTAAAATCATGTGATCTGAGAAGAACTGCTAAGTTTATATTCATTTACTTAAGTATATTATCTGAAGGGTAAGGCATCATGTCTTACTCTAGAAAAGATTGTTGGATTTTCCCCTGTGTATACCATGTATTTCTTTAGTGATTTTTCTCTCTACTGTTTCAATTCATGATTTTCACGTAACACTCTTATTTTACTACATACAGTCCATTTTGGAGCACTAATTACTTGTAACATTGATTTTAAATAATCTTACCAGAATCTATATAAGTAATGAGTATTGACCCCATTATAAGAATGGCAAAGTCTATCAGTACATTCATTGTTTGTTACATTTTGAGAGCTTTTTCATAGCCTGGAGAACGTTCCTTTGAATATTTCAGCATTGTCAGGTCATCCTTTGAGGGCAGATTTTACTTTTGAAAACAGTAAAAAGTCATTTAAAACAGATCTGTTGATGATCCTGATCATTCCCATTTCTGTTTTGTTAGGTTTTTTTAATGTGTAATTATAAATTAATGAGAGTGGTTTAGTTGGGTGCCTGTAAACTGATTCTGAAGGAGATTCCAAAAGAGAAGTTCCAAAAATGTTTTAAGCAATAACAGGATCATTGGATTAAATATGTAGTTTCCCAAGGTGACCACTCGGAAGGATTGTATTTGTTTGAATATGTCAAGGTCTGATGTCTAAAGGTTGTGCCTCAAATAGAAAATTCTTTTGATCACATATTATCGTTTTGTGGTTCAACTGACTTGGATATTGTGATCCAGTCAATACCCTACGTTGTCTTGGTGGGTGTCTTAATTTACTTTCATTCTCATTTCTGCCATTACACTGAGAAAACTGTTAACTGGCCGATCTTACAGGCATGTCATAATTTTAGAAAATGAGAGAGTCCACTGGTTGCCCCCACATAACCTCCATCCTGAAGTCGATGCCTAGGATTCTTCTGTTTATATCCCAGCACTTTAGCTTAAGGCTTTAACACCTGCTAAAATCTAAGATACCCCTGAGAGAAGCAATGCTTTAAGGTTATTGAGGTGTCTTTCACATTCAGGGGTCAATGTCCAGAAGGTAAGTAATAATTAAAGGAAAGGGTAAGGAGAGGTGTCAAGGAAAATCCCTTGTGTGCCTCACAATTTTGCCTGTGATCTGTTTAGTTAATCTTTCTAATTTAGCTAAGAGGCATTTGTGAAAGCATCTGTGTTTTAAGTGCTAAAGAAGAAATAAATATATGATATAGTCCTACCTGCCCTCAAGGAGCCTGTACTCAAATAAGAAGGGAAATGTGATGTGTTCACAGATCTCTCTGACATAGAATAGAGTATGATCAGTGCAAAAGGAGAATACTTTCAGCTGAACAGATCAGGAAGCTTGTAATGGCAAGTAAAATAGAATGGAGGCCTGTGCCTTTTATTAATGAGTCACTAGTGCTCAAGGGATTTGATGCCCTCTGGCTCTAAAATGTGTATAAAGACTCCGAGATGTGAGTTTTACTTTGGGACTCACTAACTGGAAGTGTTTGTTTGGCCAGGTGAAGACTCTGGGAAGCCGCTAAGGAGCTCCTGAGCTTTGAGAACCCAGATGTTGTACTTCCCTCTCTGGTAACTGTGGTCAGACAATTGGGGTCCAATTGTCTGTTGAATTCAGGCAGAGGAAGTCTATTGACTTTTAATTTCCCTGTATTTTCTTTGAAGTTCAGGGTTTTAAACCCCACCCCACCCCAATCCCCCCCACGTCATTCACCCCTTCAGCTTTATTAAAGTGATTTTTAACCCCTCAAAAGTTGTCTTTCCTTTTATGAATGCAGATCTAAGAATCTGTGATTAGCAGCACACCCCTCCCCGTGTATGTTGGGGTGCTTACTGATGCAGAAGTCAACATGGAGAGAAAGCAAATAGTCTACGTGAGGCATGTGATTCTACATAAGCAAAGCCATGGCAGCCGAAGAAAGACAAGATTCGAACAAGGAACTGTGAATATTCTAGATAATCCAAATCAGAGAATGCTTAAAGAGAGGTTTTATGAAATGAATCTGCTTATTTACAGAAGCACCTAGCAGATGTAGTAGATAGTATTGAACTGGTAGTCAGGAAGACCTGAGTTCAAATGTGGTCTCAGACATTTACTTGCCTCAGTTTCCTCAACTATAAAATAGAGACAGTGATAGCACCCACCTCACAGAGTTGTTGGGAAGATCAAGCACAGAGCCTAGCACATATCAGACATTTCAATGTTTCTTCCTTTCCTTTTCTTTTCCTTCTCTTTCTACATTTTGGAGAGGAGTTTGCATTTTAATAGAGTGAAATTATCCAAACTCGGCATTAATTTTTCTTGACTGGTTATTTGCTATAACTTTTTTGTTAATAATTTAATTGTTAATACAACAATGCAAAGGACAGATCATTTTAAAAAGGAAAATGACTAGAAACTAACAACAGTCCACAAAAGAAATAATAAGGGTCTGAATTTATGGCAGTTACAGCAGAAGTGGAACATAGGGAATTGGGTGCAAAGCATATTGCAGAAATAGAATCAACAGGAACAAGCAGCTTATTCTATCTGGGGGTTAAGGGAAGAGTCAAAAATAGTTCACAAGTTTGGAGCCTGATTGTTCGTAATGCCTCACTATTCATGAGTTCACAAGTCTTTAGATGTTCACAATTTTCATCTCAACTCCATTGCTACCAATCATTTGATTCTAAACTGATTTGAAAGGGCATATCAGTAGACACTTAGCTGTTTAAGACAGTTAAATGACTAACAGCCCCCACTGCCATTCATCTTAAAGTGAAATGCCTTGTATTGAAATCCATCATAACATCTTGGCATTCCTAACCTCAGACAAATTTCATTTTCTAGTAGACAGGCTTTTATAACTCAAACAAAATGATTAAACTTTTTTCTCATATTTGATAGGTAAATTGGACATTTAAAAGTTATAAAATATCAAAAGAATGAAAATAGGCAAGAAATTAAAGTGTATGTTAATGTTTTAGTAGATTTAGCTAGTCTCTACTTTTTCTTTATAAACCAAAAGAATATGACAGAAAAACCTTCATTAAGTGTTTTCATTAAGACTTTTAGAAAGTTTCAGCTTGTCATCTTCTAGTCTGTACATAGATTATTTGATTCAGAAGAACCAAGAGGTATTTTTAAATGTTGTTAACTTGGTTTTGTTTTGCGTTACCAAACTGGATCAGTATTGTCAATTTATAATTGCTCTTAAGAAAATAACCCAAGCCTTTGACTACTACTCCTGTGCTAGCAAGATTTACCTTTTTTCCCCCCTTATATCTTTAGTATCCTGATCTGGGCAATAGAAATGTCATCAATATCATTTAGGCATTTGAGATGACTTTATGATACCCAGTCACCTTTAGGAGGCTTGTGAGTAATGCTTACAGCGTGCTATAGTGTTTTTCTTTAAAATTGCTTCAAAGATACTGATATTAGCAGAATATTTGCCTATAGGGACAGTGATGTATTTATGAGTAATAAAAATCTAAAAGCACATTTTATTCCAGTGAACAGTAGTAGCCCTCAGATATCATTTTCAATACTTTCCGGTTTTTAACTTCAACATTCAACTCAAGCTAGTTAGAGGACTTGTCATGCTTAATACTCAGACTTGAAGACTTTTGAAGCTGTTTTTATACTTGCAGGGACATGTCCTCCCAGTTCCCAAGCTATCAGAATGCTATATTAACTCTTTCAGGCCAGTGAGAAATGAACTAATTGTAGGAGACGAGTTTAATGGCTTTCTTTAAAAAGAAAAAAAAGTATTTTTTTTCTTTAACAAAAAAGGAAAAAGTATTTTTTTTCTTTAACAAAGAAAATTTCTAGAATGTAAGTGTAATGAGCTGGAGAAGGAAATAGCAAACCCCTCCAGTATCTTTGCCAAGAAAACCCCAAATGGGGTCACAGAGTCAGACTCAACTGAAAGTATTCAACAACAACTTAACATATTTGGAAGATACATTGCTCCATGAGCTTTCAGCTCAATTAAGTAAGATTCCAATGTCATATTGTGACAAAGCAATCAAACTTTAAGATGAAAAGGAAAATAGAAAAAGGATAGTATAAAATGAATGACAGATTTTCACTAGCTTTCTAAAATAATTAGAAAGTAAGAGTTAAATTTGACATGCTTTCATTTTTTATGGTGGATTATAAATTAATTAACAGATACCTGCTGTGTCGTTACACATAGCCTATTGCATTTCCCTAGGTGCTGGGAATGGGACAAGCAAGAGGCAGGAGACTTAGAATTTAAAGGTAGTTATTCTTTGCTCTGGGATGGAGGTTTTGGTGGGGAAAGAGATCAGAAGCTAGAGATAAATGAATTGTAAAATTTAAGTCCTGCAAAGAGACTCACTCATGAGGTAGAATCTCAGCCAGAGAATATTAATAAGACTGTCAAGAGTGCTGGGCCTGGAGACCAAATCCAGCCTTAGAGCCTTACTGGCTGGGCAAATCACTATAAACTGTTTGTCTCAGTTTCCTCTACTGTAGAATTATTTCTCAACATCAGTGTTGTTGTTCTTAAATAATATTTATAAAGCATTTAGCAGAGTATCTGACACATGGTAGGTACTTAATAAGCATTTGCTTATTCCATTCCCTTCCCCCTTTATATTGGTAGACCAGTTTCTGTAGATTAACTTTTCCCCTTCTACTTATAGACTTTACTTGAATAAATATATGAAAACTTTTTAAATGTTATTGCTATAGCTGAGGAAGGGCTATATCGATAACCTCATAGGTTATTCAGTCCTTTAGTTTTCAAACATTGTTTCTTAAGGGTCTTTGGGTTTTTTTTAAAAGGTGTAGGCTAAAATCTATTTATTTGCTCAATAAGGTTCATCCCCCTTTACCTAAAAGACCAACTTTTAATTGATAGTGACAGAATAGTTTTCTGAACAATTAAATTTTTTTCCAAAATATCTCATTATGTTAGTGCATATTTTGCCCATTGAATTCTTAAAAATTTTAATTTTATGAGCTTTTATCTACATAATTGAATAATGCTGAGAATAATACTGAGAACATAGATCTACAAACTTACTAGCTTTAGTACTTACCATTTCTAGTTTTGTACAAATAACTAGATTGCAAGTTTACACATTAGGCTCTTGGGGCTCTTAATAGGCCATTTATGGTCCTATCTATCCAGGCTGTTGGGGAGTAGTCCTCCTGTTGTCCATTGTCCTTGAGATGCTTCTTTATATACACCAATGTTTACCCTATTTCCTGCAGAATGCTAGTGGTATCAAAAAGTATCCTGCTGCAGCTCATTTAGGAAAGCTGGAAGTCAGAGGCATTCTTACTACATGACCAGTAACCATCAGCAAGTATTTATTAAATGTCTGCCTTAAAAGTCTTACATTCTCCTGGGAGAAGACAACATGCAAAGAAAAGCTGAAAAGGGGTACAACTTACCTAGCATGTTTTCCAGGGCAGAGTCCGAGGTTCCCATAGAAAGAAGTGGGGATGCTGCTGGTCAGTCTCAACCTTACGGTGTGTAGATGGCCAAGGTGCTTATTCCTTGAACCTGTTGATCTTCTCTCCCAGGGTTCATAAGCTGAATCAGTGAGCTTGCTTGCTTTTGGGGGATTTTTTTTATATTTTGATAATTACATTTTAATATAGTTAATTTCCTTTGTAATCCTGTGCATTTTATTTTATGCACTTAACAATATTCTAAAAAAGGAATTCATGAGCTTCACCAGACTTCCAAAGGGGAGTCATGACACAAAAAAAAGGTTTAAGAACTCCTGATCTAATCTACATTCCTTCTGCCTCTACTTTTCTACTGCCAGCTCCTCTGACCATTCTTGACCATTACCTAACTCTGTTACTTCACTGCATCTGTCAGTCTTGTGAACTTATTTTGAAAGAAAGTCTATATTTTGACCAATATAGTTTTTTAGTGCTTTAATAGTCATTTAGGTCTTGTTAAGAACATCCTGGGTAAAAAAAAAATAATAATCAATTGAACTATAAATTCCATTCTAGAAATGTAACTAAGAAATACAGAAAAAAATACAGTAAATATGGAAATACAGTAAAAAAAAAAAAAAAAAGAAAAACAACTTAGCTTCTTTGAAGTTGAGTAACAAATTTTTAAATTTATTTATTTGTTTTTAACTTTTTTTATAGTTTTGTGTTCAAGTAAGCAGTATGATATCAATTATAATATCATGTCATGTAAAACATTTCATATTAGCTATGTTGCAAAGCAAAAAAAAAGGCAAAAAATAAAATGAAAAATGTTTCAATCTGCACTCAGAGTTCACCAGTTCTCTCTGAAAATGGATAGCATTTTTCACCATGAATCCTTTGGAATTGTCTTGGGTCACTGTATTTAATAAATATAGAGTAATAACACTGTATAAAGGTCCATTGTTCTTGATAACGTAGAATAATATTTGGTCTTCGGGAGTATATTGTTTCTCTTTTTGATCAAGTATCATTTTAAAATTTTATTGTAAGCGATTTTTTTTAGTCATCGAGCTTTTTTTTCTCTCTCCTCCCTTCCACCTCCTCAAGGTGAAAAGGGGTAGAGTGAAATACAAAGCCCTCAAAAAAAAAAAAGCATAGTCAAGTAAAACAAATTTCTGCGTTGGCCACATCTCAAAATATGTCTCATCCTGCATGTTAATCCATCTCTTCTCCTTCATAAGGTAGGTACCATTGTTCACCATTGATTCTCTGGAATGATGATTGACCATTGTGTTGTTTGGAGTTCTTAAGTCTTTCAGAATTGCTCGTTTATTGCAGTATTAATGTTGTGGCGTAGGGGCGGCTGGATGGTTCAGTGGATAGAGCGATGACACAATAGATAGAGTGCTAGGCCTAGAGTCAGGAAGTCCTGAGTTCAAAATCATCCTCAGATACTTACTCACCTAGGTCAAGTCACTTAACTGCTGTTTGCCTGAATTTTTTCATCTGTAAAATGAAGATAAAACAGTACCGTCCTCTCAGGGCTATCATGAGGATCAAATGAGATGAGAGTTGTTGTGTTTACCATGATGGCTGGCACATAGTACTAAATAAGTGTTAGCTGTTATTATTAGTAATTGTTCTTCTGGTTCTGTTGTTATTGGTCTCTTGGTTCTGCTCGTTTCACTCTGCATCACTTCTTACAGGTTTTCCCAGGTTTCTCTAAACCACCTCTTTATTCATCACATTAGTATTTCATTACATATACCATAATTTGTTTAACCATTCCCCAGTTGATAGGCATCCCCTATTTTCCAGTTGTTTGTCACTACAAAAAAGAGCTTCTATAAATATTTATATACATGCTTATGTATATATGTCCTATTCTTTTTTCTTAGGTCAGCAGGTATCATACTGAATAGTGTAGTTTGGTAGGCCAAGCAGAGTGTAGAAAATCAAATGCTCTAAATGTTAACCTCACTTCTGCTATTAATCTGTTACACTTGCAAGAAAATAATTTTAATCTTTTACTCCATTTCATTTTGTGTGAAAGGGGCATAATAACATGAACTACTTGGGTATACTTTTCTTATTTCATGGTTTACAAGTGAAAACTCTTTCAATGTATAGTGCAAACTACACCTTACCTACAACTGAGTCAGTAATATATATTGCTCTAATACTGTGTATAGGACACCATAGCAGTCATGAAATAAAGAAATGTTCAATGTCTTCAGAAATTATAGATTAGTAACTTGAGATCATATTATACACATGAAACAGATAAGAAAAATACATTGAGATGTTTCCAAAACAGTATATCAAGAAGATCATATTAATACAGTATCAAACATACCAAAAATTAAAATGATGAGGCTCCTTAATAGAGAAGTAAACCAGATCAGATGGAATTAGTCATGGAAGGAGGTAGTAGACATTGAGTGATATTTTAGGTAAAGATAACATTTACAAAGCCATAGATATAGATATGACCTCCTGAGTTACATTCTAGTTCTAAGATTCTGTGATTGCATGAGCCGTTCAATTCAGCAAACTCTTTTTTAACTGCCTACTATGTGCAGGGGGTTTGTTGGGGCCTTTCTATAGCAATGACAGTCTTGGACTTTTTCTTGGGAGTGGAGGGTTAAGTTTTTATTTCAGCTAAACTGAACTCTCCTGCCTTACTTTCTATTTCTGTTAGTCCAGGCCCTAAATTTTGAAGTCCTATGACTCTTTCCTTCCTTGAACCCTCTCCATTCCAGACACACTTTCTTTCACATCTTGTCAGTTACCAAGTTCTCACAGCTTTCTTCATGGTGTCTTCCACATTTTTCTTTTCATTTCCACTGCCACCACCGTAGTAAAGCTCTTTATCACCTCACTCCTGGATTATTGCAGTACTTCTTAATGGATCTCCCAATCTTTAATCCCTTCCTTCTTTAGTCCATCCTATGCTCCATAAACAAAATTATTTTTCTTAAAATAGCACTTTCATTCTTCTCAAAAATATAGTCTGAACTCAGCCAGCCATTCAAAGATCCCCATAGTAAGGCCCCAACCTGTCTTTCCAGTCTCCTCTTATACCATTCCCCTGAATAAATACTACCCTCCAGCCAATTGCTTAGTATCAGCCCAGCCTGCCATCTGCAGATCTTTTTTCATAGTGTCTGCCCTCTCCCCTAAATGAAATGCCTTCCTTGCTGCTTGACAGTGCAAACCACACTTGTACTTCAAAAGACCCAACCTGAGTCTAACCTTCAATGAAGCCTTCTTTGACCATTCTGCTCATAACACTTATGGCTTTGCCATTGATTTGACATTGGATCACATATTACCTCATGACAAATCTTGAACTGTTTTGCATTGTGATTTAATTACTGATTTGTTATTTAGCTTTTGTACTCCTTATTAGCTTAATAATAATAGCTAAATTGTATTTAGGGCTTAGTATGTGCCAGACACTGTGCTAATAATTTTATAATATTATCTCATTTGATCTTCACAGTAATCTTAGAAAGTAGGTGCTATTATTATGCCATTTTACAGTTGAAATGGCAAGCCTCCCTGAGGGAAAGGTTCCGCATATTCTACTTTTTGACTCCAGAGCACCTAGAATAGCCCTGTCTATATGATGGGTACTCAGCAAATAGTTGTTTAGTGAAATCATTTAAGCTATACTTTAATATCTAGTACATCCTAGGGTCTCAGATAATTTTTACAGTTGCTTGATTTCCAGGAATGCCCCTATCACCCCCCCCCAAAAGGTGAAGGAATATTTCCAAAGAGAAAATAAGTTATATGAGTATTAGCAAAATCATAAGAAAAGAATTGTTAAGCATTCAAAGATAGGCTGTGAAAACTTAGGATATTTAACCTTAAATGGCTGTTATAAATTGATACAAATAGCAGTATTTCTCTTAGGATTCAAAGTTGTTAAGCCCTAAGATTCCTATTTCTCAAAAAAAAAAAATTCTAAACATTTTTTTAAACTACAAAGCATTGTCATTACATCCTTCAAAACTGAGTCCCTTTTTTGCCAAGTTTCATCAAGGAGCAATTTTTTAAGGTCTTAGCTATAAATCCTGGAAAATAGGAGTTTCTGATGGAATTGTTATCACTGAAATTATTTTAAGTACAACAACCTTAGTGGTACCCACTATTGCAAGATCCCCTAAAATCCAGCTGTCAACCATGTGGTCAGTTCTCACAAAGCAGGGGAACAAAGGTGTTTCCTCATTCTCATATTTGTTTTAGGCACATAAATCTGTGCATGCCTAAATTTTGCTGCAGGCCAAATGTATCTCCATAAGTTTGAGATATTCTTATAAATCATGCACATATACATAGATACAAGCCTTAAAAATCAAATACACATTGACATTCTAAGAAATTGAAATTGTATTTGTTGTCTTTAAATATTTTACCATCTGCACATTATAACATTGTTTGAACCTTTTGTTTTGGTAGAGGATGTTATGGACACATTTTAAATGAGATATTGTTAATATTTAAGTAATTAGAATTTTTACTGTTCATTTTGAGGCAAATACTCTCTGAAAACATAAGGCACCTTTTTCATTTCCATTATTTTTACCCAATCTTATTAAGTTCATTCATAATTTACCTTGTAACTGTGAATTAAATTAAACCTTAATTTACAGATTGGCTATAAATGCCAGATAACTACAGTATAGGAGGATTTTTTTTCCATTATTATTCTTTCATGCATTAATTCATTACTGAGTTGGAAATTTTTCAGTTTAATAAATACCTTTAAGATAAGTGCTAATTATTACATGTTATAAACAGATCTAATTGGGAATTTGGATAGGGTCAATTAAAAATGTTTCCATCTTCTCCTCTCCCTAGTTGCTCCCTTAGGAAAATGTTAATGATTGAATATAAGGCATTAATTTGCCTTGAGGTAGTGCATAGAAAAAAGAAAGGAATATAAAATATATTTTTTTTCTTTTTTTACCATTTGCTTTTCCTGGCTGTGGTATAGCAGATGTTAAAATGTTTTTCATATGTTGTTGTTAAAATGATATATGTAACATCTAGGTAATGAATAGTATGAAAAAACAATGAAATTAAAATGGGTGCTGGCAGGGAAATTTACTGAAATGTGTTCAATAAAGCTTCAGTGGCCAAAAGAAGGCACTGGAATGTGAGAAACTAATTTTGGTTTGTTTTAACGCCTCAGTATGTTACAAATTAATCAAGTGCTACTTAAAGTCTAGAACTCATTAACTTTATAAGTTTTACTTTTCCCATGACAGAAATTAAGTTAAAGCATAAAGCTTCTTTAGTCTCTCACATTGATCAGGCTGCAGCCTCTGCTGCACAAGTGCCCTCTTATCTGCTATTTAGTAAGTTAAATGTAGGTGATGAGATGTGCAGCTACATAAAAGTACTAGTTTTCCTGTTATGTAATATTTTCTTGAGACAAAGTATAAATTCATATTGACTCTCAATTTCAAATTAACAGTTTACTCAGGGAAAAATATTTTATTCATTTTATCCAAAAGGAGAACAAATGCAGAGATCTAGTTAACAAATAGTCTTCCAGTAACTTTTCTGAGATGGAATAGGCCAAAGTAGAAGATAAAAGTATAAGCAGCCACTAACTTCAACCAAACCCAGGGTAAACTGCAAAGTTGATTTATTATGGGTATCTTTTTTAAAAGAAAGTCACATGTGGGATACAGTTCCTTGTGGCTTCACCTCTCCCCAAGTGCCAGCTAAACACTGAAGGAAATTTCACTGTAGTCTATATTTGTCAGATTGTTCCCATGTGAACAAGTAGTTGCTACAAGTTGTATGATATGATGGTTTGACTAAAGCATCATGTCAGAACCTGTATCAGTGCAAACTAAAATAAGTACAGTATGCAAACAAAACAAAGTAATACACAGTTCTGGAGTTTACATGGGGTAGCTAAGTTCATACCATTTGCAGAACAGATTGAGGTTTGTAATGAAAAGGAAAAAGAAAATGAAAACGAAAACTACTGAATGAACAGCAGGGCCCATTTGATGTGATTATGAAGGATGTTTCTTTATTCTGTCTTTTCTTGTGCAATCCAAAACAGTAGCAGGGGGTTACAAGCAGAGTTCATCATAGGGTTGTCAATCACTGTCATTTAACATTTGCAGTAGAAGATGTCTTTATTCCAGGACAGCTGGGCAAATCAGAGAAACAGATTTGTAGTTAGTAGTCTGTCCAGCCTACACTAAACAAACAAGGACAGGGCAGACATAGCGGCCTCTCACATAAAAATATAATGGACTCCGCTGACCTTGGTGCCCCCCTTTCAGCTTCAATCCCAGTTGCATAAAAGCTTCACTCCCTATTCTCAATTTCCTTTAATTACCTACATGATGCAGATAAGAAAATGAACCTCACTTACAGTCAACGATCCCACACAGGAAATTAAGTAGACAAGTTGTTTAAAAATTAGAGGAAGGTTTTGAAAGTAAATACGTGTCACATTGTGGAAGAGGTAGAGGTTTGGGAGAAAGAGAGAGAGAGGGAAAAAGAGAGAAAGAGAGAGAGAGAAAATGTGTGTGTGTTTGTGTGTTTCTGGAGTGCTAGGTGCTAGTACTGCTCAGTGTCAATCTTGTGACTTTTCTGTTTTTTCTAAACTAGAAATCTAAACTCAGTGAAAAAAATCTTCTTTGTAAATATTCTGAAAAATTCAGAATGAAATCCTTGAAGGAGTAAAGAGCTAAGTAAAGGAGTGAAGCAAACATGCAACATTCTAAAGGGCTTAGAAGGATAGTGACCCGAGATTCTGGGAATAAATAACCACAGTTTTCACAAGAGATTCTGGTAGTGAGATTGGGGATTAAAAAGCAGTTGTCTTCAGTCTTCATATTTAATCTGCTTCTGGAGTAAGCAATCACATAATAACGTGCTAATTAATATTTCTAATGGTTCTAGAAACTTTTAATTAAAATGCTTTTCACTAATTTTCCCTTAATTTAAAAAACTAATTTTTAATATCAAAGTAATTTCTCCAATAACCCTTTTTCTTCTAAGAAGTTTTACCTGGTATCTAGTAAAAAAAGGATTTATCCTTACACACTCTCTTACTACAGTCATTTCAGTTAGTTTCACTAAGGTGCATTGAAAAGAGCATTTTTCCATATCACATTCAGAATCACTTGCCTTTGTGAACATTTAATTAATATGGATTTGAAAGAAGTCTGATTGGAGATTGGAGACTAAAGCCTACAGTATCAAATCTATAGTTCAAGAGGGATACAAAACCCTGAATATTTTATCTTTAATTTGACAGTCTCTTTGTAGAATACACAATTATGAATGTATTCTCCTATTATGAGAGCATTGTCTTTCAGGGAACCAAAATGTTCACTGACCCAGTTAAAGAAAGTGTGTGATTCTCAGGAAAAATTAACCAGAAACCAGTTACTCATAAATCATAAGCCTAAAAGTCATTTGGTGAACTGTATTTTAAGGAAGGTAATTTTATTTATTTTTATATCTTGAATTACATTTCCAGGAACATGAATGCATTTAGACAATTTAAAATATAAATTTCCAAATGAAACATGTTAAGTATAACTTCAGTTGAAAATCAAAAAATGAAGGAATTGGACTAAATTATCTCTAAGGCCCCTTCCAACCTTGCATCTATCGTTCTTTGCTCCTTTGTTCTCCAAAGTAGGCAGCCTTAGAAGCTGAGTCAGCATCCTCCAGGCTATCAAATGGGCTATATCAAGTCACCAAAGTGACTTCTAAAGTCAATGAGACCTCCAATATAACAAACTATGGGTTCTTAGCAGGGAAACCCAAGTTAAAACAAAATGAATTCAATTTCACAGGACATTATTTCAAAGAAAAGTTGACTACTTTGCTAGAGCAAAAGATAAAATGACTTTTGGGGTGAGGGTGGTGGGAAAGAGGAATTATTGGTTTGGTTTTTTTTAATCCCATCAATCAAAAGGAATAACTGTCCTTTTGAAGAGACACTGATACTTGCCTTAAGCAAATGACCATTTTCAGAAATTAAAATCCTAGGTACTGTCTTATGAACATTGACAGTGAAGTAGACCACCTGTTAGATTCCACAGTCTTCCATTGTACTACAGGTACATATGAAGATATGCTCATCCCTTGACTAGTCTGATCCTTGTACAAAAGATACTCAGTCTGTCATAGACCCTGAGTTCAGAACTTTTTCAGCTTGGTAGAATGTGCCAGGGCTTGTCCTACGCTGGCATAACCTTCAGGAGCTCAGAGTCACCTCCATTAGATGAAACATTAGATTAAACCTTTTTTGCCCAGTACAATGTTATGATCACAAAATTTGACAAGCTTAAAAATGAAGGATAGTTACCTAATAGAGACAGATTTTAGGTAAGATTCTCAAGTGACTAAATCAAATATTTCTGGATTACACTTCTTTGATAACTGTGAAAGTAAATATGCATCTCTTATTTGAAAAGTAATATGAAGTTACCTTCTAGGTTTTCCTCCATTACTAGAAGTATAATTGCCACTTCACTGAAATTAATCTAGTTTATAAAGGATGGTAACAATTTTGGTCTTGTCCCAAAAATAAGACTAAATTTTCCTTATTTGATGATGCCTGTCACTTCTGTGCAGCAGCTATTTACAAGAAATATCATGAATTCTTCTCCTTTATATCATATTCTGCCTTCTCCCAGTAAAAAAAGGGCAGAACGATTTCTGACCTTACCAGCACCATCCCTTTAGTTTTTAAAGCAAATAAGATGTTCATGTTTGGTCATGAAAGCCACCTGTCATGTGGCTTTAGCTAGCTAAAGGGGAGGAAAGAAGATGTACAGCTTGTAGGTGAGTATTAAACTCTTCTTAAGTAATAAATCTTTGCTAAAGGTAGAATTGCTATAGGAATTCAGTTACCAATATCATCCCCCAGCTCTCTGTGGATTGTAACTGCCAAGGGGAAAAATAATATTTAATTGGTTTAGAGGGCTTTTAGTCAAAGGAATTGGAAAGCCACTAACCAAGAGAGACTGTAGCATGCATTAAATACAGGGATTGCTAGATTGGTTGCTTCAATCAAATGGATTTCTCGGGATAATATCTACACTAAGATTTTACTTTTTTTCATTTATAAATTTACAAATAATTTCCAAAAAGTTGCCAGCCCCCCAAAATTTTATCTAACCCTGAAAATTAACCTTTGTTTACCATTAGATACATCATCTCCATGATATGATACATCTGTGTATGAATAAATTTACTCCTTACTAAAGATAGTAACTATTATCTTTGGGGTGAGGAAAGTTTCTGAATTACTTAGTAGGTGATTTGTGTTTTTCAGTTAACAAACAGAATCTTGCTGACATATATACAATTTATTTTCTTTTTAGGCCTAATCTAATTTCCCATGTAACTTTTGACCCATATCATTTTGTATGACTATAATAGCATGTTGATTTTTTTTTCTCCTGGGAATAAACAAAATAGAATTTGATTATTTCGTATGGGTAGAATAATTGAAATCTTTTTAGCTTAGTACATTCTGCAAGTCAGTTTGAAGCTTAGTCTTTTGGATTGGGCATGGATAAGACTAGTAGATTTCTGAATTATCCAGATTATTGCCCCTTATTTTACACTTGCTTTGTCCAAGAGCAAGACTGGACAATACAAGTTGTATTCCCAGTTTTGATGTTGCAAGTATTCTTATCCCTCTAGCTTGATACCTTGGAATCATTTTAGACTCTTCCCTCCTCTTTTTACTATATCTGTTTATGCTCTTTTTTCCTTTTTAAGATGTTCATAATTGTCTTCTAACTATCCTTCAGGATCTAGAACAAGTCCTTCCTCCTCTGTAGAACTTTCCCTCACAACCCTATCTCACCTTTCTGAAATCCTATTGCCCTTACTATCTCTGCTACATAATTTTTATTACACATTTTCTTGCTTCCTGATTATTTTGTATTGTTAAAGACTTCTCTCTACAATAAGTTTATAAAGCAAAGTACTCTGTCTTCTTCTCCCTTTCCCCTAGGTAGATATTAGATGCTTGATAAATTCTAGTAAATTGATCGGTAAAACATCTGATAGTCTGTAGTAGTCTGTTATGAATTGCTCCACCTCACTGCCAATAGCTTTTCTCTAACCTCAAATAATATTACATGTTATGGTATGGCCCATTTCACAACTGCTGCCCCAATTTAAAAATAGGAAGAGCAAAAAGAGGTCCAATAAGATAATGGGAAGTGATTGATCCAAAGAGAGTAGACTACTCAAGTAAATGAGAAATTACTTCCACAACTGCAGAAAGAAAAGACAAAACAGAGAAAATGATGGTCTTGGACAGAACCTGAGCAAATGTGTAGAATACTTAACAAAAAAGAAATGAAAAGTAAAATACAAAAGAATTACTATGTTAATTCAGCAAATCTTTATTGTCTATAATATGCAAACCACTCTCAGGTTTATCAAGCAGTAGATTGCTATATTCATTGACTATTTAGTGTCTTGAATACCTAACCTGTTCGTACACCACTCTCTTAAGGGTTGAAAACGATGCAAATTTTAGTTGACACTTGTTTGCCCTTATATGAGGTCTGTATAGTCTAGTAGAAAGGATGACACATTCACAAATAACTAACATACTAATCATATACAGTAAGTACATTAAAGAGGTTTAGGATGTTATGTGAGGTTTTACAAGGGGTCCAGCCAGCATGATGCAGACTGTCTGTTCATTTCTTGATATAATGCGCTTGAGCCATCTAATTATCCCTTGTTCACACCATCATCTTGTCATATGTCTTTCCAGTGACCTCTTATACATGTCTCATGTGCAGTAATTCGTAGGCAGCCTACTCAGTCCTAGTGTTCATCTTTCCACTGCTCCTTGAGTGACTCTCACTTTTAATTCTCTGAGTCTAGTTTTCAGTGATATAACTATACAGCATCCTCAGAACAATGTTGTTAAAAAAGAAATAGACTCTTGTTTCTGGGGAAAGTTCTGGGGTCATTAAACACTTTACAGTTTTCCAAAAGTGATCCAGCCTTCTCTTATCCTATTCAGTTCTTAGTCCAACTCATTGTCCATTCTGAGATATATATGATATCTGTTCTAAAAGCTGGGTAAAAGAGATGTCCATTCTCCCTAAGAGATAGGCAAGTAGTCTTTATGAGCTACCCATCTAACTTTGTGTCATAGTCTGAGTAATAGAAATTTTGCATCCACTTTTCTTGTGTAGAATTTGCGTGAGTGATTAAAGATCTTATTTAGGAGGCTCTACATTGTTTTGGAATGTGATACAATCAGTTCTGTGTCATCCCCAAATAGGAGCATCTGGAAGACTTCACCATCTAGGGAGAATATGTCTTCCATTTTGTCTCTGAATTGAGCATTGTCTAGGATTGTGGCAAAAACAAACATACACCTTTAATTTTGGTACATGGATTAATGAATAAAAATGTATTAAATGCTTTATTGTGCACCAAGAACATATGCTGACTTCTTGGAAAAAGCAAGGAGATCTCTGTTTCTGGGACATTTCCAGTTGTGAGGAACAATAAATATATGCAAGGAAAACATTCTTTGAGAAGCCCATATTAATGGGGCATTTTATTCTGCAAAATCAAGTACTTTTTCATAGTCACACTGTAAACACTATGGGATCTTGAATTCACTAGACCTTTCAGTTAGTTGTGTGCCTACAAATATTTATTCTGCCATAAAATATCATTTGCAGAACCTTTCAATTATCATACCTTCATAAAGGATAGCCCTTAGACACATGGATAGATAGACAGACAGATACATAGATGGATAGATGTATGTGTATAGTACATATATGTATATACATATATATCTATATACATATATGTGGATTATTCTCAAAAAAATTTACTAGAAATAAACAGGATAGGAATTATTTTATTCTCCTTATCCCTTTTGGGAGGGTTTTTACTGTTGTAAGGTCCATGATTTTTTTCCAGGGGGTTGGTATTCCCCCATCTTTCAGATACCTTGAGCAGCTAGGTGGCAAAGCAGATAGTTGTGAACATTAGCTTCTTTTTGCCTTAATTTCTTCATCTGTAAAGTAGGGATACTAATAGTACCTACCTCCCAGGGTTGGGGGTGTGTGTGTGTGTATAAATATATATATATATATATATATATAATTTGTTTTCAGTTCTTAACATTCACTTCCACAAGAAATTGAATTCAAAATTTTCTCTCTTTCCCCAACCCTCACCCCAGAACAGCATGCACCCTATCTATCCCTTCCTACAGTCTGTCCTTCCTTCTATTACCCACTCTTCTTCCCTTTCCCCTTCCCCGCTGTTTTCCTGTAGGGCAGAATAGATTTCTATGCTCCATTGCCTGTATAGCTTAATTTCTAGTCACATGCTAAAACAATTTTTAACCTTCATTCTTAAACCTTTTTGTTCCATATACTCTCCCTCCCTCCCCATCCACCCTCATTGAGAAAACAGGCAATTCAATATAGGCCATACATGTGTAACAATGCAAAGCACTTCCATAATAGTTATGTTGTAAAAGACTAACCACATTTCCCTTTGTCCTATCCTGCCCTTTATTTATTCCATTTTCTTCCATGACCTATCCTCCCACAATAGTGTTTGCTTCTGATTATTCCTTTCCCTAATTTGCTGTCTCTTCTATTATCTTCCTCTCCTATCTCCTACCCCCTTGCCTTCCTGCAGGGTAAAATAGATTTCCATATCAAATTGAGTGCATGTTATTCCCTCCTTAAGCCAAATCCCATGAGAGTAAGAGTCACTTAGTTTCTTTCATCTCCCTACTCTTTCTCTCCATTGTAAAAGCTCTTTCTTTCCTCCTTTATATGAGATGATTTGCTACATTCTGCCTCTCCCTTTCTCTTACCCTTAGTACATTCCATTCAACAGTAAATTTTATTTTTTAGTTATTCTCCCTTCATATTCAGCTCACCTTGTACCCTGTCTATGTGTGTATGTGTGCACACACATATACACATATATAAAAACATATACATACACCCATGTACATATACATACTTACACATATATAATATACACATACAGACAGACAGACCCATACCCTCCTACATATGTGTGTGTCTGTATATTTCCTCTGACTACCCTAATACTGAAAAAGGTCTCATGAATTACGAATATCATCTTTCCATGTAGGAATGTAAACAGCTTGGCTTCAATGAGTTCCTAAAGGTTTCTCTTTCCTGTTTACCTTTTCATGTTTCTCTTGATTCTTGTATTTGAAAGTCAGATTTTCTGTTCAGCTCTAGTCTTTTCAACAAGAATGCTTGGAAGTTCTCCATTTCATTGAAATTCTATTTTTTTTCCCCTGAAGTATTGTACTCAGTTTTGCTGGATGAATGATTCTTGATCTTAATCCTATGTCCTTTGATCTCTGGAGTATCATATTCCAAGCCCTTAGATCTTGTAGTGTGGAAGCTGCTAAATCCTGTGTTGTCCTGATTGTATTTCCACAATATTTGAATTATTTCTTTCTGACTACTTGTAGTATTTTCTCCTTGACCTGGGAACTCTGGAATTTGGCTACAATATTCCCAGGAGTTTTCCTTTTGGGATCTCTTTCAGGAGATGATTGGTGAATTCTTTCCATTTCTATTTTACCCTCTGGTTCTAGAATATCAGATAATTTCTTGGAAGATGAAGTCTAGACTCTTATTTTTTTGATTATGCTTTTCGGGTAGACCAATAATTTTTAAATAATATCTCCTGGATCTATTTTCCAGGTCAGTTGTTTTTCCAAAGACATATTTCACATCCTCTATTTTTTCATTCTTTTGGTTTTGTTTTGTAATTTCTTGGTTTCTCATAAAGTCACTAGCTTCCATCTGCTCCATTCTAATTCTTTTTATTTTCTCAGGTTCATGGAATTTTTTTTTATCAAAGTGTTTTCATATATATTTTGATCTAATTTTCTCTTTTTTTAATATAAATTTATTTAACTTTTTACATTCATTTTCACAAAATTTTGGGTTCCAAATTTTCTCCCCATTTGT
>CM053770.1:377416289-377444853 GCA_028658325.1 Potorous gilbertii | reverse complement strand
GTGGGGAGGGAGTGATGGGGAGAAGTTGGAAGTCAAAGTTTTAGGAACAACTGTTGAGTATTGTTCTTGCTCCAAGGAAATAAGAAATACAGGTAATGGGGAATAGAAAGTTATCTGGCCCTACAGGACAAAAGAGAAGATGGGGACAAGAGAAGGGAGGGATGAAAGAAGAGAGGGCAGAATCTTGTGTAAATGAATGTAAAAAGTTAAATAAATAAATTTATTAAAAAAAAAAAAATTAGAACTTAGCCCTTCCTGACCCCAAGTCCAGCATCATTACACTGTGCCATATAGTTGCCACCTTTATACCACCTAAAGTACTGTTAAAAAAATAAAAATATAGTAAATGACCAATAGTACCAAAAATAAAGCAAGTTAGTCTCATGATTGTCCTGATTTGACCTACAAATTCCGTTTTTCTTCATGTTTTGAATACTGAATTTAATTGTACTGTAGAAGGTCAGGTAAGAAACAGAGAGGATAAAATACCAGTGGTATAGTGCTGATACTTCTAATATTAAGCCACCAAACACTAAGTACATCCTTGCAGTGAATCAGCCAATTTTTTCTAAAGTGGATTTTTTTGAAGCCAGACTATTCTGTAATCAGATTACTTGGAGTCAGAAAGGACCTGCCTTCAAGTCTTAGTTCATCTACTTACCAATTGTGTGACCTGGACAAATAACTTACCTCAGCTTCAGTTTCCTCATCTGTAAAATGGAATAATAACAATGGTCCCTACTTCTCGAGCTGTTGTACAGATCAAGCAAGATAACACATGTGAAGAACTTTGTGAACTTCAGAGCTCTGTACAAATGCCAGCCATTGTTAAAATAAGTAATACCTAAGAAGTCTTTGCTTTCAAAGAATTTGTATTTTAAAAAAGTAAAATAGATTTGCTTTTTCTATGTATTTTGACTTTTTCAAGTCTTATTTTTGCCTATTTTAGCTGAATCGACTTAGGATTCTAATGGACCTTTTTTTTTATGCTTGGGAAGATATCATGCAGGCCAGTATTATTCTCTGATGCCACTTTGTTCAGAGGAACATGATAGTTTTTTATTTTAAAAGGTGCCCTAATTGTTATGTCTACAGCTCACTTAACAAAATATCAAATATAATAAATTAATATCCCTACAGCCCTAAATACAGCATTTAGTTCCCATTTAAAAGTCTGGTACATTTCAGATTGTACCAGCTAATGTTCTGTTCTTCTTTAATGCTCTTCTATTCTCAAACTGCTCCTTTCCATCTTCAAACAAAAACGTGTTTAATTCTGAGAACAGGGAATAGGTTCAGTCTTTATTCATTGGCACAACTTTTTTTTTTGAGAAGTAATATGACAGTAATTGCTTCTACATTTCTATTAGCAAAAGACTTCCATTTCTAGTAAATAAAATCACGTATATATTAATGTTAGCAGGATAAAATTTCTTTATGAGTAAGGCTGCCTTAACCTTTAAGGAGTATTTACCTATGAATGGGTTAAGCACAGACTCAACAGGATACCAGCGTGTTGAGGGATGTCAAGATCTATTACATGAATAAGGTTTAGAATTAGAGAATCAAATGCCATTTTCAAGAAAAATGTCCCATACATCTCTGGACTTAACAAAAGAAGTACTTGGTCAAATCCCTTGTTCAATGTCTTCAGAAAATGTTTTGGTTAAAATATATCCATCTAAGTGAGTTTTTTTTAATTCCCACCTATAAGCCAAATAGAATTACTCTATATCTCACAAAGAAAGCATCTAATAAATGTTTATGGAATTAAATTGAAATGAAGAGAAACTACAGTATTAACTGACTTCCAGAATTGAATGGACCGTATAGTTAGCAGCTAAACTACTAAATAAAATAATATATTATTTTAAAGACAGGGTCCCTTTCCCTCAAATCAATTGAATTGGCATAAAAGAAAAAAAATGTTCATTCATTAACATGTATTCTTTAAGTGTGCATCCATTCATATTAAACCTATAAGTGTATTGTCTGTATGTGGGGAGGACATGGTGTAGTTTTTTTTTAAATTGACCTGGATTAGGAAATCAGAAGACCTCTGTTCTTGTCCTCACTTTTCTTGTGCCTTTTGATCAGCCATATAGATTTAGGGAAGTCATATCAGTTCTCTGGACCTCGGATTGCTTGTTTGGAAAATGAAGTGCTAATAACAACTATTCACTGAAGCAGTCTTCAAAACAAGTTAATGGAGTAAACAGTATGTCTTTTTCTGTTCTCCTTTTATGGAAAAGAAAAATGAAGCATAGAGTAGATAAATAACTTGACCAGGGCCACACAGCTAGTAAATGAGTCAGGATTAGAACTCCAGTCAGTGCCCTTTCTATGATTAATTTAATTCTGTTTCAGGATTTCCAAAGGACGAAATGAAACAACATAGAAACAGGAAGCAACCAATTACACCATATTCAGATTTAAGGGTATTAGTAAATAGTCATGTAGATTTACTAGTAAAATGTCATCCAGGACTCTTCCACCACCCCAAAACCCTCTTCCTCCTCCCCCATAGTGTGGTTTTACTTAGAAGCTTTTGTATGGCAGCTTGGTGATGGGTTTTTGAAGATGTGATATTTCTTATGAAGAATCTTTCTATCCCCAGCTTCCTTTTTTCATGCCCACCAGCAAAACCTTTTCCCGTTTGGAGCTGGAGGAAATGAGTAATGCTTAACCCATTTGTGTGATCAATTCACTTAAGCAGCTACTGTGAAATGTTAATCACAACTTTAATTTGTACTGCATTAGCATTTTGATTAACTTGTATGCTTGCTAGCGCACTTGAAGCGCTTTTACTCATAGTTACAGCTCGGAAATGACTTTTTGATTAATTAAGTTTGTTAGACAGCAGCTGAGCTTCCTGAATGCTGACCTTCTGGGGCTAAAAGTTCAGGACAAAGTTACTATGAACAACTGTTGCTGCAGAAAAGAATTTTCCTAAATGTACTTATATTATTTTAATTATTGACAAAATATTATATCATTACTTTGAAATTGACCTGAACCTTTAAGGATCGTAGGGTTTTCTTCCTCTAGAAAACTTTTTCTGCTTTTCCTGACATCATTAAACTATTAAAACTACTGATCTAGGACTGCAGTTTTTTGGGGGGGTTTTCTGTTTCATTTGAAAGGGTTTTTTTGGATTTGAAATTTTAGTTTTTCAATAATGCATTTGTTAACATGAGCTTTTATAGTTCTTTTTTTCTTCTACTTTTATATACTCCTGTAAATCAACCACTTAGATTTGGAGAATGATTAAAAATCCTTTCCTTATCATGGACCAAACAAATTTACATTCTTTCTAATACACTTTTCTTAGCTTTTTGAGAGTATGTGATGGTATTACATTAGAATACATGTGATCTGGTTTTTCAAAAGTTCTAATTTCTGTGATACTATCACCAGGATATGTTCAAGGACTATATGGAAACGACACCATAAATCAGAGGAATGGGATATCTAAGACTTGGAACAGTGTGGGGTTTGAGAGGGCAGAGATGAGAAAGTAGGGATTCATTGAACATTAAGAGGTGGAATGACATTGAAAAGAGGGAAAGGGAGAGAGAGAGAGGAAAACAGAGTCATCTGTCCTATCCTTTGTACCCCTAACAAGGTAAACCCTTTTTCTAGCATATTAAATATACATCTCATCTACATTATTTTTTAAAATGCTAATTTGCATTAGTTTTACTGAAACACCTAGGTCAAAGATGTAAAGACTCTTTATACTGAAAAATATTAAAATATGTTGATTATTCCCCCCAAATTTACACGATCATAGAATCTTATCTCCCAAAGGCACCTTACAAATTATCTAGTGTAATTACATAAGAAGCCCTTTGTGTCTTTTGGCGTATATGATATTTAAATATCATGAAATAATAGCTACTCTGATTTCTAATGTTTTTATTTACATTAAGTATAATGAGTATAGTGACTGAAATTTCTGTTTTTGACATTAAACTATGTAGTATTTTTAAAAACTATCAATTCTGCTTAAAAGATGTTGAATAATGCATTTCTCTATATTATTGAGGTTATCTCAGTATTAACTAAAAGCATTAAAATTACTTTAAACATCTTAGATTTGTACTTTATTTCACTCATAATCTAGAGTAAAATTAAATTAGTGACTCACTAAGGCTGAAAAGGAATCTAAATTGATATATTTCTCACTATATTAGAAAGAGCACTAGATCTTGAGAACTGGGTTCAAATGAAATTCTGTTACTTGCTACCTGTCTAACTTTAGACATAACACAGAATTTTAGAGTTGAAAAGGACGTTGGCAGCCTATAATCCATTATAACATACTAGACAAGTAGTTCTACAGTCTTCCTAAAGACCTCCAGTGAGAGAAAAATTACAATATCACTGAATTTCTTAATTTATAAAATGTCAGTTTGAAATCAGATGATCTCTAAGCTCTCTTCCCAGTTCTAAATTTTATGAACTATCTAATATTTAGTTCTTTTCAAAATAATCACATAAGATTTCAACATATATGGCCTTAATACTAGAGTTTACTATTTTGATGTTATTTGAGATGTGTGTGTCAAACAATTTAGTGAAAAGTAAAATGCACATACAGTACTTAGCAAATGTTATTTGTCAAAACTCCTAGGCAAAAGTAAGAAGGAAAACCTCTGAATTTGAGTTTTCAAAGATTAATCATTTATATGGCATCTTTTTAGAAATTATTTGTATGCCCTATGTGCATGAATCTGACTCTGATGCAATAAAAAATTTCCTAGGAGGTTTTGCAGACAGTTCAAGGTAAACAGAAAAAACATGAGGTACCCAAAGCTATGGCTATAGCTTTTGCATCTTAAATGTAATTGCCAAAAGGATCTGCTTCCAAAATTTGTCCATGTTTTATGAGACAGTTATTTTTTCCTTTGAATAAGAATGGATAGTTAATATGGCAGTTAATTCAGTTTTCTATTTAAATAGTAAAGCCAAGACTGAAATACCTGGAAAATTGCCAAACCTCCTATATGATTTTAGTGTAGACCCTGCCAAAAACTGTTACGTTTAGAAATTTTATTGTCTCATGTAGTAAAAACCTCATGGCTTCCTGTACCTTGATATTTAGCAAAACAAAGATCAGAACCTGAAGTAGCATAATGAAAGCCTATCAGTGTGATCCTATTCTACCATTGCCCAGTGGACGGACACACACACACACACACACACACACACACACACACACACCCAGCATGTAAGAATTTGTATTCACACAAACATATCACCTAACATTCCACTCAAAACATTGTACTTGTTTTATTCTATAAGCTTCTCTAATAACAAAATTGCCCTTACTCAGCTCTTCTCCCTTATTAGTAATGCTTCTAGATTTCTTCTCCACTCAAAAAACATGGATAGCACAGATACCATTCTTTTGGTATGTACTTCCTGCTCTAAGCAAAGAGTACACCTCTGTACTTTTCAACTCTTTCCAGATTAGCCCTGCCCATCCTGACAGCCATTCAGCTACTACCTACTCTTATCTCTTCTTCCTTTTTGCTAACTGACTTTTCCTGCATTTTCTACATTTGACTAGATATGGATATTACCAAAAATTTGAAATTGGCTTATCTTTGAAAACTGGAAATAACCAATTTCTGACATGGCAGACATTTTAAATATCAAATATCTTGTATAATCATATTATCAGCTAGATAAAGGAAAATCAATACTAAGTTAAGAAAAAAGATGAAAATGCCTGGTACTTTTACAGCTCTGACCTCACAAACTTATTCAGAAATATTAAGTCCATCACCATTTTTAAAGGAGATTTAAGCAACACAAAGCAGTCACTATAAGAAGATGACCAAAAGATCCCAAAAATAGTTAGCAGCACTTGACATCGTTGTCATGTGAAGAGACCAGGCAGCCCAGAGCAACACTAATTTAAAGTTATAACCTCATTCATAAAATACTTTGTAGAAGGAGATTAGAGAGAGATGTCAGACTTTATTATCTCACACACCCTCAAAATACATAAATTAGATATACAAAGAGATGAAAGAATTTAAATGAAAAATGAATCCACAGAAAGATTGTCATGGGCCTAGCTAAGCCAGATCATCAGGAGAGCCATCTGTGAGTCAAACTGGAGGAAGTGAGAAGAGAACAACAGGTAGACGTGAAATTGACCAGATCTACCATTATTGCTATAATATACAAATTGTGGGGGTTTGAGTATGTATGTTGTTCTCGTTGATAACGGTGGAATGACAACATTTGGATTGTGCCACCTCAGTATCTGAGAGAGCAGTAAAGACCCTTGAGAAAATTAAATCAAGAAAAGGTGATGAGATGCATGTAGAAGAAATCTGTTATGGTAAAATAATTTTAAGGAACTCAAGATGAGAGAATAAAATATCCAAGAAAATGGAAATATTCATGGACCATACTTTTACCTAAAGGCAGGAGTGGAGATGGTGACCTACAAAAAGACATAAGCAGATACCTACTCGTATTTTCATTCAGTTTTATAAAACAGAAAATGTTCTATTTAAGGAAATAAGGACACTCTTGAAGAACTCTTGAAAGTGAAACAACAGACTTTCAAATACAGTTTCTCACAACAAAACTCATTTTTATAGTTACAACTGACTGAAGCATGAGGAAGATAGATGATCCAGTCATGTTTATTGTTTAATGATTGCAAGCAAGTATTTCATTTTGTAAAGAAAATGTTACCTAAAAGGCTCTTCTCAGATAAAGTGCCTCCTACTTGTCTGTGTAGTTATATAAGAGGCTTCCAGAGCTGTTACCATTAAAATTAACTTGTTCAATTATGTGCAGAATATCAGTATCAAGCAAGACATAAAACAGGGAGACATGCTAAAGTAAAATATGTGATAGTGTCATGGAGTATGCCCTCTGCAGAGTTTCAGTAGATGAGGGATTTTCCCTTTATGACAGAGTTAGCCATTTGGCCTAGTTTGCAAATAGCATCACTGTGTTGATTTTATATATCCCCAGAACATTGTATCTTGTCATTCAGATCCTCATTTGAAAGATAGCAGTCTAACCACCCACATGAGCAATATGGATGAAAAATATAATATTTTCTAGATTCTGGCTTACATTTGAATAAAGAATTTATTTAGTTTATTCCTCAGTATGCATATTTGGATAGGAGTTAGAGTTACAAGAGATAGTAGAGATTTTCTAGTCTAGTTGCCTTGTTTTACAAATGAAGAAACTGAGGTCTTCAGAGAATTTCCTTAAGATCACAAATAGAGTAAATAGAGGTGGATTTGAACTCAGGTCTTTAACTCTGCCTCCAGAACTCATTTTCTTATACCATCCTGCTCTTGCAGATAAACAGTGAACTGAACCAAAATTGGAGGGTACTGGGGACTAGACCACATTTGAGAAATTGTTCAATTTACTGCTAATAAAAAGAAAAAGGCTATCTTTAAACACAATAATTCTACTAATGATTCTGTATGGTTGTCAATCAGGAAATAACCATAAAATCTTAAGAACCAAGTTAAAGGCCTCCCAAAGAACAATGAAAATACATATGATAAATATAAACTTCAGTTTATTACCCCAAAAAGTATCATGAAGGACCTATTAGGAATAGAAGGTAGACCAGACATACAGTGAGAGAGAGGTAACAAATAGATAGCCTGAATGCTACTCTCTGCTACTGACAAAATATTGAAAGAACCTTACCTTCTGTGGAAGATTTATGCAAAAAAAAAAAACCATTAAAAAAAAGTAATACAAGATGAAAAGACATGAAGAAGTTACATTAAGCATCAGAATAGGATAGATCTGAAGATGCCACAGTCCCATCAAAGAAATGTATGAGAGTTATAAACAAACACGAAGTGAGATATGAGGGAGGCTAGTTCTTTACCAGCTAGACCAATTAAGGAAGCCTTCCCAGAAGGGGTGTTATTTTGGTTAGGCTTCAAATATAGGTTAGAATCCCATAGACCAAGAATGGAAAATGGAAGCATGGTAAATAGATGGAAAAGCAAGATCAAAACCAGGTAGGAAAGCAAAGGACATGTGTTAATAGCTCTCTTATACCCTTCTTTGATAGGCCTATGATCTCACTAATTCTCCTTTAGTTCGTGTTTCTCCTATCATATAATTATTTTCTAAATCTTTTCATAAATCCTCTGTTATGATCATTATTTTTTATTGACAGGGCATATGGTGTGAGATAAGGCTGGCATTTAGGTGGCAGCAGGTTGTGAAGGGTCTTGAATGCCAGCTGAAGAACTTGAACTTTACTCAGTAGGCAGTATGTAAGGAAGGAGCTGTTGAAAAATTTTGAGCAGAGGAGTGATACATCCAGATATGTGCAGCTTATGATCAGTTTGGCAGTGATGTGCAAGATAAACTAGAAATAGAAAAAGCCTATGAGAAGTCTATTGCAAGAGGCCCGACAAAGGCAACAGGAATAAAAAGAACAGATGCATGAATGATCAGAACCAAGTGATTGGTTACATATGAGAACGAGGAAGAAATTGAAGGTAATGGGAAGATTTTGAACATAGGAGACTAGGTGAGGGGTGGTACTACTGAAAAAATCAGGTAGAATCAGAAAGAATTAGTTCTAGAGTCATAAAAGACGTTCAGGAGGCACTGACTTCTGGAAGTTAGCTGATGATAGTGATAAAGACCAAAAAATCGAATAGTTATGTCATGGTCTTCGAGGGAGGAAAGGTCATTCATTTACCTCTAACAGTCATTTGTCACGCACTTGTTAAATGCAAGGCATTGTGCATAGATTCTAAAGACACAGATAAAAATGAAGTAGCTCTGCCCTGAAGGAACTTACACTTTATATGGGGGGGGCGAGGAGGTAAAACATATATACTAAAAGTAGGTATAGGATAATTTGAGAACACTAACAAACAGTTAAGGAAATAGATAGACATTGAATGAATGAGTGAGCAAAATTTATTATGTGGCAGGAACATTGTCATCAGGAGAGATTTCCTCTATGAAATGGCACTTTTGTTGAGCCTTAACAGAAGTTAGATGTTCTATGAGGTGAAAATTTAAGAAAGTATGCATAATGGACATAAGGGACTACTTCTGTGGAGGCACAGAAATGGAAGCTATCACATTAAGTTCTGTCAAGAACCTAGCGCAGTCTGGCCAGAACATAAGAGTATGTGAAGAGAATTAAGATGAAATGTCTAGAAAAGCAGATGGGAGCCAGATCATAGAGGACTTTAAAAACTGGGCTGTGTTCAGTTCTAGAAGCTGAAGCCACAGAAATTGACAGTCACATAGTCAGACCACTCGTTTAGGAATGCTGATTTGTCAGCTCACGGAAGAAGAAACAGGACAATTAGGAACATAGAATCACAGATTTAAAGTTGAAATGGACCTAGATGAGGAAACTGCATAGAGAGATGAAGTAAAGGAACAAATGACAGAACCAAGACTTGACCCCAAGGCCTCTGGTTCCGGATCTAGCACTTTGTTTCTTTTAATGGTGCCACAATCCTCCCGGTAATTTGAGGTCAGAACCTGGGAGCTATCTTTCACGCCTTTGCTTATCTATATCCATTCAGTTACCAAATTCTGTCAGTTCTCCCTCCATGTTTCTCATTCATTCCCTACTACCTCTGCCATGCTACAGTTTCTCTTGACTTTTCACCTGGACTGCTACTATAGCTTCTTATCAGTATATGGTACACCATGCCCTTGCATGTAGTAGTCACTTAATAACTGTTTAATGGATGACAGTATATGGTACACCATGCCCTTGCATGTAGTAGTCACTTAATAACTGTTTAATGGATGAATGAATGACTTAGTTTCTCCCGCTTTGAGTCACTATCCTTCCCACCATCCTATATACTACGTGGCAAATTAAGTTAGGTAACTAACTATGTGACTCACTGGATAGTCAGACTTGGATTCAGGAAGATCTGAATTCAAATCCTGCCTCTTTCACTGCAGCTCCCTCTTCTTAGTATAACCTCTTGTTACTTAACTATTCCTTTGCACAAAAAACTTTTGTGATTCTTTGTCATCCACTGAATGCAGGCTAGACTAACTTGAAAACAAAAGCTCATTGTGATCTGACTCCAGCCTTATCTCTCATTACTTCCCTAGGCATGTACACTATGCTCTTGTCACCAGAGATTCTTGGTTTTTCTTTTTATGTAAAGGAAAGAAAGTAAAAAGTTTCCAATTCATTCTGTGCCTTTTGATTTCATTTTTTACTTTGTGTAAGCCATTACTTAGCATTATTTCTTGCTGTCTCACATCTGGATTTTACTAGGGAATATTATTGAGAAATGCTATAAATTTTGTGAAAACTTTCAGCTTCATCAGGAAAACTTCAAAGTTAAAAACAGATGTTTTAGCCAACTCTACTTGTATGCAAGCTGTCAGTATGGTGCAATTTCCAACCAAATTATAATCCAGCATCAAAACTGAGATCACAAAGATTACTTTACAGTATAATTTTATAAATAATGACCATTCATTGGGTCTAATTACTCATTTTTGCCCTCCCCTTTCTCTTGCTTTAGCGCACACTGTCTAGCAGATTTGTCTGACTAGGATATGGTCCTACTCATCTTGGATATGAGTTTGCCTTGATTCATTCCATTTGTTTCATAGAAAACTCATGGATTTCAATCAGCTCAGCGGGGGTATGAGAGGAGTATAAGATTTGAATTATCCCTAGATTTTAAAACATACATCTTTCCATTATGTTTAGAGGAACGCCTTCTTATAGACTATACTACAGTCAGAACTATAAAATCATTGGTTCCAAAAATTATTCTGTCCGTACCTTTGCTAGTCAACAAAGACTTTCTACATTGCAATTCAATAAGCATAAATCAAGCAACATCAGTCCTTTCTACTGTATGACTGTGTAAGCAGACAATCCAGGTGGATAGCTTTTATGAAAAGTAAATGGTTTTTTGAAACCATTCTTTTATTGTGTACAACATACATGGCAG
The DNA here is from genome assembly GCA_028658325.1 of Potorous gilbertii. NCBI lineage: Eukaryota > Metazoa > Chordata > Mammalia > Diprotodontia > Potoroidae > Potorous > Potorous gilbertii. The sequence goes on along the minus strand of CM053770.1, from coordinate 377,433,874 downwards.
CTATAGATTTGACCATTTGTTGAGAAAGTTAAGATCACACAGAATTATTTTCAGTGGATTATAATGTATTTCTTTAATTGGAAAGAAACAGAAGAGAAAAAATTAAAATAAATAATTTGGCAATTATTTATCAAAGTTAGTTCAGAAGGACAGAAATATAGTCGTAAGTAGTTAGATTTGTTCATCAATTAATTTTAAACCACCAGGAAAGTATTTCTAAAAATTTTTCCATACATGTTAATACAGATGTGCATTTTAGTAATACGTTCATGTGTATATGAAAGGATTGCAGTTAAAATGACATTTTAAGCATTTACTGGATACCTCTAATCCCTGCGACTCTCAACTCTGAATGCTCCAAATCTATTAAAATCACATTGTAGGCTACTAATGTAATATGAGTGTCTAATCATGACTCATACTAACTCATATGTCTTTATGGCAGCATCTCTCCAGAATCAGTCTAATTTAATTGAAATAGATTTGCCTGTATAAACAACTCTTTTGTTTAAAGAAGATTTCATTGTTTAGTTTTGCCTTAAGTAAATGCAGCCTTTTGTTTGTCCATAAAACATTTGATTAAATGTATAGACTAATATGTGTACTTCCTCATCCTTCCACTAGCAGTATATAAAATGGGAGAAGTATTACAGGTTTGTACTTTTTTTGAGATCATGAATAATGGCATTTGCCCTGTAAAAACAGAGATATGTTTTCTGAGGGGGGAACCTAAAAGGTTTTATCTTCTTGCTATCATTGATACTTAAGCTTTAAAGACCGTACCAGGATTACTCTTTAAAGATTTTTTTCTTAATTTGAGCTTGAATTTCATGAAAAATAATTTATTTTTCAAAATATTATTGTTGAAAGCCTGTAAGTTTGCCTTTAGTAATGATCTGTGTTCTTACATCGTGTGATAGTGATTCCCTGTGCCCTCTGTGCCGGCCTTCCTCCCTCCCAGCTGCCCCAAGTAGCTAATAATCAGTGCAAGTGATGAGCGCATTGAAAAAGTGCATGTCCAAAATGTGCGATATGTAATTGAGGGCCATTCATCCCCATGAAGGGCTAGGTTGGGGCTATCTTCTCATACCGCTTCATTCAAATCATATTTGATCTTTGTAATTTTATCATATTCACTTGTGGGGCTTTTTAGTGGATGGTTCTTATTTTACATTATTGTCGTTATTGATGTATTGTTTTCTTGCTTCTGCTTACATCACTCAGCATCAGTTCATGTAGATTTGTGGTTCTGTTTTCATCATGTAGTTTATTACAGTACAATAATATTTCATTAAAAAAATCAGTTAACTTTGGAAATACTGTTGTTTTATTATGATGGCATGGGATAGCCATGAGCACTGTACATTTATCCAGCTATTTAACTTGTTCTTTATTTCTTTATGGAGAATTTTATAGCAGGATCTATATAAGTCTTTTGTGTGTGTGTTCATCCCTCGTTGCCGAAGAAGACCATGCCATCAGAGAAATAATGGCATGACTTGCGCTTGACTTAGTTTTGAGTGAGGGAGGGCTGTGCAGGTCACCAGCGTCACTTGTCCTCCAGAGTCGATATTCATCAGGATGCCTGGAGATGACCCAGCATGAGACAGCTGGGGTGAAGTGACTGGCCCAAGGTCACACAGCTAGTGAGTGTCAAGTGTCTGAGGTGAGATTGGAACTCAGGTCCTCCTGACTCCTGCACTGGTGCTCTGTCCTCTGCACCACCTAGCTGCTCCAAGTCTTTTATATGTTTTGGTAGGTAGAGTCCCAGGTATTATTCATTTTTTAGTTATTTGGAATTGGATTTTCCTTTGTATTTTTGTTTCTTGGGTTTTGTGTTTATTATTATCTAGAAATGCTTTTGATTTTTGAGATTGTATTTTGCAGCCTGGAACTTTGGTGAAGCTGTTAATTGTCCCAGTTAGTTGTCTTTGCTGATTCCCTAGGATTTTCTAAGGATACCATGCTGTCATCCAATCAGTTTAGTTTTATCTCCTTCTTACCTATTTTAGGCCTTTTATGTCTTTATCTCATTGCTGCTTCTGGCGTTTCCAGAACTCTTTCAGATAATAGTGGGGCGAGTGGACTTGCTTGTTTTCAAGGATGCTTTCAATGCTTTCCATATTTATTGGGAAAAGTGCTAATGCATACACATCACATAATGATGCTTACTCTTGGTTTTAGATAGATGCTTTGTATGATATTTTTTTAAATCCTTTTATGCCTGTACATTGTAGGGTTTTTTCCGCATCTATTCAGATGATAATGAGTTTTTGGATGTTTTGGTTTTTGATATGATTATGTTGACTGTTTTCCTAATGTTGGAACTGGGAGTAAGGTGGTGTTTTTTTAAAATTCTGTTTATTATTTTAAATCAGTCCATTCTAGCCAAATGTCTCCAAAACAACATATGTACAACTAAGTGTACTCAAAACTGTGCATTTTTAAAGTATACCATGTTAATATTGAGCAATGTTACAGGTTTTATTTAATAGTCTTTATTTCACCTCTTTAGTGTCATTCAAAAGAACAGGCATTAGTACCTTACACATAATAGCTGTTTCATAAGTATTTCACAGAATCCCAGAAATTAGAAATAACTTTAGAGACCATATACTCCAGCTCATATCTAAATAAGTATTCCTTCCACAACATTCTAGGCCACCCTTTCATCCAGGTCTTGTTCACTGAAGCAGCCCCATTCCATTTTGTTAGGAAGTTTTTCCCTCCTTAGTTTCCCCCATTTCTCCTGGTTATGGTCCCTGAAGAAAATGTCTCATCCTTCTTCCCAAAAGAAGAGCTTTTCTTATATTTGAAGATAGCTATCACATGCCTCCTAAACCATAATGACCATATTTTATTACTTGACTTCTGGCTCTTTTGGGGAGGGGGGGCATTAATTTTCAAAACACAAAGCAATTATCGAGCAAGCTTAAAAGTGTCAATTGTTACAAGCAAAGAAGCATGCCATGATGTTTACCTTATCTTTTTCACACTGAGAAAAGTAAGGTTACATCTTAGAAAAGGGACAGTGACTCTAATTTGAAGCTTGGGTCTTATAATGTAATTCAGTGAAAAATAAAGAGGACAGCAACAAATTCAAAAGGTTATGTGTTTAGGCAATAGGGTAAGATGTAATATTATTTTTATGATGTGTGTATTTTCCTTTCCTAGGCGATGTTGGATGTTGCAGCAAACCAAGGGTGGTTGGTAACTGCTCTGAATATCACCAATCTGATTCAGATGGTAATCCAGGGTCGATGGATAAGTGACTCTTCTCTTCTTACACTGCCAAACATAGAGCTGCACCATCTTCATCTTTTCAGGTACAGAATCATTTTGTTTGTGTGTGCTTAATGCCTTATTCAGTCATTGATTTTCTCCATAGCGTTTAAAATTAGCAATTGGGAACCTAAATTTCACATTATATTATAGATTGTGCCTTTTTCAAATAAAGGATCCCTTTCGGTTTTTGTGACTAAGGCCGTGCCATAGTTTTTAGGATTCTGTTCCCACTTTTTACCTGATCTCTGCCTCCAGGCTTTCCTGGCTTCCTTCAAGTTCTACTTTGTGCAGAACTCCCTTCATGTTCCTCCTTGATCTTAGCACTTTACCTCAGAGATTATTTTCAATTTATCTTGTATCTATTTCTTTATACATATTTGTTTATATATTATCTCCTCTAGACTGAGCTACTTGAGAGTAGGGACTGTTTTTTTGCCTTTCTTTTTATCCTCTTCAATTAGCACAGTGCCCCATACATAGTAAATATTTAATAATTGCTTATTTACTTAACCTGATCTGATTTTAACCTCTTCACACCTCCATTTTTTGTGTATGTAAAATTGGATGAAAAGTTCTTCTATTATTAATAGGTTATTCTTTAGGACTATTAAAAAGCTTCCTTTAAGCTTATGTTGTTAAATGCTTTTGACATCCAAGATAACCTAGTTTTTCCAGTTAAGACTTGTTAACCAAAAACAATATCACACGTCCATGAGACATTCTGTGACAAGTTCAGGGGACCCCTTATCAGACATGTTGGATTCAGAACTGAAAATTGGTCCATGACCATTCCAAGGCCACCCTGAAAATCTGTTAAGCCAAATAAGATTGCACATCAACAGCAGAGTGGTTTTGATGGGGTATTTGGGCCCTAGTCTTAAGATCATTTCTCTGAAAGTAGGCCCCTATCCTGTGAGAAAGTTTTCTCTTGTTGCAGGAGACAGTCTTTTATCAGAACAGACAGTTGTGCCTAACCCACAGATTTTTGTCCCAAGACAAAAAGAACTCTCCCTCACACCAGATCCTCAAGGTCCATGCCTCTGACAACTCCCTCAATATCTAGTATACTCCCTACACTTTCCCATTTCCCTTTTCTGTGTAAGTCCCAGCACCAATCCTCACTCTCTCATAGGTTTCCTAAGGACCTTTGCCCGCTTTTACTAAAGCATTACAATAAATTTTTTGCCACTAGACGCAGAGATAGCTTGAGTGTGTGAATCCATTCCAAACAACTTTACCTTTGGCAGGATTCCAGGATTTTTACAGGATTCCAGCACCCCCAAAACATCATCAGTTTTAATTACATTTGAAAAAGAATTTATACTAGTATTATATGATTTAACATTGAGATCACATATATATGAATGGCAAATGTAAAAAAGAGGTCACAGTTGTGGTGGTGGTAGGTAGATAGGTAGGTAGTACAGTGGATAGAGCACTAGACTTGAAGTCAAGAAGGCCTGACTTCAAATCTAGACTCAGACAGTTATTAGCTGTGTGACCCTGGACAAGTCACTTAACCTCCTGCCTCAGTTTCCTCATTTGTAAAATGGAAGTGATGGTAATTTCCCAGGGTTGTTATAAGGATAAAATGAGATAACATTTGTAAAGACTTTCACGCACCTCAAAACTCCGTACAAATACTAGCTATTATTATATCTCATATATCTGATGGGCAGCGTAACATGGTAGAAAAAATGCCAGCTTCAGAGTAAAGAAAATCTGTTTTCATGTCTCACAATTCTGCCATATACTGATTGTGTGTCCACAAGCAGGTCACTTAACTTCTGTGTCATAGGGAACTGTCTTGGATTAGAGGTGTCAACCTGCATTGATAGAAGGAGCTTCCTGACTGGAAGCTCTCAGTTTCCCACTCCCCAATAAAAAGCCCCCTCCCTCCAGATTTGCATAATGGAACAATATTGATACTATACGTAACTATTGTTATGTAAACAAACAATACGATTTGTTTGTCCCAAATAAGTGGGATTTGTATGTCCTAAACTCTTGGTATCACAACTGTTACTGATGCAGAGATTCTCATGGTACATTCTTAATTTCATGTTTTGTGAAGATTTTAGTCAAATAATCATATTGAAGAGGTTCATTTGTGGCCATAAAAAAAAAAAAAGCCACCCACAGGAAGTGATAATTCTACTAAATGGCTTGAAAGAGTTAATGCACATCTAAAAGATTGAACTTGTACCCAGAAACCAACTTCCCCAACAAACTCACTCATTGCCCACAAATATTTACTGATTTATAATTTTTGCTCTAATTGTAGTATAGTCTGCAGTTGTTTTATAACTGTGCAACCTCACCGGTTAAGTATCTTTGAAATAACTTGCTTCAGTACTTCAAGGATTCTCATTTGAGGGACCCATGTTCTCCCTTCTATATGTCTTCATCAACAATCTTCATGAATTCCTGTGACTGAAAATATTCATCACTTGGTAGTCAGCCTTTTTCTGATAAGTCTCAGAACTTTAAAGTATAATTCTCTGTGAAAAATAACAGTGGTCTTATAACATATTTCCATCTACTCTGTATATATTTTGTGTGTACATAGTTGTTGGCATGATTTCCTCCCCCTCCCCACACTTGAACTTCTTGCCTTTCTTGCATTTTCTGTGCTTGGCATAGTACCTAACCCACATAGTAAGTGCCTAATAAATGTTTGTTGACTGTTGTTAAATAGAACAAATTCTTTGTTGGATAATCTTCATTTATGGTGATCTAGAACTTCTTTGTTGTAATATGTTGTGGTCATATTCACAGGAAATGGAGCCAAGGAAAAAGAAAGGGTCCACCTGGAGGTTATCAAGGTCCCATTGAGTGCCTTCCTGAATTAATTGCTGCCTGTGAAGGAAAGGAGAAAATATTCAATTCCATTGTAGGTGGAGACCTTCCAATTACACATGTGACACAGGTGAGAGTCTCCTCTGTGTGTGCTGTGGTTGAGGAGTAGAAGCAGTTTTAAGAATGGTTTCGCACTTCTTCCAAAACAACACAGTGGTATCAGTGAGCATGTCCTCAGTCGTAGGTGGTGTCTGTTACCGGGACACCATTGCCAAGGAAAGCCCTGATCAGTCTACATGGGAACAGGAGGATGGAGGGACATGAGAACCGTGCAGAGCCCTTACCAGTCCCTTGTTTTATTCTTTCAGATACATTGTCTTGCCCTTCTTACAGTGTGTTGCTCTTATTTTTCTTTATTCCTAATAACCACTAACTTATCCTATATTTCTTGAGTAATTTGTGTTATTTTGATTTCCTTGGAAGTGTGAACCAACTTTTAGCATGAACAGCATTTTTCCAGTTTTACTGTTCATTTTATTGTGATGATGGTAGGGGTAGGGTTTGTTTTTCTTTTAGTAATAGTGTTAGACTTTATGTATTACTTTACAGGTATTTTTATGTATATCAATGTATTACTTTACAGGTATCTTTATGTATATCAATGCTCCTAGAACCTAAGGTTGTTTTTTTTAATGAAACTTAGTATTTGCTCACAGTATGATTTTTGTAAGAAGATGAATTTATTTTCTGTTGAAAGACTATGTGAGTCATCTCTTTGTGTTTCTTTCTGGAAAGGTGAAAGCTACATATTGTCAAGAAAGACTGCATACCACAGGCTTTTGTTTCTTCAACAGTTTTTTCTCCAAAGTATCCTATAATAAACATTCAGTATTTATAATACGATTGACATATTGATGTATTGCAAATATAGATACGAAGCAAGGAAAACCTTAGAACCAAATGTGTAGGTGGGTTTTTTTAAGAAGATATTTTTGTGCTTGGGTCATGAAAAGTAAAAATCTATGACTGACTGTTCAGTTTCTGTTGAACCCAAAACTGGCACCCAAAAAAAATCTAATATCCATAATAAATGTCTGTATTCTAACTAAATTACCATCAAAATTTTGAATAAAGACAATTTATTTAAATCAAAACAAGACTTCTTTTAACAACAACAGATTTCTAACATAACATACATTGATTTCATTCCAAGTTTTAGATGTGATGAAAAATTAGAACATTGTTATAATTAGTTCAGGGAGAACTCAGAAGTAAACTTACTTAATTTATTTGCATAAATTGCCATTCTGTTATCTTTAAAACCAAATGCAAATTGGCTCTGTCTGATATGATGATGGTTATTTGGCTCAAAAGTGCTTCAATTTGCAGAGCAATCTGGTGTCGTCTCTGCTGTGAGGCAATCCCAGGTAACATACAAATCCTGAATTATTCCAGAAATTAGTATGTTTAAAGCATCAATTTAAGTGCTAATTGCAGTAGTAATGAGAAAAAGCAGTACGACTGTGAGATTTGCATCTACTGCCCCATCAGTATGCCTGGAACGACTGCTGACTGGCAGAGGATTTGGTTGCTAATTAAATAATTGTATGCACGGCAGTGTTCTTGCCTGATTCAATAGATGAAGATTAATCCTCAGATAAATATGTTTGGCTGGTATTGAAATGTCTTAGCAGTTTCTTCAAAAATAACTCATGTTTTATATACATGAAAATATGTGTGTATGACATGTACACACATGTATATACACACACAAATAGGCATATCTATGCTTTGTATGTCCAAAAACATGAATTGCATAAAGGTTTAAAGATTATACTGACAAAAATCTAATTTTATTCTGCCTTAGTGAAATAATATCCCACCAAGCTAGAAATGGGAGTTGTCGTCTTGGCACCCAATTTGATGGCATGAGTAGGGGGGGGGAAAGGTGAAATCTCACTTTCTATAGAAAATGCCTCTACTGTGCCTCACAACATTAAATACTTCACACAGAAATGTGTGTATTTATATGTCCTCATGCTCCCTTTCCCACTTTGGACACTCTTAGAACAACTCTCACTAACTGATTTTGGTCTCCACTCAGTGACTGGTATGCTGTAGGTATCTTCCTGTCATTATCAACCCAGAGGCACAGCATGGGTAGCTGCTTCAAGGACGTGATCATTTCAGTTTAAGATATAGTATAAGTCATCATTTCAGATGGCCAAGACTAACAAAAGGACTAGAAATTGAAATGTAAAATGATTCTGAAAAATAGTACTTGGATTTATATTTTTTAGATTACTTAGGGGTAGTTTGATTCATTAAGCCACTTCATTTCAATTGGATGTACTTATAAGCACTAAAAAATCTCAAAAAGGAAGTCAGAGCCTACAAGAAAATTTGTAGGAAAAACTAAAAGGACTTTTTCCACATATGCTTGAATGGTAAGTTTTAGGATATAACTGTTAAAGTTGTCATTAAACAAAGGTTTTATTGGGACATTGGCACCACCATTACAGTAAATATTGCGAAATCAAGACAGCGAATAATTATCAAATTGCTTTGGGGACCTTTTTGCAATGTCCTTTCACATAGGAATTATAACCTCATTTCCCACTGCTATCTTTCAATTTAAAAAAGCATGGATGAAACCATCAGAGTTCATTGGTGTCCATTGCCTTGACATGTACCATCATTGTTGGCTTTCTCAGAATGATAATTTTTCTAGAGCAACCAAGTGGCTCCATGAAATGCTTTCTTTTCAGAAAACTAAAACCAGTTTCAGAAAAATGTACTTTCATTGCCAGTGAGCCTTGGAAAAAAAATTACAGATCATCAGTATTCAGTGAATGCTCCTAACCTAAAAATAACACTATGATTCTGGAATGCTTCAGGTTGGGTGATAGGTTCCTGAATTCTTACCCTCAAGATATGCCTTCTGCTTTAGAAAGTAGAAGAATGTCGGGACACATAATTCTCAAAAATATTTTAAACATTTTAAAAGTCAGCATATTTTGCCATGTACTAAAAGGACTATGCCAGTTTATAAGCTGTTTGAATGTTATCAGTAAGATAATGACCCTAAAGTATATATATCCTCTTCATTATGTTAATAAAGCTTTCAAAAAACAGGACACAATATTTTCTAGTTAATCATCCAGTTTTAATTGACAGGGCTTTCATATTTGTTCTTTTTTTTAGGCTTGGAATTTCTTGTCTCATTTGCCAGTGATAGATGTTGACTTGAGCATTAAAGGCTCCTGGGATTCAGCTGAGGGACAGAACGAGCTGTGTGTCCCAACGTTGGCAACAGATGGACGAGATGACAAAAAATGGGTCAAGTTACATGCTGATCGAGAGTATGTGCTTCAGGTCAACTTGCAGAGAGTCCACATGGGGTACCAGAAGGTATAGTGTTCAGTTTCCATTCTCAAATACTCTGCCCCAGATACCAGCACACACCACCATGCATATCTCTTAGATGACTAATGCTGTCATGTAATTCATGAATTCTGTTTTCTCAGACAGCCTTAAGCAGACAGGGTCTAGTCTTTTGACATTAGTCATTGCTCCTCACGTGCCTTTGTCCTCTACCAAAATGTGTAATATGGTGCCTCCGAAATGACTTGAAAATCCTAAATACTTTATTCTTCTCTGCTTCTTAAACCTGAATTAATTTGATCCCCTAAGAATATTAAAACTCATACATATGAATGTGTTTTTAACAGCATAATACATGAAGCATAAAACCATTTTCTCTTATTTTAGTTACTAACTATATTTTACAGGGTTGCCTACTTCTAGCAGAAGTTCTCACTAATATTAAAAGTTTATTAGGCCTTTCCCCTCTTTTCCCCCTATGGTCACATACCAAAAAAGTATATTTACTATTTCTGTAATTTTCCATTACTAAGATATCATTAACAGTTGCTGTTTCTTCAAACCTGTTCTCTGGGTTCCTATCTTCAATGAAAACATCTGTCTTCCTAGTTATAACCACAAAAATATCTGTGTTTTTACCTTGAAAATCTTGACTTAAAGCTAAGTAAAATCATTTCAAAACAATAAAGTAGGAAAAAGTTGAAGCCAACTACTTTTGTTCAGTATAATTCTTTAAGAGGCAATATGATATAGTAGAAAAAATGCGAGCCTTGCAGACAGAAGACCTACTTTCAATTCTGCCTCACATAATTTCTAGCTATTTGCCCAAGAACAAGTCACTCAAACTCTCACAGCCACACTTTCCTCATTTGTAAAATGGGGATAATATTGTTGCCATTGTTTATGTCACAGATTATGGTGAAGGGTGCACCTTGCAAACTTTAAAACTCTATGTAAATTGAGTTGTTATTTTCTTTTCAAAAGACAAAAGTGAGGGTAAACTTTTTAAGCACAACCAAAAAGAAAGCTGGAAAAAAGTCCCAACTCTATTAACTCGTCGTTTTTTTTTCTTCTCTCCTAGGGAAAACAAGACAGCAAAGCTGTTGCTCCTAGATTTCCCAAATCCAAGGATGAAGGATGGTTTTTGATATTAGGCGAGATAGATAAAAAAGAACTTGTTGCTTTGAAAAGAGTGGGGTACATCAGAAATCGAAATTCTATCTCTGTTGCTTTTTATACTCCTGAAATATCTGGAAGGTAAGATGAACTTCATAACCAATATTCCCAAAGATTTAGAATTAGATTTTTACCTCACTAAAAAAAAAAAAAAACGTCTGTAGCAGTTCTGAAAGTGTGGTCTAGGGACCCGTGGTGGTCCCCTGAGACTCAGGGGAACCTTGGGCTCAAAACTGTTTTCATGATAATACTAAGACATTTTAATTCTAAAATAACAAGTCTCAGGAGATATAATTTATATAAGCAAAAGCCTTTTGGGAGGTACTCAATAATTTTTTAAAGTATAAAGGGATCCTGAGACCAAAAAGTTTGAGACCTACTGATATGCAGTGATGTTCTATTTTTATTTCTTAGGTATATCTATACTCTTTATCTCATGAGTGACAGCTATCTTGGCATGGACCAGCAGTATGACATTTATCTGAATATCATCCCAACAAGCATTTCAGCACAGGTCAATACCAAGGTCTCTGATGCCTTGACTGACCTGGCTGTGAAGTAACCCAACCTGAACAATACATTTGAAAGAAGCAGTTGTGAAATCTGGCAGTTCAGTCTTCTGGACAACATTGAAATTACTTGATGTTTGCCTTAGTGGAATCAACTTCTAACCTCAAGACACCTTGGAAATTGAAAAGTGGCTGCTGTATTGACTCTAGTAACCCAGAGTTAGCCACAGTGGCCTTATAAAAGTTGCCTTTTGTCATTTTGTCTTCATTGGTTTCTTGAAGTATAAAATGAGTAAGCATGTAGGAGAATATTTTAATTTGTGTACATTCAAAATGATATCCTTTATTTAGAAATTATTCATTAACCTTTCACCATTGTACATGGTACTGTTTACACAAATACTTGCTTTTTTTTCTTCTAATGAAAATTACACTGAGGAATTAAAATTCAACACTATTAGGGAATGTTACAATAGTTTACAACCCTATAGTGTAAAAAGTATAGGATAAATCTGAGATAGTATCTAATTTGTTAGTATAATTTATACTTTTAAGTGTGAATCCCACACAACAACCATATAAAAAAATCTGACATGAAAGTACACTAAGGAGTCTAAATGATGATTGCCAGGTGAACAGGATGTGTTCATTTTGGAAAATGTAAACACTATAACTGATGGAAATAAAATGTTTAGAATACTCCCCTGTGGCAAATATTCTCATTTACTTCTCCCCATAATATGACCAGTTTTTCTTTTTGTCCTCTTTTCTTTTATTCTCTTCTCCAAATACCCATTTTCATAATGAGGAAACATTAGAATTTTTAAAATATCTGATAATACATAACAGGTTATGTTCTATAACCCTGTCTCTGTATCTGTCTGGCCTTGATAATATTGGAACAGAGAAATAGAATCCTTTTAGCTTCTAAAAGTCACTTTTTCCCTCTGAGTTATCAAATTTTTCATATCCAATGATATTTCATCCCCAAGAGAAACTTTTCCAAAATGAAAGTTAGTAGAAGAAATGAAATATTTGTTAATATTATAAGTTTCATTTGAATAAAATTGTGTTCTACAGATGAAAAAAACAGAGAAAGAAGGATTTTTCAAAGTAATCTGAGTCATTCTTTGCTTCTGATTCAAATTAACTTAAAGGTATTTCTGAATCAGATATTTCATGTACATTCAATCCTTTCTCTTGCCAAAAAAAACCAAGGAAGTAGACTCTCCAAAATTTCCTAAAATTATTGTGTACACACAAAGTAAAGTTGACATGTTTCATATGTTCTATTGTCATGTTTCTTTCATGTATTAATTCTGCTTTTCTTCTTTGCAGAGTTTATTTCCCCATCTGAATTAGCATTTTGTCATTGTTTTATAGGCAGTTGTTAGATTTGGGGAGGAGAAGGCATCGAATCCCCAAAATGAAGATTACATAGCCACACTTGAACAAGTACTTACGAATTATCTACTATGCAGCAGGGCCTCTACGCTGCACAGAAAATGCAAAGATAAAAGCAAACCAATCCATCCCTCACAAAGCATTCATTCTCGTGGTAATTTAATAATAATAACTAATCCATTCGAGAGCTTCATTAGATAAGCTGTATTACCTTTCTATATTGTTAGCATCTTAAAATTTAAAAAAAGTTTCCACAGACATGTATCTGGCACCCTAGATTGAAACACTGACATTGTGCATCTCACCCCATGGAGAAAAGAATAAAAAGACATACTTAGGACCAACCTTGATATGATTTCAAAGTGAGATCAGTAAAATTACCCAATTTAGCTAAATTGGTGAGACTGGGAGATATGAAAAGATTTTTATCATAATAATGTGGAAAGGGAAAAGGAATTATCTTTTTTTTTTTAATCAACCCTAAAGACAGTGTCTGCATGGGAACTAAGATTCAGTAGAATATAAGCTTCTTGAGGACGGGGACTTTTTTTTGTCTTTGGATTGCCATGCCTAAATGACTGGTACATGTTGGGTGCTTAATAAATGCTTATTGAGTTTAAATCTAAATTAAGATCAATACAGACTAAGCCGTACTACCAATCATCAACCAAGGAAGGTGCACATGGACTTAGAAGTGTAGTTTATTCCAATGTGTAACTCAAACTAGTCGTCTGTAACTATTCTCATTCATTAATCAACAAAAGTTTTTGTGTTGAGTGCCGATTGTAACAGCCCATGTGTCAACATAATTAGAATAGTACTACTATTTTCAGCTCTGTAAATCATTAGCTTCTCATCACTTGGTAGCTAGGATTCCCACCAGTACTCGAAGGCTTCTTTTTTTACCTATCAAATAAGTATCTTGAAGAGGAATCCTAATTACCTAGAAAAGTTAATTTTTCTGCAGAAAACCCCTGAGTGATTTACTTTGTTGAAAAATGAGTAATTCTGATAGTTGTTTTGATGGGCCCATGTTTTAAACCAGTCTGGTGAAGCTTCTCATCCAAAGCCCTGGTCTAACTTCATCCCTCACTCCTGGCGAGCAGAGAGGACCCCTGCTTTTAGACCTTGTAACTTTCATTTCATGGTGCACTGTTTTTTATTCATCTGGAGTCCCTCACATCAGATCAGACTAGAGTAGTGCAGGACAGATGTTCGGGAAGAGTTCATTCATTCAACAAATATTTGTTGCACATAGTGATAGAGTAAACTTCTGGAATTAATGAACGTGTTTGTCACTGGAGCCAAATGTGAGTAATTTAAGTAGCAGGATAAACACAAGGACTCAAATAAACTGTAACCTCTGTGTTCTTTAAAACTATGGCACAGAAAAGATTTCTTCATCCTCACTCCCTGGGGAAAAAGTGGGGGCACACACACACACCACAACACAACACATCTGATGGGTAGTTTTACTATATTTGGTTCCCAGAGAAACAAAAAAAAGTAAAAACTTGAACTTTGATAATGTTCTTCACAGTGGATTTATTTTTACCTTATCTGTCAGTTCAATCCTGCAGAGTCTTTCTGGGTCCCAGAATACTGTGCAAGATGTCAGGATACACACAGTTACTACCTTCCAATAGCAACTTACAGTCAAAGAAAGGTGAAAATTACATACTAGATTGTGACATACACAAAGGTAAGGTCCAGAATGCTCCTAACAAATTCTAGGAAATAGAAATCACTCCCTCTCTGAAACTGTACGTATACATATACTTAAGTGCGGATCAGTACTATTAGAGGAAATTTGTTTCCTCACTAGAAATCCCCTTTCAGGGTCTGTACTTAAAAAAAAAATTACATGTGTATGTACTTGATTTACTTTTCCACCTACAAGTTATTCCCACATTTATCAGTAGATTATAAACTCCTTGAGAGCAGGAACTCTCTTTGTTTGCCTTTTTATTTCCTGCACTTAATAAATGCCTGTTTCTTTGAGTTGTTGCATAACTCAAATTGTAATGAACTGAACTGGCTGACCAGCACCACACTTTCTGGGTAGAGATCTCAAACCCAAGGATGAAACAGCACCTTGGCCCAAGTATTCAGTATGCTTTGCATAGAGCATAGTTTCTTCTTACCAAAGATTCAAAATTTAGTTGTACTGTCATTTAAAAAAAAAATGAACCACTAATCTATGTCCTTTAGCAATAAGCCTTCAATCCCTTATGTCAGGGCAAGTTAGTGAAATAAATGTGGGATAGTGAATAGAGCTTGGTCTTGGAATCAGGAAACCTGAGTTTGAATTCTACGTTAGACACCTGTTAGTTGTGTAACTGTGGGGCAAGTCACTTGACCTCTCTGAGTCTCTGTTTCCTCAGCTGTAAAATGGGAATACTGGTGCTAGTACTGCCTGCCTTATAAGGTCATTTAAGGAAAGAACTTTGCAATTGTTAAATTCTGAGGCAGAAAATTTGAGATTATGGTTCCATTAATATGTTCTGTTCTATCAAAGACCTCAAAAGTTACTGAGTTTTGCTTTTATTCCTAGCAGTGTTGGAAGCCTCTTTATAATGAAAGCTAGATAGTAGGGATGCTTCCATCAAGTTTTATACTTGTAATTTCAACTCCGTATCTATAGTCATTAGTATACTTTGTGATTTTCCAAGGATCAAATGGTTTGTGAATTTGACCATCAAAAGCCTTATATCTGTCCAGCATTCTACCTTGCACTGATCCTCCTGCCAATATTTTCATACTGAGTCTGATGCAATCTTATTTTGAAAGCTTGATATTATAAAAGGCCATTTGATTTGTAACTGAAACAGACTAAAACTCTTGGAATGTCTATTCAAATTTTGACTTAATCTGGCACTGAAACTACAATAGGTCAAGCATTTGAGCCAAGAAAACCAGGTCTGAATGATTGCTTAATTTCTCTTTCATTCTCCTGCAAATTGAGGGTTATATTAAAACACATTTGAACCAAAGTCCATCAGTAGTGTTATGTCTGTAAATAAGCTTCAGTTGTTTCATTTTAAGAGACTTGTGGAAAAGCTGCAAGTCCTTTGGATTCATCCATCTTTAACTAAACATGACAAAAAACCCTTATTAATTGTAAAGACTGCCTTTCCTAAGCCCATATTTCTTTATTTGGGGGAATATATTTATTATCTGTATCAGTATAGCAATTCATCCTTTTATCAGAGGCATAAATCTGCAATTGCTATAGTATATGTTGAAAGAAAAGGAGAGAGAGACAGGGTGCACATTTATTGTGTTTACATGATAAACTGGGAAAGAGGAAGATACCCACCCAGGGACCAGGCAACTTAGCTTAGTGATGGAACAGGTCAGAGAGTAAGTTGGAAGTGGAGAGTGAGTAGCATGGCCTGATCACTTGGCCTTTCTTGTGATATGGCAAGGACTTGCCTATTATTGAGTAGGACTCAGAATTAAGCCCACCCCCCAGCAAGTCTAGCAGCCAGTTTGCAGTTGGATCAGACCAAAGTGATCCAAAAGTGAGAAATGAGTGAGCATCATGGCTGGGCCTCCTCGTGATATGATGGTTCTAGGCAGAAATTCACTAATCATTGAGTCAGCCTCAGAATGGGATCATGCCTTGCCCCATTTCCTGATGTGGTGATGAAACAGAGTGGACAGTAAGCCCGAAGTGAAGAGTAAATAGGTAGCTTTATGCAGCACGTTGAAGTTTACAAAACACCTTATGTTTATTACACCTTATAAAAAGCATATAGCCCATGAAGTCCTGAAATCAAGGAAAGATGGAAAGAGCCAGACTTAGCCTTAAGAAAAGAAGGCAAAACCGTGACATGAGACTCTACAAATACACAATATAAACCAAAAGCAATGGATGGGACCGATTTTTTGAAATAACATTCAGCATACTGAAATGCTTATTTAGATGTTGTCATCTTCTAGGTAGTCCCCTGAAGTACTCACGTGGCACATTCTAATTATCTCAAATGATGACATGTTCATGAAATAAGATGAATGGATCAGTCTGTGTAATAAAAACAATTTGTGGCTATAAAGAAATGAAACAAAATTCTAAACGATCTCCAAAAATGTCATAAGTTCATGAGATAACTTTGACAGGCAATATGTATTGGAGTATGTAAAGTTTGCTTTATTTCTTTAAGTGAGCCTATGGAGTCATAAGTATCTATTACAATAAGCAGCAAGAAACATTAAATGCTCAATATATAATGAGCGCTATGGTAGGGTACAAAGTTTAGATACACTCCCTCCCTTAGGGGACCTCAGATTGTGTAAGCATTATTAGAAAGATGACATTAAACAGTTTTCTTTCCATCTCCACAGAGGGCAGGGAAAAGAATGTGATTTAGGTTACAGAACAGTAAGTTTGATTTGATCCTACAGAATATTGTATCAATAGAACCACTAAACAGTGCCACAGACTGCCAGAGGCAATCTCCACCTATAAAAATCATTAAAAATACACAAGATAACCATCTGTCATGGGTGATTTAAGCCCTCATTTCTGAAAGCAAGTGGGTTGGACCAAGTGATTCCCCGAAGCTCTTTCTAACTACCATGAATTTCTCTCAAGGATATGATCCATTCTTTTTTTTTTTAATATAAATTTATTTAACTTTTTACATTCATTTTCACAAAATTTTGGGTTCCAAATTTTCTCCCCATTTGTCCCCTCCTCCCACCCCAATACACCCAGCATTCTAATTTCCCCTATCACCAATCTGCCCTCTCTTCTATCAACCTTCCCTTCTCTTGTCCCCATCTTCCCTTTTGCCCTGTAGGGCCAGGTAACTTTCTATTCCCCATTACCTGTATTTCTTATTTCCTAATAGCAAGAACAATACTCAAAAGTTGTTCCTAAAACATTGAGTTCCAACTTCTCCCCATCCCTCCCTCCCCACCCATTCCCTTTGGGAAGGCAGGCAATTCAATATAGGCCCATATCTGTGTAGTTTTGCAAATGACTTCCATAATAGTCATGTTGTGTAAGACTAACTATATTTC
>CM053770.1:377394077-377415789 GCA_028658325.1 Potorous gilbertii | reverse complement strand
CTCCACCTCATAGAATGCCTCGATTCCTACCTTCAAGTCACCTCAGGCACCTACTTGTACGTGAAGTCTCTCCTGATTTCCCCAGATGCTTGTGCCTTCCCTCCCTAACTGTAATGGTAAGTATGACACTTTAAAGATCTTTCCTACCTATTGATGGGCCTGCCCATTAAGGAAAGCTTGATTTGGGGAGGTTCACACCTTTTGTTAATTTTCTAATGAGGTACTGATTCTCAAGGGTTGTGATGCCCTCTGGCTCTGAAAAATGTATAAGTATTCTGAGGTGAGATTTTACCATGGGGCTTAGTGGGAAGGAGATTTGTGTGCCAGATGAAACTCTAAGAAGCCCCTAAGCAGCCCCCTGGCTTTGAAAACCAACATGTTGGTGTTTCAGTCTCTGGTAACTATGTATATATGGTCAGATAGCTGGAAGCACTGTCTGTTGATCTTTATTTCTCTGTATTTTCTCTCAAGTTCAGGGTGCTAACTTTTTCCCCCCACCTAAGTGAATGATACATGTGCTTGATTAAAGTGACTGTTGACCCCTCCAAAGTTGCTTTCCTATTAGAAATGCAAGTCTAAGAACCTGTGATAGCAGGCCCTCCTGTGTATGTCACAGTCTTTGCTGATACACTAATGATCTGTTTAACTCCCTTGTATGTATTTTCATCCTTTTCTCCTAGATATATATGTGTGTGTGTATGATTATATATATATATATATATATATACTTGTCTCCAGATAGAATAATTAATATTCATATAGACCTTTACAGTTATTATCTCATTTGATTTTCACAATAATTCTTGGAGGTAGCAACATTTTAAAGATGAGGGAATTGAGGCAAACAGAGGATGAGTGATTTGCCCAGGGTCACACAGGTAGGAAGTATCTGAGGTAGTATTTGAACTTAGGTCCAGCAAGCCCCTTGAGAGCAGGGATTGTTTCATTTTTTGTCCTTGAGTCTCCCAGTACTTGGCACGTAGCAGGTACTTTATGAATACTTATTGATAGACTGTTTGCCCCTGTTGGCTATATTCAACCCTTTACAGGATCCAAAGAAACAATTCCACCTCAGTCTATGAAAGGGGACAAGTAAATAGTGACAGCTATTGCCTTCCTCACAAAAACAAACACAGAGACAAAAGCAAAATAATAACAGAAATCCAAAACACCACTTAGTGATCCGTTTAAAGAGCAAAAATACAGATAACTCATTTGAGAGAATACCAGCTACACTGAGCATACTGCAAATGTGCAAACCACTGTGATGTGGATTCTAGTGACCTTTATTTTCACTCCTGAGATTTCCAGTAACTTGCTTGTGAAGATAAATGTCACACTAGATCTAAGCTACTGCTTCTTTCCTTTATATTCTCTCATAGGACATGAAAGGCAATGGGACATTGACATGTGAATCTTTTGCCACAAATCTGTGACCAACATCCACCTATGCTGCCGCCAACATTTACAAATTTCAGTTTTAATTTAATTTTTTTGGTTTCAAGATGTGTGAATGAATTAGACCCTAAAGTACGATTTCTTCTTCAGGAAGCTACTTCCCTGATTCCCCATCCTTCCCCGCCCCCCCACCCCAATCCTTAGAGTTAGATGGACATGATAATGAGACACTATTCCAGCAGGAGGAGCTGGTTTAGAAACAAATCGATTCCATGGCAACTCCTGACTCCACATGACTTCTCATAACCAGCATTGCTGTAGGAAATTGTCTGCCTACGATTCAGCCACTGCTGGTGCTTTAGATGGGGTTTTCCCTTTTAAATCACAGGCACCAAGTCTTCATCTTCCAGTTTCATGAATAAGAAGCAGAAGCAAGGCTTCTCCACCCAGAACCACTAAGACAATTATTTTCAGGGGAGACTAGTGTGATTTCAGGACTAGTTTAAAATATGAAGCATTTTCACAGAAACACAACAGGCAAATATTCTAGGATGGGCACAACATACGCACGTTCGCGCGCACACACACATGCACATACACACACATTGTCCTGTGAGGCATTTACCATTGGGAATTGGTAGAGAGAGAAATAATTCTGTTCAAATCCATGGAATATATTTATTTGGTAGACTGAGAATATGGTGTCTGTGATATGGCATGGATATTCTACTGTGATCATAGGCCTGCATACCATGTTTCCTTAGGTATTTACCCGGGGAATTTTATTTTTCATTTTTAAGGTGAACATTTATTAAATGCTTAATAATAAAGGTCACATTTTTTCCCCTCACTAAAGAAAGGAAAATAACTTTAAAAAATAATAACCAAATGACTTTTAAAATAAGACACAAGATACCAAGGCTTTTTGTTTAGGGGTTTGTTTGTTTTTTTGAAACACTGAGATAAGCCTTTATGCACTTTGCACACTCTTGCTAATGTGCTTGCTCCAAAAGCAATAAATTATTTTTAATTAAGGTTTGTACATTTTTTGTCATAATAGCATTGCAATACTTAATAGACTACAGTATAGTATAAACATATGCACTGGAAAACTAAAAATTACTGTGACTCACTTTATCATAATAGTTACTTTATTGTGGTGGTCTAGACTTGAACCCGAATTATCTCCAAGATATGCCTGTACTTTGTCCTTACATCCCCAGTGCCTAACACAGGGCCTGGAAAGTAGTACGTACTTAATAAATGTTTGTTGGATTGAATTATGAAATTGAAAGTTTAAAAATCTTCCAGTAAAATCCTTCCACTTTCCTTTGGTTAAAACTGGACAAGGTTCAGCCTCTTTTATATCTCTCTGGAGGAGGCAAGACTATCTTTGTAAAGTGCAAAGATATGTGAATGACAGCACTCCACATAGAAAATATCTCAATTCTTATCCTGACAGCAAACATCAGTAAAGGATTTTATGAGTTCATCGTTCTTTTAATGTGTTATGAGAATGTAAAATTTTTGGTATTTGAGAAAAAAATAGTACTGAGTTAGTCATAATAGTGGACCATTAAAAATGATTCCTTAGAGATTATTTATCTTAGCCCTCTAGTTTTATAAGTGAGGGAATTGGGACACAGAAAGGCAAAACAATTTGTTCAGGCTCAAATGATGGATTGTTAGCACAAATGAGGTGATAACTTCATTCCCCCAATGTCCCAGTCTTAGGTATTTTCTTTGATACATCAGTGTATCCATGACCTCCTTGACTTGAATATTCCTTCAAAGGCACAGGTCATAGTTTATTTTTACCTCCTTATCCTGTGTGATTCTTGTCTATAACTTTTCTTAAATTCTTCATAGAGGATCTATCCAGTGAACTGGAAGCATTCCTCTAGGTTTTTTTTTTAACATTTTGTGGGGACCATTGCCATTACTTTGGCTATCTATCAGTTATCCCTTGCTTTTACTAATGACTGGTCCACCTCCATTGATTATATGATTTTACATTTTATTATATGATTATACATATTAAATGATTATGCATTTTTCTGGATGAGATCTTTCATGCTACATCTTGTGTGCAAATCACCATCGGTAATACACTGTTGATTTACAGGTATTCTAATTCAACCTACTCATTTTATAGATAAGAAAAAGAAGGCCCAGAGTGACCTTCCTAGGGTCACATAGTATGCAGCAAAGCTGGGTTCTTCCCCCATGCCAGATGTTGCAGTAGCTAGAGCACCATGTCTAGAGTCAGGAAGACCTGAGTTCAAATACAGCCTCTGCCACCTACTAACTGTGTGACCCTGGGCAAATCATTTAACTACCATTTGCCTCAGTTTCCTCATCTGCAAAATAGAGAGAACAATAGGATCTACTCTACTGTGAGGATGAAATGAGATAATAGTTATAAAGAACTTAGCGCAGTAGTTGGCGTATAGTGAACATTATATAAATGTCAGCTGTCATCATAATTATCACTACCTTTTCATTGAAATAACTGAATACAGACATCAATGTTGACTTGATTTGGAGGATTCTATTGAAATCTTCATAGAGTTTTTCTATCTCTTCTACCTCTGCCAAAGATGATGGACCCATTGCAATATTACTAGATAGTCTTTATGGGAGACCAAGTTTTCTGTGAAATATATTCCACTTTGTTTTTGGGGCACATAATCAAATCCAGTCTGCCAACTTTTATTTGCTTTTCAAGGAGAACCTGGAAGCTATCTTTCTGTTTAGCTGCTTGTTACATGTTTTCACTCATAGAAAATGTGTCATTATTGACATAATTCATTTCTGCCGATAGTATGTTGACCCCTTTGAGTGCTGGACAAGGATCTCAGAGTTAGCATTCCAATACTTAAAGTGATATTTAAAGATAGCCTTAAAATCGTGAGTTTCTTAGCACTCTTTGCCCCATTTCCCACCACTCTTGTCCCTGTCACTGCAGAAAGAGAAAAGATCTAGACAGAGCCAAGGGGCAATTTTTATTTTGTTGTTATTTTGGTTGCTTCATGGGTTCCTGTGGCCAAAGAATTCACCACTTAGTAGCCAGACTGTCAGGAATGAGCCTCTTCTTACATAACTAGGTTGATCCTTACACAAGTGGCATCATGATGTTTCAGCAGGATTATACTCTGAGCTTTTCTAATTTAGAGGACCCTGACACAGCTTCTCTGTACTGGCATACCCTTCCAGAACGCATAGTCACATCTACCTTAGGATAAAGACTCAGAAGAACATTTTTGTGGAGATGGTTTTTTTGGGTTTTTTTTGTTTTTTTACTTTTCCTGAAATGTATTTTTAAAATTCTTTTAAAAAATTTTATTTAGTCATTAACAAGTGGGAAAAAAAAGAAAATTCTATTTGAAACCACAAACTTACCACATACAGTTTTTTTAAGGTATATTAAGTTGAATAATATTATTTTATGTCTCTTTTTGAAATTCTTTTACCTTACTACAATTTCTACAATCTTAAAATGTTGGAAATGGAAGAAAACCCATATCTCTAGTCACCATCTTTATTTTACTGATGAGGACCTAAAGTCAGGGAAACAATTTCCCCAAGATTACAGAACTAATTAGTGGCAGAGCTAATGCTACATCTCCTTCCCTTCTTTGGATGTTAGCTGTTTTCCTTTAATACTCTTCTTATGATAGAAATTTAGCTAACTATCTTTCCTCAGGACACTTATATGCCAAAGTCAGACTATAAAGAATTTCAACAAGGGCTATTTTTTAATCTATAAAAAGCAAGTCAGCTTTTCTTCCTTTGAAGCAGCATTGAATATTTATTAGACTAAAACACATTATTTAAATTTCCTAGGAATTTGATTTAACCAAATAAAAACTTGTTAAGCCTCTTCTCTGTTTGCTTGTAGAGAGACATGGCTCAAAAAATAAAAAGACAATTCTTGCTCACAATGAACTTACATTCTGCTCAGGGTAAGGTGAATTTGATATTATGACATGGCCACAAACAAGGTCAATACAATTTAGAGTGTGCTGGAAACAAAGGAGTAATCTACATTTCTAAACAAAGTGCTTGAATGAAATTTGAGGAAGGAGACATATTCAGCTGAGGGAAATTAGGGAAAATTTGACAGAAGAGGCGACACCAGGGTTAAGCTTCAAAGAAAAGAATTTCAATAGACTGAGGATGGAGAAGGGCATTCTAGGCATGGGAGACATCAGCTATGCGAATGCATGTTAAGTTTGAGGGGAAAAGCTAATAGTTCAGTGTGGCTAGAACAAATGTCAGTTACTCTTTATTCTTCATTTCTTAGTTTTTATCCTCCTTTGTTCTTTCATTCTTTCCTTCCTTCCTTCTTTTCTTTTTCTTTTCTTTTTTTTTTGAGTATTATGATAAGTTAGGGGATCAGTAGCACCAATAGTAAATAACAGGCTAGCCATGTTCTTATTCGGTGTTCCACATCTTAATTTCAAGCAATAGCTCACCATTTCTTAGAACCTTTCAACAAGACAGTATTTCTCAGATTTTTTTTATTGGATGATATGCAGATTCCAAGTCTCTTCTATCTCTCAAAGAAAAAGACATAATAAGATTCCAGCCTGTTCAAATATCCTCTCCCAACTGGGAGAGGCAGGTAAGGGAGGTGACAGCGGCCGAAGTGGTCAGAGGTTCAGTTTACATGGAAGGGGTTGGGGGGAGAGGGTCAAATCCTATTTCTGACTGCTGAGATCCAGGAAGCAAGAGAACTGGAACTGCATTGCCACCTCATAAAGGCTGTTTCAATCCCTTCCTGGCAGCTCCTGTCTATGATCCCCTAGGAACTTTCTTGTGACCCTAAAGGGGGTCAAGACTCCCACTTTAGGAGCTATTGCCCTATGATTAAGTAATAAATCTGGGTTAATTAAGACAACTCCCCTCAGGATATTTGACTAAGTCACTGGGAAACCCGTGTTTCCTTATGCTTTGGACTGTAGGGTATCCAAGCTATATTTGCTTGATTTCCCTGAGGTGTTTTCTATGTGGCTTTAGACTTCACATAGTTTTGTGAAATTCCAGATTTCTTTATGTAATGTGGGGAAATTATTTTTAGGAGAAGGGTGGGAGGAGTACTCATCAGGAAGACCTGTCTTCAAATTGAACGTTTCTTTGACAGTTACTAACTTGGTTTCCTCACCTGTAAAATGAGGAATTGCTGTAATATTATTACTAATGTGACTTGTCATGGTTAGCTTTAATAGTGGATATAAAGCAAACTTGCAGTGCTTTATAAATATCAGTTATTATTACATTAAATTATTACATTGTAATTATATAAGTAATATAAATTATTATATTAAATTCTTATAATTATTTCTAAAACCAGTTCCTTTCTTCCTTCTTATCTCCGAATTACAATCTCATCTTTACCCTACAGCATGTATTCATTTCCAAATGCAGAAAAGATGCATACCATGAGTGCTGCCTCTGTAAGCTGAAAATCTGTTGCATTCAGGGGTACGCTGCAGCCAGATCTAGCCAACTTGTAAGAGCCCAATTTAACATTTTCATTGTGGGCATGTATACCACAGAAAGGTCAATTGCTAGATTTTGTTGATTTCTAGATTTAAGAAAGGTAACACCGAGATTAAACTTAAAAGTGTGAATGCATACATGCCTCCCCTGCCTCCCCAAACCCCTTAAACATTTACCAGCATACCAATATGGTCTAAACATTACCTGAGCTCAGCAGCAGTTCAGTAGAAGGCTCAGGGAATGAAGTGATCACCAGACTGAAGGCCTAGTGGGTATAGGCTATTAAAAATAGCGATGACGATGATGATGATGATGGCGGCTGGCATTTATATAGCACTGGTTTACAAAGGAATTTACACCCATTATCTCATTTGAGTCTTACAATTGTCCCTTGTTATGTTAATTCTATTATGAGCCAGAAAAAAACACCTAAAAGATGCATTTTATTATACTCTCCATAAACTATCTCCAACCCAAAGATGAAGTTGATAATGACGATGGTGATAACCATGACTGTGGAACACTTAAATCTGGATTTCTGTTTGCCAATTGGCAGAAATTGTGTCTGCTGACAAAAATTTGACAGTTGACATATGAATGTGTTTGTGTATCTTGGCAGCTGACAATGAGTGTAAGTATGTATGTGTGTAGCAAACTATCATTAGGTCACCCTGATTCAGCTCTCTGAGGAAGTGTGGTGCTTTGGAAAGAAAGACAGCAATGAAACTTGAGTCAGCCGATGTGGACTTGAATTCTTATTACTTGAGGGTGACCTTGGGTAAGTTGCTTCATCTCTCTGGGCCTCAGTTTCCTTATTTGGAAAATAAAGTGCTTGACTTAGATGGCCTTTAAGGTCCCTTTCAGTCCTCCATCTGTATTCTCTATGTATTCTGTGTTGTGACTATAAAGTAATATAACTGACTTCAACAATATACATGTATATTGATATACATATGTACATATAAACGTGTGTATATGTATGTGCACCTGCATATATAGGTATATATGTGTATATATTGTACATCCGTGTATGTGTGTATATACACGCCAGAAATTCTAGATCCAAGTGACTATCATTTTCTTCAAAGAAATCCACTGGGAAGGTTTTGTGCAATCATTCAAAACATTTATGGAAAACCTTTGGAATTTCTTCAAACACCTAGGCAGTATATTAGATAGAAAGCTGGATTTGGAATGAGGAAGATGTCAGGTTTGGATCCTGGCTCAGGAAATTAACAACTGTGTCTGTCAGTCTAGGCAAAGCATTTAAACGCTCTTAGCCTCTGTTTTCTCATCTATGGAATGCGAATAAGAATATCACCTCATAGAGTTATCAGGATAAAACTCACAACATGTAAAGTAATTTTCTAATTATAAGCGCTCTATAAAAGATAGTAGTTGTTACTATTTTAATGATGAAATCCATAAGAAGATCAGTCTGCTCAGAAGTCACCTATATATCCATCCACCCATGTATCCATCCATCCACTTCATGCCTTTTGATTGGCTGAGAAAACTCAGTCCTGAGAGAGTGACCAGGGTACTTGGCACTGTGCTACTAAATTAGGGGAAATATTTATTTGTCATAGTTTTTAGCCTTTTCCTATTTTTCTCCCTCCCCCCTACCCCCCATCTCGGTTCTTGAATTTCTACCTACATCATTTGCATTTTCAAAGAGCTTTCCCTCAGTTTTTCTCACCTAAAACCAACCTTCAGGGATTGCCGTTAGAAATCTAGAGATTTATGTGGAATGGTTTGACCCTAGGATATGGGCTTTAGCTAATTAGTTCATTCTCTGCCCTGAACAATACCCACAGCTAAATGGATGCTTAACGAGAGGACTTTTCCCCATGAGTGTTCAATCTAAACAATACTCTTGGCAAATCTGAAACTTCCCTTAAAAGTGAAAGCTGGAGTCACTTTTACTTTCCTCATAGACTTGCTTCTCCCTTTTCCAGCTGGTATCAGCCTCTGTCCAGGAAAATACATCAGTGACATTAAGGGCTCCATAAATCGGCCCACTGGCCAAGCCCTCACACTTCCTGCACTGGTTTTCTTCCGTTCCCTTTTGTTCCTGGCTCACCAACAATGTGTTAGGACCAGAAAATAATGTGTCGAAGGTTCCACTATAATCAATTCTTGGATTAAAAGGGATGTTCTGAGAATGCAGTGATAATCATGTCCTGGACAAAGAGAGGACCTACTTCAAAATAACCTCTTTCCTTTTTCGTTTTTTTAACTTTGGAGCTGATGAGCCTTGACCAAGCTCAATTAAAGACAATGGCGAAATCTTCAAAGGGAAAAATGAAACACTCACTCCAATGGGCTAAGACTGTTTTAGGTTCCCACCATCTAGCTGTCCTTGACGAGTGCCACTAGAAGTCAACAGGTGGTGGTCCAAATATAAATAAAAAAAGGCTTAAGCCTAAAACATCACTGTCTGTGAGGGTTTTAATGAGACTTTACTCTGTGGTTTGGCAGTGACTATGTGTTCCCTTGCCAGGATACAGAGAGAAAATCTGACCAGTGTCACTCAAGAGTTAGAAAAACTCTCATCTCTATCCTCTCCCTTCCCCACATTCCACCAATAAAATAAAATAAAATTAAATTAAATGCATTTTATTGCGCAGGCCTTCATAGAACTGTTTGTGTTAAAGAGAAGTCAGGCTTTGTTTTAAAGTGGGTTTGTATTAAAGACATGTCAGGGACTATGGGAGGGGACACCATTGTGACCTGACTCCCTGGGACATAGAAGCAGAGCTGCCTGTGACACAGAGTTTGTCAATAGAAGAAATTAATTTCTTCTGGATTTTTTCCTCTGCATTTCTTTGATTGATTTTAAGTTTCTCTTGCTTCCTTGGACGACCCCTGCCACCAGAAAGGTAGTGTGAGATCACTTGGAGAAAGTGGATGATACTTTTTCTGCTAATTGACATAAAACATCTCTGAAGGGAACTTCTCTTCTGTATCAATATTCAGTCAAGTTTTCCAGATAGCCTACAGATCTGATCAAGAATTTAGGATTGTTAACTCAGAACCTTCTTTCTCATGTCAATTTGCCCTAATTTTTTTTCTCATTGTAGGGAAGGGAATTTGATTGATCCACATTTGCCAGGATATTTTGAGAACACTCATATTTTTGGTTAACTTTCTCATATAACTGCCTTAAAGCTAGGAAGATCTTGGTTCAAGTCCTACCTTTGATACATATTGGTTAGGTGACCCAGGGTCATAAGACCATAGGTCAGAGAAGGTACTGACCTACATTAATAGGAGTTTCTGCTCTTGCGAATTTCTATGCCAGTGAAATCACAAGTCTGGTCTTTGTTCCTTTCTATCATTTCAATTTGTACATTAGATATGGAGGTTTGTAAAGACAAACATGAAACACTTTCTGTTCCCTGCCTACAAAGAACTTACATTCCACAGGGGAGAATCAAGTACATCTATAAATAAGTGCAACAAATACAAGTGGGGCTAGTTTTCCTGAAGTATTTGGCATCTGAACTGGCCATGAAGGGACCTATGGCATTCCAAGAGGAAGGAATTTCCAATAATATATAACATAAACATAAAATTTTTCTAAACAAAAGGAAACATAGCTTTAATTGTATTTTTCAACATCAAATGTAAATCTAAGCTCCATTAGCTCATGCAACATTAGAAATGGTCTTATTTCAAAGAAACACCCAAGAAATGATGATGAGGACAGTCAACACTCACCTTCACACAACAAAACCATTCTGAGGTCCTTGACAGCTGTTCTGTTCCAGTGAGTGGGAGACATCAGCCAAAGCCCTTAAGTGACAGGCGGATGGATGATTGAGTGGAATACCCTCATGTGCTGCTATCTGAAAGGCTCTTCGCAGCTAGGTGTCTGGCTCTTCTTTCCTTGATGTTTTCTAGGATGTCTCAGGCTCCTCCTACCTACTATCTCTCCATGACTTTGGCTCATTAGAAATGCACACCCTTTTAGTTCAATGCCAAACTTCACACGTGTTCATGGAGAGTAGACCAACTCCTCAGAGACATCCATAGACCTTACAGCCCTGGTTTCCTGGGTGACATTGCTGTGTTCCCAAACACACAGCTGAGATTCCATCACAGCCTCCTGTTAGTCTGTCTCATGAATCACGGTTGTACTTGGTCAGCAGGGAAGGTAGAGAATGTTTCTTTCTTCAATGCTGGATCAAAGGGACAAGTTTGTGCTAATTTCGGTGAGGTGTGCTGTTGTCTCAGCTATTGTCAAAAAAAAGGAGTCAATTTAGAGACAACATAGCTATTTTATACATATATAATTTCCAACATGTCCCTTATATAACATCCAGAAATCTACTCAGGAATTGAGCCAAAAGCAGTTCAAAATGTTGTAGATAGAATAAAGAGCTTCCCAGGCTTTGCGATGGCTGAGATTTGCATGGGACAAACCTTGATATTTCTCAGCTACTAAAGTTCCCAATTCTCTCCTAATGAGCTCAATTTTCTATCAATAAATGAGAGAAGGGGCAGGTGGCAGCTAACCCCCAAATGGTTCTGGCATCAGAAGCATGTTCAAAACTAAAACTGTAGCATTTGTCTCAGCAGCTTATGAATGCCAAGAAACATAAGCAATTGTAAAGAACTTATACATGATGACCCTGTGCTTGCTAATTAGTTATATTGGCTTAAAAACAACTAATTTTCCATTCCCTCCAATTTGGAGAATGTAAAATTGCTGTTCCCTAGTGAAATAACACCAAGTTTTAAAATATTTACTTTAAACTACTTTTAATACAGTCACCCCCAAAAATTGCATTGCTATTGCTATGGGAGGCAAACAAGGAGCCTAGCAAAACTTAAAATATCTGAATGTCTTTCAAAGTGGCTACCTGGAATACCATAATAGCTCACATCTTTAGTACATTAAGATTTCCTCACAGCAGCCTGATGAGACAAGAGTATAATAAGCATCGGTGTCTCCATTTTATAGATAAGGAAATGGAAACCTGGAAAATTTAACTGACTGACCAACAGTCATACTATTGATAAGTTGGGATTCAAATCTCAATTCAGTTCTCTTTTCACCTCATCACAATTTGTTCTAACAATGCTTCTATTGCTTTGAACATTTCTCTTTTGGAATTGCTTTTAAAAATCATCTTATAAGCTACATAAGAAAATCAATCTAAATTGCCATCATTCGAAACCAGAATTGGTTCAAAATGACTTCTGTTTTTTTCTACAAACTAAACTCACCTTCCAAGGATGGATATTTGCTAGGACTGCGATATTATTAAAAAAAAATGTGCTTTTAGTACTGAAGAAGATTCACCAGAAGGAGTTGCCAAAATTTGATGTGCACCAGCATAGCCTCCCATATTGAAGGGGACAGTGTTCATATTTAAGTGTTCAGATTCTGGTGTGTTTATTGAAAATTTATTTACATTATTTTCCATTGTTGTCTTATTGGGCTTAACAAGTTTGTTAAGGCCTAAAAGGTTGCTTAGAATCATCTTGAGTTATGGAAGATTTGAGGAACTCCCCTAAAATTCCAGGTGAGTATCTTTTTTTCCAAAAACCTCTCTTGAAGATTCTTATAAACACTTGAATACTTGCTTATATAAACAGTCCCCTCTATTTTAAAAAGTGTTACTTTGTCTGATGCAGCCAGAAAGTCAACTCCTGCCTTCCCCTCACATTTGAGTGACTCATTTTGCCACCACAACCACCACCTTAGCTACACACACACACACACACACACACACACACACACACACACACACACACACATTCTGTCTCTAAGGACATATATCACTGGGTGAGATACATCTACGAAGCTTTTGATTGTTTGGCAGTATTTCTGATATGTTTCTGAAGGAGGGGGGTCTCATCTTGCAAAAGAATGTTTTAGCAAGGTCATACAGCCCTGTACAAAGCACCATAATAATTTCTAAAAGGAAATGATAATTGGAAATTCTTGCTGTAGTAGTATAGCTAGATGGACTATCCCTCAAACACTCTATTAGGTTTATAAAACCAAACCCAATTGGCCTCAGACAATTCTGTCTCTCTCTTCACCCATCTTTACTAACTTATGTTCATTTGAATTTTTCTTGTGTTGGTTTTAATAATGAAACTTCATCTCCCCCCAAAAATGCTGCTTTCTTCATTGTTTTCCTGAGTCTAAGGACTTCTGGGGAGACTATTTGGGTTAAAATAGAGAACAGGAACCGAAAATGGAAGCAAAGAAAAAGTTTGGAATCATTTTGACTCCATACACAGTTTTCTGTTCTTTTTGTGACTGCATTTTCCAGACACTTCTCATTTGTAGTAATAAGCAGTTATATAGAATCTAATCTATACTGAACCTTGGTAAAATTAGGTCTCAGTAAAAATTGAACTTTAAAAACAATGAATTTATTTTTTGAATCTTTTCTTTTCTCCTTTCTGGTCCTCCTGTCTCCGAAAGTCATATTGACTTCTCTAGAACTGATGGAAATTTTCCAAAGCACCAGAGTTTTCCAAAGTGCTGACTCAATCCCTTGGAGGCAAGAGCACTCAGAGGGCATTTATAGAACTTTTCCATGGACTTCCCCTTCAATGTCAGGACAGCAACCAAGATAGACTAGGTAATTCTATAAAGCCACAGACAATCTCATTATCAAATCACTGCCTCAGTTACATGATGACCACACGCACAAGGGATTTAAAAAATGGTTTTTATGAAGTAATTTCCCCCCTCATCATGGGCAGGCCATATTCTTGTCTCGGAGCCTTTCCAGCACGTCCCGCAAGATTCAGCCCTTATAAGGAAGAAGCTACGGAGGCTGGCGGGTCAATTGCCTACTACTTTGTGAGTCCCTTGTGACCGAACTGATGCTAATTGCAGCGATGGTGGCCAGGTCCCAATCTCTATAATAGATTTCCAGATACATTTGTTTGGACCTAAGTAGCGTATGATACTCAGATTTATTACAGCAGGGATGGGTCATTATTTTTTTAAATAAGTTTTGTAGATGCCTTTGTTTTTACATCACAATCATGGTTTTGGTGAAACCAATTGTTACAGACTCTAGAATTGCTTAATTTTCAGTGTGAGTATTTACACTTTGAAAATAAATAAACACTAAAAATAGGGGATTGCTTTATTGTTTGGTTGATTGTACAGACATCTTATGTACATAATGCAGATTAAATTTAAAAGTACATCATTATATATTGCTTCTCCCTGGAGAGATGGTTGCTAAACATTTACCAGCACATCTCAGTCATGTGTGGAAACACGGATCTTTCTCTCTGGAACTGAATTTGCTCAAAAAAAACAGAAGCAAATAGCATTAAAAAGTTAAGGCTAAACATCCAATAAAATGACTCCAACTGATGGTTTTTGGTCTTGGTAGCTCCCTGACTCTCTGCAGAGATGAAGGAGATTTATTCCTTTTCTTGGTTCTCTGGGACCAACATTGATTTTTCGGTTACTTAGAGTTTGTTTCCCTTTTAAGTGATCAGTCTTCCCATTTTTTTCCTGATTTTTTTCATTTCTTATGTGCTATAATATTCCTTTATGTGCAGCTGTCACAGTTTTCCTCTAGTTCCTCGACGTTTCTATTTCTTTGTTAACATTTTTTCTGTCTCCCCATTAGACTACGTATCTTTGTATCTTGAGTGCTTACCACAGTGTCTGACATGTTGTTGTTTAGTAGTGTCTGACTCTTTGGGACTCCATTTGGCGTTTTCTTGACAAAGATTCTACAATGGTTTGTCATCTCCTTCTTTATCTCATTTTACAGACAAGGAAACTGAGGCAAACAGGGTTAAGTGACTTGCCTATGGTCACACAGCCAATGTCTGATTCATATTTAAACTCAACTCTTCTGTCTCCAGGCCCAGTGCTCTAGCCACTGCCCCACCTGACATATCCGAGATGTTTAATACATTTTTATTGACTTACACAATAAGTCCTGCTATAAATATTTTGGAGTATAAAAGATCTTTATGACTGTTGCTGACCTTGTGGGTAACTTGGGTGATTTTTGTTGGCCAAGGTTCTGTATGTAGTTTAAAAGCACCAACTTCCTAACAATGGTGATACAAGGGAGGGAACACTGGATTTGGAATCAGGGGACTTGGGTTCGAATCCTAGCCGTTCCACTTATTACCTGTGTAACCATGGGAAAGCCATCTAATCTCCGTGGACCTCATTTTCCTCTGCTGTAAAATGAGACAATTGAATTAACTTCTAAGGTCCTCTCCAGCTCCAAAACAATGCTCTCTGATCCTATAATCAGAGTCTTCAGAGTTGGGCTACAGGAGTGGGGATGGAGGTGTGAACGGCACTTCTGGTGGTCTTTGGAAGGTGCTAATATTTTTTGAGAAGAGGACAGTGAAAGAAAGAGACGTGTTTTCAAACCACTGTTCTTTAATACCAGCCAAGGTCAACCTGAGAACAATCAGCAGAGACAGATGATACACAGCAAAGTCTGCTGCATGCTTCCAATTAGGATCTAACCTTTCTTTATTAGGTGAACTTTTTCTTTTTCCTTTCACTGTGAGAATGGAGAGTCATTGAATAATGAAATAATATGCTAATACATGTACAGTCATAACTTGTGGGTGATTAGGAGAAAAATTATTTGAGATTATGGTTTACAATAACAGTTGTGACTTGGTCTTTCACTGGGCTTCAAAAAATGAGGACTTGGGTAAGCTGGGAAGAATTGGCCATTGTTATTCTTTGACCTTGCAGAAGGTAATAAATGATATTGATATAGCAGTTTAACTTTTATAGGGTCTTTACCTAAAGTATCTTATCTGAGTTTTGAAAGAACTATGTCAGGTACATTCTGTAGTTATCATCATTCTCATTTTACAGATGAGGAAACTGAGATTCAGAGAGGTTACATGACTTCACTCAGGGTCACACAACTTGTAAGTGCCAGAGATGAGGTGAGGTAAATTCTTTGGAGTCGGGCTTAATGAAGGCTTTCTGATTGAACAAATAATGAATGAATATTGAATGACGATCATTCTGATTCCAGGTCCAACTACAGGTCCAGTCTACAAGCAGTTATTCCAGGCCTCTAGGAGTGAGATCAATGAAAAGACAGGGGCTACCATTCACTCTGTGGATCTCTTTCATGTTTCCCCCTTTATTCAGTCTGAAGGTCCTTAAGCTCCTTTCGCAAGGTTCAGCTCAAGTGTCACAACCTGTAGGAGGTTTTCCTTGATTCACTCCATTGTCAATGCCTTTTCTTCTTCCTGCTATTACTTTGTGTTCATTTTGTATAATTTACTTTTATGTGTATCTGTCATTCTCACTCCTACAAGGGGATGTAAATTCTTTGAGGACTATTTCATTTTTGTCCTGTGTCTTCATCCTCTAATATGAGATCCATAGTAAATGCCTACTAATTAATTGCTAGTTGGTTGATTGAGGTAGGTATTCCAATTCTGATACCAAAGGCCTTCTATTAGGTCTGCTGAGTTCCAAAAACTTTAAGACATGAC
The DNA here is from genome assembly GCA_028658325.1 of Potorous gilbertii. NCBI lineage: Eukaryota > Metazoa > Chordata > Mammalia > Diprotodontia > Potoroidae > Potorous > Potorous gilbertii. Next base: position 377,399,400 of record CM053770.1, on the reverse strand, counting down.
CCTTGCCAGAGGGGAACTTAAAATCAAATTCAATTAAAGCAAATACATATAGATAGTACATGGTCGATACAGGTAAACATAACCCCAATTGCTAAAGTCATATAGGTCTGGTATGGTCTTATATCTATGATCCCTGACTCAATTTCTCAATTATTCCAAGTTGCCGCCAAAGAAAGAAGGGAGTAATTACATTGCAAATATATTTCACCAAAAGCTAATGTTGTGGCAAGAAAGGGGATAAAATGGGGCCCAAGAATTTAATTTCTATTTTCTTAAAGGAAATGCCCAGGGTTGTAAATCCAAATCTCATCTTCATGACTTACTTACAGTTTTAGGTCTCCATAACTATTTCTGGGGCACATATCTTGTCAAGAAGCCTTTTTTTTCCCAAACCTGTTACCACTCACTCCAGTGGAAATATTCTCAGAAGGTGGTGATAAACTATCCTTGGCATTATTTTTTTTGTAAATTCAATATATGGCCTTCTAATCTAAGAAGTGACAAGAAGCTAGTTTAATTAAACTGAATTTAATAACTGTATTATGCATTACATAATTCTAATAATATTCTAGTCATTAAGGAATCTTGATATAGGGGAATTAGCTGAATTCTTTGACAACCAGCAGGACAGGAGAATTGAAGGGTAGGGCAAATGGGCTCTAAAGAGACCTTGTCCACCATTTCAAGACATCCCATGCTAAGCATGCAGTAAGTTCAGGAGATCTCAGAGTGGAGAAAGCACGATGCTATAATTCCCTGCCAGGAATTCCACTTCAGGAGAGAGTCCTACTATGAAATTCTGGAGTCTAGGGAAAATACCAGATAGAGGGCTTGTGGAGAGCTAAGTTATACCAAGTAGCTGAAAGTTTAGGCAATCTGCAATCCTACCAAATAGTCTGAGGAAATGGTTTGGACCTTACAAAGATTATTTATCACAAATGTATGATGTCTTTAGGGCAATTTTTTTTTTCTGACTGCCAAGAGAACAGGAGTGATAGAGGATAGGGAAAGGAGATAACAAGAAAGATGCACCCATTAGTTGACAGTTGGAGTCAGATGATGGCTTATATGTAAAGTATTCCTTTGTACCTTTTAGAGAAAAGGAATGTCTGCCAAGGCTGCCTGGGCATGAGTACTTCTGCTTAGATCAGGGAGATAATTGACTCCAGAGGTTATCCACCTTTTTTTTTAACCCAATCCTCCAGCAGTGGAGGACCCAAGGGAATAGGGACTACTTTTATAGAGCCTAAATTTTTAGGGCATGGAGACAACAATAGCCATCCTTGGCCATCTGGGGTTTAGGATTGAGATCAGGTCACTGGGTTTGAGGATATTATGGGTAGATAATGGATAGCAGGAGACTACAGAAGTGCCAGGACTACCTGTCCAGTGATCAAGCCTCAGAATAATAATATGTGTAACAGCAAGGACCCTGGCATACACAAGAAGGCCTGCTGTACAGGTTCTTAGATCTGCTTTTCTAAAAGGAAAGCTATTTTTGAGGAGTCAACAATCATTTTGATCAAACACATGTATTATTCACTTAGTTCAGGGGAAAAAGGCAGCACCCTGAACTTCATAAAAAATATAGAGAAATAAATATCAATAGATATGGCTTCCAACTGTCTGACCTTATATAAGTAATATGTACATCACACAGATCAACAGATCCAACTGTCAGATCATTACATACATACATAGTTACCAGAGAGAGAAGCACCAACATCTGGGTTTTCAAAGTTGGGGGATTCCTTAGCAGCTGCCCAGAGTCTCGTCTGGCCAAACAAACACTTCCAATGAGTAAGCCCCCAAACAAAACCTCACCTCAGAATATATATACACTTTTCAGAGCCTCAGTTTCCTTGTTGGTAAAATGAGTTAGAGAAGGAAATGGCAAACTATTCCAGTATCTTTGCCAAAAAAAAACCCAAATGAGGTCATAGAGTTGCACACAACTGAACAACAATAACAAGTGATAAGTTTTAAAAAGTAGAAAACAAGAAGTACAGCAGGTTGCATAAACAAGGGATCAAGCAGGCTTGGGACCAGAGAAGCAATATCACCGGTGGCAACAGGAGATGTAGGAGACACCGGTCATGGAGCTGTGTTAGAGTGTGGAAACAAAAGAGAATCCTGAAAAATGTGGAGTCATGACTGGATTGTACTGACTCCAGAGTTTAGGGACAGGAACTCCTAGAGACGGACAGCAATACAGACTATTTAGCACCACGGATTCTGATGTGAATCTGTTCCCTTCTTTTTGTGTCTGAGACATCAGAGGGTATTGAATTATAACTTTGCTAGAGTTATAAGAGAGTACAGCCTTTTGGACACGAGTGGGGCTTTATTTGTGATTAGGTAGAATGTTAACTTTGCGCTATTTGCAGGATGGATATCTACATAAATACATCAACTTCTTACTGGTACTGGCTTGTTTCTTTACCAAGTCTCTTTTCTAGGTCCACAAGAAATACGGGATATGAATTTCTCAGAAATTATTGATTGAAGAAGTTATTTTTTCTAACTCACTCAGACCTCTTCTCCCTCTGCTACCTGCACACACACACACACATGCACACATGCACGCCTTAACCTGAGATGATCCTCCTCTACAACTCATCTTGTATCCCCAGAAAATATGGAGTGTCTTCATTTTTTAATGGGTCCAAATATTCAAGTTTTGGAAGATATATTACTTTCTTTCCATTTCCTCGTGTTGACCTTTGATGCTTGTTGTAGAATAGATATGTTTGTTCTTGGAGGGGCAGTATCATCCATGTGTGGCCTGCAACATCAATTATCTCTATAATGACTACATACTTCAATAAAATGGCTTAGAAACACAAATACACCTTTGAAGGAATAGGTTCCTACTTCCTGGCCATGATGATTGATGCTGAGGGGAGGGGGAAGAGTCGAGCTTCCTTTTTCTCTCTCTATCCACATTTGGAGGACAAATACGAAATTAAATTGATGGGCAAAGGTCTGTGGTTTTCCTGGTCTGTGCTCTAGAGTTATAGGGAAAGACAGGTACTGTGACTTGGATTCTAATCATTTTAGCTGTGGCTTACTCTCTGTTCCACTCAACTATCTCTCTCCTATCTATTCCATGAAATACCTCCTTATGACTTCCCCTGCTTTGCGTTCCTAAGGCAGCATCCAGTCCCTTAGTTCTGTTAACAGGCCAACAGAAGGAGGGAAAAGGGTGGCTCACAAGCCTCCTTTTCCTCGGTCTCTATTTGTGACTTTTGAGATGCATAGTTCCTTAGCAGAAGACAGTTCCTTTCCAGGGTCAAAAGTCCCTAGAAGGTAGGCCCTGGGTCAAAAAGGAATATGAACCTACTGACAGGCACTCCCCACTGTCTCCCACTGCCACAAAGTCTCAATGACAATGTCCTCAAAGGAAGAATTACAAATAATATTTACACCTCCAAAAAATGTCACCTGTTCTATATTTAGCACGGATAAATGAAGAAAAAGAAAAGCAAATTTACTTTTGCTAGTTAGAACTCTTTCCAAAGAGTTCTCTCTGAGCAAGAAGAACATACTTGAAATTCAGCATTGATAACCGATAATGTTAATTAATGATCTTGTGATGGTTCTCTGGAACTCCTCTTTCAGGAACTATTAAGTGCCTTTGCTTATGAGTTCAAATACATTGCTTCTTTCTTTCTGTTTTCTCATGTTAACTTTGGTGCCTAGCATGGAAGAAGTGTGTTGGTTGTGGAAAGGGAGTATCATCAGTGAGTGGCCCAAAACCACAAATGTAGAGCCCCTGAAGAGAATAGTATCTGCTGTGGTAGAAGAAAGACTCGATATGGAGACTGAAGATTTGGGTCTCTAAGGTTTGGTCCCTTCCTAGCTCTGTGATTTGATCGAGCAAATTAGTTAACCTTTCTGAGACTCAGTTTTCTAATTTATAATCAGGTTGTAATTCTTGCACTCCTCTCATAAGGTTATTTTGAGGAAAGCAATCTATAAACATTAGAGTCCTATAAAAAAGGAAATGAGTGTTATTGTAACTGCCTCTCTAAGCAGGTTTTTAAAATGAAGGCAAATCCAATACTGCTCAAATCATAGAATATGAAAGTGGAAGAGACTTTAGACTAAATCACATGAAATAATATGGACTTTTTAAATAGTGAGAGTCATAATTAAACTGTAGGACAATATTTTTTTTAATTTAATTAATTCATTTGTTTTCAGTTTTCAACAATCATTTCCATAGGTTTGAAATTTTCTCCCCCTTCTTCTCCCCTCTCTCCCTGAGATGGCATGCAATTTTATATGGGTTCTACACTTACATTCTTATTAAATGCATCTTCACATTAGTCATGTTGCATAAAAGAATTAAAATGAATGGGAGAAACGAAGAGAAAAACCAGACCAAACCAAAACATAACACAAGAGAAAATAGTCTGCTTCATTCTGCTTTCCAATTCTGAAGCTATTTCTAAAAGAAATAGTTCTTTCTCTGGATGTGGGTGGCATTTTACAACATGAGTCCTTTGGAAATGTTTTAGGCTCTTCCATTGCTGTGCAGGGCTAAGTCTATTAGAAACAGTCCTTGCACACTGTGGCTGTTACTATGTATAATGTTCTCCTGGTTCTGCTCGTTTCATTCTGCATCAGTTCATATAAGACTTTCCAGATTTTTCTGAAGTCCCATGGTTCGTCATTTCTTATAGCAAATAATATTCCACAATTTGTTCAGCCATTCCCCAATTGATGAGCATTCCCTCGATTTCTACTTCTTAACCACCACAAAAAGAGCTGCTATAAATATTTTTGTACAGGTGGGTCCTTTTCCCATTTTTATGATCTCTTTGGGATACAGCTCTAGAAATGATATTGCTGGGTCAAAGGGTATGTGCATTTTGGTAGCCCTTTGGGTATAGTTCCAAATTGCTGGCCAGAATGGTTGGATCAGCTCACAGCTCCACCAACAATGAATCAGTATTCCCACTCTCCCACATCTTCTGCAACATTTATCATCTTCCTGTTTTGTCATGATGGACAATCTGATAAGTGTGATGTGGTGTCTCAGAGTTGTTTTGATTTGCATCTCTCTAATCAATAGTGATTTAGAGCATTTTTTCATATGACTTTAATTTCACATGACCTTTAATTTCTCCCTCTGAAAACTGCCTGTTCATATCCTTTGACCATTTATCAACTTGTATTCTTATAAATTTGACTCAGTTCTTTATATATTTTAGAAATGAGGCCTTTATCACAGATACTAGCTGTAAAAATTCTTTCCCAGTTTTCTGCTTCCCTTCTAATCCAATTTCATTGGGTTTGTTTATGCAAAAAACTTTTC
>CM053770.1:377357179-377387958 GCA_028658325.1 Potorous gilbertii | reverse complement strand
GAATTTTTCTTAAAATTTAAAATTAAAGTCACAACCCGAGTTCCATTTGGGAATTACTGGAGGGAAGATGATGATGGTGCTAGGCTGTCCTCTGATTTAAAAAAGGGAGAGACCTAGTTTGTCTTTTATATTGTCAGCACCCACTTTATAAAAATAAAGCTATTGCAAACTGATGGCCATGATGGGCCTAAAAGGATTATTAGCAGTGATTTGTCAACTCCTGCAGTCTCAGTAGGCTACCTTTCTTCGTGATTTCTAGCAGGTCTCGTCAATTATTGGTGCCTATGTAGCGAGTTGTTTGATCAGAAGAAGCATATGGTACTGCTTGTAGGGCTGTAAGTAATCATGGGAAGAGAAGAATCGCGGATCCCCGTCCCTCCGTGGCCAAACAGAATGTCTGCATGCACTAGGGAATTGTGTGGCAAAGTGCATAGGAGCTGCCGCCCTCCAAAGCATATGCTAATTTGTGCCGGAAAGAAATTGAGGAGGAGCTTCTGCTCAGAGTTGGATGGGGTTGAGTAGTTTTCCTTCTTCTTCGTTGTTTTATTTTGCTTTTTCTTTTTTAAGATAGCAAGCCTTCTCATCTAATAAAATGATAACAGCAATTCAAAAATTAATTAATTAATGCAAACACTTCTAGATCTTAGTTAAGATTCAAGTTAATCAAACTTCCAAATGTGTCTTGTTTAAGTACCAGGGGCTAAGGTTTTGGCAGTTCCTCCTTTCCACAATTCCGCCTCACCTAGGGCAACTCTTTTCTCCTCTTCTGCGAATGATGGTACGTTTATGGAGATAAAGGGGAGAGACAATGTGCTAACTCTGGGCACCTCATTTGTTCCCCTAGTTATTGATGAGCTCATAACTCACTGACGGCTGAGTGCCACAAAGTCCCCTGATGAGTTATGCGGGGTCATCAGAGAGAGCTGAAAATGCAGGAGGCCTCGAGGTAATCCATTCCCAGCATGTGCTGAGTGTGTTTCATTTTAATGGGGCTGGCTGGACTGAAACACACTTTTAAAAAAGGGAGAAAGTTTCAGAGTCCGGCTTTGCCAGCAGGGGGTGCTGAACCAGGATGCAGAGGAATATAAGCGAGGGAGTGGAGAGACAGAAAGATGGAGCTGGAAAGCTAAAGGGAGCGCTTAGTACCAAGGGTAGGGAAATCCTTTTCAACTTTGTGAAAGGAAACTCGACCTAATTTAGAGCGGTGGGACTGTCCCAAGGGCAGAAAATTTCAGTGACGTCGAAGGTGACTTACATATCACTCATAGTCAATGTTAAATTACACAACTTTGAAACTCGCCCTGAGCATAGGAAACAGCTTGACCGTTCATAACAATTGCTGTAGAAGTTGACTCTGTGCACATGTCGCTTTTTGGAGGTAGTTCTTCAGGTCTGCTTGAAAGAAAAAAAATAGATTGCATAAAACATTCAGCATTTTCTTTCAATACCAGCGAGGAAGGTCTGAAAGTTAGAAAAGGAAATCCTTCCCTTTCCACTAAAGTCTTCTTTTAAAGAACTCAGGACTTTTAAAGAGAAAAATCTTTACTCCTAAAAGAGTGGTTCGCTGACTTTCTAACTTTTTTTAAATTAAAGACAACTATACAGTTTTCCAAGCACTCTTAGGATTTTAGGGTTACAAGGGATTTCAAAAACCAGGGACTCCAACTCAAATCCAAATAGGCCAGTTTGAGCTCAGAATTTTGAGTAGAAAGAATGGCAAAGTGGAAAGAAGAGAAAAGGGAGGAAAGGAGGTAGAGGGGGGAAAAGGAAAGCTTAAAAGGGAAAAAGGTTGGGGGGAAATGGAAGAAGGAAGGAAAAAACGGACAGACAGAAAGAGCAGAAAAAAGGGAAATAACAATGGCAGAAAAATGCAAGAGGAAAACAGGTAGAAAGACCTGATGGGAGAAAAGGAAAAAAGGAATATAAGGGTGGCAGGAAAAAAGAAAAAATAGGAAAGTTAGCGGTTGGTTTAGGTCCCTGGGGGAGTTTAGAATGCCGCCGCTAGAACGGAGACTCCAAGATACAAACACTAGCAGAAGAAAACTCGGAAGATTGCTGTGAAATCATTAAAACGGCCATGTCTTCCAAATGGTAACATAATCTATTCTTAAACAGCCTTGCAGAGGAAAAACTGAGACGTGTAGAAATGAATAAATCTTTAGTGTATCAAAGACAGGAATGGGGAGGGGGGAGAGAGGGACGATAAAAGGAAGGTTACATTCTTTGTGTGTAAAGTGGGTGAAACCAACATTAAAGGAATCACAACTATGTGATTGGATTAAAATACATTTTGACTGGAAACAAAGTGGGTAACTCAGAATAATCTCTGAGAGGCATCAGACACCTTTTTTCACATCTATTCAGCAATTTGACAACATCTCTACCATTTTGGTGACAAGATGACTTGGGAAAAATAAAAACAATTGCAGATTTGAAATTAACAACCTTACAAAAAGAAGGGCACACTCTCAGAGGACTGGAGGGATGATGATTAAACAAACCTTTGGCGGCAAGGGGTATTACTTTCACTTCAAGATTGAAATACTTAATCTTGTTAGATTTTGGGGACCAAGAACTAAAAGGGAACAAGAAACCCCGTTTCCCACGTGGGTCGGTGATTTAAGACTGTTTTCCCTACTGCTCAGGGAAATGATTGAGCATTAGGTTTCAGTGTTTATTTTCTTACAGAAGTTTTTCTCATTTAAAAGCCTTAAGCAGCAGTTTACTCTCCACGCTGCTTTTCTCTGTTTAATTCCAGTTTTGATGTGGCCTTAAAATGCGAAGTGCAGAACTAAATTCCTTGTGGAGCAGTTGCAAAGGCAGATTTATGTGCCAGAAATTATAGATCAGATCAATAGGGGAAATCACCTTTTTTTTTAGGCGTTGATCCCTTAACTTTTTTTTCTTGGAAAAAAAAAACCTGCCCTATAAGTTTGGCGGGTGCTTTCATCAAACAGTACAAACGCCTGCCTGGAATTGAGAAAAAGCTAAACCATTCTCTGGTCAGTTTCATGGTAGCCGACTTGTGAAAAGGGCTGGTTGTTTTCTGGTTAAGGAAGTTTTCGACTTAGTGAGTCCGGCCGTTGAGCAAGTCTAGGTCAACTCTTGGCCGGGTTTGGGGACCCTTCTGGCCATATACTGGCTTGTTTCTGCGCTGCTAAGACTCCGGGTATGTAATCCCCAGACTGAGTCTCTTCTCACCTTGGCACCAGAAAGCTCGCACTTTAGTCATCCTAACAATAATTCAAATTGTGAAAATTATCCTTTCAGGCTTCTCATGCAGAAGCCTTACCTCATTTAGAAGGAAGGCCTCCTTGGACCTGCGTCTTGTTAGATATCAACTCTGAATTCAGAGAAAACTTCCATACAGTATATCACTCAGGTGATGGCAATCTCCTTCGCGCACCCCATTAGATGTTTCTTGTATCTTGGTTTGTGGCGTGCTTTCTAATCCGTCCCCCGATGTGAAATCGACCTTCGATTCCTGACTCCCTACTTTCATCAACGTTTGCGTTCATCTGCGTTAGGTAAATAGATTGGGGTTCTCCTGAATCGGAGAAAAGATGGCCAGGTCTCGGGAGGGAGAGAGCTAACTTTTCTCCAACCATTTCCACTCTTTTCACCCTTTATTTCCCTTAGCCGCCTTGAGTTCCCAAGGAGCTGGGAGAGATATCCACCTAATAGGTAGGCCTGCCTAGGAGAGCCAAACATACGGTACAGTTTACGAGCTGGCTGGGAAATAACCAAGTGTAAGGGGAGTGGGGTGAAAGGCGAAGAACTGGTCCCCGACAGTCATTAAGGTTTATGAGGCAGCTTCACCTGGTTCCCCAAGGAGTTACCTCTGGGCTGCGAGGGCTTACAAGCCTTCGCCTACTCGGGAGCCCCAGGAGAGATTCCTTCCGCTCTCACCTTCTCCCCAGCCCTCTGCCTCCGCCTGGATTGGACCGAGATCTGCAACCATGGCAGCTACCGGGCCCCAAGCCTCGGCCTCCTCTGGGAAAACTGCAGCCAGGGATTAACAGGGTACTAGTGGTGATTACTCACTCACTCCCCACCCCCTAAACTTACCTCCTAGACTTGGGGGAGGAGGGAAGAGGAAGGAGGAGAGAGGCAAGAGGGGGACAAAATGTCCTAGCTAATGGCCTCCTGGAGAATCTACAGAGCTTAAAAGTTACCGAGTTAGAGTTACTTCCTTCCTCTTTTCTCTCTCCTACCTCCCCCTCTAATAATAATGGAAATGATCGCTGGGCCGAGAAGTCAACTATCCGCATGGGCATGAAAGGATGCAGACCCGACTCAAACTTTTCCTGCTTCCTTTATTTTGGCCCTCCCAGCTACTAAAGGCTGCTTTTAATGCCGACGCTTCAGATTAAATGTTGAAGCGGCTTGTTGAACTAGTCAGAGTGGGGAGGAGGGTAGGGAGGGGTTGGGCGGGGAGAGAAGGAGCCCTATCTGCGAGGTATCTGGGGTTGGGCTGAATGGACGCCGGGTAGACTCTAGGCCACCGAGAGATACCAGTTTCGACCCCTGCATCCCTGAATGCCTCCCGTTCTCCGCCACTCCCACTACACTCTCTCAGTGACAGGATCACCGAAATTGGGTCCCCACTTTTGGCGCAGGGCTAGAAGATTGCACCCAAGTGCAGAAATGGGAGCCTGAGCGAGAGGGCCACGAGTCTGCGAAAAGCTTTGTGCTCCTCAAAGAAAAGCTTTTTTGACACCCTCAGCCTCAGCTGAGTGGAAACCTTTGAAAAAATACTGATTTTTCTCTTCCATATTGTCTTTCATCTTAATCCCCTGCCTGCGAGCCCATCTATCTCTTCTCATCTTTTACTGGGATACGCGGTTTGATTTGGCAATCAGAATCAGACTGTCCTCTCGATCAGTAGGTCCACGTTCATCTTGAAAGGCCCTGAGACTCTTAAAAAAAACGTGGCTCAGATTTGTAGAAAAAGCCGGGAGCCCAGACAACCCTCGTTCTCTCTAGAGACAATAACCCATTTAGACAGACATACACTGCCATCCTCTCTCCTAGATTCCTCCTTAAGAGCCAGGGTAGGAAGGTAGGATGGGACAGGGCAAAGCTGCTAACTCCTAGGGCACGAGTTACAGATGTCTTAGGGTACAAGCTGGTAACGTTTAGTCAGTTTCTTCCTAACCCTGCATACCTCATGGGATTTCCCTTCCCTTGTCCCCTACCTCCAATTCCTTTACCTTCCTAGAGACACTGGAGCCACGGGTCCCAGCGAGCTGGTGGGCTGAGCTCTATAGAACAGTCCTCAAACCTTCCCCATATCTGGGCTGGACTGTAGAAAGTGTAGTAGGTAGGTTGGGTATGGACTATATACATTAGAATTCCAGTTAGGATAGTGGGCATCTGGGTCTCTAAGTGCACCATTTTGAGGTATGTGATTTCTTTTTCCTGCCCTCCCCCTTTCTTTTTTCTTTTGGTCCTCGTACTTCATCTTCCCATTTCTTCCTGAGGAAATCTATGACTGAAGATTGCATTTGTCCTAAGGTTGAAATTGGATAGGCATCTTTGCCGGTAATCATTGGGTCATGTTCAGGTCATGACAAGAGATGAGTGCTATGACATCCCCCCCCCCCATCCCCACCCCCTATCCCACATGACAGCTGAAAGGAGTATCGGGAGCTATGGAGAAAGCTGAAGCAGCCCTAGCAAAATACTCAAATGAATTTATGAGAGAATCAGTGTATTCCCTCTAACTATGCAGATAACAATTTATCCACCTACTTTTGCTTATTACTTATTGCAAAGGAAGAATACATACACATATGTGCATATGTTACTTTTCTGGGGGGAGGGCGGTTTACAAAAAACAATAATAATACCAAGTGCTTCTTTTCCTCCTCCTCTTCCTGTTTGAATGGAAGAAGCTGTGATGCTAGGGCCATAATCTATATTTTGTCAAGGATATGAAATTCATTCTGAAGGAAAAGCTGGATCAATTTATTTTTGCTGCTTGCAATAACACAGCTGGATGATGCTTTGAGCCCATGCTAGACTGGGGCTCATCATTCATTCGCCAAGAACTGGCCTAAATGGTGCCTATGGGATTAGGTCAATTTTAGTGGATCTACTTCGCCTCATTTGGTTACTAATTGGTTTCTTGTTTTATAAATCGAAATCTCATTTTCAGGAAATTACAAAACCCGTGCAGTCAGTCCATTGAGGTAATCCTTGGGTCAGGGGGTATTTAAATGGAAATGGCTCTACCATGCATCAAGTATACAGCAACAGGGAAACTTCTCCTAGGTTTTCTAATGAAATGTGAGCTAGTCTTTTAGATCCATAATAGATACATCCCCCTCTAATGCTACTTATGTAAATATGATAAACCAGACTTTAAGGGGAATGGGAGGGGGGGGTGTAGAAAAGCAAAATTTATCTTCTAAGGTTAATGTGGCATATCTTGGAAATCTTCCAAAATAGATTATGTTTTTCTTTGTCTTCGACCACTTTAGCTAGGGAAAATCCTTTTGCCTAAAAAACGATTTAGTTATCCTCTCCCTCACAGAGCTACTTGTTCCCCTTGCAAACCCTTTATGCCTTCGGCCTCTCCAAATTACAAGGGAATCTTTAGATCTGGTTTCCACTGTAATCCCGCAGCAAAGGGAGCTGCTTTCCTTCTTGTTTTAAACAGACAATCAACGGATTTGCAGAATTTTCTGCGGTAGGTCAAGTGCAAAAAAAAAAAAAAAATCACAGCTTACCCCTCGGCTAAAAGGAATTGGACAGAAAAACGGATCCAGGGACCAAGTGACTGACTATATAGTAAAGGTGCATATTTGGAGAGGAGTCTCCAACAAGGACTTGGAAGGCAGAAGGGGTTTTGTTTTGTTTTGTGTATTCCCTTATCCCCATTAGAAAAATGGGGAGGTACCCCATGAAGCACAAAGAATTAGGGTTAGGAAAAGTCAGCCAGGTGAAAAAAAGAGGACACATTACATTATAAAACATTAACTCGATCTTAAGGTAGAGATTTTTTTTTTTTTACCAGAAACATAAAATAGAGTGCAGTGCTCCGTGAAAAAAAAAAGTTCATTAAAAGGAAAGAAAAAGAAAAGGAGGCTTGTATTAACCTGTAATGGAGATAGCTATTCATTAACTTGCCATGGAAGTTTTACTTTCTCTCGTAGGAGCATACTAATTAGACCCGTAAACTTGGATTAATAATCAGCCCAGAGCTGAAACCAGGAGTACTGAACCAATATTCAATATGTAGCCTACCGAATTTCTGTCTTTCCCAGTTGTTCTGGTAGGAAAAACCGTCTTGGGTTGTTTTCCATCCATCTCTTGTGAACCTTTTTGTTTTTTTAAAAGAACAGATATACATACTGGTCCACACATACTGGTTCTAGGTTCTTTTGCAAAAGACTGTTCATTTTCCAGAGTGGTAATGACTCTCTGACTTGATATCCCAGTTTGCGCATTCCTCACCACGTTTTAACCTGAGGTTTCAGTACCTTCTTTAGTAAAAGACATCAGATGTCGTGACATTGCGGGTCATTTTGTTGCTCAATGTGCAGGTACCTGGGTGATCTGGATCACTGTCAGTCAAGTCAGGCAAACATACAGTGAAGGCAGCCAGCCCTCCCCTGAAGCTCCACAGTCAACACACACTTTCCACTCCACCTCCCCCTGCCTTCACTTTCTCGTAATAAAAGGAAGAAGGGAAGGGTTCAGAAGATGGGAAGAGAGGAAAAATGAGGAGAGATGATAGGGAAGTTGAGAGAGAAAAAGAAAGAGGAAGGAGAGGGAGAGACAAACAATCTCTATGTGTAGAGCCACGAATAAAAGTGTTTTGTGCATAAAATCTCAGGAGAAAAAAATTTGAAGAGGAAAGAGGGCCTATAGCTAAGTCAGGAAAACATAAAGCCAAGGGGGAGGAGAAGAATCAAGAAGGGTTACAGTAGAGGAAGGGGAGTGAGAGGAGGGCGGTAGGCTGGGAGCATTAATGTTTGTATAGCTGTGGGGAAATCGTTAGGTTTATTTAGACGTGCAAACATTTAGGTAAATCGGGTCCAGGATGAAAGAGAACTAAGGCGTTGCTCAGATTTTGATCACTTGTTTATTTGTCTCTAGTTCGGTGGATAAGCGAGAAGTAGCACCTGGCCAGCAGTTTTTAAACAGTCAGATTCCATGCTTTAATTTGTAGTACCTAGCCCCTGGTAAGACATCATAATGCGCGTGTTTGTCATTGTGTACTTCATGGTGATTTGCACTGTACTGCAATCAATCACCTTTTTTTGTCACGTTAAGCCCTGTTTAATGGGGTAAGCATAAAAGGTTTTAACTGCCCAGTTTAAATTATTTCAGCAGCAACATTGTTAAAAGATATTACCCATAAATAGCTTAACTCCGTCTCGGCCAATTCCCCTAGGCTTTCTTCCTTATCTCTCTGCAAACAAGGAAAAAGACAATCCTGGTTATATATTATATATAGGTATAATGTGATATATGCATATATAATAGACATACACATATACTATATGTTTATATATAGTATAAATGTATATACACGTATATTTGTATACATTGAAGAGCGAAGAGATTTATCATTCCGACACAGGAGGAGAATTTGGATGCAAAGTTTGAGAAAAATCTAAGCAATAAGGAAACGGAATGCCTGCATTTCTAGTATTTCATAGTTAGAAGTCTGGGAAATGGAATGGCTCTACAAGCTACCAGGGACAGTGTTAATATTAAAGCATTATCTAGAGCCTTTTTAGTCCCCCAGGAAACTAACTTAAGAAAAGTGCGTGAGACCGGATGGGAATAGGGGCGGGGGGGGGGGGGGGAAGGGATGAGAGTCGGGGTAGAGAATGGTTGACTGATGCTTGCAAAACCTTCGACTGGTGACATGAGCCTAAGAGCTGCCACAAAGCTGAAAGCAAACTGATTTTTAATATGGGGGATTAATTTCGGAGGTTTAAGAGGAGGAGAATGACAGGAGAGTCATTATAGCCAATCAGAAAATCCTATCGGAGGCTAAAATGACGAAGACCTCCTAGATTACCCTATGTGGATGCACAAGTTCCTCCCGTGCTATTAGTTTCCTTTTCTTCTTGTTAATGATGAGGATGAAAAATGTGAATGAGGAATAAAGTGGCTTTTTGCTTGTAGACACACAAATGAAGTACGCAAAACGCATCGATAGCACACAGTATCAGGGGAATCGCTAAGCAGTCATAATCAGTTGCAACCCCAAACGGACCATTTCCTTCACCCTCTATTACGGTGTCACACTGATTCCAGAAAGGGAGATGCTGAAGCCAGGCACAAAATAGTTTGTGTTACATCTTGCTGTGTCTTAAGACAAACCCGACACTTTCTTCGGTGAAGGAAGCAAGTTAGGTGAGATAGGGTGGTGTGAAAGGTCTGATTATCTGCATCCCTGGACTCTGGCAACCCAACTGGAGTTCACTTAGCCCTTGGAATTGAAAGTAACGGCATTTCCACAGTTCATCTCTATGGTCTTTCCAGGGTTTCTGGGGAATGCTTACTGTTTATTATCACTAGCTATACCCCCGTATGGCAATCGTTGTGATTGTAGCACTAATAGTACTACTACCAACCCTGGGCGTAGTAATTAGAGTGGTCCCGAGATTGCTAACGTTGCTTCCCTAACTACGGGCAACTCTTCCCAGGTGGAGGACCTGGAATCTTGTCAATTTCATTTCTACTGAAGAGTTTTCTCCGTGTCTTTCGTACACAGGCCTCGGAGAAGCGTGGGGCCATTCGACCCGTACCAGTCCCTTGGATAACGTCGGTCGGGAGCTGGGGTCCCATCTCTTACAGGTAACTGGCCTTGAAATCAAAGCTCCTTTCCTGGAAAAGTTATTAACTACAGTGGATTCTATTTGTAGCTTTTTGTATTCCTGTGTACTTGTTTAAAAACAAAACAAAATAAAACCGCCCATAGATCGAAGCAAGAAGTACAAGTCTGGAATACTTTCCTTTGAAGCACCATCAGCCTCTCTTGTTTTCTATGTAGCTTTACTTTAAAAAAAAAGGCATTTCTCAGGTCTTCCTTTTTGGCATTTTTGTTAAGATCACGGTTAAAAGAATACAAGTAGTTTCTTTAGGTTTGATTGAACAGGATAGTAGGAGTGGGGTTGTGTTGGTTTCCAACCGTAGTAGAAAGTATGCTTTTCGAGGACAGAAATTGTTTTTTAGCTTTTTGTCATGTTATTCCCCAGCAGATAGCATGGTGTCTTGGAAGTAGTAGGTGCTTAACATGTAGAATTGAACTGAATAAAATTCTCATTATCTCTTCGGTACCCTGCCCATGCAGTCATCTGCGGTCTGTGGACAGGCAAGTTGGTAGGACTTCTCAATTGTTAGATGACTTCTGAGTGAAGGTGCACTGGCTTATTTTCTTAGATCTCTTTCTATCGAGACAGAGATAGACCGAGGGAGAGAGACAGAGAGACTACCGAGCTCCATGGGACTAGAAAGATTTCGGTAGGCCTTTGAAAGGTACAGCAACGCTGAATTAATGTAGTTCATGGAAACAGGGCTCTTTATGCCTGCACATGTTGGAAGCAATGCCAGCTATCGAATCATTTCTATTGTGCTTTTTTTTGAAGCCGAGAAATAGGGAAATGCTGTCGCCTGTTAACGATTTTTAAAAATTCTACAACATTTTGGATGCATTTGCATTCAGAATAAAATTTCCATCCGCTATCATAGACCCCTTCAACTCTCCTTCTGTCGGACACTCCGACCCTCCTCCATAAGACTCCATCTCCTATATCTAGCATTGTCGAGACAACGCACATGCGCAGGTGCACATAATACTATAGTCAGGTAATGTGTATGACCAATGTGTAGGTTCTATTATAGCATTGTTTGCAGTGCAGACCGTTTTAAATTGCCCGTTGCCCACTTAAGTCGCAGAGCAAATATTTAAAATAGTAAAACTCCCGTTGGCATTTTTAGGCCAACTTCTCCCCTGCTTCTTCATTGTCATTCAAGTCCACCATGAGCTTCTTGAGAGGGAACCTTGAAAAGAAGTTTGCAGCTTGGAAACTGAGAGCCAATTTCTTTTGTTCTGGGCCAGACACCTTAACTCTCCCTAGAAATAATTTTGTCAGCTTTGAGAAATGGTATTTGTGTATGATTATATAATCAGGACACAATAAGAGATAAAAGCACCTGGTAATATTCATATGTACATATACATGTATATTTAGGTCTATTTCTATGTCTCTCCATCTCTGTGTATCTATCTATCTATCTATCTATCTATCTATCTATCTGTCTGTGGAGAATAAGATGGATCCACGCTGTAAGCCACTGTTTTAGGTGTATGTACCAGCACTTCTTATCTCCTCTTAAACTCTGAAGCCAACTCTTTATTCTGACCAAACAAACTTTTTTATGTTTCTTGGAGCACAATTTACTCAATTCAGTTTATTCATTCCTGCTTTGTAGTCTTCATAGTCACTCCACTTGCATGTTTTTCTTGTGCATTTTTCAGACCTACTAGTTTTGTTGTCTTCATTAGATCTTGGAGGGCGAGATCTCCACTTACTTATTTCTTCAGAATGCTCTGCATTAGAGGAGAGCTTAATAAATGTTGAACGACTTAGGTCACCTTTAGCCCTCTCCAGTGTCATGCTTCCTATTGACCAGTCAATTTTTCTTGACTTCTTCTTCTCTCTACATTTCCTTATATTTGCTGGGCCTTTTTCCCCTCTCCACAGAGTGCTCTGACTCTTGGAGCACTCTCTCAAGTCAATCCCTAGCTCTACCTCTAGGGTCTCACATACTTTCTGCCTCTTTTCCTAGACCTTGGATGGTTTCATCTTTGTGGTGGCTCCGGATGGGAAGATCATGTACATTTCAGAGACTGCATCTGTCCACCTGGGTCTTTCTCAGGTAGGTGGGGCAGGTCCACAGACTCCCCAGTTCTTCTTGGTCCTTTCCCCTCATGTGGCAGTGATGAGAGCAAGAGAAATAGTTTAGACTTTCCCTCTCTACAAGCCACTCTCCTGTTAAGGTTTTATTTTTCCTGGAAGCTCGAAATGTCCTATGGGCAGAGTGGAACTGTGTCTATCAATGAGGCACATGTATTACATGATTTCTGGGTTCTAAATGACGTTTCCAGGAGATATCAGATATGTATCTAACACAATGTAGTGGAAAGTACTGAAAAATAGGGAACTTAGGTTTGAATTCTGGCCTTTCTATTTACTCCCTCTATGACTTTGGAGAAATGATTTACCAAAGATAAATGATTTTTCAGAACGTACCATATAAGGGGCACTGAGGATACAAAGATTAAAAAATGACAACCTTTCTGGGCCTCAGTTTCCTCATCTGTATTACAAAGGGATCTGAATTTGATGAACTTAAAGGACTTTTCAAATTCTAGGTTCCATTACTCTTTTAATATTTTTCCTTTCCAAACTAAATGAATATTATTTCCATAGGCCAGTTAGGGTTGGGACTAGAGGGAAACTTTAAAGAATTGTATGGGATGAAAGGCTGCCCTTTCAAGAGTTCAGGGGCAAAGACCTCCATGCCCACTCTTTTCCAGCACTAATTTTTTAACTTTTTCATAAGTCAATGCAGGTAACTCTGAAATCCTTATCTATAACAGGTAGAACTGACCGGGAACAGCATTTATGAATATATTCACCCGGCTGACCACGATGAAATGACTGCAGTGCTCACAGCCCACCAGCCTTACCACTCCCATTTTGTACAGGGTAAAGAACACCCCCAAAGTCTTCCCTTGTGTTTTTCTCTACCCCACTGCCTCACTCTTCTTTTGAATAAACCTTATAAACTCTTAAAAATATACCTAATACCCCTTTACTTGCCCTTTCTTTCTCAAATGTCTTTCGTTTTTCTTCCAGAGTATGAGATAGAGCGCTCCTTTTTCTTGAGGATGAAGTGTGTCTTGGCCAAGAGGAATGCTGGTCTTACTTGTGGTGGTTATAAGGTGTGTGTTTGAGGGAATTATGAAGCCCCCGTTACTGTAACCATCATTGATAGCTCCCCATGTCATATTACTGTGGTGGGATATCCTGGACAATGAGATTTCCAAGAGCAGTTATGTATGTATACAATAGAGGACATCTAGGCTTTAAGCTAGCTTGAAGATGATTTTTTTTAAAACTAAGAATACATGTTCTTTGCATACTTAAAGCATTACTGTATTCTCCCTAGAAAAAGGGAGAGTAAATGTGTAAGAGTTTGGGGGAGGGAAGTAAGGGAAGATGGTTTAGGGAACTCTCAATGTGAAAGATTCCTCCACAAATGGAATTTACTGGCTTGAGGCATAAAGGGGCTAAATGGTTAACTAAGAGTTGCTACATAATTACTACTAGGTATAAACACTTTTATTTTTTATTTTATTATTATTATTTTTTTAGAGAAACACACAATCTAAAGATGTGTTCATTATCTAGGGATTTAGATTTTAAACATTATCTGAACTTTTTGCTAAGTATCTTGGTTTATGGTTGAGGGTTAAACATTTCAACCAGAGAACAGAGCGAGCTCCTCTATGGCCTCTGGAATGTCCTTGTTCCCTTTCAGAATGTCAGGGCTGAGACCTTGACTCGGGCAGGAAGGGTAGAGATGGTGGAATGTCTAATTTTCTCTCTTTCTTTGAAGGTCATTCACTGCAGTGGTTACCTAAAGATTCGCCAGTATAGCCTGGACATGTCCCCTTTTGATGGCTGCTACCAGAATGTGGGCTTGGTGGCTGTGGGCCATTCACTGCCCCCCAGTGCTGTTACAGAGATCAAATTACACAGCAATATGTTCATGTTTCGTGCCAGCCTGGACATGAAGCTCATATTTTTGGATTCCAGGTAGGGCTAGGCAGAGGCTGAGCTGGTACTGAAACCAAAGCGGAATCTTGTAACCTGTCCCAATGCCTTAAAAAGAATATACTGGATGTGTGGGGTGGGAGGGGGGGGAAGAGGGGGGGAAGGGGGAAACCACTAGGCTGCCAGGAAATCAGAGACTTGGGTTCTGGTCCTGAGTCTGTCACAGCCTAGTTGCACAGATGTTAAATGGTGGGAACTTAATTAAATGTCCTAATTGTTCTGGGCTGGTATTCCTGTTCTGTGAAATAAACAGGTTGGATCTGCTAGCTCTACCAAGGTCCCTTTCTTCTCTAACAGTTTGAGATTACGTTCTGTGAATCGAATGCTTTACATTTAGAGGGGTTAAGACAGTTTACAAAGTGCTTTACATTTGCCATCTCATTTGATCCTTTTATAGGTCTGTGGGGTAGGTAAGGAAGGGTAAATAAAAGTCATCTTTATGTTACCAAGGAGAAAACTAAGGTTCAGATTCGAAGTGACTTGCTTACTGTCACTGGTCAGTAGCGGAAAGGCCATGACAGAGACTAAAATTCAAGTCTTTTTCCTCTCACCTGTCTATACAGTGCTGCTTTATTCTTTCAGTGCTATTTCCCCACTACTTAATTCCCTTTCTTGTGCTCCTCAGGGTGGCTGAATTAACTGGCTATGAGCCGCAGGACCTGATTGAGAAGACCCTTTATCATCATGTCCACGGTTGCGACACCTTCCATTTGCGCTGTGCGCATCACCTGCGTAAGCATTTTCTCAGCGTCGTTTAACGTTGCCTCCTTCCACCCCCTCCTCCCCGTGTAAGCGCCACCAGTTGTACTGTCCCTTTTGGTAACAATTCTGCCGCCTGCTCAGTAGATAAGCCGGAGTCAGGAATGTAGGACTTCAGTGCTCTAGATTTTGGTTTTGGCTGGAGGAAAATGGATCTTGATGCCAAGGATGGTATAGAAACAGGTGATCAAGTCCGAAGGAACGTGAAGACCGTACCTTCCCTCCTTTGGTGCCCGAAATAAAGTCAGCGTAGCTCCTTTTAGCACAGACTTGACCATCCGGGGTTTTCCAGGTCAACTGAGAAGTCCTTTTACTTTACAACAGCCACCACCACCCGCGCCAACAAACAACAAACAGTCCCTCAACTCAGTTTACAAATAGAAGTCACGTCTTTGAGCACAGTACACTGTTCCACCCTCTTTCCCAGTTTACTTTTGCTGAAAAATTCCCTACAAAAGGAAGACTACAGCCTTGAACTGTGGAAACATTTTCTTGATCTCCTTGTCATAAATACACACAGTTCGGCCCAACCTTATGCCCGTGGGCACTTTTTAGAGCTTAATCTCCGAGCCTGTGAAGGGAGTAGGAGACGGACAAATAGGAGTCCGATTTTAGCTTCCAGGAGGAGGTCTACCATCAAGCCTCTTCGGTAGTTGAAAGTATGGATTTGGGAGGGGGGATCTTATGGTTAATGCCAAATATTCCGCTTCCCTCCTACTGCAAACATACAAGCAATTGACCAAGTGAATAATAGCTTTAGCTCCCCTCAAAAAAGGAAAGCATGTCAAATGGGATCGAATGAATTCGATACAAATTAACATTGCATAATCCTTTGGTTTTGGAAATTTCCTGTCCTCTTCGTTTCCATGGTTATTAGTATACCGTTCAGCATTCTTCCTAACTCACCACCAGCCCCGAGTTCCTCTGTGATTATTTCAGTTAGGATTATTCGAGCCTGACCAACATCCCCTTGATCTGTGCATCTTTCTTTTTTCTATACGGGAAGGACTTGGTGACATTACCTAGCTTGCATCTGCAGCAGCACACGCTGCGGCTGCTGCTGCGGGGCATCGGGGTTGGGGGAGGAATTAGGATTAGTCTGGAAACTGACAAATTAGCGGACTAGTCCTGGGTTGTTGGTATATGATTTTCTCCGTTTCCCACTTTGCTTTTTTTCCTTCCTCTCTCACCTCAGTGCTGGTGAAAGGGCAGGTGACCACAAAATACTACCGGTTCCTGGCAAAACACGGAGGCTGGGTGTGGGTGCAGAGCTACGCCACCATCGTGCACAACAGCCGCTCCTCAAGGCCTCATTGCATCGTCAGCGTCAACTATGTCCTCACGTAAGTTCAATGAAAAATGCCCCGCTGGCATGAGAGGCTGTTTAGAGGGGAGGATGCCCGATGACCCTTTGGAATGCCCTTTCTGCCCTTTGAATAATACACTTAGAATAATAACTGCACTTAGAATAGTAACACTAGCAGACAGCTAGGGTGTAACAATGTATATGCTCTATCATATGATCTCCCCTTCCCCACTCTCTTTCCTGTCCCATCTTCTATCCTCCTTTTCCATAGTTGGGTTAGAAGGAGAAAAGATGAAGAGAGGTCACTGAAAAAGGCAGGCTCTAGGCACTCTATCCAACTTGGACCTTTAGTATAAGCTAGTTTTGGGACGAAACAGATACTTTCATCTTTCTGAAAAAGCTCCCTTTATTTTTATTTCCCAGAGGAAGATTTAGAGGTTTTCCATCCTCAGTACATATTTTGCTTTCTATTTCTTTTAAGCCTACCCTGCATCCAATAAAATTTAATGGGGGTGGGAGGGACAGAGAGAGAGAGCGAGGGAGGGAAGGAGAGAGAAAGAGAGAGAGAGAGAGAGAGAGAGAGAGAGAGAGAGAGAGAGAGAGAGAGAGAGAGAGAGTTCTCCTTAAGGAGCCATTTATAGTTAACAAACAGGACATCTGTTTCACTTTTTCAGATCTGGGGTTTGAAGTTCTTAATTTTAACCAGAGTCTCCAGTCAAAGCTGAGAGTTCTGAGAGAGATTCTTAAACTGAACCACAAAGAAGGTTTAAGTGACCAAAAGGGTCTGAATTTAACCCACAGAAAGAAAGGAGACTCAAGTTAATGTTGGAAATCTTGGCTAACACTCAGTTCTTAACTCTTCCCCTTGTACTTCTGGATTGCAAGGGTATGAGATCTGTGTGTATGGGATGCTACCTGCTGGTACTTCAGGACCTGGGGCCAATAGGGCCAGGTCTAATCTCCAGCAGGATGGCTGAAGTTGCAATATTTGATTCATATTTTTCCCCCTGGAAATAATCATAGTTTTTTGTTGCCAGTATGCCAATGCATACTAGGTCACATGGCCTGTTGTGTTCTTGGTGAAGA
Organism: Potorous gilbertii; assembly: GCA_028658325.1. Lineage (NCBI taxonomy): Eukaryota > Metazoa > Chordata > Mammalia > Diprotodontia > Potoroidae > Potorous > Potorous gilbertii. The sequence goes on along the minus strand of CM053770.1, from coordinate 377,370,936 downwards.
AGCATGTACTTTATGTTTGTGAGGACCGGGCTGCCTGCTTCATTTTTAAGCCTTATTGGAAAGTCCTTTTTGTTTTGGTTTACCATTTTTTTCTTGGAAGGAGAGGAGATGAGATGGGGAAATTGAAATGATTTTGATTTTAGGGTATGGCAATAATTATCTGTCATGAAAATGTTGACAGAAAAATGTTGACAGGCTTAGTAAAAATGGATTTTTCCATTGGAATAAAGTGTTTTGTGGATTACAATTGTATGAATAAAGATAAATTCATTTTTATATTATTTTAAATTATAAAAATTTTTAAAATGTAGTAAGTCGTTGGCAATAATGCACTTGGTAACACTATTCTAGGCCTTGTTTGATAAAAGACTGTAACTTGATGAATTTGGGAAATGAATTTGCTTGAGATGAGGTCACTGTCTGGGAAAGATGACTGGTAGTTGCGAATCTCCTTTAGCTTTTTCATTTTCTAGGAAAGCAGAGTAAAAGATTCTCTGATGGTAAGATTACTGTAGGTTTTAACACACACATCAGTAATGTTTTGGATACTGTGCACCCCTGAAAAATATGGCCACTTTTAATGTCTGCTATTTTTGATATTATTAAAATACATATGAGGGAAAATAATAAAGTACATTTCATATAATAAACCACTTTTGGGAAGCAAAAGTATTAAAGGGTGAAAAATGATGTCTGCTTACCATGAAAAGGAAGCTTACATACTTGAAGAAGGCACTTTGTATGTCTGAGACATCACCAGCATTATATATATCCTGTTACCCTATGGGTGCCTGTGGTTAGTAATCATTTTTTATCAAACAGCAGGCTACATAGTCACATAGGCCCATATAAATGACCAGAATGCCATTTAGATCTCCCAATGGGTAAACTTAATTTACGTTTAGAGTCATTTTGAAAAATTTTGTTTTGTTTTTCAATGAATGCGTACTTTCTTTTTCTGTTGGCTCTGTCTTTTTTCACTTTGCATACTTCTTCACTGCCATAGAAATAGGGTAGAAACTGTACATTAAATAAAAGAGGCTTAATGACTACAAAGAATTGATTTATTGAAGGAAAATAGTATGTCACATTTTTTTCTGGATGTTTTATCCCTCCCAAATGAAAAGACACAGAAACACACAGAAGCCTGTTTAAGTCTACATGTAAAAGATGAATAGTTCAAATTGATTGCACCATTATGGGTTTATAACGCCAATTTCTTTGTACAGAAATCCTCAGGACAATTTTCATAACCACTAATGGGGAAACCACAGTAGATAAAATGTCATCAGGCGGCTCTGTGTGTGCTGACGGGATTTTCATAATGAACAGGTTGCAGTTTGTTTGATGTGTACATCACACATCTGGTTAGAAGTTACTAATTTACATTGTCTTAGCAAATTAAATAGATGACTATTGATTCTCTATGGTACTAGCAGACTAGAACTTACATTTGTTTTCTGTACTGATTCTTTATGAAGCACTAGAATGATAAGTGAGTTCTTTCCAAACAAACCACCTCTAACAATACACTTAAAACCACAATTCTCCAAATAATTTGACATGCCAGATGTATTTCAAATTTAAGTATTTGAGAGCATATATTTTTAGAGCATTTCTATGAAACTGAAAGATGTGTAATTTAACTAGGCATTGGCTAATTAAAGATGTCTCTTTGGTGAAACATTTTTAGGCCCAGTACATCAGAAAACTGTCAAGAAGCTCAATTTTTCTAAATTTTCAGATCAACTGCCAGTTTCTTTTTAAGCTCATTACCTTCCCCCTTCAACTCCTCAATTAACAAGTGCCTGGAAAACCTGTTTTAGTATTGTCTAACAATTTCACCATAAATTGATCTGTTTAAGACTTTTGGCTCGTTTAAATTAATTGCTTCATCAGTGTGGATAGGAAAACTGTATTATTTCAGAGGCAGATGGCAATTGTTCCGGTGCTGTTATGTGTGGCTTCTGTGTGGTTTGGAAAGGCTGGAAGCTGGAGTATAAAGATACTGTGAATTAAAGTCTTCTGCTGGTTTGTCTAGGTCCCTGAGGTTCCATGACTTTTGACTAGTTCTTCATTCCTTGTTTATGTTTTTCTGCAGCATGCCTATCATAATAGCTGTATGGGCAGCATTTCTAAGTTGTTCATATGTTTTGAAATGTGGTAAGCCGTGGTAAATGACTGCTTTGTGATACTTTTCAGAGAGACCTTTGAATGAAGTTTGTAGCCATTAATCAATGAACTTTGGAAATACCATGAGTGAGGATGGAGAGTAGGAAGAAAACTTTTTGGAAGAAAGTCCATTTTTTAAAAGAGTTAAGTGGTTTTCTTGAATTCATATTTTGAAGTCATTCATTCATTTGAATTCATTCATTTTCTTCAATTCCTTTCATTGAGTCTGTTTAATTAGCAAGATTAATTATTCATACTCGTCTGTTAACTTCCTTTCACTCAGATAGGAAATATTTGGTCTTGAAATATATTGATAAAAGAATAATGTAGAATACTTAATAAACCCTGAAAATGTTTTGTAAAAAGAGAATACAAGTAAAGACCTTAATGTAATTATTATTTTAAACATTCAGATTGTTTTTTCCCCCCAATCAGAAATGATATAGTTTTTATGGATTGGATTGATCTTTGCTTCTCCGATAAGCCAAAAAAGATGATGTGAAGGGCTTCTATTTTAAATATGTGTGTTTACACACACTATATACATATTCTTATATGTTTAATTGGAGATCCACTTTGCACAAATATGGATGCTTACATAAATATACATGTAAGAATTTACTAAGGTCTATCATCTACTAATATTCATCTAGCACTCAGTAGCTACATACACTGAGACAGAAATAGCCTCAGATGTCTTAGTGCAGGACATTTTTTGCAAAAATTCTTGTATTTTAAGTTAGAATTCTAGTGAGAATTGTTGATAAAGCATTATTATTAAGAGTAGAGATTTGGAAAAAAAGATTTGATTTAGAGATTGATTTGAAATTTCTGCGTCAGACATAGATTTAAATCTCTAAAAGCTACTGGTACAATAGAAGATGTAAAATTGTTTTAGGGACAGATGCTATTCAGTGCCTTTCAATGATTATCTAAGTGTGGGGTAGAGAAGTAGGTATATCTCAAAAACTTTTTTTAAATTTAACTTTTTAAAATTTTGTTTCAATTAAAAGTGAAACAAATCCAGACAATTTGTATTAGTTCAGGGAACATGATTTTTTGTTCATCAGCTCTGTCAATTAATTGTTTTAAAAAAAAAAGAGGTTGAACTGGAAAAAAGAAAATTTCTTCCCCAAAACACAGACACTGGAATTCTTTTTGTTTGTATTAGACACTGTAGCCCTCATGATTAAAAAATGCATTTCATTGCTAACTTACTTTTCAACTATAACTTTAGCTTTTCTTCCACCTTAACTGCACACAATATGGCACCCAAATGGTTGATTTTTCTTGACATGTTAAATAACGCAGACTTTTAGTATGCATTTGGTTGAGACTGTTGTCGTGTGCTTATTTTCCATTTTATCATAAAGTAGTTTTAATAAGACATTTAAAAATGTATTTAGCCAGTAAAATATAATTCTTGACATTTCGTTTATTTTCAGTGTATATATAATCTTTCACATAAGAGATCATATCAAATAAACTTTTGGACTCTGAGAGTTCTGTTAATATGGAAATAATTTATCTCTATCTCTCATCTCCCCTCCCCAAGCTGAGGAATAATTGTTGTATAGCAACACATTATACCAGTAATGTATACTCATAAATTGGATTAAGTCTTTAATTGTACATAATTTCCCTTACGATAATATTGTATATGAAAGTCCCAATTGTCCTCTTCAAATAATCTTGTTTTATGTAACTCATTGATTAAAAACCAAATTGGAAAGATCATCCGCATGAAAGATAATTTATAATGACCACATTAAAATTCTTTATTACGTGAAAGCTAGCTCTAATCTATTGAAATTTCTTTTAAAATAATTACATGAAATAACATGCATTTTGTCTAGCTCTTCCACCATTTCTTGCACTTAACACGTTAAAAGTGATTGGTATTTCATTTTAAAATAATTCTTTCATACTGAACCTTTGTAAAAATTACAGTAGCCAAATATGATGTTTGCATAGGGTAAGTATATAGGTATACACACATATATAATATAATGTAGGTATCTATTTACATAGCCACATAGACATGTTGAGAGAATCTGTTTAAACAGAGAAGTAACGGTTGCCACTTACTAATCTGTTTTTGCCACTCATATTTTCTTTTTCTTTTCTTTTCTATCATTTCAAAGTATCAAGCACCAAAAGCTCAATATCTGTTCATAATGGCTTAAATTACCTCTGAAGATTACAAAAAAATACTTCAATTTGTGTCCTTGATTCCTTATATCCACATGTATGTTTAGGTCGTATTGGTGGGATTGTCTGCCTTTTGGGGGTATTCTTTGGGAGATTGAGCAGAAGAGCCGGATCTGATGGCCCTTGTACTGTCTGCCTAGGGGCTAGCTGGTGAGAAATTGTCCATCTCGATTCATAGGAGTTCAGCTTCTTTCTTCATAGCTGTTGCCTTTCTACTGCCTCAGTGCACTGCTTTCCTTTGGTTTACCCTCCTCTGTTGCTATTGTACAAGGCTCCTAGTGATTTTTCCTTGGCCAGGTCACTTTCCTCTCTTCCAAGAACAGAGGTCCAGTTAGTGCTTGCTAAATTGGGACTTGGCTGTTATCCGTTTATGGTCCCTTAGCTTGACAATCAAAAAGGAATAAAGGATGTCTTTTCCTGACTTACATAGTTGGGTTGCAAGGAACTTCATCTAATTTATTACTTCCTGCAGAACATCACTCGTGTCATCTCAGACAGATAAAAAGTCCAAGCGATACTTTTACTTGAATGTGGTAGTTGACAGCTGACTTAGTCAATAGAGGTGACTGAAAATACAAGAGTACATAATATTTAAAATCTTCCCATTTCCGTTCCATCATTTCCACACACGCACGCACGCACGCACACATCTTTATAAAGTTGAGGAGAAATGGAGAAAGGTTAACTGTAGAGCTTAAATTTTTCCTTATAATCTATGACTGTTCAAATCGGTATTTGTATCAGCAAACCATGTTCTCCAAGTGATAGGGCAATAGCCGTGATTTTGGATGCGTGGTGATGTTTTCTGACTTCTCCTTTCACTTACCTTCTCCTTTTCTATTTTCAGAGAATGAGCTGCTTTACTTCCTTGCCATGGCTACTCCCTCCACTTTTTATAACCTGGATCTCATTCCTTCCCATCTCTTTCAGGATACTGATGATTTTCCTTTTCCTCTTGTCCAGTCCCACCTCGCTTTCTTTTCCCTCTCTGCCTGACAACATGTTCGAATCTCCCCAGTCCAAAATATAAAATGAAACAAAACTCAAGCAAAAAATAATACCTTTCCTTGATCCTGCAACTTTCTAAAGCCTTCATACTCCCCCTCTCCCTTTTTTACTACTAAACTTCTAGAAAGAGTAGTCTTGTATTTGCTGCCCTCACCTTATTATTCACTCCTTCAGTGTCAGGGTTCATTTATCCGTGGGGATAAAAAGCTAAATGTATTCCTGGTGAGCTCTAGGATAATTTGACCATTTTTGTTGTTCTTTTCTGAGGAATAAAGAAGAGAAGATGGGGAAGAGGGGCAGTGCTTGACAATCCATCATTGTCCCTTTCCTGGTCTCCCAATCTGGGTATCCCCTAAGCCTTTATTCTCAATTCTCCTTTCCTCTCTTTTGTACTTAGTCCTGTGGTTTTAATTGTTATCACTAAGTAGAATATTCCCAAATCTATGTTTCCAGCCATATTCTCCCCTGTGCGGCAGTCTCACAGCTCCACCTAATACCTTTCCATGGCTGTTCAGCTAGCACTTCAAGCTGAACATGTCGAAAACTGAAAATACGTACCCCTACCTTGCCCCAATCTCTAGTGAACAGAAGGCTGGGCCTGGAGTCAGAATTCAAATATGGGCCTTAGACACTTCATAGTTATATATCCTTGGGCAAGTCACTGAACCTTGGCCAGCCTCAGTTTCTTAAAAAATGGGGACAATATCTCCAAGGATTGTAAGACTCAGATGAGAATATTTTTAAAGCACCTAGAACAGGATCTGGCGTGCAGCAAGTACTATATAAATTCTAATTATGATAATGACTCAAAACTTCAAAATCCTCTTTGATTCTTTTCTTTTTCTCAAGCTCTTACTTCCAGTCAATTGCCAAATTTCAATATCTTCCAAGTGTTCTTAATTCCTCATTCATGCGACCGTCAGCCAAATCTGTGGCTTCATTATCTTATACAACCTGTTGTAGTAACCTCCACTCTCTTCCTTGTTCAGTCTGTCCTTAGAGCTGCCAAAGTAACCATCTAATGGCAAGGTCACCACTGCATTCAAAACCCTTCGTTGACTGTCAGTTGACTGTATGTTAAAATACAAGCTCTATATTATTGCCATTAAAGCCTATCCATAGCTCTGATTTACCTTTCCACTTACCTCCATTTGCCAAATTACCTTTCATTTTATCTTCCAGCCCAATTGGACTGTTGGCTATTCCTCTGTGTTTCTCTGTTTTCTCTTGTCTTTGTGGCTTCATGGCCTCGAATATGCACTTTTCACATTTCTGCATGGTGGAATTTTCCTCTTTCTTGGAGACTCAGGTCAGGTAGAACCACTCTTTAAACCTTTCTCTAATTCCCAAAGATGAAGATGATATAGCCATTCCCCCTTGAGTCCTCTCTTTTGTATTGCACTTACTTGTATGCTTATTTCCTATATTAGAGGATAAGCTCCTTGAGAGCAGAGGTAATGTTTAATTTCATTTTTGTATTCCCAGATTCTTGCACATAGCAAGTCCTTAGGAGAAAATGGATTATAGGATAATCACATTTACAGATGAACGAGATCATCTTGTCCAATACCCTTCTTTTACAGAGGAAGGAACTGTAGCATTTAGAGGTTAAATAACTTGCACATTTTCACCTCGGTAGTAAATGGCATTCTTGGGTCTTGAGCACATGTCTTTTGACCCGAAATCCAGTGTTCTTTCCACTAGGCCATGATTCTTCTCTATTTATTTAGTATGTGTGTGTGTTTGTGTTTAAGCTGCAAGGAAGTGCTATGTACATCTTACTTTCAACATCCTTTTGCCATCCATTTCCCATTAGTTAATGTACTCTCGAAGAGGAAAGAGTTAAGTTGACCTTTCTTTAATGAGAATTTCTAAATTCTCAAATGTTTAAAGTTACAAAAATTCTTGTGATTAGTCTTCTCTTCGTGTGTGTGTGAGTGTGTGTTTCAAACTTTTACATTTCACTACCCACTACCTCTCTTCCAACATTTAATCATTTTAGAATTTGATTGGGCGGTAATTGTTCTAAGTGCCTTTTGCTATCTGAGAAATAATTCTGCAATATTAAATAATACAATTCAACAAGCATTTACTAAAAGCCTCCTGTGTTCTAAGTCATATTAGACATTATTGACATAAGGACAACATGAGAATAGTCTCTCTCCTGGAGGAGCCTACATTTTGCAGGGAGGAGAAACACATGTAATTAGAAATATATAAATTCACACAGACACACATATGTTTATATATATATGTCTGTGTCTGTCTGTCTATCCATCCATCCATCCACCTATCTATCCACTATCTATCCACCTATCCATCTATATCTGTCTATCTATCTATCTATCTATCTATCTATCTATCTATCTATCTATCTGTCTGTCTGTCTGTCTGTCTGTCTATCCATCCATCTATCCACCCATCCGTCCATCCATCCATCTATCCACCTATATGTCCGTCCGTCTGTCTGTACATCCATCTATTTATCTACCTTTCTGTCTAATAATTTCAGGAGGGAGAAAAGTGAAGATTAAAGTGTACTGCTTCCAGCTTATACTGAATCCCTTTTCCCTAACTGTTTTTCCTCTGTTCAGTAAAATCAGTAGAATCCTATACTACCAAAACTGGATGAATCTTTGAGGTCATTTAATTCCTTTGTTTTGCATATGAGAAACTGAGGCCCAGAGAGTTTAGGTGACTAAGTTAAAGACTAGTAATTCACTTATATCCATGTTGGAGACCCTTATGGCTAAGGTATCAAATAATAACATGCATAAATAAGTCTTTAATGAGGCTTTGCTGAATTCTATCCCTAGCTATTTTATAGAAAATAAATACTTGCCCATCTTCTTTCTAGTGAGGTCCTTGAGTAGAGGTGTGATTTCATGACTGTGGATACTCCCTCTATTGATGCGGTACCATTTGGGCTGTCCATCTGTTGTGTCTCGTTCTCACTTCATGACCAGCCCACCTTCTTTTCCAGTCACACATATTCTTGACAACATCTTTTACACCACTTCTCAAACATGTTGTGAGTGATAACTTGCTGTAGCTTGAGTCTTTCTGTTGCCCTTTGGGCCATTTGTAATTTTAATTCTTGAGAGATTATGGTATTCCATGTTTCCCATTCTTCTTGCCCCTCTGGGAGAATGTTGGTGTCAAGGAGATGGTTTTTGGATCCACAGGATGTCTGTTATCATAGAGAGCACTGTACAAGTTTGCAAGTGCAGTCCAGCTCCAGGATTCTTTATTTCATTCTTAACCCAGATCATTATCCATTTATGCAATATTTAAAAGACAACGTTAGTGACAGAGGTTTAATAATAGTCATAGAGAACAATTACTGAATAACATCTGTGCGTTGTGTGGTACAATAACCACATGGAAGGGCATCAGAAAACTAGAAGTCAAAGGCCTCTCTCCTCAAGAGGCTTAGATCTAGTTAGAAAAATAGAATATACGCTAAGTGCTTTAAAATACTCATCAGATGAATTAATACAAGCATTGAATGGTACAGAACCATATCAGAATTAAATAGAATGATACAGGATTTATATAAAATATCATACAGAATATTTCATATAGAATCACATCAATACTTAAATGGTGAGGACATAGAGAAAATGAATGTTTGGAGTACTGCTGGATTGAAAATGTTGAAGGAAAACCAGGGCATGGATTGGAATAGAACACATGCAAGTCCCTTTTATATTAGGTAGCTATTAAAACACAATTACTAATACTTTTAAAATTAGATTCCGAGGGTAGTGAATTTATAATGTATGCTTTTGTCATGGCTTGTCTCTATGTCTAACTTACCTACTAGTCCTGATCATGATATTTTTATTCCAGAAGTATATGGAATGATTCCTCCTTTGTCTCACACACCCAAAGGCTTTTGTATCTTTAACTAGGTTACATGAGAAAATTATCAATACATTTCAATATACTTCAGAATTTGGTATGATTTTACAATGTATATAAGCTGGGTTTATAGGGTCACAAAAATGATGTGTCATACATAGACTCTGTTCAGATGGTGACCCAATGTTATGTACAGAAGAATTATATGTTTAAAAAATTGTTTGTAGAAATATTTAGAGCTGCAAGGGATCTGAAAGGCTATCTACTACCACCCTTTCCCTTTACCAAAGAATAAACTGAGATTCAGGTTTAATGACTTGCCCAAGGTCACCCAGGTACTGAGAATAATAGAATAAGATATCTAGAAGAAAAGGAACTTAGAGGGCCACTGAGCCTAAATGCAGTACTTTTTCAGCTATACAGTTCTATCTTCCTTTAACTTAAATATTTTATACTAACACTACTAAGTTGAAGGAAAGGAACATTAACATGTTTTCCATGTTTGAAAACCGTGGGACCTAAGAGCAAATGCCACTTGTCTTTTTTTTTTCTGTAATTGGGTTTCAATTGCAGAAATAGTTCTAGCATGATATTTCTAAAAATAAAGGGAATTCCAGTAAAACTATTCTGTGTGAGAAATTTTATAATTTTATAAATATATAAAACATTAAACATATAAATAACATTCCCGTATTACTCCTTAGATATTAACTAAAGTAATTCAATTTAACAAAATTATGTCAACGTTAACCTTAATTTGTGTTTAACGTTAATTTGTATTTGCGATCTTGGATCTGAAAGATAGGGGTAGGTTAAGGAAAGGGGACCTGATGTGTTACAGGTTGGGAAGATGGGGGCCCGTGTTTTGTTTGTTTTTGCTTGCTGTTGTAGTTTTTATTAAAGAGGTGGCCTCTTAACAGACCTGTGCTATAGGGCCAGATCAAGTTCTAGGTTCTGGAAACAGTCGGTGAAGTTCCTCACCAAATAGCAGTAGCAGCAGCAGCAACAGTAACCTCTGAGACGGGTATTTAGCAGGTATCGTTCTTCCTGGGAGAATGAGAGTTTGTGGGGCAGAAAACAATAAACTCATCTTTTCAGTCTCCCTCTCCCCTTCACTCCCAAATTAGCCTAAGAGTAGTAAATCAGGTTTACTTTTGGTTGAGCTGAGCAGATCTAGTGTTATTTAAGGGTTCATTTGCCTCCTCTCTCCAATTTTATTTGTTTGCTTATCTCTGTAATCCCTTTAATAAGACAAAAAGCTATTCAATTCAGTAATCAGAAAGAGAAGGCTCAGTATGTAAACACCTGGTTGTTACAACTTTTCAGTCCGAACAAGTTTCAGTGAAAGTGTAATTTGCAAGCCAACAAATGGAGATGACTGATGATAGATGCTTCACTATTTTAATAGAGAAAAAGTGATGGAGAACATTGAGTCCCTGAAGCGGTATGGAAGCTGGGAATGTGGAAGACAGACTTCAAAGGCTTCATAGATTTGCCTGATGTGGGCACTGTTTATTTCTGTTTGGGTAGGAATTCAGCACAGAGCTCTAACTAAGCAATTTTTCAAATGCAGTTGTAAATACAAGCAATTCTACTTCTACTAATTTATGTATAAGTTTTGTTTGTGTTTTTTAAATGTGGCTGATGTACATAAAAGAGATTCCCTCCTTGGTAATCTATTAATTAACTTCTTAGAGTATATGATAAGATCTAGAATTGGAAATCCATGTAGTCCAATCTCCCTATTTTACAGGTGATGAAACTGATGCCCAGGGAGGTTAAGGTTCTCACCCTGGGTCACCAAGTAGAAGGTGTCAGAGGTAAAGTTTGGACCCATGTTCTTTGACTTCAGCACTAGTTCTGTTCTCTCTATTACTGCCCTTCCTATATAATGTATTTAATCTTTTTAATGTTCTTTAAGATGTTTTGGGTTTTTTTTAGTATTTTTATTTTTTCTGGATGGAGTGTCAGTGAGAGTAACTCATGGCTGCTGGTATAGTGGATGGGAATTATAAAAAACAAGGATTCTGATCAGCTCAAGGTGGAGATAAATTGAAAACTTTTTTCTGCTTTTTGCTGCTTTGTGAAGTACAAAGTCTGATCTAAATCAAACTGGTGAAATGATAGGTCAGGAAGTAACTAATAGTTCTGGATGAGGTGCATCATATAGTTTAATGCCCTTCAAAATCTACTCTGTCTTGTTTTTTTCACTGGCTTAAACTAATAATTCCCACAATCCCAAGCACCAATTTGGAAAGTTCTCTTCACATAGAAAACAATTTATAAAAATCACAAACACAGTATTTTGAAAAACCCATAAAAGTTAATGCAAAATAGTTGACATTGTAAAAGTTATGAAATTTATAGATTTATATACCTTTTTAGATGGAAGGAACTTCAGACTTCAGAGACTCTGTTTCTTAACTATCTGAACCAGGGATCATTTTGTAAAAACTTGCATTTAGAATTTTTACTACCCAAATATCCTTACTTCTGAAAATCATATAATTTAAAAAAGAAATCCTGACCTCCTTTCCTTTTTTTGACCTTGCTGCCTGTCCTTCTTTTTCCATGCATTTTATTTCTTTTCTCATTACCTTCTGCTTGCCCCTGTAGTTCTCTCATCTCTCACATCTTCTCGGATGCATAGCTCTCATCTCTTAAAACACAGAGAACCAAAGTCACAGGATTTTAGGATTGAGAATTAGAAGGGATCTTAGAGATGATCTAGCCCAATCCCTTCATGCTACCAAGGAAGAACGTGGAAACATGTAGTAAACAGCAGAGATTTGAATGCAGGATCTCTGCTCTTTCAAAGAAAAATCAGTGAGCATTTATCAAACCCCTCCTATGTACCAGACACTATGATAGGGACTAAGGAATCAAAGATCAAGCTGTAATAGTCCCTGACCTCAAGGAGTTTGTAGTCTATGAGGAGAGGCAGTATGAATGAATAGTATACAGTCAATCAACATTCATTAGGTATCTTTTCTACACAAAATAACTATATGCAATTTCTTGTGCAGAGGGGTTTGGGAGGGCACAGAAGTTTGAGAATTTAGATATTTTATTGTTCACAGTATGGTCGGATTTTAGAAACATAAATTTTCTCTGACACCTTTATTTTAGAGATGAGGAAGCCAAAACCCAGAGAGACCAAGTTGTCATATCCATAGCCATGTGATATAACCAGATTTAAAAGACAGGCACATCAGAATTATTCCCCATCTTTGATGGAGGCGTTTTAATCCAAATAATTCATTATATACTATTCAAGCAATTCATTGTATCCATATCTTAAAGCCTGTTAATATGGATGTAGATATAAAAAGCCTCATGATATTGAACTTGGGTGTTACTGATCAATACAAGATTCAAATTCTTATTCTTGCTTTCACACTCAAGTCCCTGCAGTGCCAATGCGATATTCACAGAGCCTATGTATGCAATGTAATTCTGAATCATGAAATACAACCGACTCTCCATATGGAAGACAGAATCAAAACATTTATTCAAACACCGGAAAGCTATATCCCAACATCAGAAAGCCAAATCCATCATAGCAACAAAGAAATCTATGTACAATAACAGTGCAGAGGGTAACATCATTACTAAGCCTTCCCTCTGTTAGGACAGAAATCCTCTTTTTTCTTGTAGAACCTATAGTCCCACAAACCAGCTCCCTTAAACAAATCACAAACAAGTTCTCCCACTCACTCTAGTTGCCTGGTCTCTCTTTTACACTCTAAGTGTTCTGACTCACTGCCTACTCCACCCCTTTCTGTTCGGCAAACTCCTCCCACCAGAGTCCGTGTGACTCAGACTTCCATGTGACCCAGGCAGGTCACATGAGCTTATTAGTGAATGGGAAAGATCTTCCCGTTTGAATTACCTTTACAATCCTTGGCCACTTCTTGATTTTTCTGTGACATAATTTTGGCTGTATCTTTGCAGAACAGCTTTATTGAAACTAATTTGTTCTTGGGATTTGAAATATTTTGACAGAACCCATAAATGCTGCTTTGAGCAACTTAGGAAGTATCGATTACTCCTGGGAAAAGGGAGAGACAGGAACATTTTGGAGTAAAATAGACAAAAATGAGCCTATTTTCATGGTTAAAAGTGGCCATGTGTGCCAAGCATTTTTGATGTATAATTTCATATTTTATGTCTTAGAGAACAGGAAATATCACTAGTACCAGTATTTTCTCATAGATTCCTTATTCACTTTGTTGGCATTACCAGGGTTCTGTGGAACATTCTTGGAAACACTATCTTAGGCTACATGGTAACTACTATCCTTTCCTCTTCTGAAGCTGCCCTTGAAGTTGCTCGTCCTGTTTTTAATCCTAGACTTTCTCCTCAGAGTCCTCTGTCATCCCTGCTTCATGTCGTTTTTCTTCCTCCCCCTCTGATTTTGATAATTTGCCAACTATTGTGTTGCTATAATGGCTAAAAGGAAGAAGCAAACATGAGGTTTGCTTATTTTCCATTTCTACTTA
>CM053770.1:377324793-377356679 GCA_028658325.1 Potorous gilbertii | reverse complement strand
CATACCAATGAAATCACAGGTACAGACCAAGAAGAAAGAGAAAGAAGGGGAGAAAAGAATGAAAGACAGAAATAAAGAAAAAAAGAAAAGGGGAAAAAAAGCAAAAAAAAATGTATAAAAGGGCTGATAAAGCTTAATATTTATGTTCTTAGAAGACATTTTAATGGAAGACAAAGAAATAAATCATTATTGGGGGAATTTTAAGTGTCACACTCAAGGACACATTTTTGGTAGAATTTCCCAAATCCTTCAGATTTCACTGTATTGATAGCCAATTACTCTATTTTAGGGTAATTTTTAAAAAGGTCACTTATTTTCATGCAATCCAAAATCCTTCAGCAACCGTTCATACCTCTTCCCTCCTTCCCCCTAGATATAACAAAAGCTTGTGTCCCAGGCCATTTCTAATAATATGTGAAGAGTAGAGCACATAACAACAATGGTAGAACATGTGTTCAATTAAGTATTTTTATTCATGGAACGCATTTCAAATTTATTTTAGCAGTTTAAATAAAAGAGTTTAATGTATATTTAGTCAGGCATTACAGTAGTAAGGGCTTAAGCAGATTAGAAATAAATGAATCCAATTAAAGAACATGTCTTTGAGATTTGATATGTCCTAGGTATGAATGAACTGTTTGCATAGCAACAGTAAAGAAACCATTAATGATTAACTATCTGGAAGAAGCTTAATCAAGGATAAATACTATAGAACATACCACAAAATCTTTAAGTTAAATAAATCGAGATTTGTACATTTAAAAACATTGTTTGCATCAGTAAAAATTTTTGGTGTGCCTTTTTTTCCCCTCTTGTAATGTTCATGGTGTCATGTTCACTTTATTTATCATTGGATAAATGCAGTGTTAGAGTGACTTTCCCAGGGGCTGTGACTATGCTCTGGTATATAATGTGTTGTAACAGGAAAAGCGTTGCAAACACAACATCAGTATTTATTACATTGGCTTTCTTGAAATGGAAATTTATTGCTATGTATTTTGAATCCTTTCTTATATTCTGCTGTGCACGTGACATGCTTCCCCTCTTTCTTATTTTGTGTTTGAGTTTGTTTCTTTTTCTTATTGTGTATTTAAGTTTTAGTAATAAAAAAGAATATCATTGTAACTCCAGGAGGAGGGGGAGAGCTAGGGTCTAGTCTCTATGTGCTACAAACTTCTGCCATGTGAGCTTTAATAATCCCTTCACCTCTGCGGGTTTCAATTTTTTCATCTGCATGTAAAATGAAAGGGTTGACTTAAGATGGCCTCCAAGGTCCTTTCTAGTACTTTCATTCTTCGATCTACTGTAAAATGTAGAACCAAACCTTGACTGATTCAAGTGCCATTGCCTTGTTCTTCCTCTGTTTTTGTTTTCCCGGGATTATAGATTTGCTGGGCTGAAACAGACCTCTGAATCAATTTAATTCAATCCCTTCGTTTTATAGAGAGGAAAACCTAGGCATAGGGAAGGGGAATTAGAGATGAGGAAAGTGTGGCAATATGGCAGTCTGTATGAAAAAGATTTGGGTATTTCAGTGAATTGATGGTCAACATCTTTATCTTAGACTTTCTTGAGAGATACAGTGTCTGGGACTAGAGAGATGATAATCTGTTATGCTTTATCAGCCCATATGTCTGGCATTGTGTTCAGGTTGGTGTGCCAAATTTTAGGAAAGACATTGACAAGCTGGCACATTTCTAGAGTAGAGTTCCAGCATAGTGAAGGTCCTGGAGAAGTGTTGGTGATGAAGGGAGAAGATTAAGGATTGGCAGGGTCAATGTTTCATAACTTCTTTAGGGGTGGGGGATGATGTATGCATGATACACTTTTAACTTTAATCTGCATTATTAACTTTTGAAAACTGTTAACACTTTCTTAAGTCTGCATATTCAACAAAATAAGAAATCAAGCCCTAATTTGTAGTGTTTGCTGACTTCTGACCTGCAAATATTCGCATTTAAAAGTTAACAACCAGCTCTCCCTCTGGTATGGGCTGACTGTAGCACACCCCAGGAGCTGAAGGTAGGGAATTTGGGTGAGTGGAAAAATAGCAGTTTTCAAATTCAAATTTAGCCTCAGACACTCACCAGCTGTGTGACCCTGGACAAGTCACTTAACTTTTGTCTGCTTCATTTTCCTCATCTGTAAACTGGGGATAGTAACAGCGTCTACCTCCCAGGATTATTGTGAAGATCAAATGAGATGGTAATTGTAAAGCACTTAGCACAGTGCTTGGCACATAGCATAGATAATAGTAGGCGCTAGGCAAATATTAGCTCTTGATGATGATTGATAGTTTTGATAATTTGTTCTGCTTATCCTCCCAGGTAGTGGAAGTTTGAGAAGCAGATTTCTGGCTTGATGTAAGGACAAACTTCTTAACAATAAAAGGTATAAAATAATGAAATGGAGCTACTTAAAATGTAGTGGGTTCCCTCCTCAGTAGAGGACTACAAGAAGTCCTCCTCCTGAAGCCATTGTAGAAGGGATTCCTGTTCAGAGATCAAGCTAGATGAACTTTGAGATATCTTTAAATTCTGAGAAACTTAGATTCAGTGATTCTGTAAAATGAATTTACCAAGATGTCTCACAAGCTGCAAGTAGCAAAGTCCTTATTAAAATCCAGGTTCTCTGACTGTGGACCCAGTGCCCTTTACCCTACACCATGATGAGATTACTTTTTTGTCACCTTCTTAAATAGTGGCTGAAGTTTGGGAAAGGAGAGAGACCTGAAGTGTTGTAGGATTCAAAATTTTAATTTATGTAATAGATGAATATTATGGAGTGTAACATAGTATTTTATTTTTGATTTCACTGACCCCCAACCTTCAGCCGCTGACACAATAAAATAGCCAGAAAATTAGGAACAGCAAGATTTGGAGAATCAACAAATTGGAAAATGTAACTCATGGATAAGCAGAAGCTTCCTACAAATGGGTATATGAGTAGGCTCTGAGGATGAAAAAATCATAGATGAAGTTCGAAGAAAAATAAACTGGAGTTCGTTTAATTTAGATAGTGGTAGATGTGCATTTTTAAATTCATTGATGATTGAACCATTTACTGCAACCATAGGGCAAAACTTCATTGCTTCTTTTCATTTGTTGGTAATAGTCTAAAAGAGTTTCTTTTGGTGATAGTTTAAAATAGCAGTTTTTTTGTTTTGTTTTGTTTTTAACAAAGAGGATCCTGGGGAACCATTGAAGTTTACGTGTGTTTCTTCATGGACACACTGAAGTTTTGAAAGTCAGGAAGGGAGGATGCAAATACAGTGCTGAACAAGAACAATTAGAAATATGTTAGTATCATATGAGTAATTATATGAATTATTTGTGTCCGACTTGTTGAAGAGCCTTCCAAGATCCTATTGGTCTGATCAACCACAACAGGATACACTGTGCATTGACCCAAACATAGTGATATAGTTTTGGTCCTCTTTGAGAAAGGAGAACAACCAACCAGCCAACCAACCAACCAACCAGCCAGCCAACCAACCAACCAACCAGCCAACCAACCAACCAACCAACCAGCCAACCAACCAACCAACCAGCCAACCAACCAACCAACCAGCCAGCCAACCAACCAACCAACCAGCCTGCCAACCATACGAATAATGCTTGCTTTAGCAATCCCTGCAGCATTTGGGAGCCTAGCAAAAAGAAAACCTTTCCTAAAAGCGTGTAGAAGTATGTATTGGGAGCACTTGCCTAAGAAGGGATTATTTACATTATTTTAATAGGGATTCAGAATTTCAGTTTATAATTTGGAGGATAATTGAGTATGATGCATATAATTTGCGTGGATCTGGCATTGAGGGTCAAATAGTTTTTCTTCCCCCTGCCCCCCCAAAAAGCAAATTCACTTTGGAAGAGGGTCTGTGTGAGATGGTTTGGCCAAATAAACAGGCAACAGAAGAAAAATGAGATATATCACACTGACTGTATCATGGTTTTATAGCTATGGATTTTTATTTGCCTAGTGTCTAGGGCTACACACAGAAACATAACTTGTGTTTAACTTAATACGGTGTTTTTTTAAATCAGTAAATTAACAATTTTAAAACTACGTGATGCTAAATCGTCAGTGTGTCTGTTTTTTTATTTTTCTACTTAATTTTCTTTTGGTTGTGGACTTTAGGTTTTTGATATATCAAGTAAGAATGATGTGTGGGGAGTTACTTTTTATTCACCAGTCTTTTTACCTGAAGTCACTATCATAATTATAAATAAGAAATATTAGGGAACAGAGTGATATCTGAAATAAATACACAAAATAACTAAGAGTTTCCATGTATGCCATCATATTTAGTAATTTGTAATACAGTGAAACACATTAAGCAATTTACTTTTATTGACTATTATTTAATATTGTAACTATAACATTAATATATTGAATCTTAGGAGTCATTATTAGATAAAGAAAATATTAAGACAGGGAATAGAATTCTACTCCAGAATGGGACTTGGAAGTGATGCTCACTTGGTGTTGGCCTCTTGTAAAAGAAGAAAAGAATACTGAGAAAAGGTTTTGTTTATTTGAACTTTATGGTTTAGACTTTTGAATACATGGTGGTTTATTGTGTGATAAAGATGATATCAAACATTTGAAAATATTTATTGCATACTTACTATATTCTGTAAAGCATTTTATCAGATGGTTTAGGGTAAAGAGGTAAATATTAGGTATATCTCCATACCTACATGAATGTCCAATTTAGTTTTAGAAGGAAGAAACTCTCTGTCTGCCTGTCTCTGTCTCTTTGTCTCTCTCTCTCTGTCTCTCTCTCTCTCTCTCTCTCTCTCTCTCTCTCTCTTTCTTTCTCTCTCTCTGTCTCTCTCTGTCCAGTAGGATAAGGAAGTACAGAAAAAGTGTAAAATAATTGATGTAAGTTCTCCAAGATTTCTGAGGTGGGACAGATCACTTAGGTCTGGACTATCTATAAGAAGTCATAATGAAGTAAGACTTAAGACATCATTAGGACGTGTATAAACTAGATTCTGTTTTAATGGGAGGAACTTAGCAAAAGACCAAGGAAGAAGCACTGTTAATTGCAACCTCCATGTGTATATCCATGTTATGGGAACAGCTGGTAGTTGGCTATCCAATGTTCTTTAAGAGGTTTCTTAGTTTCTGAATTTAACTTTTAAAATATTTGATACTCAGAGCCTTTCTTTTAGACATTGAAAGGAAATCATCAGCTTTAGCCATATAATAATCACTCTTTTTTTTGTAAACTGTACTGGTGATTGTGATAGCAACAGTGGATCTGAGGATGCATAGGAATGGATGAAGAGGGATGGATATTACAGAGTCAACGTTTATGTAAACGAAATTATATTTGGGAGCTAGTAGAAGTGCCAAATCAAGTAGTGAAAACCACAAGGAAGAAACACAAATCCTACTTATTAGTATGAAACCATTACATTTCCAAGGGTGCCTTAGTGTAATTTCCCTGCAGGACTCTTTAGTCTATGAAGCCTTCACAGTAAGGAATCCTGCTTATCAGCCTGAAGGCTGGACTCCATAGGAGCCTGGAAATGAAGCACAAGGTAAGTCTCTTTGCTGCAGAGGTTGGAACTGTGGACAGACAGTCATGGTGCCAGATTATAAGGGAGGTCATGGACTTCGTGTAAGAGTGACTATAGAATCCAATTAAAAAGTTTAGTATAGGCAGTCATTCCCATTTAATCCCATCACTGCTTAATGCAATGCTCTGCTTATTTCAATCAACATCTTTTTGAGCCAAATCAGTTGTATGTCTTTGTTTCCACGTTTTTCAGAGTAATTTGATCACCTTCAGCTGTATAAAAAAATGGATAGCTCAGTTGGGAAATCTGGCAACATCCATTAAGAATTATAATATAGCATAAAACAGGTAAAGAGGAACTGAATTTTTGCTAGATATTATGCAAAGATATCAATAGAGAAGTAAAATAAGAAGTTGTATAAGATGGAAATGAAAAATGCTCACTGATACAAGAAGAAAGAGAAAGCTTCAAGAATCCCCGATAAGAATGAACTCAAAACGTTAGACTAACAATTCAAGTGTCTGTTTTGAGAGCATATAGATTGTTCTTCACAGTGTTATGGGGTGTGCAGTTCCATACCTTTCGTTAAAAACTATTAGAGTGATATTGTTATCTTTTTTTTGTGATTGGCACCAAAGATTATAGCACAGTCTCCTAAATTGTCCCAAGAAAATTAGATATTTTATACAACAGGAATGTGTATTATCTTCTAAATACTAAATTAAACATTATCCTTATCATTACATATTATGTGAATATAGGCTCAAGTGTAAAAGTGTTTTACATCCAATTTAATTTGGAACACACCTAAGGAAAGGATAATCTGTGTAAAGGAACAGTTACAAAAATATTTACTAAGCCAAGGGGCTGCATTGAGTAGGCTGGCAACTGAGTGGTGAATTGTGTTATGTAACATGTCATTCAAGTGTGGGCTAAGAAAGACCTATGACAATGAGATTACACAGTTTTACAAGAAAAAGGTGAATCTGGAACTATTTTAAAGTTTAGAGTAGATGCAGATGACAAAATTTGTGATCTGAGTAGTTCTTGACTGCCTCTAGTTGAATAAAACTATGCTTGCTCATCTGTGCAAATGGAGATGTAATTGATCAATTCCAAGCATTAGTGATTGCAAATTACCCACGTCCCACTGCTTTTAAGGTCAGAAGCCCCACTGGAGTAATTGCAAAATTAGTTTTAGAAAGTAGATGGCTTATCCTCCGGTGTCTAACAGTGGAAGAGAACGAACTATTGCACTTACCTTGGTGACAACCATTTTGAAATATGTGGCAGACAGCTTATCTTACTGATTTTTTATAGTTATTGTATTCGGGATTATTGAACTAACCCTTCCCACAATGTTCTAAGTAGGGCCTTTAACAAAAAACATTTTTAAGGAGATTTTACATAATGGAATTAATGTAGTATGGATGACAAAACCCAGTTACGTATTAAATTTGCTTTTCAAATTAAAGCTTTCTGTTATTCCCTTTTTAGAATTTGCCCTGCTGCACAGGGAGAAATTAAAAGGTTTTATTGTACATGCATATACATTTCAAGATATATTTTCTCACGAGTGTGTCATTTGCTGATGTGACCAGGCCAGGCACAACCCCAGAGAGGTTTATCTCCTATCCATTTCTAAGAGGGTACATGGTGTGCTTCTGTATTTGCTTGATGGGTGCTTCTCAGGTCTACAGATCAGAGCCTTTCACGCAACTTGTCATCTTAGACACTTAACTGGGGGCACAGAAAAGTTCAATAACCTGCTCAGTCACATAGTCAGGATATAGTAATGGTAGAACTTGAATCTAGGTCTTCTTGACTCTGAGGCCAGCTTTCTTTTCAATTATAGCATGGTGCTTTTTTCTTCCTTCCTTCCTTCCTTCCTTCTTCCTTTCCCTGTTTCCTTCCTTCCTTCCTTCTTTCTTTAGAGTTGTGAAGCATCTTTTTTTTTTTACATTTAATTTTTATTTTTCCTCAATTACCTGTAAACAGTTTTTTAAACATTTGTCTTTTAATATTATGGGTTCCAAATTCTCTTCCTCCTTCCCCTCTTTGAGAAAGCAAGTAATTTGATATCGATTATATATGTGCCATCATTGATGTGCATATTTTGAGCTTTAGCAACGAAAACCTTACCTTTGTAAATAATTTGCTCCTTAACACTGAAAAGATACACTTAAATGAATGGTCATGGAAAATTAGAGTAAAATAGCAGAAGAATCATATCAGAATATATGCTGTTTGTGAGTAAGGATTGTTTGGTTCATTGTGTTTATATTCCCACTTCTTTGTACAGTGCCTGGCATTTAGTTGGTGTTTAATAATTGAGTCTGATTAATAAGTAGTTAGCTTCAGTGAAAAGAGCTGTGATATTTACTAAAATATAGAAATCACACCATTTCCTTGCTATGGACTTGAAGGTTTACTTGCTTCAGAATCCTAGAGAATGTCATTATTTTTAACACAGGGACAGCAGTTTTTGTTTGGTTTTTCAGTATTTTCATTTCCTTTATATAGTGAATCAGAGCATAATTATTTCCCATTTTATATGTCACAGTAACCAGAATTGGAGAATTCTGTTAGTGCCTTTGGTTGGAACTAATGCCTCTTTTTACAGTCTGGTGGCATGTGTGGTACTTCTCCACTTGCATGCAAATGCCTTGTTTGTCTCTGAAGTTAGCATTTGAGAAAACAGACTCGTGATAGCGGCGGTCATGCATCAGTGACATATTCATTAGCAGTGTAGTGAAACTCTCCCTGTAACATACAATTGGAGGGATGCTGTGATTAGAACAAGGTTTCCAAGTACAGCAGCTCATTTCTAGTCTCTCATCTATGCATTGCATAGCTGGAGTATTGCTTTGCCTAACTGTTGGAAGAAGTTAGTTCTTCTGACAGGTTTCCTCCTTCCTTACTCGGTGTCACCTTCCCATCCCTATAGAACCAGAAATTTCTGTATTGATAAATAATATAGCCCATTCACTTAATGTTTGTTTGTCCAACTGATAACACTTACTATATGCCATCATTATGAATATTTTGACATTTTGGCCATTTATTAGTTTAAAAAGGTTTATCTATGTATAGTATTTCAGGACTAAAGTTCTACTCCATTGATTCTTTATGGCACGGGAATGACTTGGCCTCTTGAAGAGTGTGTCACTGGATTATGAGCTCCTTGAGGGCAAGGACTGACTTTTTGCCTTTCTTTGTATCCCCAATGTTTAGCATAGTGCTTGGCATCTAGTAGACTGAGGTAGCTAGGTGGTACAATGAATAAAGTCCTATGCCTGGAAGTTAGGAAGACTCATGTTTCTGAGTTCAAATCTGGCCTCAGACACTTAGTAGTTATGTGACCTGGGTAAGTCACTTAATCCAGTTTGCCTCATCTTCCTCATCTGTAAAAGGAGCTTGAGAAAGAAATGGGAAACCATTCTAGCGTCTTTGCCAAGAAATCACCAAAATGGGTCATGTAGACTTGGACATGACTGAGCAACAACAACTAAATGTTTATTGACTGAGTGTAAGCTTTGTCAAGTTCTTTCAAGCTGGAGTGGCTTTGAGTATGGTCCACTCTATAGATTATACCAGTGGTTGGAAGATCAGCCTAGTTAGAAGGGATCCTCAACAGTTTGGGCCATAGAATGATGACTTTTTCAGTCAAAACAAATCACACTGATAAGTTATAGGAAGGTTGAAATTTGTGTGGGCATGAGGAGTATCCACATGAGTGAAACATGTTTCCTTGAAACGCTCTGAAATACTGTTAGCATATTGGAAGTGCTTGGTAAGTGCCTGTTAAATTGTACTGAATTCATAAATAGTGGAAGAATTTAGAATAATCTTATTATCAATGTGTTAAAGTGGATGGTTTTGAAGCCAGGAAGACCTAAATTCAAGTTTCCCACTATGACACACACTGGCTTTGTGACTGGGCAAATCACCTAACCTCTCAGTGCTCTTAAGAAACTCTCTAAGATTTTAAATTGCAGAGAAAGTACCCACTTACTCTGGTAAAGCAAAGTACTTCACTCCAGAATTCTCTGTACTTATAAAATCACATCTAATTTGTGATACCTCTTTTCTTGGAATTTAAGTATGATTCATTGTGCCTTAGAAGCAGTTAGAGGATATAGTGGATAGAGGGATGGGCTCAGGGTTAGGAGTATCTAAGTTCAGTTCCCTTCTCTAAGTCCAGGTCCCTTATTAGCAGGATAATCCTGGGTAAATCATTTAATTTCTCTGTGCCTTATTTTCCTCATCTGTAAAATGGGGTAATAATAGGTTCTACCTCTCAGGATTGTTGTGAAAATGAGATAATATTTGTAAAGAACTTGGCAAAGCTTTAAGCATTATATAAATGCTAATGATTGCTGGAAAGGGTAAAAGTGAAAAAATCGCTATTTACCTTCATCGTCTCTAACCCCAGAGTGACTGAGCTATAATACAGATTTACTAGTCATTTCAGAGGTAGTCACAGACATTTTCAGGAGCTCATAATCTTCACCATAAACCAGCCCTTTTCTTCTCCCTATCGGAGCACATTCAATTTGGATCTTTGCTCTTGAGTAAAAATTCAATCAGAAGAAGCACAGTCATACACACAGTAGTACCCTCTTTAAAAGCGAATATCTCTGTGTTTTAATAAAAAAAAAATTTCACAAGGAAAACGACATTAGAAATAGGAGACAATAGCTATGTTCCTGGTTGTCTAGCTAGTAAAGGAGAAGCCAGGGTATTTTGTCCTCTGAATTTTCATTGTTTTATTGACAAGATTTCAAACTATGGCAGATTTTAAGCTGATTGACTGGCTACCTGAGTGTGAGCTCTCATGGTCAATAGGTAAGACCTTCATTTGCCCTGTTTATACAGGCTAATCGAAGGACAGAGAGGCAACTGGGTACTTTATGGGACTTTTTTTTTGATCTGTCCAAAAGTCTTTTCTCATAAAGAGGACCCATTTGTTTAGCGGATGCACTGTTAGGAAAAATAACTCAAATTTGAGTCTTTCTCATTCTTCCAATTTTCTACTTTAGCTCCCGACTTACAGGAAATAGTAATCAGCAAATATTTATTAGCATTTACTATTTGCTAGGTTCTATACCACTAGATATAGGAAATGCAAAGATGTATGAAACACAGTCTCTCCTTTCCAGGACTTTATAAAGTCTTGTACAGGTTGTATATACATGAAACCCAGGAACAAAGATTAAATGCCAGCCAGTCAGGAAAGCTGTCAAAGGAGTATTCAATTTTATTTGGGCCCTGAGGGATAGATAGGTTTTTGATGGAAAGGAGATAGGGAGGTCATTAGAGGAAGGAAAAATTGTGTGAGCAAAGGTTTGGAGAGTGCAAAGTATGTTAAAACACAATTTGACACAAAGAAAGGTATAGTAGGAAATAAAACTGGAAAGACAAGTAGGGATTAGATTGCAAATGGCGTTAAATGCTTGGCTAAGAAACTTGGAGTAAGTAGCATCTGTAGTTTTATACAAACCTTGATTCAACAGAGTACATACAAAGTTTTAAAAAGACGTGACTTCTGTCCTCGTGAATCTTATACTCTAGTAACTATTAGTTATTAATGCATATTTTCCTGTCTTCCCAATTTTATTTCCTTAGGAGGATTTTTCACTTGTCCTGAGTTAGTGGTTAAAAAGGGCATTTTCTCATATGACTATTGTAATATTCTGAAGTTGTGCTACAGTGCAGTTCTTGGAAACTGATGTTGTGGGGAACATCCATTTCTAGTGTGGTATCACTAAAGTCACAAAGTACATCATCTAACCTTTACTCATCAAATAGTTACATTGCAGAAGGGCCAGTAGAATTTGTTCTGTTATTTTGTACTTTTGAAAAGACAATAAAACAATAAAAACGGATGAATTATGAATCAACATGGGTGGATCACATTAATCAAATACTATAATTATTCTGTGAGAAGTATGATAGCAAAGTCTGAATTTGTTGTTTGAATTTTTATGCCTTTCTTGTGATTAGCATTAGAAAAAGTGAGGAGTTGGAACACATGACCTATTTTTTCTCTCATCATTTCAAGTACTTAAAAAAATTCCTACTTGTTTCAAACACAGATTTGTATTTCTAATAAGAAAACTCCTGAATTCAGTATATTTGTGGGATATTTAAAGTCAGTACTTTTTGTATTCCTTGCAGAGATACAGAATATAAAGGACTTCAACTCTCCTTGGATCAGATCACAGTCACCAAACCATCCTTCTCCTATACCAACACCACACCCACCATAACTGACAA
This sequence comes from Potorous gilbertii, assembly GCA_028658325.1. Lineage (NCBI taxonomy): Eukaryota > Metazoa > Chordata > Mammalia > Diprotodontia > Potoroidae > Potorous > Potorous gilbertii. The sequence continues at coordinate 377,344,872 of CM053770.1, read as the reverse complement.
CCGGAAGGGGAACAAGCCCCGCCTCTCAAACACAAAATCAAAATCCAGGACATCTCCATACCCTCAGGTATGTGCAAGGGTTGCTGCAAATATTTTTCTTTTCATTTGATTTGGCTTGGTTTCATGCTTGAGGAAACCATGGAATTGACTGGAATGAGTCATCCAGCTTTAATACAACTGAAATTTCTATACATCTAGAAGTTTTTCTTTCCACTGATGACTTTTTTTTTAATAACCTGTTTTCTCTTAAGCCATGAGACTTTCCTACTTTTCAGCTAACAGAAACAAATTCAGAAAATGCCTTGATTTCTGTTTGTTTGCTTTGGTTATATCCCTTTCAGTATACTAAGTCTTACATGGAGAATAGCTCACTTCTGCTTTTTGGTTAAGTATCTTTTCCAAGACCATTTATACTAAAGTATTTTAAGGAAGCAGTCTATTTGCCAAGATACAGAAAGACCAGGAGTTTGGAATAGAAAATTCTGATCTTATGACCAGGAATTGAAGGGAGAGTAAAGTAAGAGACTTAGGCAAGGGACCAAGGATGTGATTCCCTGTGCAGTTTAGAAACAGATGGGCTGTTCATGAGAAAGAAGGAAGCAGAAAGGCTATTGCAGATGGTAGGAATGATCAAAAAAGTAGCTCTGAGCTCACTCATCTTTGTCAAGGGTGTGGATAGAGACCCAGAGGAGGTGCTATAGAAATACCCAAAGATAGTAACAGGAATGGGAAGAAATGAATGTCATGATTCTCTTCTGGCACGTAGGGTCTAGACTTTGGCAGGATATACCAGAGTGAAGGAATATCCTCTCTTGCTTAGAGGACTAGAATTCACCAGTGGGCTCAGGATTCTCAGCTTCAAATATCTAATAACCTATGACCCTCTCAATTTTTCATTTTATCTTCAAAGAATCATCCCTAGTTTCCAATAGCTCCCTTGAGCAACAAATGCTAAGAGATGGCCTCTGGGGTTCTAACAAATAGAGTAACTTTATACAACACAGAACAAAACTGGGTTTGTGAGCTTTCCTTTCCTCAACGTGTCGCTTCTGGGTATCTTTTTTTGTCTGTTAACAAATGGAATCAGAATGTCAGTAGATTCAGGAATTATAAAATCTTCATGCCTAAGTGAGCCTGTTACCTGATTTTTGATTGCTGTAAGCACTGTTTGTGTTAGGGAGGTTTAAACTTTCCACTGGAGGACCTTGTTTCTGCAAAGGCTCTCAGTGGTAAAGAAGAGAAGGACAATTTCTTGTTGACCTTAGAATGATGTTGGCCAGCATATGCCTTCAGTTTTTGAGACTGAAAGCATTGTACCTTGCATTTTAATTAAAATGACTATTGAGGACATTCTGTCTCACTAAGATAAAGATTTTAATTAAATTTTCTTAGCTTCTGTCAATGAACTTTACCTTTCATAATTTCGGAGAATCTGTTCTGCTCTCAGATACTTTCACCTTTACTTCAATCACGTATAGGCCATATGTAAGGCAAAAAAAAAAAAATTAAGAAAAACTAGGGTAAAGAGAGGTTTGATCATTGTTATATGTATTTTTTTAAATTACAAATTTGGGGCCAGAATCCAGACTCCTGATGACTAGTCTAGTTGTATCACTGAGATTCTGTTTTCTGGTTTTCTTAAGAATTCAGTTTTATGCATCTCAGATTAATGCCACCTTGTTCATATGACAAATGGAGTGCTCAAGATTTTGCATTCTTTTGTACTCTTTTGGGACTACTTTGCAATGAAATCTGGTTAATCTTCTTCTGTGGTGAACACCTGTACACTTTGAATTTTTATAGTCTGGTATATTTTCAGTGTTTCATAAAAGTGAATTGGATAATCTAGCTGTTATGTGTCTAATCAAAGCTCTCCTTCAGGTTTAGGTAGTCAATTAATTCTGTAAACTATGGTACAAATGTGGCTCTAGACAAGCCCCATGCCACTACTGTAAGGAAAATGACTGAGATAGACAAAGCCACATATTACACATGTACTTCAAAATGTTGGGATTAATACTCAAAGGTCTCAACTCCTATTCTTTTATAGAACCCAATAGACTTTACTGTGGGGAAAAATACTCATTTAATTTCTCTAGAATGTTTTTGTTTGGTCCAAGAGGTCTATCGGTCTTAAAGTAGTTGTGAATACTGAGTATGTTATATATGTCAATAGTCCTTTGTCAGACACGTATTTGTGTGGCTCTACTGTGTCTGACACTACCTGTGTCTGACGCTACCTGTGTCTGACAATGAAGATACGAAAACAAAAATGAAGCAATCCCTACCCTTAAGGGGTTGTCATTCTCATAGTGGAGACGATTTATATTTAGAACAGTTTCTTAATATTTCCTTTCATAGTAATCAACAAATATTTATTTAGTAATTCCAATGTAAATGTACATTGTTTAGTGTTGTGAGATATAAGAAATATATTGTATGGTTCCTTCTTCAAAGAGCTTACAGTTTAGTTGAGGAATTAAGATACATCCACATGAAAAGTTAGACAACAAACAATAACAGGTTGTTAAGGTAGAATGAGTATCACATGAATGAATATGACAGGACAGGATGTGGTATACTAGTTCAGAAGAACAAGAAACTGCTTGTTGGTCAAGGGAGTCTTTATGGAGAAGTAGTATTTGGAAGGCAAGTTTGGGGTAGGAATTAAGGGGAGGGAATGGTTTTATGTGTGTGTAGTGTGAGCAAATATAGGAAGATATAAAATATATTTATAAGAGGATTATAACTATACCAGCCTAAAGGGAACAGAGAATTCATGCTGAGCAAGGTTTAGGAGATTAGGTTGAGAAGGCAAAAAGATGGAGATCAGCTTGTAGAGATCTTTGGATGCCAAACTAAGGAGTCTGGACTTTATTATGTAGACTCTGGGGAACTCAACAGTTTTTCAAGTGTGTCCTGGTAGAAGTGGATTTTTAGTCAGATTAATATGGCAGAGGTATGCGGGATGGGTTGGAGAGGGAAGGAAATGTAGGGAGACTAAAATATTGTAATGGTCCACTTGTAAGGTGCTGAGGGACTGAATTAAGGGGGCAAGAGAGGGAATGGGGAAAATGAACAGATTTGAAAACCAGACAAAGAAAGAAGTATTCTGTGTAGTCAATTTAGTGTAACAATTCAGAATGCAGTCTGCTAAGTGCTGGGTATCCAGGGATAGAATAAATAGCAACCAAATAGTCCTTGCTCTCAGGGAGCTTATATTGTACTGGGAAGGTGCAGATTTCCTTATAAAACATTGATGCTAAATTCAAGGTAACTTTAGAAGTGAGAGCTGAAACTGAGAGCATCAGAAACGTTTTTACTTAGGAGGAAGCACCTGCCCTTTTCCTCAAAGGAAACTAGGAATTTTAAAAAACAGAAGTGAGTAGGGATGGAGTGTTGAGTTGAAGGATAAACCACTAGGCCAATTTAAGAAAAAAAATGGTTGTTTGCTTGTGTCTAACTTTTTATGATCCCATTTGGGGTTTACTTAGCAAAGATACTGGATTAGTTTTCTTTTTCCAGCTCATTTTATAGATTTCTGAAGCAAATAGGATTAAGTGACTTGCACAAGATCATATAGGTAGTAAGTGTCTGAGGCCAGATTTGAACTCAGGAAGTCTTCCTGATTTTAGGCCTTGCACTGTAATCACTGTACCACCTGGCTGCCCCTTAACAAAAAGTAGAGTATTTCAAAGGGAATAAGATGAAAGCAATCTCAAAGTGTAGAATAAGATTGGGAGCAAGTCTTAATCTTATCAAGTCTTCCTGAACCTAGTGGCTATAAGGAATGACTGAAATTTTTTGAGTAAGGAAGTGACATGGTGAAACTATGCTTTAGGAATATTAAATTAGCAGTTACGTGGAGAATTGATTGGAATAAGGAGGCTAGTTAGGAGACTGTTAAAGTAGTATGGGTGAACAGTTGTGGAGGCCTTAACTAGGGTGGTGGTTTATATGAGTGGAAAAACTGTGAATACTGTAAAAGATCTTGTTAAAGTGAAATCGACAACTTGGAAACTGATTGAATATGGCAGTGCTTGTGTATAAGGATGACCATTCATTCAGTACTGAATTTTTGTATTGAATTTTTAACCATATTGCCAATATAAAAACAACAACAACGAATAAAACCCTTTGTGAGGATCCACACTCAGTTGTTTCTGTGTTCATAATCCCTGGAGGGAGAGGAGAAATGATTTGCATTGAAAATTCTGAATGGAAGGATCTTAGGATCCCTTGGATCACAGATCTAGAGCTATAAGGGCTGTCAGAGACTATTTTGTCAAGTCTCTCATAAATAAAAATGCATAACTGAGGCCAGGGTGGTTAAGGAATTTGTCTGTGGTCACACAGGTAGTAAGTATCGGAGGCAGGATATGAACCTCAGTCCTCTGACTCCAGAGCCATTCTGTTTCAATTAATAAGCATTTATTAATCCCGTAATATGAGCCAGGCACTGTGCTGAGTTCTTGGACTAGAAAGGCAAAAACAGCTTCTGCTTACTCACAAGGAACTCATACTCTAATAAAGACAACATGAAAGTAACTAGGTACATGCAAGATATTAAATATAGATTAAATGGAAGGTAATTGCAGAAGAGAAGGTGCTAGGAGCTGGGGCACTGGGAAAGTTGCTATGCTATAACAATTCTTAAGTTCGATGGAAGAGATGTTGTGTCTCTTAAAAGCTGTTTACATGACAGTGTGCAGCTTCTAAGAATATAAACTCTTTGTCTTAGGGCTTTTACCTAAATATTTTAAGATCTTGTCTTTTTTAGGGATGACCAGAAATTTCTACTAGTTCTCCAAGGAAGCAGAAACCATAACATGTTTTAATTTTTTTTGTTCAGAAAATATTTATTATCGTTAAACTAAAATGCATACATCACACTCTTTTAAAAACCAAAAGTTCAGTTTGCTGGTATGATAATTTAATTACACATGCTTGGGGTAAATTGATGAATCATTTTCCTATTTTGAAATCCGAGGTTTGATAGATTTAAGTGAATGATTTTCCCCACTTCTAAACTATGGTGTCAATTTCAAAACTGCATAGAGGATCCAGTGTCAATGGTTGTTCCTTACATGCTGAGATTCGAATAGTAACTTTTAAGGGACACCAAGAGGTGGAACAAACCCTCAGATACTGAATTGGATCCAAAAACTTCCCCTTTTCTCAGGGAATGAACAATTTGATTATGACAAAGGCCCTCTTTGGGTCCCAAGGGCATTGTAAGAAGTTTCAAGTGGAAAAAATGAAACTCTGCCTTTGGTGGGGATCAGGTCTCCTTAGTTCTCCAGCTAAGAACTACAGATTTTAAAACTAGGACCCTGTCCCAGTGAGGAAATAAGATAGAAAATCAGCCTTATTTGCCAGAACCCCAGGAATACACACATGGATACAAACATGCATACTTGCATGTACCAAGTTTAAAACTATAATGGGACGAAAGCCAATATATGTATATTAAGCATGTAATACTAAACTGGACATGACCAAGGAACTCAAAAATAATCCCATAATTTACTTTTATGAATGATTTGGCAAAAATATCTGATGAAAATAGCAAAGGGAGAAAATATTTTAAAACAACCTCTTTTAATTGATGGAAAAACTTGGGGCATATGACAAAGACCCTACTCTGTGTGAAGACCTGCACCCTGTGCTAACACCCCCAGAGACAAGAGGCCAAGGACCATAAAGACTGAACATACCCAGAAAGGAGAGAAAGGGTTAGACACTGGTGTTTGATTCTCTCTGTGTGGTCTACAACACAGCTTTTTAAATTTTTGTTCAGATGTCCTTATTAGCATGTGTAAGATGATTGCCAACTAGCACCTCTCTATGCTCCTTACCCAGGTTATTTGTGGAAGTAAATGATGAGTCAGTCCTTCCTCCCCCATCTTGGTGTGATAATCCCCTTGGGAATGAGTTCAGACTTGATTACATTATGTCACTTTAATGAAAGGTTCAATCAACTTTCCACCTCTGTGTAATACCATGGACAAGACAGGTCAACAAAGAAAACTCTTGTTTTGAATGGTCTTGGAAAAACCCTTATAAGCAGCATTAAAGATAATTTTCAACAGTTCTGCTCAGATCTACTGGGTTGCCCTATCCCAAATGCACTTCAGCTGAGCTGTCCTGCCACTTATAGAGATCATTCATTCCATTATCTGTCCATCATTCGGAGTTCTCCTGATCCAGAAATACCAAATACATGCAACTTAATTTCTAGCCCAATCTAATGCTTAATATTAATGTTTTTGACTAGCATTGCAAACTTAACTTGCCCTTTCTTACTTTATGTATATTCTGCATATCTACATAATTACACGTTATTTCCCAAAATAGAACATAAGCTTTTTGAGTATATGAGAATGAATACAAGAGAAGTGATTAAGTGAGAAGGAAGAAAACATGCATGGCACATGTGGGTTTGTACACATATGTATTATATGACTACTCAATCTAGAAATTACTTTTAAATTGCCTGGAATGGTGTATAGATCAATGGAGAGAATACCGAATCTTAAATTAGAGAAGCTGGATTTGAGTCCTGTGACATTGAGCAAGTTAATTGGATACTCTTGAATTTCAATCTCCCTATTTGTTAAATGGAGCTGTAAAATGTAAAAACATACTACCTGCCTCATGGGGATGTTGTGAAGAAGGCATTCTGTAAACTTTAAAGTGTCTTGTAAATATGTTATTGATAATAGCAATTATTATTTTAATGTATTAGAGGGAGTTATTTTCATTTGTCAAAGGTACTATTGATCTGTAGGCTACACAGTCATTTATAATCTCATTATTGTGCTTCAATATATAATAATCAGAACTTTTATAATATGAAGTTTGAGACTTTTAAATTTCTATTTATGAAGTAAGTATTTTGAAGATATACTTAAATTCATCCTGGTTTTTGATTTTCCCTTTTTTATCATTCTCTTATCCACCGGATTTAATCATCATCTTATTCACTGGTTTTCCCTGTGGTGCCTAGAACAGAAAGAAGCACACATTAGCACTTTATAAATACTGCATGAATAAACAAATAGAATGAATGGTGAGGCAAAAGTGATGAGGTGACTGAGAAAACAGTAGGTCATAATGTATCCTTACTCGCATTTAGTTCTGTACATGATCTGCATGCCACCATCAGATGAGTACTCCAGTACACTGCTTTTAACCTGTCACACTCCTGCTTAAGGACTTAATGGTAGCCTATTATTTAACATATTCCATTACCTAGCTCCCAACCTCATCTCACCCCACTTCGTTCCATCAACCCAATATTTCAGATAAATCAGATTGTTCTTTAAGTATGTCGGGTACTTAACTGCCAGCAAATCTTGGTTAATCCTATTCTTTCTTTCCACCTATTAAGTTTTTCCTACCATCCACATAGAATAAAACTCTAGTCATCCTCAAGCACCCAGGTCAAATGCTACTTTTGCCATAAAGTCAATCTTTGACTGTCTGTTTTCCAGAAGCAAGATTTCCTTTGCAGTATAACTAATACTGTATATGTTGCTTTGTTTTGTAGTCATTTGGATCCAATAATCACTCTCTTTCCCAATAAATAGGAGCATATTACCTTGCACATGCTGGATAATCAAGAAATCGTTTTTGAAGGAAAAAATCCATTTTGAATGAAAGGATTTCAGAGTACCTGTTGCTGTAGAATGCTAGAATAGTTACCCCAGGGGCAGAAAAAAGCAACATGTTGAACAGTTTCCCATTAGGAGGCTGAGTAGAATGGAAGTTCCTATGGAGGGATGGGACTGTTGTGTTTTTATCTTTTTGTCACCCCTCCCTCCCATTGTTTAGCACCAGTATCCCTCTGTACCTTTCATCTCGTAGGGACGTAACAAATGTTTGTTGAATCAAAGGGGACAAAACACACACACACACACACACACACACACACATAAAACAGCATATCGAGTGTAAAAATGATATCATAGGATTCTACTACCTATAGAGAGATATAGATATTGTATATCTATATGTGAGAATCCTGTGTGAGATTCTTAGTAGCTGAATGATTCTAGGAAAGTTGTTTTATTTCTTTGAGTCTATAGGATTGTTGAGTGAATTGAATGAGATAATGTAGATGAGGTGTTTGGCAAAGATACTAAGTAAATGCCAGTAATTATTATTAGAGTTTGAACTTCACTGGCATGGCCTTGGAGAACCTATGGCCCATTCCACAACATGATAAGACATTAAAGCTTTCCTTTTAGGGAAGGATAGTAGCACATAGTATATGCTTAATAAATGTTTGTTAAATTGAATTGAATTCATAGCACTCTGCTAAGTTCTGTGATGGATGCCCTTCTTGTCTATCCACTGAGATAATGTGTGTAAAGAGGTTTGCAAAACCTAAAGTGTTCCCAAGGCACATATTCAGAAGAGAAGAGACAGCAAAAGTGGAAGTTATTTTTCCCTTCAAGCTTGCCAAGAAAGCAACTCTTACTGCTCAATGGCCATCCTTTTCAACATGTGTCCGCATAGGAACCAACCAGAAGTTGGTGGTTTCTAAAGTAGTGGGTCAAGTCATATGCTCAGAGAGCTAGGGGCCATGTACTAGTCCAGCAGATTGAGGTGTTTTCCTGATGACTCCCATTATACCATGACCATATCATCATTGTATTGCATGTTTAGAAATGAATAAAGAAAATGGACCCTTCAATCACTTCATGGTCTTTTTTTTTTAAACTAAAATACAGGTTTGTTATTTTTTATGCTCGGTGGCCTTAGAATATTTTATTAAGGTCAAGGTCTGTACACCGTTCATAATATATCTTGCATACATTCCTTTTTAAAAATCCCTACTCTAATTCAGACTTTCATCTCACCTCTACATTACTGCGATGATTTTCCAATAATTTTTCTTTCTTTTAATGTCTTTTCTTTCTTCATCCTGCCTAATGAGTGTTCTTTAATGGCCAATCTTATCTCCCTGATGAAAAACTTCAGTGGCCTCCCTTTGCCCATAAATGATAACTTTGTGACTTGGCACACTAGACTCTCCACAATCTGGTTTTCACTTATTTTTCAAGCCATATATTCCTCTTCTTACTTCTGCACCAACCTTCTATTCACTTAGTCAGACTTGTCTACTCCCTAAACTCAGAATGTAGAATGCATGCTGCTTTTTTCCCCCCTCAGCTTTTATCCATGCTATTTCTTCTTTTGTCATTATCTGCTTAAATCCTGTTCATCCTTTAAGGCCCAGCTCATTATCCACTCCTCCATGAAGATTTACTTGGCTATTCCAGCCATAGTTATCTTCTCTTTCTCTGAATCTAAAGCACTGATTGCCTTGACTACTACTTACTCCTTATTAATATGATCACATTCCACCTTGTAAGTTTTTTATTATTTCTTATGTTGTTTGATATTTAACATGCCTTTTTCTTACCAGAATATAGGCTTCTTGAAGGTAGTAACCATGCTTTTCAAAATCTTCCATGGAACTGAAGCAAAGTGCTATGTTCAGCAGCCTGAATAAATAATTTTTGTATAAGATTGCCATTTGCTTGATTAATTCATCTGGCAAGTATTGATTGGGTTTATTGTTGTTACTACTGACAGCACTGAGGGAGCTTGAAGCTTATTAAGACATGATTTTACTCTAGACATGGATTATAATTGAGAGGAGAAGGAAGACACATATGTAAATATAATACAAAGTAGATTTTTTTTAGTGCATAAAGAGACATAAACAAAATGTTTGAAGAGTTCATAGAAGAGAGGTATCACTTTTGACTGGAAAAGAAAAAGTCATGTTGAAAAATGGCCAGCTAGTATTTGAAGTACAGGTAGAGATAGATGTAGTGCATTCCAGGCATATATAAAATAATGGAAGTAGAAAAGCTGAATACATGGTTGGAAAATAGGAGTCTAGTTAGGTTGTCACATAGGATTTGTGATTGGGAACGTAGGCGGTAAGGCTGGAAATGTAGGCATGATCTAGACTGTGGAGTGGTTTTCTGTTTGTTTTTGGTAAATTAAGGACTTTGCACTTTATTTAGTAGGCAGTAGGTAACCACCAAAGGTTTTGGGCAGTTTAATGACATTATCACATTATGTACTAAGTATATTGTTCCTGCATGGGACAGTGGATAGATAGCTCTATATTTGAAGTTAGGAAGGCCTGAGTTCACATTTGCTCTACATATTTATTAGCTGTTCAGACTTGGAAAAATTGTTTTGTAAGCCTCAGTTTATTTATCTGTAAAATGTGGAAAGTAACACATGTAACCTTTACCTCACAGGGTTGTTTTCAGGACCAAGTGAGGCAAATTATGAAGCAATGTTTTGCAAATTTTAAAGCACTGTAAGAGTGTCAGTGTTTTTGGGATCATAGTCATTGATTACAGAGGACAGGAATTGAGCACCTGAACTAGGGTGATGACAGTGGGAATGAAAGGAGGAGAATGAATGGAGTAAGATATTGTGGAAGTTGTTTATCTTTCATTTTTAAGAAGACCAGTGACATTATAGATGATGTCTTGCCTTGTGTTTGAATTGGAATTAAGCGAGGTAGAGTTGCACAGTCATCAGCCCATTTTCTCTTCCTTGATCATCGAAATCCAATGGCAGGAGAAAAGTAAAGATGGTTGACAATGGCCCAGAGTGCAGTTGGATGACCTTGGTGTCTTCACTGCCTAGCCACTCTCTAAGCTTTCCATGGTGCCTGCTTCAGCCACCTTCATAGCAATTGGAACAGGTTGTTCTCATCTGCCCATTTTATCAGCGAAAGTCTTCACATATTTGGGATAGACATCCTCCAAACTCAGAGGCCTGCTGGTTCCCTTCAGCTTGATTTAGTAAAGTCCTTCCGCTAAGATGGTTTGACATGGTGTCACTGCTGTCCATGCTGTAGCTTCTTGGAGTCACAGGTGAGAGTTAAGTGAATCAGGTATACAACAAAGGTGGATAAGCCTCCATAAAAAAGGACTCAGTGCTCACACCAGAGATGCTAGTCATCCTGAACACTTCATACACTTGATGACTACTTGAATGAGGGTGGTTAAGGAAGGAGAAAAGTTATCTTTGAAATTTTTTGCCTGGCTTGCTGGGAGTAAAGGAGCACTAGTAGCAAAAATAAGGAGAAATAATGAAAACCCAGGAAGGGAAATGGTTTGCCCCTAAACTCACAGGTAGTAACTAATTAATTTAATTACTTATTCAACCCTATGCTCTCCAACTATCCAGTGCTCTTTTCACTATGCCATGCTTCTTCTCTAGAAGGTCTGGAAAAAAGAAAAAACCACAAAGCTACAGTTGTAATCTCTCTGCTGACAAGGTATATTCACATCATCCTTTTCCTGTATGGAAAAAAGATTTTCTGGCTATGCAACATCTTTCTAAAAATACTTACCAGTATTTTGGTACAAAGTTTCAGCTTCTTTTTGAATTTTCAAGTCTTTTGATTACCATTCTATAGACACTGAGAGCTTGCCTTAAATCTATGGAGAAAAGCATTACAAAAATCATTGTTTAATATTTTGAAATTGTGCTTTTCTGAGTTCTTCATTTCCTTCTAATGATGAGCCTCAAACATCTTTTAGATTTAGGTAAAGAAAGAGAAGAGGAGGTCTTTGGAAAGGACTTAAGACATTTAAGGAAAGCTGGAAACATCTCCTGGATGCAAAGTTTGAAGGTTGAGACTATTCAAGTGTCATATTGAGTATGATTAGAGAAGTAGGAAGAGAGTTAAGTGAAGAAGAAATTGAATTAAAGGAAAGAAAGGGCTCATGCAAGGTAGTATTAGTAGCAAACATGAGATCTGAATGTATTCTTTACTTCAAAATCAATGAGTTCTCTCTCCATCTACCATACTGTTCTATCTAGGTGGAGGCAGATGGCTATAAACCAGGGGTGGAGTGGAAGTCTCATTAATTTTCAAGGGCATTAGAAAGAAAGCTCAACACAGGTTGGGGGAATCTAGATGAAACCCTTTTTGTATTTCCAATCTACAGGGTACCGAGGGTAGGAGTAGGAAGATCTTGCCCCATAGTAAAGAAGCAGGGCCAATTCAAACAAAGAACCTCTACTGTTTTGCTTAGCAGCTTGGAATTTGTCATCTTGTCCCCCAGAGAATGGGTGGTAGAGCAGAGTTCTGGAAACTCTAATTGTCACTTGCTTTCTAAATAAACCTAGGTTTTGGTTTTTTGGGTTTTTTGGACTAATAGGTTTGTAGAGGGAGATATGACTTCTAATGGGTAGAAAGAATCCTGAGGTGATGCCACATACAAGTAGAGTTAGTGTCAGAGCCTTTTAGGGGAGATTCATAAATGGTCGCAGTTACTCTTTGGGAGAGATAATGTGAAGATAGACTCTTTGAAGAAGTTGCAGACATTTATGGATAACTGGCTTCTCAGTTTCCAGATTGCTTCCCTAGAAACTTCAGAGACAGAATTTCCATCTGAATCTGATCCGTTGGGTCGGATTGGACCTTGTCTTTTGGTTTAAGCTAAAATATTGTCTCACTCATTCACTCTTGTGTATTTTGCATTATGTTATAATCCATAGAATTTCTCTGATTTTTTTGTTAGCTGTTTTGCTTAGATAAATAAATGGGTTTACTAATCATTTACAATTTGTAGTGGTTTTTTGTATAACTATCATTTGGTGCAAGGAGCCAAGCGGGTGAGTGTAAACTGGGGGCTACTTCCCCTTCCTCCCCCTCCTTTTAAGAGCAATCAACTTTTGAATCCCTAACAATCATATTCCTAGAAACCAGTATTTGAAGGGACAAGCCGGATATACTTCAAGGAAGGAGCAAGTACCCAGTTACGACCTTTCTCCTCCTTCCCTCAAAGCAAAACTCAGTCTCCCTTGGAGAGGTGTGGGCCAGATTCCAGAGATATTTATCTACGCTGTCTGTGAGCTGTATTTTTGCAATTAGATAACCCATGTAGACACATATATTTCATGGTCATACATATATCCCACACATAAATGTAGTAAGGAAAGTTTATTGCAACAAAGTCTGCTCAATGAAATTTCATTATGACCAAATTTATGGAACTGTTGCTGCTGCTAAAACAGCATTCTTCCATTCAAAATTTAAAGGGGATGGATTGTGCTTCCTTTGACATTACAGAAAAGGATTTCACTCATCCACTATGGAAGCCTTTGAAAGGTTTTAAAGAGTAGGCCTTAAGCATCCATAACCAGGAATTCTCACATTTTCTTCTTAGATCATTCATTCATTCTTCCTCATATTTCTGGAACACATTATAAGCACATTGTCCCGTATTATACTGCATTACCCCATAAAGTCAGGATTGTGATGTGTATGCTTTAATAGATGATATCTGTTGCTGCTCTGAGTTTTTGTTTTTTCAACTTCAGTATCTTCTGTTTCTTGACTTAGGAAAAAAATATTAACATTTGTCTGTTAAATTTAAGTGAGTTAAAAGAAAGTTATGGATCTTATTTGTTTGAAAGGGATACATTTGGTATAAGGACCTTAAACTTCCATTTCTTTCCTCAAAATTACAAATCTCACGGACTCTCCTTTCAGGTTTGGGGTAGGGGATGGGCTTAGTAATGGCTGCCAGTTTGCCAATGTATTCAGAACAGACCCTGTGCAATTTATACTGCCAAGAGTAGCATGTCTTTTTCCTGTCTTTTCCCTCAGCCTCTGAATAAACCATTAAGAGACCAAATAAAGCTTTTCTAAAAGAGGTAGAGCAGGTGGCACCACCTGTACCCATCTCATTCAAGCCCATCTAATCTGCCACTTAGTTGCGGGCAATCGGATAGTGACTTGGAGCAATGGGTGGACTGAGTGGAGTGCTTCTGGCTCATGCCTTAAGCTGGCTATGGATGAGGATTACTATTAAAATTAGTGCTACTGGTCATGGAAAACTGGGATTTGCCCAATTGTCTCTAGATGTTCTTATATTATCTTGACAAGTTGGGATGAGCAGATATTATCATTTCTACCTATGGGTAGGGTGAGCTCATAAGAATGAATAGGTAATGGGTAATGCCTGTTTAAGAGAGTCTGAGCAAGTACATCATTTTAGAGCTTTTTTCTCACCTTTGGAAAAATGTGTGGTTGTTGGAGTGTTATATGTATGTGTGTGTGTGTGGGGGAGGGGTTGGGGTGAGGAATGGATTTTATGGTTTTGGATCCAGTTCACTCCATTTGTAACCCTAGAGGAGAATCCCGATAGAGTTACATTGGAAGTCAATCTGGCCCTTGGTTCCAGATTGCCAATTCCTTTCCAGCTGCATATCACGTTGACATCTAATGAGATGTACACTGTGCTTACTTTTTCTGTGAGAAAAAGGAATGGGTTGAATCCCAGAGACATTTTTGTAACTGTGGGGGCTTAGGTTAAGGAAAAGTCTGTGCTATTTCAAGAAGCCTTTGCAATTTGAATAAAAACTACACATCCCTATTAATGAAATAATTCAGAGATTTTACAGGTAAAGATAGAAACTGAACTGATTCTATTCAGAAATAAACAAAAAGATTGAAGTTTAGATTAAAATAAAACAGACCTAAAATCATGAACATATATATATATATACATATATATATGTATATATATATATATATATACATATATATATATATACTGTGCAAGTGATTAACATGAATATGTCTTATTAAAATTACATGTTGGAAAATTGGCAGTGGTTATCTATATGTAAGAACAAGGAGTCTCAACCTTTTCACAGATCCTTTTGGCAGTAGTGTGCAGCTTTTGGATTTCCTTCCCAGAATAATGGTTTTTTTTTAAATGCATAAAATAAAATACATAGAATTAGAAAGAAAACCAGTTACATTGAAATACAGTTATCAAAATGTTTTTAAAAAAACAAGCTTAGGTTAAGAATTCTTTCTCTAGAGGTACAGAAGAAAGGACCATGTGTAATTTAAATATTGGTCATTTGGCCAGTCATCTCCCACAATTATTTTGAGTAAAAATTGAAACAGTGTGCTCTCTGTTATTGAGTTTCATTGCTACTGGAATGCATACTCTAGTTTTTCTTGAAGGAGATTTTTTTTATTTGAATTCCACAGTGGTTTTATGGAACGAATAAATTTAGCAAACGTTACTGATAATCTTAACCAATAAGCTTGCATTTTCTAAAGTGAAGGTCCTATGAGAGCATGAGAGCGCCCTGAATTATCCCCAGATTTTCTAAATGGATCATTTTAGATGACTATGAGTGTCAGTCACTAGCTGCTTTTTCAGGCCATTGACCATATTGCCACATCAAACAAATTCAGAAATATCCATTTAAGGAATATTCTGTTTATCCCATTGGGGAAAAGACCTTTAGGCTTTTTTTCCCATAAAGAACAATATTTGCTACTTATTAATAATACATTTAGTGAATGATAAGGTGGCAGACAAAACCACTCCATACTTTAATTATTAAAATCGACCTGATATATGTGGAAAAATAATTATAAATTTCTTCCATTATTGCAGTTTCAGTTAAAATTTCTAAATGTTAAACAAATGACTTTTCAAAAAGACTTTTGTCAGATAACCTTTTCAAAAATTTTCTTGCTAGATTTAGCCACATTTACCTTTGTTGACAGTTCAGCTCCTTTCTAAGAGGACTGTGGGTTTATTTGACCTTTCTGATTACTAAAACAGCTTCTGTGATAGTATTTTTGAAATGCGTTTTATTCTGACATTACATCTTCTCTTCTCCTTATGTTTATCCTTAAGGAACTCTTGGCAACTTCCATTGTGCTTCAAATGCTAAAGTAAAAGTCTTTTTTTTTTTTATAGTAAACATGACTCCTGTTTGAATGAAGAATCACCAGCAGTGGGGGTTATTTTAATGGACATGCTGTATTACTTTAATCTAACCCTTTCACCATCTGTTCTGCCTATAACAGTGAATGCAAAAAAGAACATATTTTATGTTTCAGGGTTACATTAGTAAAAAGTAAGATAAAAGTGATTTAAAAGCATGCATATGTTCTCAGTACAATGCAGTCTGCATCTGTGATGTTTTTTCTCATGGTTAAGACACAAATCAAGGAGAAAGCTGCTCACGCCTGATATAGTGAAAGTTTTCATGGAAAACAGGACTTTACCATAAGAGGATTTCACTATATATTTTATAGCTAAAAATGATAAAAACTTGAATGAGCTGCCAGGAAAAAAATAGATAACTAACGTTTATTATATGAACATCTGGCATTTTTCCTGAGCTGGGTTGTTGCCGCCATATCCAGATGAATGCTGAGCACCTGCCCACAACACATTGTTGAGAGAAGCATGAATCTTAAACATATTACCCCAAGAGGAATGTGCCTAGCTATACCTACTATTGCACACATTTTCCTTTCAGATTGGGGGCTTGATTAGAGGAAATACCCAGCAAGGATTTCCCAGAGCGGGTGTTTTGGTTTAAAGCAGGCCCTTTGGGAAACTTTCCTGGGATTTCATCACACTCAGCATCTTCTATGAGTTTTATCATTTATTTAACTTGTGAGAATTGAGCCTAGTCTGTCTTGCTCAAATATGCCTTCCTAAGGAATCTATTGGGAAAATAACCATTTTTGGATAAACTTTTATCCCCATGTCATTTGCCTTTTTACTGATAGGCTGAGTCTGAATTTCCGAAAGCAGTTTAAGCCTCAGGGAGGCACAGCTGTATCATGGATTAGGAGCCCAAATTGAGAGACAGCAGGCATTGTGGCTGCGGTTTGCCTTTTCTGCCAGAAGTGCAGTCACCTATATTTAGTAGGTGGAAGTAGGTGGAATCTTCCCCTATTTATATATTGTCTTAATTGGTCACAATAGAGGCATGGTGTCCTGCTGGAGAGAAGGATCTGAAAAACCTGAGTTCAAGCCCTGTCTTCTGTAACATGGTTGGTCCCCAGGCAAGTTTAACTTCTCAGCACCCCCAGGAGATTCTTTTAACATCGTTGCAGACCATTAGCGCTTTCTTATCACGAATGCCCTAAGTCTGGTAAATTACATGTCAGGACCAATTAAATAAAAGTGATTACAAGGAGTGACTTTTTGAAAAGTCAAGCTTGAAGGATGAGAAAAATTGGATGTGGGGAGATTAAGAGGGGAATTAATATTATGAGAAAATCCCCTTTCCAGGAGAAAGAATGGCACTGGTTGCAATAAAATGAGCATATATTAGTTTCCAATGAGATCACATTGACTGATCTGTGGAGCCTAATTCAAACATAGGATCCAAATATTTCTCTTTTGGTTCAGAAGTAGATTTTTGTGGTTCTTCAGCCTTAGAAATCAGATAAAATGTCACTTGGATTCATTATGTAAAATGACTTTGGGGGAGCGTTGTCTTTTCATAGGAAAACTACAAATTTCAGAAGTTTATAACGTCCCATTTAATGCTAATTGGTTTACAATCTCTACACTAGGAGCAGGGTTATCACTAGTTGCTTGGAGATCCCTTTACACCAATGTGTGGTCTACAAAGAATTCTTGTTCATTTACTTCTATCTTCAGTTTTAATCATGTCTCAAAGGACTTGCTTTATGTTTAGACTCAAATTTCTATTAATTGACTTCAATGAGAATAATTGGAAGATAGTGTTTGTAAAACTGAGCCCAGGTTTTTAAGGCAAGTTTCTTTTCCAAAGCTATAGCACTGACTTGCTATGTAACTTTGGGCACATTATTTCAATTTTTAGGTCTTTTTTTCACCCATATTGGAAAGATTAATTAATCAACAAATATTTATTAAGCTTCCACTCTGCTCCATCTCTGGGATTGTAAATACAATTAATGAAACAATCCCTAATCTCAAGGGACGTAGAGTCTAACAGCAAGAAACAACAAACACATGTATCTGTCTGTGTTCGTCCTTCGTTTTTGAAGCATACCATGACATCAGAGAAATGATGACGAGTGGCACTGGACTTTGTTTGGAGTGAGGGAGGGCTGTGCTGCAGAATAAGTATAAAGGAGTTTATATTTTCTTCCAGAAACAATAGAAAGCCTTTGGAATTTATTGATCAGGGGAATGGCATGGTCAGACTTGCTGCTTGAGTAAAAACACTTTTGAGGAGGATAGACTAGAGAGGGGAGAGGCTTGAAGCCAGAAGACCAACTGAGAAGCTGTTACTGTCCAAGAGAGAGAAGGGGCCTGAATGAAAGAGAGTTAGATGCAGAAACAGCAAGATTTGGCAAATGAGTGAATATCCTGTGGTGGTGAAGGTGGGTAGGAATCGGAGGATAATGCCAAACCCTCCAGATAACACAGTAAAGGAAAACCTCAGTCTTCCCTCGTGATGTTTTAGTGGGATCATCATTTTTTTTCATAAAATGAAAGTATAGGCTGTGTTTGCATGTATCTAGTTTTTTAGACTCTTGTTAGTGCTTACATATATTTTTCTTATTTGATCCTGCAGAAAATTCTGAGAGATTATATGGATGGAGAAAATGATGCCTAGTTGAGTAAAATGACTTTCTCAGAGTCTCTTAGCAAGTCCATGACTAGAATATGAGTCTCTCGTTGATCTCTCAGTCCAGTTCTCATTATGAGATTTTATGTATTTAATTAGGGAGTGGGGATATGATGGTAGGCTACAATTATTTCAAGTACTTCTAAGGTAAAATTTTGTTAGCACACATTTCCATTTTCTTAAAGACCTTTTTTTAATTATTATTATTTTGGGGGAATTATTGTCTCAGTCTGTTCTGTACAAACTAATTCTCCATGTTCAAGATTAGTAACTGCCAGTAATACTGCTTCCATTCTGAAGTTTTGAACTCGAGGGGAGGGGAATGATAAAATAACACTTCAAAATCTAATATTTCCCTCCTGCAAATTGATATTGGCTCTTTGATCACATATTTTTAAGTACAAATTTCTATATGTGTCTTCTTCACAAATTGTACTTTAGGCTTTTTTGAGGAATACAATTCTACAAAATGGGCTTTCAATTTTTTTTACATCCTATTCATTCAACAAGCATTTATTAATCTTATATTTTGTGCAAGACACTATTAAGGAAATGTAACATGTAGCACATTATATTAAACACTGAGGATACAATGACAAAATGGAAAACAGCCCACAACGAGTTTATATTCTATCAATCCATTTTTGCTTTCTTCTTATAATCTATCCATCCTTTGAACTAACATAGTACTTTATCTTAGGAAAAAATCCTCATTACCTACACTTTCACATTGCTATTTGTACTAAGTTCATCTTACATTTATGTATTCATCTTTGTTATAATCATTTGTATGCGTGCACGTCTAATGTCTTCTGGGCTCTCAGCTCAATAAAACCAGAGACCTTATCCTATTCATCTTTATTTACCCTCTAGTATCTACTCAGTGTGTTGGATATAGCAGGCTCTCAGGAAATAACTAGTGAATTAATAATAACAAAACAACCAGTCTTTACGTAGGGCTTTAAAGTTTGCAAAGGGTTTTATATATATCATCTCATTTGGCCCTTCCAATAACACTGTGAGGTAAGTGCTACCATTATCATCCCATTTACACATGAAGGCAGATAGAAGTGAAGTCATTTACTCAGACCCACTTAGCTAGTAAGTATCTGAGGCAGAATTTGCACCCCAAGTCCAGTGCTGTATCCTCAGCACCACCTAGCTACCCTCAGCAGGCTGTGTGGACATGCAGATTTGCATATTCTATTTTATTTATTTTTTTTGCATAGTTTTTTTATATGAATTTATTTAACTTTTACATTATTTTCACAAAATTTTGGGTTCCAAATTTTCTCCCCATTTGTCCCCTCCCCTCACCTCAGTACACTGAGCATTCTAATTTCCCCTATCACCAATCTGCCCTCTCTCCTATCATCCCTCCCTTCCCTTGTCCCCATCTTCTCTTTTGTCCTGTAGGGCCAGATAGCTTTCTATTCCCCATTACCTGTATTTCTTATTTTCTAGTAGCAAGAACAATACTCAACAGTTGGTCCTAAAACTTTGAGTTCCAACTTCTCTCCATCCCTCCCTCCCCACCCATTCCCTTTGGGAAGGCAGGCAATTCAATATAGGCCATATCTGTGTAGTTTTGCAAATGACTTTGATAATAGTCATGTTGTTAAGACT
>CM053770.1:377308013-377324293 GCA_028658325.1 Potorous gilbertii | reverse complement strand
GAGAGAAACATTTCATGGGTATTTTAACGGCAAATATTACAGCTTTTGTAGGTAGACTTGAAGTTAATATTTTAATATTAAATTTATTAAATATTAAATGTCTGTTAATATGTTTTTTAAATAGCTGAGCTTATCAAAATAGACAAACCCTCAAATAAGACAAACCGTATAAGGAAAAGCAAAGATCCTAATCACTGTATCCTGTTCTTTGTGTGAGTTCAAGTTTCCAAGAAAAGAAGAGGAATATCTGAAAATTTTATGCTGTAATCAGGTGAAAAAAATTATTACATGAGCTTAAGTCTTCCTCCTGGGTTTTGGCCACCTGGTCCAATGCAGAGACACTGTATTTTGCATAACGGAGAAAAATCAGCACCACCCCTACCACCAATCTCACCCCCACTGCAACAAAACTGCCAGACTGATATATCTTTCCAGTGAACTGCCCAGTTCATTCAAAACAATCTGAACATCTAATTGTTTTGTTCATGTACACACATAGGGTCTTGATTTAAAAAAAAAATTATTCCTTTTACACAAATAAGGGAAAATCAAGCATGAGACTATATATAACTGCCCATAAAGAGAAAAGTTATTGGGTGAAATTATTTTCAACAAAATAGAAGTGAAAATCATTGTAGCTTTGTTTCTAAACCATTCTTGGACAGCAAAGTCCTAAGATAAAGCACTTTTCAAGAATTATAGTGACACAGTGGCCAATAAGCCTTGGCTAACCCTTCTGTGACACATTTAATGGGCTTTGTAAAACTGCTTTATGGAAGGCACACAAAACATTGCCTTCAATTCTTAGAGCACTGTGTGAATCTCTCCCAGGGGCTCGAGTGTGGATCCCGGCTGAAAGTTTTGAGGGCAAATAGGGTATGTGAGAAATCCCTGGAGAAAACACATTGGATACATTCAAAAGGAGGTGCCAAGAACTACCAGCAAACTGCTCGGTAATGTTCCTAGCTCTACACTGAAAAAGTAGTTTAATTTCCAAAAGTTTTATTATTTTAGTGTATCTTTTCTGTTAAAAATCTTGTACCTCATACTATATAGATTTATCTTTCAAGAAATAATCCCAATTTGAAACAATATAATGGATCAAATATTAGATTTGGATTTAATAAAGTCTGAGTTTAAATCTTCCAATTACATTTACGATCATGGGCAAGTCACCTCTTTATGTCTCCAGTTATAAAATAGAGATGGTGATTATCTATAGTACCTGTGTCGTAGAATGTCTGTGAAGTTCAAATGTGATAATATATGGAAATTGCTTTGCAAACTAAAGTTCTTTGTGTTAGTGATGATCATTTAAAAGACTCATGAATCCAGACAAAAATGCATATTGGTAACTATATTTTAAACCAAAAAAAATCTTCACATAATAAATACATTTTATGCACATTAACTTCAAATTTACTTCAGAAAGCTATTTACAATATAAATAATTATAAACGGGAACACTCTGCAAGATATTGTTGACGTTGCTAATTTTTCTCTACATTACATTCCAAAGTAAAACCTCCAGCCACAGGTGTTTTGCCACAGTGTCACTAGAAACGATATATTGCAAGGCAGGGCATTGGAAATATCAGGGATCACTTTCTTCCTTTAACAATATAACCTTTTCATCTTCTCCCTTTTTTTGTTTCTCTTTTTTAAATGCCAGTCCAAAAGCAAGCCTGGAAAATCATATTTTTTTGAAGTGTGCCTTCCTATGTTTAATATGCTGAAATGCTTCTCTTTGGAAAAAATTTTTGAAAATGTAAATAACACTAAAATAATTTTCCAAGCAGATTTCATTTCCTTTGCAATGTAAACACAATGGAATTTGTTATATAACATAAATTTATATGTAATTGTTATTTTCAGGTTAGAGATCAAGCTAGATGACCAGTGACATCCCTTCCAACTCTTGGCATTCTTTGCTTCCAGACCCCAAATCTGTTGATTAGGACAAATTCCCCCACAGGTTTCTAAAAGCAAATTCCCATTACTTAGTTCCAGCTAAACCATTTTTAAAAATTATGCAAATTTGGTTTGAATTCCTCCAACAATTTAGGAATTCCAAATTTTGCTGTGCCTTGCCAGTTTATTTAAAAACATGGCAGATAATTATCTGTGTTGTTATTTATAATGTTTGAGTGTCTTACATACAAAAAAATGAGCATCACATTGAAAATTCCCCCACTCCCTGCAAAATATACACTCTCATACAGACGGAACTCATCCGCCATGAATTTGTTATACACCATGATGGTGTTTTACTTTCTGAATATAAACCAGGTATTTCAAAGAGTTAGCTACCAGAACTCAAGCCCCTAATCACAAAAGTTAACATCATATTTTGGATCATTCCGCCTAGTCTTTGGAGCACTTTAGAATTTTACATACATTAGTCATCTATTTAGAAAATAGTATGTGTTTCTAGATGAATTATTCCAATAAAGGAGGAAAAGGGGTGTTGTAAATTTTGGAAAATAAAGTTCTTTAAATTCTTGCAAGAGAAACTAGAAAAGAAATGTATGTGATCCTCCCATGTAAAATAAGTTGAACCCAAAATAGCCATGTCTTTGATATTTCAAATTCAATACAATAACTTAATTAGGCATTCATCCAGCATTTAATATGCTCAAGCCTCTGGGTCATCCAGTGAATAACATGGAGCTTTTGCTCTTGGTTTTCATAGACATGATCTGGAAATTTAGAGAAACCCAATTCCTCCTCTCGAGAAGGGATATAGACAAATACTCTCAACACTTACTAGCTGTGTGATCCTGGGCAAATTGCTTTACCCTGTTTGCCTCAGTTTCCTCATCTGTAAAATAAACTGGAGAAGGAAATGGCAAACCCACTCCAGCATCTTTGCCAAGAAAACCCCAAATGGGGTCATGGAGAGTTGGACACGACTGAAACAACTCATCAACAAGAAAAGTCAAATATTCATAAAACTGAATGTTTAGATGTACCCACTGTTTATTCTTTCCAATAATCTCTTTTGGAGCTAGAAGGGAACAGATCAGCCAATCCAACTTCCTCATTTTATGAGAAGAAACTGACACTCCCAGAGGTAATTTGACCCAGGTCTTGAGAAAATACACTTTAAGATCATTATGATAAAGAATTCATGGACATTTTTCTGGTCTTGGTTAGCAACAGCGGTAACAAAATTCTGCCTGGTTTCAAAAAAGAGAACATGCCTGTTCTGAGTGAAGGTCATATTTCCTTTCCACAGATCTTGGCACACAGAAAACACTTCAACAATGCATCTTATTTATTTACTCATCTCACATCCCATGTAAAGCTCACTGGTAAGTGGGAGGTCTCCACGCCAAAGCAATAGATAGAACAGAGTATAAAGGGAATTAAGAATCTGGACAAACTGTGTTATTCTCACTCCTCCAAGTATCATCCAGTATGAACAGGGAAAAGTGGTGTTTCTGGGATAACATTAATAGCAAATAATTTATAATTCCATCTCATCTGAAGTGTCACCTCAACAGGTGTCATATTATCTAGTATCAAGCAACTATGTATAGAAATACAGGAATATTCCATTCAACATAGTATCTCAACCAATAAGTAGAGATTAAATCGATCCTGAAATGTCTGCCCTGGATTAACAGTGAGGTTAATGTTATAAATTAGAAAAATAACAAAGAAAATCTACTGCATCTTCCACATTCATTAACAAAGTCGTTCCCCATTCCCAAAGGAGAATTCCTTACATTACTTTAGCTATGCAAAGTTCTGGATTGGCCTAAAAAATGCCAAAGAGAAAGTTTTAGTGTTATTGGCAGAGACACAAGATAGTGTCTATTTGTTATTCCTAAAACAGTATAAAAATTAGACTTCTTTGCAATTAGTGTTTTAAGATACTGCCTTTTAAAGTTCAATGCCATGGTTCTCAGCATTTACCAAAGAGATGAAAAACAAAAATTATATAACCCAAGACCTGTCAGAACATAAACTTAACTGATCAAGCTATTGGGGACCTATATTTTCCATTTTATATAAAACACATAAAGGATGTAGATAGCATCTACACAGCATGGGAAACATATTCTTGTGGCTAATGTATGAATGAGGAGTAGAAACAGAGTTTCTACTGTACACTGCTTTACTAAGGTTTCTGCCAGAGGGAAATACAGCAGGACTTGTTCTGAGTCATTCTGACCTTGTCATGCCATAGCATGTTGCCAAACACAATAACAATGTGCATATTTTTACTCCACTTTCCCCAAATTATATTATAATATCAGGTGATGGACTTGTTACTAAAGAACTACCGATACTATTTGGTATGTTAAATAGAACAAAAATGAGCTTACAGCTGAGCCAATTAGAATTTTTAACCAAGATATAACTTGGGCAATTCTTCTCTTTCCCTACATACAAGCTTTATTTATTCAGGCTGCTCCTATCAGTAAATTTCATAGTTTACTTTCTCCATCTATTAACTAGCTTCCACATAAAAATTCCACCCAAATTCCTTTAGGGCCAGCCTTTCCTCTAACATAAGTTCATTTTCCTTGGTTCTTATGTTTCAACTACTCTTTCTAGCATCTGTCTTTGCCATATTCTGTAGAATGTGTACACATCAGTAAGGGCCCATCTGTACAAACTTCCTTTCTAAAGTAGGCCATATTTGCTAAATATTTCAGCTTACCCATATCTTTGGCTCTTAATTCTCACACTCAGTTTTACTAAATCCTTAGCACTTCCAAAACATCCTTTCTCTAACAAAATTACCAGAAAGCCAATGCAAGTACCCCAACATGGTCACAGTTCTCCAAAAAGTTACTTCTAACTTATGATTCATACCTAAATTGATGTTTTTCAGAATTGTATTTGTTTTAAACTGGGCATCGGAATTGTTTTAGATGACACAGTTGATAATAAAAACCATTAATTTACTCTGGTCTTTCTTTGTCTTTATAACACACTAAGCAACTCAAGAAATATGTCTGTCATGGATTTTAAAAGAATTTCACCATTGCTTTTGCTTATGACAGGCTAGTTAGTACTCAACCTTCAGATTACTATCATCCAGGACCATTCTTGCTTCGGGACTATCAAGTGTACTTTGTGAAATGATAGAAGTATATTCTTAATCTGTTCAGTGTTCAGTGATGTATTTTCTCTTAAAACTTGTAGGTTAATTCTTCAAATGCCTAATACTCCTTAAAGGAGCCAAGAACTCTGTGCCTAGATAAAATAAACACCATGAAAGATGAGTAAATAATAAGTTTATGAACTACCTCCCTATACTATCTATAACATTCTCCATGGATTTCTACAATATATCTTGTTCAGCAAAGTCAGTGTTCTCTTTGAGATCTACGTTTACTTTTCATCTTTCTTCCCTTGTCAGATCCTGCCATATACATTTTGACTAGGTCTAAACATGCGTGGCAGAACTGAACATACCTGGGAGATTCAAAGGATCTGATTTAATTACAGGTCAGCCATAGGACTGTGTGAGTGGCACACCACCTAGAAATTAAAATTCTTTCCATTCCCTAGGCATAATGGATCAAATCAATAGAATCTTTCAATTAAATCCAATTTTCCTGAACTAATGAATCACAGGATTTTAGAACAGCAAATTTCCTTCGAGATAGGTTATCTAATGTAACCTCTCTTTCATAAATGATCAACTGGAGAACTAGGCAGAATGATTATGTGATCTACACAGGTTCACAAAGCAGGTTGGTGATAAGAGATAGTAATGGAACCTAGGTTTCCTGACAAAGACGAGTACTATTCGTCAAGAGTCAAGTGATCTTTCTTTCTCCCCCAACATGCCTCAAGAAGCAGTATTTGTCTTTAAAAAAGCAACAAATCCAAGTAGGCAAATATTGCAATGTCTTACCTATTCCTTCATTCAGAATATTACATCTCAAAGTTCTGTGCCTTATGCTAAGCTTTCGACTTAAATATTCTCTTGAAGTCAGATTTTATCTTCACTATACTGGCTTTCCATGTGTTTTTACGTTTGCACAATCATATTTAGCAATGTTTTCAAACACTTCCAATCATTTTACACAGTACTTCCTTTGTTTTTCTTAATTACTTTTCACACTTCCTCTCTATCAGCCTTGTTTCCTGGTGGGTTGCTCTGTAACTGTTTTTTCCAAAACTCTTAATGTGTTGATTACTAATGGCACACACAGTCTGAACCTGAAATGGTCTGTTCTTGGAAATCTTTTTATTTATCTCTGGTTCTGGTCTCATGGCCTCCCTTGAATTTCTTTTAATTGAGTGCCTTCAATTCTTGGTGCCTGTTCCAACATCTCACTGCTATTATTTAACACAACCCCTTACTTCTACGTCAGTACAATCATGTCCCTTTGTATGACTCAAAAGCAGAATGAAAATTGCCACTTCCTGATTGCGTCTAATAGATACCATGTGAGAAATACGTCCATTGCCATATCCAGAACCATATCCCTAATTTATGCTTAGATCAAATGTGTCAGAATGGCTAAGAGACCACAGGGAAGAAACCCCTTCTCTGAGATCTCTCATTCTCATCTTCAGGCAACAGCAACAATTTTGTCACATCGCAAAGAAGCAATCACATGTTACAGTTAAGAAAAATTACCCATTTTTGGCATGTGCATTTTATGGTCTACATTCCAATTTTTTGCATGTCAAGGGTGCATAGCGGTTTTGTGAGTAGCAATCTGTGCCCATGCAGCTCACTGGGTCCTCCCTCTGTGGCATTTCCAACTAGTACTTAAACAATGTGCATAAATTGCTCACTTGATCTACACTGGTATTTTCAACTCTGACTTTATCCATTCTAGCTCCCATAAATCCTGGGGGCATCTTCCAGGTTCACTTTCACTTCATTCACTGTAACCCTGAATGCTAGTGCATTTCTTATTTTTTTACAGTAACATGTGTCAATTCATACCCAGTAGCTTCAGTAGCTTAGGTTATTCTCTCTAACATACTGTGGTATATTAAATGCTGGTAACAAGGGCATTAAAACATATATATGTTCCAACTATGTTTCAAAGATATCCTTAAAGCACAATTTTTTTTTTAGAAAAAAACATCAGCTCCCATTGGTTATTATAACAGATGTCCCTTTGTGTCCTTGTGCTGGGTCTTGCTGCATTCTTAAATGGGAAGTGACATCAAAGTGGGAGCCATTACAGCCCAAGGAATAGGTTCTAATGGCCTCACTGTCATACAAGTGCTCCAGGGCATACCCAGTTAATGTGTAAGCATGCTTATCAAAATACTGCCGGTGAGAACTGTAATAGTTCGGAGAGACCGTCGGATGATCTCCTACTGTCTGATGAGGGGACATATCTGAATGGAGATAGTCTTTAGCTAATACCAAGCTTGATTTAGAAATCCGATCCGAGTTGGGACTGCTTATCCTAGACAAGGCTGTGGGGCTGCTGCCATAGTCATTCTCGTGAGGGCTCATCATCTTTCCTTCTCTTTGTTGGAGGTGCTCACATGGGGAAGTATTGGCAAGAGACGAGCCATGGCAAACCTCTCCAGTCAGCTGCGGCTGCTGGTAGTTTGCAAAACAAAGGGAGTGTTTTTTCCCTGCTCCATTAATGGCAGCCAGTTGGTCAGGAGGGGCTTTCCGGAGCTGCAATCTGTTCTCCTCCTCTTTAATCATCTGCTGGGTGGCTCTTATCAGAGTTTCAATTTTACTGGGTTCATGGGGGCTGCTCTGGTACTGTTCAGCACGATAGCGGTCACCTGATTCGCTGGCAGACCCAGGGTCTGGAGAACTGACCACACTATCTTCATCCCAGTGACCTCTCCCTAGAGAAAGACCCACATATGGATTAAACACTAAGCAGATTCTTAATAAGAAAAAAATGTGGAAAACATACAATATAACATTTCTAAAAGAAAACAATTCATTGATCACTTTACAGTCAGGCATAATGTAGATACATACAGTCCCACATGCTAGATTCAAATCCTACATTTTATGTTTACTGTTTGATCCCTAGACGAGCCTCTGATCCTGTTTAGGTCTCAGTTTCTTCATCTGTAAAAGCTGTATTGGACTAGATGGAAATAGGGATCCCTTCTAGTTCTAAATCTAGAAACCTATGATTGATCCTATGTTGTCAGAAGCTCTGAAATTCAGCAATAATATACAAGTTTACCAGAAAGTAAATGTAAATGCAGGCAGAAATCATGGCAAATTGGAAAGGACCCCCAGTCTTAGTGTCAGATGGCACAGCTCTGCCAATCCCTATTTATATGACTCTAGGCAAGTCACTTGAACTAACTGAACCTCTTACTTCCTCACCTGTAAAATAAGGAGGCTAGACGAAAATTCATCACCTTGCAGACATCCTTGCCATGCTGTTTTTCACACTAAGCTAGGTTAAATATCTGCTAATAAGATTCCTCAGTTTAAGAGAATCTACTAAAGTTTGTACATTGCTGGTACAGCCATCAAGAACCTCACCACCATGGAGAATGAGGTTAGCCTATCAGTCCAGGGATTGTTCTTTTAACTTCAGAAAAAGCTACCTAAATTTTGAAACTTCTAAATATATCTTACATTACTACAAATAAAGCTTTTAGATTAATTTGTACACTATTTGGTATAAAATAAAAGGATTTAAAATCAATATCCCTCTTGAAATCCATACAATATGTGTATTTCATTATAGAGTTCGCATCTCATATTTTCAATTTTTTTCAACTCAAAATTATCATTTAGGAATGTCATCCAAGCAAGGGTGGAATAAAAAGTCAGAGGTAGATAGAATGCTTCTTTAGGATTTTGAGGAATAATGCAAAGACAGAATTATCTACTATAGAAAATCAAATCCACCAGAGTCCAAAGTCAATATAAAAGGAAGATGAGCATAAAATCATGCAGGTAATCTGTAGACTGTATAATATGGCATATACATCATAGATTAAAGGCTATCTAGTCCTATACCATCCTTTTACAGATGAGGAAGCTGAGGTTCAGAGACACAAGTGACTTGCTCGGTAACATACAGATAGAATGCAGCACAGCTAAAATCTGAATCTTGTTCTCTTGGCTCCAAACCCAATATTCTGTCCATCGGATCACCCTGCTTCTCCTAGAAGAATTCTACAACCATACCATCAATCGCGCCAAACCTTTCCTAGCTACTTTTTTTTTCTTTCAAGCATTTCCTTCCAGACTACAAGTGTTGGGTACCTCCCCCCAACCTCTGTCTTGTCATGACTCACAGATGTGAGTTAATGCTTTTAGGGTTATGCTCAGTGCCCGGCATACAGTAGGCACTTAATAAAAATTTTGCTCTTTCCAGTTCCCTTTCCATGACATCTACTCCCATTTTATAAAATAAGAAAAAAGTGGAAAATAAAAATGGAATAATTGGAAAGCAAAGAGAAAAAATAACAGGGTATAATGGGGGGGGTGAGGCAGCAAGAGACTGGCTGCATGAAGGATAACGTAAGACATAGGCTGAATATTATGTTAACCTATTTAAAATGCTTAGTATGCTGTGGGGATTCAGCAAGCAACAACAGTAAATACTAGTAACTAGTTACTAACTAGTAATTAGTAAACAATTGCATTATGGTCTACTTAAAAAAAAGATATAACAGGAAGTATTCAAGGGACCTTCCTGAACTCAACTCTGATGGAAACAACTGGACATCTACTTATTCCTTGTTAACTCTACACACTGGACCAAAAAAAAATCCTTCTGTAACACCAAGCTATTTAACTACATTCTTCATTTTCCTGAGCCTGCAATACCATCCGGCTTCCAAATAATAATGCCAAGATGAACATTTAAGTGTGCTCTGCATGCCATAGTGTCCTTTCCTCCCAGTATTCTTTCTGAATGATTTTCTATATGTCCAGGTCACTTATTATATTTTATTTTCTAAGTGAGCACAAAAATACAGAAGATACATAACAGAATCAAAGGGCCATCAGATCATAAATCCAGAGCTCAAAGGGTCTCAGAAACCATCTCTCCAACTTCTTCATTTTACAGATGAAGAAACTCAAGGCCCAGAGAGGTTAATTAATTTGTCCAAAGATAGTAAATAAGAACTGATGAGATTTGAACTTTGGCCCCTTAACTACAAATACAATATTCTTGATTTTAAGGTACTAAAACACTTTCCTCTCTCTCAAGAACTCAAATTTTGACATATATTAAAAGTAGATCCAATTGGTATTTTTAATATAGATTTAGTAAAAACTTATGTTCTTAGCTTTGTTACTTCCTCAAGCAGTACAGAGTTGTAAATCAACAATACAAAGGAAAATCATTTGGACTAAGAAATATACTTCCCACATCTAGAATACTGTACTGTAGCCTTGAAATTTATGATTCCATCTCAGCAGAGACTCTACTACTAGTAATATTGCTACTACTAACAGTTTCATCATATACTGCTTGAAGGTTTGCAAAGAGTTTCATATACATTTTTTATTTGCTCCCTACTACTCTTACCATGAATTCTGTGAACAGAGGTTATGTGTGGCATGCTGTTCTCATAGGCTTCTCTGCTTTCTGGGGAGGACTTGGTTAGGGGTAGTGCTGAACGAGAGCCCCACCAGGGCTCTCTCCCAGCTTGTGGGGTGCCAAGGAAGTATCGACCTGCCTCGCAACGGCCTCCTTCGCAGGCCTGTGTATGAAAATGCCTATCATCTGTCAGCCTGGAATGGTCAAGTGCAAAGCCATAGCAAAGAGAGGTGCGGTCTGAATACTGTCTATAGGCACATGAAGCATCATGCTGGGAGCTGGGCCTTTCCGAGGGGTCCAATAACTGTGGAGATGCAGTATCTGTGAGTGGGCTTCCTCCCCACTGACTGTCATGATCCGATTCAGATCTTTCGGTGTGAAATCCAGAATACTGGAAGACAAAATAGAAAAAATATAAGTTTCTAGGAAAACTTGTAAGAACTGGTGCAGAGCTGTAAGAACTAGGAGAAAAATTTACAAAGTGAACATAGCAGTATAGAAGAAAACAACAATGGAAGACTTCAGAATCTGTGAAATTGATCCAAACATTCTGGACAGCAATTTAAAACTGTGATAAAAAGTAACTATAAAATCTATACCTTTTGGTTATAGATCTCTCTTTTAGATATGTGTCTAATGAGACCAAATTTAGAAAAAGAGTTTCTACATGCTCCATTATCCTCAAAGCACCATTTTTTACGTTAGGAAAGAATTGGAAACAAAGTAGAGCACCTTGATTGAGGAATAGCTCTACAAATTGTGGTACCTGAGATATTAATTGACTCAAAAATTATGAATATGAATAAATCAGAGAAGCTTAGGATGATGTATCTGAACTGATGCAGAATAAAGAGAACCATTTTAGACATGGTCATGTGTTGATTTATTTAGCTTAAATATATTTCTTTAAGAATCATGTTTTTAAAAAGTAGCTTCTTTAAGAGTTCTACCAGTGATAAAGGAAACCGACAGTACAATTTTCTTAATTGAAAACTTTTTTATTCAAAAAGAAGTTTTTGCAAAATTTTAGTGAACCAATCCTGTCTGATTCAAATACTCTTATACCATGTGACTTTGGAAGAAGTCATTCTTATCACATGATCTTTATGAAAGTGCCTTTATGACACTCCAAAGGAAAAAAATCAACTTTGGTTTACCTGAATCACTCCTATTTTTGCAAGCATTTCCAAGGCAAAGAAGCACTAGAATAAATCTAGAACCCAAATAAGGCATACCACCAATGCCCTCTAGAACATTTTTTCTCAAGATTTATACTATTACTATATATATATATATATATATATATATATATATATATATATATATATATATATACATATATATATGTTAAAGCATCTAACATCTTCTTTACACTTTTGTAACAAGGTCTAATATGTATCAGTCACTGGATTACATTGTACAATGAATGGCAAGGTTTAGGCATAATTCCATTTTTTAAAAACTTTGTAACTATATTTCCACCACCACAGAATTAGAGAATCCTAAATCTGTAAGGCATTTCAGAGACTCACACCATACCCTTGAAGGAGTTCCCACTAGAACATCCTCAAGATTTGATTATCCAGACTGGATCTGAAATCCTGCAAAGAGACAGAACTCACTACACCTCTTTAGGCAGTTTACTGCACTTCTGGACAGCTGTAATTAGAATGTTTTGTTCATCACT
Source organism: Potorous gilbertii (assembly GCA_028658325.1). Classification (NCBI taxonomy): domain Eukaryota; kingdom Metazoa; phylum Chordata; class Mammalia; order Diprotodontia; family Potoroidae; genus Potorous; species Potorous gilbertii. The sequence goes on along the minus strand of CM053770.1, from coordinate 377,312,125 downwards.
AGACAAAAATCTAGTTTTGCAACTTTCATCTATTGCCCAAGATCTATCCTTTGAGACCAAAAAAAAAGAAGAAAGTTTTTTTAATTAAAGCACTAATTTGCACTTAATTAATTGCACTTAATTAAAGCACTAATCTTTCTCCTCCCTGAAACCTAAATTCCCAAAATACCTTGTTGTTCTGTCCCTGACAAATGCTCCAGCATAGTCTGCCTAACCTTTTCTACTACCATTCACTATTCTTAATTTCTATGGTGAAATAATGCACAGAAGATAGACTAAACTCACATACCTTGGATACTTGTTTTGTGGATTATTAACTATCTATCTGCTCCTTGAGAATTTCATCAGGGAAAAATGTAAAAAAAATAACAATCAAAATCCTGACCATAGCAAGTTTCCCATCATCTGGACTCCAAATCCATGGAAATGAACAGAAATGAATAATGCTATGTTGAAGCCATTTCATTATTTCAAGGCTCAATTATTACATTAGTGTGGGCACCTTCTTAGTCAACATTTCATTCTACTATAACTTTTAACATGTCTACCTTTCTATGAGAACCCTCTTACCTTACCTCCTCAATCTTTGAGAGTTCCTATAGCTGAAATTTTATCACCCTGCAGTCAACATGGTAAAGAGCATTTATTTCTCTCAATTTAGCTAGGCTAGCCCTAGGACAACAGTCACATAACACACTGTGCCTATACATTAAACCATTCCAGCTTTCAAGAACCCCCATAGTTTGTTCTCTGCCTCAGTTTCCTCATCTGTCAAATGAGCTGGAGAAGGAAATGGCAAGCCACAACAGCATCTTTAACAATAAAACCCAAACTGGGGTCTCAAAGAGTCAGAGACACAACCGAAATGACTGAACAAGATTAGTTTTCAAGACCCCCATGGTGTTACCTGCATTCCTTGATGAGGCATCAAAGTAAGATGTAAGTGGAGGATCCTGACACCAAAGTGGAGAAAACAGGTGCTTATCCCATCCTCAAGGTGGTCACCATAGTAACTGTTAATGCTACTCCAAGATTTTCTGTGGCAGAGGCCTAAAACCTAGACTGTCAGAAAAATCTGCCCGAGTCCACCCCCACTGTCTTAGTATAGTCTACTGCCCCTCAAAAACATGAGAGACCCTGTTCAAAGACCCCTCTTTCTCTTTATTGCCTCTGGCCCAGCCTGAGATTCAAAGAAAGTATAGGGAGGAAAATATTTACACCTTTGAAAAACGTAAAGACGTAAAGGACAAGGGTTGGGGGGAGAATAACACCATTCCCATTCCTATGCTCGAATAGGAAGGACCAGTGCCTTTTGGAGTCAGAGACAGTCTTGTTTGGGGAACTACAAAAAATCCTAACAAACAATGTATAAAGTTCAGAATTTTATGCAAATTCCAATTTACAAGTTTTTCTTCACTATTTCAAATTATCCTATTACTTTTTTGCTATCTTTACAAAGGAACTACAAGTCTGTTCTATCAAGATGAGCAAAAAGAGGGATGAAAATCCCAGCTTCTTCAGCATACGAGGTTGGTACATTAGGAGACAGAAGTCTGATTCCCCACACCGCAGCTCTTCAAAATCCCAAACACCTTTTCTTTTAACAAACTTCAGGCCTGTTTCTTTTTTCAAAAGAAGAGGCCACCTTCACATTCACCGCAGCAAGTGTTTAGCTAATGTCCACCCTCTTCCCCATCAACAGGGATCAGAGTTTCATGCATTTGCCATACAGAAGTTGTCACCATATGCTTGCCCTTGGAGAAATTCAAACCATCTGTGCTCCTCCAAGAGAGGGGTTGCTGGGATTCTACTTTGTTTTTATAAAAGTATAAACCTGGCCTATTTCTGAAGTGCTCCAGTCAAGACTTTTGAGCCCTATTCAGAAAGAAAAAGCTTACCCTGAGTGCATGTGAGAAAGCACTATTGGCTCAGTGTAAAGGAACATTCTGTTCTCCATTCACGAGAAAAATTCCACATGAGGCAAACTCAGGCAGGCAGGCACAAGGCAGGCGCACCAGGGAAACACTTCAAGAATACGCTAAAACAGAATTTAGAGACTAAGGGTCATGCCAGCGGCTGAGAAACAATCACAGCAGATAGGCTGCCCCGGGGTACAAATAGACATAGGTGAGATGGTTCACTCTAAGTAAATATGTCATATTGACTTGCAGAAGAAGAGACACCAACAGCCACAAACCTTTGCAGGTGGCAGCTTGAATTCAAAGGACAGCCCAAAACCTGCCAGTCTGTGTAGTATCAGCCTGCTGAGCCACCTTCATCTGCTTTGGGAGCAATTCCACTAGATTATAAATTCCTTGGGGCAGGAAATATGCCCCTAGGGCTTAATATAGAACCTTTCCATCTTTCCAATATCTTCCCTCACCCCAGCCAGACAGCAGGTGCCAAAAAAAAAAAAATATGTTGAAGATAATGAGTAACAACTCACATTTATGTCGTTAGTGGCTGTATAGTTTGCCAGGAATTTTGCCCACAACAAATTGGAAAAGTAAGATTATTGTCCCCCCCTTTAGCACTAAAGAAACCAAGATTCAGAAAGAAGGCAAGGAACTCCATGAAAGTTCCTCAGTTTTTAAGTCAAAAAACTTATCGCACTCTGACACTTAACACTGACCATGGGTAAATGTGGAATCACAGACTTGGAGCTAGCGGCTTCAGAGTTCGATTCTAGTCATTTAATCTCTGTGTCTCAGTTTCCTCACACGTTCAATGAGAATAATATTTGCACCTCCATATCGGAGGACTGTCAGGAGGAAAACTCTTAATAGACATTAAAGTTCTATCACTGTTACTATTACCCCAGTGAAAAATTGTATATCTATTGTCTGAGGATCAAGTGAAGAGATCTCTTCAACGCAATTCAATTCAACAAGCATTTATTAAGCTTTTTCTATTTTTATTAAGCTTTGAATAATTATTTAAATAAAATAAATAATAAATTATGATTAAATAATTACAAGCAACAAATATGGCACAATGAATAGAATGCAAGGTCTGGAGAGATTTGTGTTTGAATATGTGAATCTGGGCAAATCAATTAACTCCTATCTGCCTCAATTTCCTCATCTATAAAAATGGGGATATTAACAACACCTGTTTCTCAGGGTTGATATGAGGATAAAATGAAATAATATTTGTAAAGCACTTAAACCACAGAGCACTATAAATGCTAGCTATTTCATCTGTTAGCTGGATGCTGAATACAAAGATAAAAAATGAAACAGTCACTAACCTCAAAGCACTCATCACCAGGTTGGTCACAAAGTGGTGAAATGTTAAAACCATAGGAATTTTTGAAGACTACATCCTAAGTCACAAAGGGGTTACGATTCATGTTATCACACATCCTCCTAGTATTCAAATATTACTGTTAAGTGATCTGATCACAACACTAGCAAGCACCAGAGTTCAGACTACACAGTAAGTATTTTGAATCCCCTCTCAGGGCTCTTGAGGCTATAGACATCATGCCTCTGTATTCTACTAGAATATGCAAATATGATGCAGGGGGTGGAGCCAACATATGCTAGCTCTGAACCCACAGCCCATGGATTTCCTCTAAAAAGAACTCCCAACAAATTCTGGAACAGTGGAAGCCATGCAGCAACACAGTAAAGGAGATTTCCATTCCAGAGAGTCCTGAAAAACTGATCCCAAAGGTCTGTCGCGGATCGGACGGGAGCAGAGCCCAGCCCTGCCCTGGCCACGCGGCACCGAGAGGAACAGATCAGAGCAGGCTTCAGGGACAGAATATCCAGCGGCCGAGAAGGTCCCTCCACCCACATACGCACAGGTCAGTGAGAAAGACATCTGGACAGGCTGAGAGGGGAGCGGGGTGTCTCCATGATTCGGGCCACCTTGGGAGGCAGCAGCAGAGGCAGCGGGCAGCCAGAGGCTCCCAAAGCAGGCAGGAGCTCAGCAAGAGCTCCATTACTGAACATCTCCGCATAAACCCCCTGAGGGAACTGAGCCTGGGAGGCTGAGCACCTGAGCACCAGAAATTAAGCTCCCATTGAATAGCAGCCAGGCCTGCCTCTGAAAGTTATGAGGGTGGGGAGCAGCATTTGAATCTCAGACCCCAAGCACTAGCTGGG
>CM053770.1:377275301-377307513 GCA_028658325.1 Potorous gilbertii | reverse complement strand
TTGACCTGCTTTTCATACTTTTCTTGCATCTCTCTCATTTCTCTTCCCAGTTTTTCCTCCACCTGTCTAACTTGATTTTCAAAATCCTTTTTGAGGTCTTCCATGGTCTGAGCCCATTGAATATCTATTTTGGATGTTTGGGATACAGAAGCCTTGACTTCTATGGCTTTCCCTGATGGTAACCATTGTTCTTCCTTATCAGAAAGGAAAGGAGGAAATATCTGTTCACCAAAAAGCAACCTTCTGTGGTCTTATTTTTTTTCCCTTTTATGGGAATTTTCCCAGCCAGTTACTTGACTTCTGAGATTCCTTTCCACACCCACCTGGCCTCCAGATCCACCCAGCTAGTGCTTGGGGTCTGACATTGAAATGCTGCTTCCCAGCCTCAGTGCTTCTGGCAGGGGTGGGGCTGCTATTCAGTGTGAGATTAAAGTCAGCTCCTCAGGTTGGGGCAGGGTTGCCACACAGGGCTCAGTTCCCTCAGGGGGTTTATGTGGAGATCTTCAACAATGGATCCGAGCTCCTGCCTGCTTTGGGAGTCCCTGTATGCTGCTGCCCTCCAAGAGGGTCTGAGTTATGGAGGCGCTCTGCTCCTCTCTCGGCCAGCCAGATAGGGTCTCTCACTGACCTTTTCGCCTGTGGGTAGATGGAACTGCATGGCTGCTGGAGATTCTGTCCCTGAAGCCTGCTTGGATCTGCTCCTCTTGGGGCCATGTGGCCAGGGCAGGGCTGGGCTCTGCTCTGGGTCTGGTGTGTGATGGACCTTTGGTGTCAGTTTTTCTGGTCTCTCTTGAACAGAAATCCCCTCCACTCCATTGTTCTGTGGCTTCCACTGCTCCAGAATTTGTTGGGAGTTCTTCTTTACATGAATTTTATAGGCTGTGGGTTCAGAACTAGCAAAAATGTGTCTTTCTACTCCACCATCTTGACTCCCTGCTACCCCCCAGGGCGGGAAGTACAGTTTTCTGTCCTATTTGCTTGTGCCCTATAGCAACTGCCCCTCCCCTGGCTCTGAGTCACATCCCTTAGAGCCACATTGCCATGGCTCCTGTCTCCAACCTTATGTCACTGCTACATCTTTCATCTCTTATTGAGGGCTGGGGTGAGGGAGGATGTAGAGAGTGGTTATAGGGACTGGGAACTGACAGTCCTCAGGCTCAACTCTATAGGAATTTGTCCTCTGTGGAAACAACCACACCTGTCCTTTGCATGACTTCCTTATCCCCAACTGAATTTGTCCAGAATATAAGAATCCCTATGTCATACCTCTTCAGAAGCTGCTTTTAGTTTCCCTATTTTTAAGGTGAGATTGGTATCTATCAGGGTACTGGTAAATGTTTAATTACCGACTCTGAAAAAAAAATTTTAACTGAGCATATTTTAAAGTTTAGTTTGCATTATTATATTTTCTCCATCTCTTTCATAAGTCTGAGCTATCAACAAACAGATGAAGCCTTAATTTGTAGCATTTGTGGATTTCTAATATGTGAATGCTCACACTGAAAATTTGACAGTTGACTAGTCTGTATAGTTGGCTTCAGTACATCCCCACATGTGTATCTTCTATAGGCGCTTTCTGTTCTATACTTGCTTTAGTTTGCCTTATAATCCCTTCAATGGTCAAAATATTTCTGGTGGCGTTTGTTTAAGCCATCCTAGCAGAATCCTACATTTCTTGCTTAGAAGTTTTCAGTGAATACCATACCACTACACTCCCTATTGATAATCTGTCTGTGAAAAAATATCTTGTCAGTGGGGACCTTGGTCTAATAACTCTTGGCTTAATTTACCTCTGATTTAGCTTTATTAATTTAGTTATCTCTTCTCCAACAATCTTTATTCTGTTGCAATGGAACTGGAATCTCTTACACATTTCCAGCCTACATGTGTTTCTCTAATGTTTAACATACAGAACACTAAAAATTCCATCATCTGTTTTGGTCTTTAGTTAGCTAGCTCTCTCCCTTTTAGATATACTCTCAATTTTTTTTAGCTTGTCATACAAATATAAGGTAAGGATTTTGATGAAATCTTGCATGTTTGGAATTTTTCTTTCCAGTTAAAAAAAAAAAGCAAACAAGCCTAAAATCGAGCAATGGGTGGTATGGAATAATTCTACTGCTGATTCACATTGAAATAAGTCAGTAGCAAAAACAGTTCTAAAATAACTCATCTAATGTTAGAACATAGGATATTTCAAGGAATCATTGGTCTAGAGCTGGAAAGGATTTCAGAGACCATGTTCCAACAACATGCCCCAATATGTGCCTTGAGAAGGCAAGATTGTCCTCCTTGACCACTCTTGTGTATGATATTGCCAAATAACAAATAAAAGAGAAATCAACAACTTTGGGAGACAAATCTTTACAGAGCTTTTGTGTTTCCATAGGAGACAAAAAATACAAGCTCTTTTTTAACTTGTTGAGGAAGAGACTTGAGTATTTCCTGGAAATTCCAGTTTTACCCTTCAAATATTATCCTTCTATTCATACACTTTTTGTCTTCCCTGCCAACAGATGCTTTCAAAGCATTTAACTTAAGGTCACCGAACCATTAGGATACTGAATGCAGCTAACAGCATCATCTTCCTTTGAGATGAACTGCAGCAAGGCTTCACTATTGTGCAAGTCTCTTTCACATTCAATTAATTTTTTTCCTTTTGCTTTAAAGCCATTTTCTTGGTCATTACTCCTAAACCTTTTGCACATAAATGGCCTTCCCCTCTTCTCTTGCCCAAAAAAGAGCTCAGGGAAGATGTTTACACTGGAGCCAGGAGCCAAAGGAAAAGCAAGAGGTTTTTTTTTGGTTGTGGAACAAAGATCAAGGTTTCCTTATATTGGGCAGTGTTGGAGGGAGGGAGGGAGGGAGAGAGAGAGAGAGAGAGAGAAAGAGAGAGAGACAGACAGACAGAGAGACAGACAGAGACAGACAGAGAGGTAGAAACAATGACAGAGACAGAGAGACAGAAAGACAGAGAGACAGAGAAGTGGAAGGAACCATTGGTGTGAAAGCTGACAATATCATATGAGGTCGTATAGAGGAGTTTATTTTAGAATCTCATCCTGGCATTCTACTTTTGTGTTTGGTCTAGCAATAAGAAAATATTTCAGAAGAAAGTAGGGTGTCCTAAATACATGAGTGTTCATCCTTATAAAGCATGCAATATCCATGGTGTATTTGAATTTATAGGCTTAAGAGAACAGTGATGAAGGAGGAGAGAGAAGGGATTTTTAAACACCTTTTTGGAATGGTTTCTATTCCTTGCTGTCACATCTCCAATTATTCTTTTCCTTTGAATGCTTAGTTTTTCTTTTAGTTTCCTGGTACAGGTGGCTGCCATTTGTAGCACCATCAATTTTGCTGCCCTCTTTTAAGGCAGCTATTATTTATGCCAGTTCCTGCTTATCCTTCTTTTGATTCATCTGGACAAGAACAGCTACAAAACATTTTAAACTCCTTGAGATAAAGGTTAACTCTCAGGATCACATGGTATCATGCATAGCCTCCAAACAAACGATTTGGGCCTGCGGCTGCCACCCCACTTTGGGGAATTGTGTCTTTCATGTGTATTTCATTTGGGCCACTCCTTAAAGATTCAAGAAATGTGAGCGTGGCTTTAAAGTGGAATTCGGTGTCTGACCAGTGAGAAAATACTCTGCTGTGCTTGATAAGGTGAATTCTATAGTCTTTGTTACCTGTCCCGGGTCCTTGGAGGAGTGAAACACAACAACGCAAAACAAAAACCCCAAACAAACAAATGAGGACAAAAAGTTAAAAAGAATGTGCGAAACAAATCATTGCGCATAGGATTATATTAATTGCTGCTGCATATATTAATCTTTCTAATCATCTGGTTTGAAGTTTGTACATTAGAATTAATGGCAGGCCTGGTAGCCTGTGTGTTAAGCCATAAATTACCACTCCTTGTCTTGGCATTGAAAGAGATTACTTAGCCATTCACAATTTACCATGGGATGTTCTCCAGATGTGTGGCATCTGAAGTTCTCTGTCCTCGCTCCACTAGAGTGAGCTGGCCTCTTGTCGAGGAAACAAAGACCTGGAAAATATATACATCAAATGTTAAAACATGCAGGCCCACAGACAATGTTAAGATGCCTTTATACTTTCCCTTAGACCATCCGAGGTCCTTAACAATACTCCCAGTGTTGGAGCAAGTGGCACTGCTGGCCTTGCCCTCCTGAATGTCTAATTTTATGCTAATCCTTGAATTGTTGAGGGAGCCGTCCACTTTCAGCTGGCTCACTCTGTCTTTTGAGGTACCTAAATGATGTTACAACTTGGAAATCCCCTAGATGTGTGCAATTGTGTCTTTAAATAGCCGTGGGCCTTTCGCTATGCAGAAAAGATGCGGCCAGTACTGCAAGCTGGCCTGAATTCTGGATTTCTGAGTGACTGAAAAAATACGGTCATTAAGACTGTTACAACTAATCCAATTTCACATCAGCTCAAGCTTGATGTAAAAGGCAATGTTGAACCTGTAGCTGAACCCAATCTTTTTCTGAATAACAACCTAGACCTCTAATGCATTATCTAAACTTTTTTTTTTTAGAAGGGGTGGTTGATTGTTTGCAAAATATCTTTGGGTTGCCATTAGTTTGAGTTTAATCCTTCAGAAATATTTAGCGCTCCAGGGCCTATTCAACAGTTCAGAAAAAAAATGGCTCATCATCTTAGCTTAGTTTGGTTGGGGCCAAAGTATGTGTACTTAGGCCCCTCCCTTATTTTTTTTTCAGGTTCACTATCAGACCAGACAGCCCTGTCAATTCCAAATGACATTCTTTTTTCAAACTATTGATCTCTGTTGCTCTTCCAAATCCTTTAGTATTGGCTCTTAGGATTACTATAATGCTATCATCATTCTGTTAAGGATTCAGATTTGTGGTAGGCTAAGAGATGGGAACATCAAAAGGAGTGCAATGCCCTTGAAGCGATCAATTTTTACTCATCAAACACAAATGCTGAGAGGCTGCTTTCAGCTAATAATTTATAACTGAATTAATGACACATGGCCTCCTTCAGGAATGGCTGGGCTCTTTTTCTCTTGGATTTTCTTCTTGGCTTTCCCTCTGTGGCTGCCCACCGCTTCCCCCTCCATGATGGGATTTCATAAGGGAAATTGAATTCCATCCGTAATCAGAAAGTAAGCCACTAAGAAGTACAAAGCTTATTTTGCTGCCTCCAAACCAACAAAGCTAGAGAAATCTTTTATTTTCTTGTGGTGGTTTGGTAAACTCAAGTTCCTGAGTAATACTCTGTTCTGCTTCTAACCCAGGTATCTCTTCTCTTGGTAGTAGACTGAGATATTTTTGTTGTTGCTGTGGTTATCTGGATCCATGAGATCCTGGCTGGCTGAAATCAAGAGGCATTGGTATCCAGCTCATAGATGACCTGATTTGTGACTCAGTTTCTTTTTACTCAGAAGTGTCTAAAACCAAAAAACTGTGATCTTCAGTTCCCTCATCTGCAAAATGAGGGGATTAGAGTACGTGACTTTTGAGGACCCTTGTGGCTCTAGATCTGTGATCCTAAAATTATGAAACGTTCTTTCATAGTTACTGCATATGTTTTGATGTTTCCTTGTTAATACATTATTAGTCAGCATTTATGTAGCACTTAAACATTTGTAAAATGCTTTATGCATGTGCGTATACATGTAATAAAATGATTTGCCCAGGGTCACATAGCTAGTGTTTACTTTAGGCTGGATTTAAACTCATCTCTAGTCACTGAACCACCTGCCTGTCTTTAACAAGGAACACAAATTGATGAAGCACTTTGCAGACATTAGCAGTTTTGTAGCTATATAAATACTAGCTGTTACATTATAATGTACAATCTCATTTGATCCTTACAACAGTTCTGGGAGGTAGGTATTATAATCTCCATTTTACAGATAAACCAAGATAGGAAGAAGTAAAATGATTTGCCCAGGGTCACATAGCTAGTGGTTACTTCAGGCTGGATTTGAACTCATCTCTAGTCACAACCACCTGCCTCACAAGGTACACAAATTGATGAATATCAAGAAAAATATATGCCAAAGAACCCCCTCCCCAAGCTATTTTGATTATGTTTTTTCACTCATTGTACTCTCTGTCCCTTAACTGAAGTGAGAATGTTTTTATTTATATTTTGCTCAGCACTGTAAAGTCTTTATCTGGTAGACAATAGGAACAGCTCCATGTTCCTTATGTATGACTTAGGGAGGTTTAGAATTAATTTCAAGGATAGGCAAGAAGAAGGAAATAAAGGAAATACGAATTTGACAGCAGGACAGAATACAGAAGAAGGGGAATTAGGTAATGGAGGATATTATTTATATAGAGCACAATAAAATATTTCACACACATGAATTTGAACTTTGTTAATGTATTTAATTTTTTTTCTGCTATGTTGGCTACTAATAGCAACTCATATGGAATTTTCAGTCTTTCAGAGTTGTCTGGCATACTGAGAAATTAAATGATTTGTTCATGGTCACAAAGCTAGTACAGTTGTCAGATATGACCAAACACATCTTCATGATTCTAAGACTGGTCTTCTATCTACTGTGCCACATTTTGAAGCATGTTGTGAATTAATATGCAAATGATTTATTTTTCTTATTCATTAGAATATAGACCCCATTTGGACACATACCTAGCAATATTTTGTTAGTTTAGATTGTTAATATAAATACTTGAAAGTAACCAAACTGCATTTCTTTCAAAATATTTTATAATTCAGACTTTCATTAATTCAGATTGACATTCTCCTACTTTATCTACATGAGTAAATGTTTACTGTGTTTGAAATGTGCTCATTTCTCTTCTCTTGATATGAATATTTGATTCAAGCCATTTACCATGCCTAATACACAATCATAAATATTTTTTGAATTGAATTTATTTAAATTTTGTTAACTTGATATTTTTTTTTCTTTTCATGTAGACCCAGGATATCTCTATCCTTTGGTAATCCAATGAATCATCCATGATCTCAGAGTACTAATGATGTGACATACTATTCATTTCATAATAGAGACTTGACAGATCTAGAGTACAAAATTGCATTCATATCTAATCTATGTATGTATGTATACATATCTATCCATCTAACACCAATTAGGAAATTTGTTTTGATCATGCATATTGGTTAGAAATAATTTATTTTTTTAATAGTATTGGAGGTAAAAGGGAGAGAAAATAAGTTTAACTTTTTTTTTTAATTAAGAGATGAGGGAACGCTAATGATAAGGAATATTGCATCCACTTTCAAATGAGGTCACTGTATTGTTTCATTGTTCAGTCACTTTAGTCATGTCCAAGTCTTTGTGATCCCATTTTGGGGTTTTCTTGGCAAAGATCTTGGAATGGTTTGCCGTTTCCTTCTCCAGCTCATTTTACAGATTAGAAAACTGAGACAAACAGAGTTAAGTGAATTGCCCAGGGTCACACAGCTAGTGTTTGATGCCAGATTTGAATTTAGGAAGATGGGTCTTCCCTACTCTAGGCCCAGCAGTCTCTCCACTTTGACACCTGTATTGTTAATTTTGCTTAATTGTTATACTTAATTACAAAATATCTCTTACAGAGTGGGAGTAATCTATAAATGTTTGGGAATGTAAAAAACAAAACTGATGCAATTTTAAAAAATTAAAAATAAAAATAAAAAAATAAAAATATAAATAAAAAATTAAAAAAAGATAATTCAATGAATCCAGGATTATGTAGATAACTAATCTCCTCCATTAGTGCAAAGACATTAGTACTCATCTTTGCCTTATCTTGTGCAATTCTTATCCATCTTTCCACAAATCTTTTATGGGGGATATGTCCAACACGTTGAGTTTTTTAATATTTTGTGAGTTTCAGCTCTCTCGTCATTTGACATATATAATTCCTGCTGCCTACAAAGAGCTATCCTTAAAAACCCTTTACTTGACTCTGCCATACCTTCAAGTTAATATTGGTTTTTTCCTTCCTTTCATTGCCAAGCTTTCAGAGTTCAAAGTGTCCATTTCCTCATTACCCCCTCTTTTTTCCACTCCTTACAATTCTCACTTATCTGAACCTGTCTCTATAATTAATGGTGATCTCTTAACTGCTAAATCCAATGTCTTTTTCTCAGTTCTTTTCTTATTTGATCTCTTTGCAGTTTCTGACACTTTTGGCCACATTTTCCTCCTTGACACTCTCCTGCTGTAGCTTTGTGAAACAGCTCTTTTCTTTTTCTCTTCTACCTGTCTGACAAGTGGTTTTCAGTATCCTTTGCCTATTAATCAGCCATCTCTATTCTCAGTGTGAAGGTTATTAAAAATTCTTTAGTGGACCCTCTCCTCTTCTCCCCGCTTCTCTCCTTTTCAGGCCCTCCCTCCCCCTCTCCTTTCCTCCCTACCAGTTATCATCTCCATAAATGAATGAGCTCCCATAGTTTATATATTCATTCCTAATCATCCATTTGAAATCTAATCACACATTTTTAATGGTTTACTTAATAGTTCAACTTGGATGTTCCATATACGTTCAAACTCAACATATTCAAAACAAGACTAGTGAGCAAATAAAACCACATCTACGACATGCCTTTTTCAGTTAAGTGTTGTTGTTTAGTTCTTTCAGTCATATCTGGCCCTTTTTGACCCCAATTAGGGCTTTCTTGCAAAGACACTGGAGTGGTATCCCATTTACTTCGCTAGCTTATTTTACAGATTAGAAAACAGGAAAACAGAATGAAGTGATTTGCTCAAAGTCACATACTTTGTGTCTGATTTGAACTCAGGTCTTCCTGACTCAGCTTGAGTACTCTATCCACTATGCCACCTGGCTGCCCATATTTCCAGATTTCATAGCCATCCTTAATTCTTTTCTCTTTCATGTTTCTTCACAGTACTCTAAGTCTTGCTGATAAATTTCCAGCCCAAGACAACCTGGAAGGTCAACAGAAAATGTCTGTTGCACCAAGTTGAGAGAGGAGTGCAGTCCAGTACAGGTTGTGCCAGCACAGACTAGACCTCACGAAACCTGGAGCAGGCTTCAAAGGACTGAATCACTGACAGCAGTGGCAGTTTCTAGACTTCTCAGCTCACAAATGCCAAAGGCAAATTAGGAGGTCAGTAGGATCTGTTGGAAGTAGGTGAGAGAGGAGCACCGTTCAGCCCTGGACCCAGCCAAAGCCCAGTTCCACCAAACCAGGAGAAGGCTTTGTGAGTCACTGAATCAGCAGCTGCAGCTGTAGTGACTGCTTCTGGAGCTCTCAGCCCACAGATGATAAAAGGATCAAACCATGGGTCAAAAGGAGATTACAGGAGTCTCTTTGCTGCCATGAAGGTGGAACTTTGTTGCTTTGCCCATACTTGGATCTGGGTCACAGTACTAGGTAGTGGTCCTGGGGCAAAGAGGAGCACTAGCATAGTACAGCTTGTGGCAGCAGTGGAAGGGCAGAAATGAGTGCTTGTAGTCATTCATAGACCAGAGTACAGGCCAGGAGAGAAGTAAGTACCTCTCCTTAGATCATATACCTTGGAAGAAGTGAAAATTTACAGGTCCCTAGAAGTATCTCTAAAAACAGCTGCACAAAACCCTTAAAGCTTGAGACAGTACGCCCTCCACATTGGAAGCAGAGCCCTATTTTAAAAAGAGTTAAAAAAGTCAAGTAACAGGCTGGGAAAATGAGTAAAATGGAAAAAAACTCTGATTATAGAAAAATGCTTTGTAGACAAGGAAGATCATAACACACTTCTTAGAAGGAGACAACAAAGTCAAAGCTCCTACATGCAATGACTCCAAGAAAAATATGAATTGGTCTTAGGCCATGGAAGAGCTCAAAAAGGTTTTTAAAATCAAGTAAGAAAAACAGAGAAAAAATTGAGAAGAGAAATGAGAGTGATGCAAGAAAATCATGAAGAACAAGTCAATAGCTTGCTAAAGAAGATCCAAAAATTACTGAAGAAAATAGCACCTTAAAAATAGACTAGATCAAATGGCAAAAGAGATCCAAAAAGTCAATGAGAAGAATGCCTTAAAAAACTGAATTGGAAAAGGAGGTCCAAAAGCTCACTGAAGAAAACAATTCCTTAAAAATTAGAATGGAACATATGGAACCTAATAACTCTATGAGAAATCAAGAAATTACAAAACAAAGCTAAAGGAATGAAAAAAGAATGAAATATCTCATTGGAAAAAAAACTGAGTTGGAAAATAGATCCAGGAGAGATAATTTAAAAATTATTGGACTACCTGAAAGCCATAATCAAAAATGAGCATAGACATCATCTTTCAAGAAAGTCTCAAGGAACACTACCCTGATATTCTGGAACCAGAGGGGAAAATAGAAATGGAAAGATTCTACCAATCACTTCTTTTTTTTTTTTCAGTCTTCTAAGTTTTTTTTTTTCAAATAAATTTATTTAACTTTTTACATTCATTTTTCACAAGATTTTGGGTTCCAAAATTTTCTCCCCTTTACCAATCACTTCTTGAAAGAGATTCCCAAATGAAAACTCACAGGAATATTTTAGCCAAATATTCCAGAGTTCCTAAGTCAAGGAAAAAATAATGCAAGCAGTGAGAAAGAAACAAGTCAAGTATTGTGGAAACATAATCAAGATAATGCAAGATTTAGCATTTTCTACATTAAGGGATCATAGGACTTAGAATACAATATTCCAGAGAATCACCTACCCAGCAAAACTGAAGGGGAAAAAATGGACATTCAGTAAAATAGAGGACTTTCATGCATTCTTGATAAAGAGACCACAGCTAAATAGAAAATTTGACTTTCAAATACAAGACTCAAGAGAAGCATGAAAAGGTAAACATTAAAGAAAAATCAAAGGGACTTATTGAAGTTGAGCTGTTTATATTCCTGCACAGAAAGATGATATTTGCAACTCATATGACTTTTCTTATTATTAGGGTAGTTAGAAGGAGTATATATAGACAGAAGGCACAGGTGTGAGCTGAATATGAAGGAATGATATCTAAAAAATAAAATTAAGGGGTGAGAGGAGGAATGTCCTGGAAGAAAGACAAAAGGAGTGTTAGAATGGTACATATAAAAGAGGCAAGAAAAAGACAGTTGAGGGGAAGAGTGGGGAGGTGGGAGTGGATGAGTGAACCTTACTCTAACTATGAGTATGCCAGCATAGTTCTGAATCACAAAGCATAACAGAATCGCCATATAGAAGGCAGAAGAAAAAATTTATTCAGATACCAGAAAGCCAAATCCCAGCAACAGAAAGTCAAATCCATCTTAGTAACCAAGAAGTCAACACACATTAGCAAGCAGAGTACAAAACCATTCCCTAACCTCTCCCACCCAGTGCTGGGTCTTTCCACGTACAAACAAACACTCAATAGCCTAGTTGTGCCTGCCTGCCTGTGTCCTCTCTCCCTAACTGCTCTCACCAACTTCCTCTCAGTTCTGCTCCACCCTTCCTCATCTACCCAAGGTCCTCCCACCACATGTTATTTGGGCAGGTCACATGGACCTATTAATGCATGGGAAAGATCTTCTCATTTAAATGATCATTACACTAGTATGTTTTGTTTTACCTAAGCATACATTTTTGTAAAAAAAGATTGCTTCTACTATGAAAAGGAAATTAGGGGTGATGGTAAAATGGGTTGGGAGATAGCAATAGACATGGGAAAAGTAAAAAATCTTATTTTATTCATTGAAATTAATTTAATTCATAAGAGGTTGCTAAGTTTGATATTCAACATTGAACTTTAAATAAAAAAATGTGATTAAAATATCTGAATAAGTATCGACTGTCTTTCATGAAAACACAAGAGGACTGAGCCTAGAATAAGGAAGACTCATCTCCTTGAGTTCAAATCTGGCCTCAGACACTTACTAGTTGTGTGACCCTGGTCAAGTCACTCAACCATGTTTGCCTCATTTTCCTCATCTGTAAAATGAACTTGAGAGGAAAATGGCAAACCACTCTAGTATCTGCCAAGAAACCCCCAAATGGGATCACAAAGAGTTGGACATGACTGAAATGACTGAACAACAATCAATCAACAAGCTTTTATTAATCACCTACTTGTGTGCCAGATTCTGGTAATATAAAAATGAAACAATCCCTATAGCCACAGAGCTTACATTTTATTGAGGATAAACAATGTATAAATACACTGGGTGTTCCAAAAGTTTTAGTGCAATTGTAAATTTTTGTTAAAGCTTTCGGTTAAAACTTAATTTCACTAAAGCTTTTGGACTCTTTGTACACGTAGAATAAATATATACTGGAGAGAGAGACAGAGGCATACAGAGAGAGAGAGAGAGAGAGGGAGACAGAGACAGAGATAGAGAGAGAGAGAGGGAGATGGAGACAGAGAGAGGAGCCAATGACAGACACTTGGACTTGGAGAATATCTACCATAGGGGATAATGATAGGAATGATGAACCAGCAAAGGAGGCTAACATAGAGAAGTCACGCAGGTAGGAAGAGTAACTGTAATCTCTGTGTATGTTGTTTTCCTGGTTCTGCCTATTTCACTTTGTATCAGTTCATATGTTCTTCATTTCATCAGTTCTTCCCATGCCTCTGTATATTTTTCAAATTTGTTTCTTACAATGCAATAATATTCTTTCATATCTGTACACCACTGTATCTTTAGTCGTTTCTCCAATCAATATGTATCTATTTTGTTTTCAGTTCTTTGATGCTGGAAATGTGCATATATTTGACTTTCCTTTTGTGATCTCTTTAGGGGTAGATGCCTTGCAATGGAATGGTTGGATTAAAGATCATGGGTGTTTTAATCCCTGCCTTAACATAATTTCAAATTTCTTTCCAGAATAGTTTTAATTTTAATTCACTCCCTAGGTCCACTACCAATGTATTAATGTACTTACATTTTTACAACTTTTCTCACAATAACTGGTCCCTTATCACTATCCCCCACCCCCAATCTTTGCCAAGTACCATCCTTTGCTGATATGAGAGAAAATCTCAAGAGTTCCTTTAATTTATATTTCTCCTGCTATGGGTGACTTGAAGCAGTCCTTCAAATAGCTATTAATAGTTTGCAAATATTCATATAAGAATCTTTTGTTCATATGATATGATTATATCTTTTGGAAAAATGGTTTTTGATATTATATATTTGTCTTATTTCCCCAACTAATTGATTTTTAGATATCATCAAGTAAAAATTTTGAAAGGAACTTATGCTAGGTAGAAAACATTTTAAAATTGGGTGTTTGGGAATTTTCCCATCATCACTATGTGGTTTTTTTTTGTTTGTTTTTTTGTTGAAAATGATGCAGGTGTATAAAGAATAAAGATTTTTATACACTTAAAAAATTTAAAATAGAATTTTCAACATTTAAAAAATCTTAAAAGGAAGAACTTAGTGGATTTAGAACCCATTTCCAAAATACAAAAGTAGTACAACTTCTCTGGATTAGTTTGCAAAAATAATTGATTGCTATCAGGGAAAGACAGAAATTGGCTAGCTGTACTTGGCATATAGTAAGCACTTAATAAATACGTATTCCTTCACTAATAGATAGAGAAAAGATAAAATCAAAGACAAAAAGAGGATATGGGTCAGTCACACAGTAAGATTGAGAGGGAAAAATGGACAAAATGGGAAGGGTTTTCTTGGCTATACTATCATTTTACCATTATTTTATCCCCATGATTTCCTATTCCTATCCCCTATCCTTGTAAAGTCAGTGTTGCTGCCCTGCTTCTAAGCCTTCACTTCACTACTCCTAGAAACTAGACACTACTAGAGATGTTTAATGAAATGCAAATATTCAAACTTTTATTGTCTCCAAGTTATTTTTATAAGGCTCTCTACACACAGAAACAGCTCCTCTGCAGTTTCCCATTGATTTCCAGTACTACTGGGAGGAAGTAACATCTTGAAGACCTTTGTTTGCCTGAGTTTCACAGTGTTGTCTTCCTTAATCTTTGTAAACCCAGATCCATCTAAAGCGATGGCAGAATGTTTGTTATCCTTCAGGTCATGTGATATTTATCTAGCTGGGGTAGTGATACTGTTGATATTTGAAAACAAAGATGAATTTCACTAGTGTTGCAGTCACCTGGCACCTTTCTGCAGGTGTCTGGGGGAAGGGGGAGAAGTTTCTGAGAGGAGACCTCTTTTTCCTTTAGAATAAATTGTCTATTATCTTTTTACGAGGGCCTAATTTGCTATTTGGTTACTAATGGCATTTAAAACTAGCATATCTTGTATACAAACACACATACACACACACACACACACACAAGGGTATACAAGTGTTCAAACACTCAAATGCACAGGTGATAGAAAGACAGAAAAACAGAAAGATGGACAGACAGAGGCTGTGTGCTGTCATGGAATCCTATGAAATACTAAGTGGGAACTACCTTCACAAACTGATGGATAATGTATTAATTAAAGGAGAGGCAAAAACAAGGGTAGGAGTTTTCCCTCTTCAAAGTAAAACTTCCCTGATTAACCATTCAGAACACATATACACAGTATAGACACAAAAGCTACAAAATTTATAGTTACAAAATGTATGAAGAGTTTTTCCTTGTAGCACAAAATATAAACTAAACATTGGAGTGCCAAATCAATGTGAAATTGGATTGAACAAAATTACAAAATGCTCACTAGTCACAGTAAATGTGTCCAGTTGGAAAAAAGGCAGCCGGCCTTCGGAGAACATTTGTATTATATAGAAAGACACAGATAGTGTCGACTGCCCAGACACAATGTGATTACCCCAGATTCTCCTCTTCTGCTTCTTTGTCTGTGGAAGGCCAATGGAAACAGAACAAATTCATTAGCGTGGTAACTTAATCAGGCAACAGATATATATATATATATATATATATATATATATATGTATCTGTATACATATATATATTTAAATCAAGCTAAAATATACCACATTTAGATGAACAATGTGGTGAATTTCTTCTGGGCTCTCACATCTTATTAGAAACATTTTTGTCATTCAGGTTTTTTTTGTGGGGGAGAGTTGAAAAGCTTTTGGAAGATAAAAATTGCATTAAAAATGTTTGGAGGATGAAAGCAATTTCTCTCTTGGTTTTCCACCTCTTTGGTCACAGTAAATAAAAATACAGGATTCCATTTAGAAAAACCCTCCAGTGAATTTATTTACAGACACATAAATGCTTAAGACTTTTTTTTTGGTGGAGGAGACAGTGAAGTGAACCCAAATAAATTTTGATAAGTAAGTGTTATTGTATCTATCAGTCTATCTATCTATCTATCTATCTATCTATCTATCTATCTCTTTCCCTTCCTATCTATCTAGTCTATCTCCATATGTAGATATAGATACAAGCCCACATTCTGGCTATGTACATGCATTTATGCTTTGGAATAGCCCTAGTTAAAATTGTGAATGATAAAATGCTCTTATTAGGGAATGATTCCTGTAGGGGGCAACGTGGGGTATAGTCAAACTATATCTTGGGACCAAAACATCAATGGGAGTAAGGCTCTTTTGAGCTTACATAAGCTACGGTGTCTTAGGTGCTTTTTCAAAAGTGTGTTTACCTTCTCAAATATCCCATTCTTCTCAAGGTAGTTACAACAATAGCTGGTATTTATAAGGTACTTTCAGATTTATAATATGCTTTAAAGAAATGATCTCATATGATCCTCATAATGGCCTGATGAGGTACAGGAGATGCTACTATTATTTCCATTTTACAAATGAGGAAACTGAGGCTTAGAGAAAAGAAATGACTGACAGAATCATACAGCTAGTTAGTAATCATTTATTGAGCACTGGTGTCTTGCAACTGGACTCCAATGACTCTAGAAGGAAGAATGGGGCTGGAGGATTTGTACAGCATTGCCTCACTTGAATTCAATTCACTTTCAAGTCAAGACATCATCTCCCTGATCCTCTTCTAGAATGAAGGATAAACAACAATTTATTAAGCACCTACTATGTTCTAAGCTACTGTGTTAAGTACTGGGTGTTCAAAGAAAGAGAGTTTCTATTTTCAAGGAGCTCACAGTCTAACTTTTTTTTGGGGGGGCCAGATAACATAAAAACAACTATGTATAAGCAAGATATATAAAGAAGAAACTGGAGAAATTACAGAAATCACAAAAGTAGGACATTAACATTAAGGGGAATCAAGAGAGGCTCTCATAGAAGGTGAGATTTTAGCTAGGACTAAATGGAAGCTAGTAAGTGCTTAACATGGGATATGAGCCCAAGTTTTCTTGCTTCCAAGTCCATTGCTCAATCTGCTTTCTGACCTTTCCCTAGGACAGTGCTAATGTCTTTCTAGTTTAGATAAATACACATATGTGCACCTGATATATACATAGGTATGTATCAGATAGATGGATAGATAGAACACTTACTAAATGCTAGGAACTGTCCTAAGCACTGGAGATACAAATACAAGCAAACAAGACAATCCTTATCCTCACTGATCTTACATTCAAATAGGGGGAAGAAACATTAAAAGGAGCTAGAAAAGAGGTAGGGGCAATATGGGGAAACCTAGCAAGTCAGGGGCAGGGAGCTGGGAGAGAAATGAGCATGGATGGTGTGGGCATTTCATGAAATAGTCTTTGATGGGAATTTGTCAATAAGAAGATGGAGGTTGCAGGGGTGAATTGTACGTTGTATCTCATCTCTCTCCTCTCCTGTGTTTTAGCATTTTGATTAATAACCTTAAAACTTAGAGAAAAAAAAATTGTTTCTTTAGAATTCTCTACCTGTTCCTCTACATAAAATTCTCTTGAATTAGAATTAGATGATTAAGAAATTTAGGTCTTCAAGGTCTATAGAGAATCCTGGGATGAACTATTTCTGTGTTTTTTCTTCTGTATTCCCTTTGTCCTGCTGCATCCTGTAGTCCATCTGGGAATAGCCCAACATAGTACAAGTCAGTCAGCATGTTCCCTTGTTATTTTTAAATTTTTCTTTGATTTTTTTCAATTAGCAAAAATGTGCCTTCTCACTCTCCTTTCTCAATCCTTCCAACTTGAGAACTAAAGAAAAACAAATCCTGTTACAAACATGCATAATTAATCAAAAAAATTTTCCACATTGACCATGTCCAAAAGTTTTTTGGCCTCTATCTGTACCCCAAGTCTTTCACCTCTATATTAGGAAGTCAGGAGCACATTTCATCAGTAGTCATCTGGAATTGTAGCTGGTTAGAGTCCTGAGATGGGGAAGCTAGGTGATGAAGTGGAAGGACTTCTGGGCAGGAAGTCAGGAAGGCTCATCTTCCTGAGTTCGAATGTGACCTCAGACACTTACTGAGCTGCATGATCCTTGGCAAGTCTCTTAACCATGTTTGCCTCAAATTTCCTCATCTGTAAAAATAAGCTGGAGAAGGAAATGGCAAAACACTCCAGTATCTTTGCTAAGAAAACCCCAATGAGGTAGCAAAGAGTTGGATACAACAGAAAAATGATTTAATGACTGCAACAAAATTTCACTGAATTCCTAATTTTCCCAAAGCTGTCTGCCTTTATCGTATTACTGTCATTGTATAAATTATTCTCCTGATTCTTTAAACTTCACTCAATATCAGATCATACATGTCTTCCAAGTTTTTCCTGGAAACATTCCCTTCATCATTTCTTACCACCCAATAGTATTCCATTACATTTATATAGGAACCCCTTCTGATTTCAATTGTTACATCAAAGGAGATATGAATATTATTGTGCATTTTTAGAATTTAGTTTGGTTAGAACTAGTCCCTCCCTTAATATACCCTCTTTCTAACTCTGTTCCCCTTACTCCCCTTTCCCTCTTATTTCTGAATAAAAGGCATTTCTGTAACCAACTCTGTGTTTGTGTGTGCGTGTGTGTGTGTGTGTGTGTGTTCATTCATGTATTCTTCCTTTTTTAACCAGTTCAGAGTGCTATTGAAGAGTCAGCTATTCCTTCCACCCCTTCCCCTTTCTTGTATAACTGTCTACTCTAATTATGTGAAATAATTTTCCCAAACCTTCTTTTCCTTTCCCTTGTCCCAGTGTATTCCTCTTCCTCTCCATTCTTTTCTTAAGATGATCAAGACATAGTAAGATCACTATAGGCCTTGTCTAACTAGACTCTTTCTATAATGCCTGATGATGATAGGGCTCAGAGAAGGCATATGTATGTATCATCTTCCTATGTTAGAATGTAAGCAGTTTATCCTTGTTTAATCTTGTTCAGCTTTTTATTCAATATTTTAAAAATAAACTTTTATTGATTTCTTCAGATGTTTTCATCATCATAGTTATCTTCAGTAACCCTCTCACTACCCCTTCCAGAGAGTCCTCCCATATAATAAATCTTTGAAACATAAGAAAAGAAAAAAAAAGAAAAAACAATCAACCCACCATCAATACATCGAAAAATTTCAAAAAATATATGCAATATGTGAATGTGTGAAATTCTCACTTCCACAAAAGGGTATGTCCTATCATATCTCTTCGTTCATTCAAGTCATGTTTGATCTTTACAACTTTGTTACATTTGATTTTGATTATTTGGTATACTTTGTTTTTCTTCTTTTTACATTGTTATAGGTATTGGGCATATTATTTTCTTCAATTAATCAATTAACAAATATTTATTAAGTACTTACTTTATCCCAGCACTATAATAAACACTGACTCTGTTCACTTGACTCTTCATCAGTTCATGTAGACTTTCCATAATTCTTTGCATTCACCACACATATTCTTTAAAAACTTATTTATTTATTTATTTTTAGATTTTGACATTCATTTTCAGAAAATTTTGAGTTCCAATTTTTCTTCCCATCTCTCCCCTTCTTCACCCCTTAATACTTTGCATTCTGATTACTCCTTCCCTCAATGTACACTCCCTTCTATCACACCCCACCCTTCCTTTATCCCCATCTTTTCTCTTTCCTTGCGGGGCAAGATAAATTTCTATACCCCATTATCTGTGTTTCTTATTTCCCAGTTATATGCAATAATTCTCAACATTTGTTTCTAATGCTTTGAATTCCAACTTCTCTCTCTCCCTCCCTCCCTATCCATCCCCACTGAGAAGGCAAGCAATTCAATACAGGCTATATATGTGTTGTTTTGCAAAAGACTTCCATAATAATTATGTTGTTAATTCTCTCATTTGACCTTGTCCTTACCCAAAAGTGTTTACTTCTAGTTACTCCCTTCTTCCATTTACCCTGCCTTCTATCATCCCCCTCACCCCTTTTTTCCCCTTCTCCCCTATTTTCCTGTAGTGTAAGATAGATTTTAATACCAAATTTAGTGATAACGTTATTCCCTCCTCAAGCCATATGTGAAGAGAGTAAGCTTCACTTTTCCCCTCTCACCTTCTCCCTTTACTCCTCCATTGAACAAGATTTTTCTTGTATCTTTTCTTAGTTGTAGCCTGCCCCATTCCATCTCTCCCTTTCTCTTTCCAGTATTTTCTTCCCTTGCCCCTTAATTTTATTTATTTTTTATGGATATCATCTCTTCTGATTCAACTCAGCCCGCACTCTCTGTCTATATGTGTATGTGTGTGTGTAATCCCTCCACCTACTCAAATACTGAGAAAAGTCTTAAGAGTTACAGATATTATCTTTCCGTGTAGGAATGTAAACAATTCAGCTTTAGAAAGTCTTTTATGATTTCTATTTCCTGTTACCTTTTCATGCCTCTCTTGATTCTTGTGTTTGAAAGTCAGATTTTCTATTCAGTTCTGGTCTTTTCATCATGAAGGTTTGAAAGTCCTCTATATCATTGAATGACCATTTAATCCCTTGAAGTATTATACTCAATTTTGCTAGTAGGTGATTCTTGGCTTTAATCCCAATTCCTTTGACTTCTGGAATATCCTATTCCAAGCCCTTTGATCCCTTAATGTAGAAGCTGCCAGATCTTGTGTTATTCTGATTGTGTTTCCATAATACTCAAATTTTTCTTTCTATCTGCTTACAACATTTTCTCCTTGACCTGGGAACTCTGGCCTTTAGGTACAATACTCCTAGGAGTTTCTCCTTTTGGATCTCTTTCAGGAGGTGACTGGTGAATTCTTTCAATATTTATTTTGCCCTCTGATTCTAGAATATCAGGGCAGTTTTCCTTGATAATTTCATGGAAGATAATGTCTAGGCTCTTTTTTTGATCATGGCTTTCAGGTAGTCCCATACCTACTCTTCTGGATCTATTTTCCATGTCAATTGTTTTTCCAATGAGATGTTTCACATTATCTTCTATTTTTTCAAACTTTTGGTTTTGTTTTCTAGCTTCTCGGTTTATCTCATAGTCATTAGCTTTCCTGAACTCAGTTCTCTCTTTTAAAGAACTATTTTGTTCAGTGAGCTTTTGAACCTTCTCCTCCATTTGGCTAATTCTGCTTTTTAAAGCCTCCTTCTCCTCAGTGGCTTTTTGGACCTCTTTTTCCAATTAAATTTGCCTCTTTTTTAAAGATGTTATTTTCCTCAGCATTTTTTGGTTCTCCTTTAGCAGGCTAGTGACATGCTTTTCAAGCTCTTCTATGGTCTAAACTCATTTCATATTCATTTTGAAGGTACTGGAGGCAGAGGTCCTGCCTTCCTCTGACAGTATGCCTTGTTCTTCCTCATCTGAAAGGATGAAAGAAGACACCTGTTGACCAAGAAAGTAATCTTATTTGTTTTTTAACAAAACAAGAAGTCTTATTTTTCCCCCTTTTTGGGCATTTTACCAGATAGTTACTTGACTTTTGAATCCTTTGTCAAGAAGGAGGGTCCCAGTGCTCCTCCTCTCCCCAGTATTGTGCTCAAGGCTGAGATTCAGATCATTTTCTCAACTCCCTCAAGGACTTTGGGTGGGGGTAGGGCCATCACTGAAGGTTGAGATTCAGATCAGTTGCTCAATTCTGCCAGAGGCTTTAAGCTGAGTTGCCTGGACAGTGGACCCAGGCTGTTTCCTTGGTCACTGTAGCCACCTGCCTCCTGCTGCTGCTGTTGCTGCTGCCTCTGCTACTGCCTGGGGCTAGTGCTGGGGGAACACTGTTCTCCTCTCTCCCAGTTGGGAAAGCCCTTTCACATTGACCTTTGAAGCTTTCTTTGTCACTTGTGGGTTGAGGGATCTGGGGCCCTCCCTGCTGGGAATTCTGCCCTGGAGGTCTGTTCAGGTCTTGTTCCTCCCAGTGCCACCTGGCCAGGGCTGGGCTCTGCTCTGCTCTGCGTCCCATGAGATAGACCTTTCCTGTCAGCCTTCCAGGTTACCTTTAGCTAGAAACCTCTTTCAGTCTCTTGTTCTGTGGCTTCTGCTGCTCTAAAATTTGTTGAGAGTAATTTTTTACAGGTATTTTGTGGGTTGTGGGGGAAGCACTAGATTTATGCATTTTTCTACTCCACCATCTTGGCTCTGCCCCTTCCTGATTATTTCTAAGAGAGGCTTATTCACTGAATGGCCTTACCTTACTCTAAGTGAATACCTGAGTAGGCCCCACACACATTCATTATATTCATGTACTAAAATTTATTTGGCCATTCTCCAATTGATAGACAACAATCTTGCTTGCAATTTTTTGCTATCACAAAACAAGGAATGCTACAAAATACTTTAGTATATGTGGAAACTTTCTTTTTATTGATGGCTTCCTTGTCATGTTAGGCCAATGCTAGAATCTCTAGTTCAAAGATAACTGACATTTTAATCATTTTATTTGCATAATTCTAAATTGATTACTAAAGCGGTTATACAATTTCACAGTTCTACTAATAATGTGATAATATGCCCCTCATTCCACAAACATCATACCAACATTAACAATAACATTGACTATTGTCCTTTTTTTGGTTATCTATGACAATTTTTAAGGTGTGAGGTGAAACTTCAGAATTTTTTAAATTTGCATTTCTCTTATTGTTAGTGATTTGGTTGTGAATGTTGTTTGTTCATATTTTTAGACTACTTTTCTATTTGGGAATGATTATTAATTATATAATATACATTTATATGTATATGAATATACATGTATATGTGCATATATGTGTGCGTATGTGTATTTATACATATATGTGAGAGAGAGGGGAGGAGAGAGAGAAAGAAGAGAGGGAGAGAGAGAGAGAGAGATGATGTTTTTTGAATACCAAACCCTTATGAGGGAAATTTGTTACAAAGATGTTTTTTCATTCAACCTCTTTTCTTCTTATCCTTGGTGCATTAGTTTTGTCTGTGCAGAAGTGTTTTAGTTTGATGTAATTGATTACCTATTTTGTCTTTTATAAATTGCCTTTTATTTCTTGTTTTTTTAAGAATATATCTCCTACCCTGTGAGCTGTGAGGAATATATGATCTGTTTCTCTTTAATTTTTTTATATTATGATCTTTACTATTAAGGTTGCATATCCCAGTTGAAATCTCATCTTCTACAAGAGCCTTTCCTGATCCGTCATAATGTTAGTGCCTTTCCTCTATGATTTTCTCCAATTTATCCTGTATATATTTTGTTCATACAAAGTACTGTGGAATAGTGTGAAAGGTGTTGGTCTAAATCTAATTTCTGCTAGACTTCTTTCTAGTTTCCCCATCAGTTTTTAATCAAATAGGGAGTTTTTTTCCTTGGCAATTTGTAGTTTTTGCCTTATTGGACCCTGGGTTATTGAGCTCCAATGTTTCTGATTCTCCCTTGTCTAGTTTATTCCATTGATCTATCTATTTTTTAACCAATGCTAGATGGTTTTGATGACTGCTACATTATAATATGGTTTGAGGTCTTGAAGTGCTCATCCTCCCTTCCTCTCTTTTTCTTTTCACTGTTTCCCTTGTATCTTTTATTTTTCTAAATAAATTTTATTATTTTTTATCAATTTTATAAATTTCCGTAAAATATCTTTTTTGATAAATTGATTGGTATAGCATTGAAGGTACAATTTATCTTTGGTAATATTTTCTTTGTTTTTTCTTATATTACATATTTATTGTATTCTAAACTGAGAAATAAAGCAAGCATTCCCATAGCATAGGAGAATAGAAACAAATTGCACATTGTATTATTATATATTATTGCTATTCCTTTTAAAAAACAAAGTTATCATGCACCTTTCTTTCCCCCCCTCATTCTAGAGAAGGCTACTATTAGATACAAATATGTATATATACATATATGTATGTGTGCATATATATGTACACATATATCCTTCTATACATATGTCTATTTATCAGTTCTTTCTCTGGATGTTTATGGATCCTTTGTAGTTAATTTAGGTATTTAAAATAGTCAAAATGACTTAGTTTCTCAAAGTTATTCTTAAAATAATATTGTTGCTACTGTTTACATCATTCTCTTGAGTCTTTTTGCTCTTTCTTATTTCACGCAAGTCTATTCATGTTTTTCTAAAATCATCAAGCTCATCATTTCTTATAACATAGTAATATTCCATCATGATCATATACCACAACTTATTCAGCCATTCCCCAATTCCCACACATCCCTGCAATTCAGTTGTTTGTCACCAAAAAGAGAGCTTCTATAAATATTTTGGAACATATAGGTTCTTTCCCCCTAATCATCTTTGGAAACAGATCCAGTAGTGGTATTGCTGGGTGAAAGGGTATAGGCAGTTTAATAATTCTTTTGGCATAATTCCAGATTGCTCTCCAAAATTATTGGATCAGTTGACAGTTCTGTTTGGTAGTATTTTCATTCTTATTATATTGGTATGGCCTATCTGTGAGAAATGAATATTCCTCTAGCTATTTAAATTGTTCATTGGTGCAGCTAGGTCATGCAGTGGATAGAGCACCAGCGTGGGAGTCAGGAGGACCTGAGTTCAAATCTCACTTCAGACACTTGACATTCACTGGCTGTGTGACCATGGGCAGGTCACTTAACCCCAATTGTCTCATCCTGGGTCATCTCCAGTCATCCTGATGAATATCTGGTCACTGGATTCAGATGGCTCTGGAAGAGAAGTGAGGCTGGTGACCTGCACAGCCCTCCCTCACTCAAAACAAAGTCAAGTGCAAGTCATGTCATTATTTCTCTGATGGCATGGTCTTCTTCTGCAATGAAGGATGAACACACACATAAGTTGTTCATTATTTCTTTAAGGAACATTTTGTAATTGAATCTAGATGAGTCTTTTGTGTGCTTTTGTAAGTTAGTCCCCAGATATTTTATCTATTTTGTAGTTGTTTGGAATGGGATTCCTTTTTCTATTACTCCTTCTTGAGTCTTGTTACTATTATATAGGAATGCTGCTGAACCAATTACTATTTTTATTGAGTTATGGTTTGTAAAAGAAGTATTTACTATTTCTAACTCTTTACATTTGTTTGCAATGACTCTGTGGCCTAACACATGGACAATTTTGAGTAAAAGTTCCAAGTGATGCTATGAAATATGTTTCTTTTTTGCAGTCCAATTTAGAAGATACCTAAAGTCTTATGGTTCTAGTGTCTGCAGAAATCTGTTCAGTTCTGTGCTTTTCCTTTTGGTTATCATTGTGTTCAATTTATCCAGAAGTGAGAGAATGATATTGAAATTTCCTGTCACTATCATGTTACTGTCTATGTCTTTTTCTAGTTCAGTTAATGTTTCCTTTATGAATTTGGATGATAAGATGTCTGGGACACATAAGTTGTTTATTATTTCTTTCACTGTAATGTAGCTCCCTCATTTATCCCTTTTTATTTTTTGAACAGTTGCTTTGTCAGACAATATAGTTATGTTATGTTGTTCAGTCATTTTTCAGTTATGTTCACCTCTGTGATTTCATTTGGCCTTTTCTTGGCAAAGATACTGGAGTGGTTTGCCATTTCCATCTCCAGCTCATTTTTACAAATGAGGAAACTGAGGCTAATAGGGTTATGTGACTTTCCCAGGGGCACATAGCTAGTAAATATCTGAGGCCATATTTGAGCTCAGAAGAATGAGTTTTCCTGACCCTAGGCTTGGCATTTCTCCACTGTACCACCTACTATTTCATGTTTCTCTTAACATGTTTGACCTTCAAAGTTTTTACACAGCTCTGGTCTTTTGTGAAGAATGCTAATAAGTTATTTATTCCATTAAAACACATATATTCTTCTTATACCATTATACTCAGTTTTTCTGTGTAAGTTATTCTTAGGTGCAAGTCCATATCTTTTACTTCATGGAATTTAGAATTTCAAATTTTTTGCTTCTTTATAGAGGTAAGTTCTAAATTATGTGTGATCCTGATTGTGGTCCTTTGGCATTTGAATTCTTTCCTTTGGCTCTTTGAAGTATTTTTCTTTGATCTCGAAGCTCTGGATTGTAACTATGGAGTTTCTGGGAGTTTTCATTTTTGGGTTTCTTTCAGAAATTGACTGGTAGATTTTATTTCTACCTTGCCTTCTGGTTATGAATTCTGGGCAATATTTTTAAAAATAATTTTGAAATATGTTGTCCAAACTTTTTTTTGTCACAGAGTTTGGTTACAGATTCTTAATTATTTTCCCTCAATCTGTTAGGTCAATTGTTTATGCTATGAATATTTTATATTTTCTTCTATTTTTGCAGCCTTTTGACTTCAGCATTTCTTGTCTCATGGAATTATGGGCTTCTGTTTGGTCCATTCCAATCTTTAAGGAGTTATTTTCTTGGGCAAGGTTTTGCAATTATTTCTCCAAGATGGTAATTCTCTTTCCAATTCATTTTTTCATAACTCTCATTTGTTTTCCATGTTTTCCTCAAGTGCTCTCATTTCATATATAAAAATTATTTTTCACTTTAAAAAAACCCCCCCAAAATCTTTGCTTCATCTCTTCCTGGAAGTCTAGCTGAGTTTGTACCCAAGATGCATTTTCTCAGAGGCATTGCTTGTGGATGTTTTGGAGTTATTTTCTTCTTAGTATGTTTGTGTCTTGAGGGTCCCTACCACCATAATAACTCATTATAGTGGGGTTCTATTTTTGTTTGCCCATTCTTCCAGTCTGCTTCCTAACTTTAGACTTGTTAAGACTGGGATCTGCCATATTTCTGGAGAGAAGGTATGGGCTGGCCCTATTGTTACTTTCTTAGAGTATTGAATATTGTGTTATCCTTGGGACAGGTTAGGGATCTGCAAACTTTTGATGTTTCTAGAGTGATCTGATCCAGGACAAAGTCTGATAGCATTCCCAACCTGGTGTGAACTCTTCATATTCTTAATCCAGGTTTCGATTAGAGCAACCATAAAATGTGACTGGACTCAGCTGGATTACCAATAAGCTATGGAGTTCTGCTGTTTCGGAGTGGCAGAATTGTAGGCTTCCCTTTGGTATGGAATTTCTGCTTTGGTGAGGTTGGGCTACATGTTAATAGTAAGACTGCTCTGGGCCTGGGGTCTGAGTCACAATGTTTCTGCTGTCTGAATTTTCTCCTTTCAGGATCTCCCTAGATAGGAACATCACCCCTTTCTCAGTCCTTGGATCTGTTACCTAAAACTGCTGCTCCTGGGCACCTCTCCTCATCATCTTTCCCTGGAATGCATTTGGAAGTGCTCAGGTAAGGGTCTGAGACCTTCTCTTGCCCTGGTGTTCAGCCTGTCCCTCAGCACTAAAGGCTTTAGTGTCACCAGTCCCTTCTGTTTCCCTATGTTGACCTGGGCTGGACAAAGGATTCATTGTGAAGTTTTCTTGATTTCCCCATCAGGATTCAGATTTTTGGGGGGGTCTCTGGTGGAGATATTGACAGGAGCTCAGTTACATTACTTTTTAACATTCCATCTT
Organism: Potorous gilbertii; assembly: GCA_028658325.1. NCBI lineage: Eukaryota > Metazoa > Chordata > Mammalia > Diprotodontia > Potoroidae > Potorous > Potorous gilbertii. Next base: position 377,280,852 of record CM053770.1, on the reverse strand, counting down.
CCCTCTATAAGCAATGGGATTCTTACTTCACAGCATTTTTAGAATAGAAAAACTTTTAAAGAAATGAGTATAAGTATGGTTATTTTCAGTTGTGTAGAGTAGGCAGTATGGAGGAGTAATTAAAATAATTACAGGCTCCCATTATAATTTGATATAGTTTTGTAATGTTAGCAGCAGCAATAAGATGATAAAGAAATTAAAGGCAAATAGAAAAGAGATAAAACTATCTCTATCTGATGATGGTGTGATAGTATACTTGGAAAGTACCAGGGATCAACAAAAATAAATTGAGACAACACCTTCACCTAAGTTGCAAACTACAAGATAAATTTTCAAAAAATCAAGTTTATATAGAATAATAAAAAGCCTAAGAAATGATAATATAAATGGTAATCCCTTCCAAATAACTACAAAATGCAAAAAAATATCTAGGGATCAATCCACCAAAGCACACAAAATATTTGTATAGATTCAATTACAAAGTGTTCCTTAAAGAAATAAAGATCCATTTAAATAGCTGGAAGAATATTCAGTGCTCATGGCAAGGTCATACCAATATAATAAAAATGACAATATTTTCAAAGTTAATTTGTACTTTAAGGCCTTCCTAATCATATTACCAAAAGGATGCATTATAGGACTTGACAAAAATAATAATAAAATTCATTTATTCAATACAAAAAGATTTACAATATCAAAGGAAATAATACAAAGCAGGAATCACCCTTCCAGACCTCAAACTGTATTATAAAGCAGCAGTCACCAAAAGCATCTGTAATTGGTTTAAAAAGTGGAGATATACATCAGTGGAACTGACCAGAAAAGAGAGAATCAGAAACAATGAAACTCAATAATCTAGAATTTGACAAAGAGGAAAACATAAATTGTCTAGGAAAAAATTCTCCTTATTTGATAAAAACTGCTGGGAAAACTGGAAAGCAATCTGGCAGAAATTAAGGTTAAACCAACACTTTATGCCATATTTCATAATTCCTTCTAAAAGGATATCTGATCTTATTAAATATCATACTAAAAATATTTGGAAAAGAACCAAATCATATACTGCTCATATCCATGAATAGAAGATGTATTTTTAGCCAAATAAGAGATACAAACACAAGAGATAAAAACATATAACTTTGATTACATGAAACAAAGAATCTTCTGCAAAGAAATACTATATCTAGGATAAAAAGGGAAGTAGTCAAATTGGAAAAAAAAACTTTTGTATTAGAATTTTCTCTTAAAAGTTTCTCATATAAACTACCTATCTGTCTATACATACATACACACTGACCATATATATTCAGTTGTGCTAATTTTTTTCCTCTGTAAAAATACGATTTGTTATATTGGTTGATTCTCTGGGCATGGTAAGGAGATATGATAGCTTATGATAGCTATGATAATGTAAGAAATGGAATAAATCAATAAAAATTAATTAAAAGCTAGATTCAGACTGAACAGTCATTGTGTTTATTAGTAGGAAATAGGACAAAGCTTCATTAGCCCAAACTGTCCCTTACCACCACTCCATTTAGCACTTTTGCTATTTGACCAAGTAGAGTGCCATGATTATCTGAAGAGATCCAAACTCCTGAACCAGGGGTATGATAGGAGTTAAAAGGAAAAGCCTGACAATAAATCATGAAAATTCATACTGAGAATTTTAGCAACAATAGGGGAAAATAGTTTAAAAAGAGGGACTGAAATGCAAAGTGCTATTGACTAAGATCTATATCACAAAAAATCTGTAAAGTCCATAGAGAAATAAATTAAAGAACTAGCCAAGCCCTCCTGTTATGAGGAAAGAAGTTGCTTCACAAGGGAAGATGAATAAATGACAGCAGAAAACAGAAACAGCTCTGCAGAGATGCCCAATGATACTTTCTGTACGAGAACAGTTTAGTGACATAGAACTTCTGGAAGAGACTTCTGAGTGAAAAGAACGAAGTGCATATATATGTATATGTGTATATGTATATATGTACACATACATGTATATATAGACATGCAGATATACATCCCAGACATACAATGTTTGCCTTCTCCCTACTGATGATGTGGTGTGGTACTCATTGTCCCGGCCTACGGGACAAGAACGGGGACCTGGAGGACGAAAAGAGGGGGCAGGGGACAGGAAACTTGGAGAATGGAGACAAGACAGGCTTTCTGATCAAGTCTCGTTTATTGAAGGGCAGAGTAGCAGTAATTATAGTCGGACTAGAGGAAGGAGGGGGTTTCCAGAGGGCAGAAGCAAGGAGGGGCAGTAAAGATTAAGATAACCGAGGAATGTTCCAGATCTGGGGTGGCATGTCGCAAGGCCAGATGTTTGCTGCGATGGGGTAGTCCAGATAGCTTTTGGCTTCCCACACTCTTGGGAGAATGTACCCCTTTGGGTTATGGGATGATCTTATTTATCCTTTATTTTTGTTTTCCTGTTTAATTAAATGTCTTTTTGCTTGAAAGAACTTCTTCGGTCTAGTTAGAGAAACACATTTGTTACCATGGTTTCGAATGGATGCTGCCTCCAGAGTTCTTGAAAGCTAGAGTTGCTTTCTGGTGTCCACGTATGAGGGGGACTTTGGTTTTTATATAGAGATGGAAGGGGCAGGGTGGTAACAAGGCCTCTGTGTGTGGTGGAGAAAGTGACTGTGCAATTGAACTTCCTATACCTACAACAGCTGTAGCGGCAGTTGGATCCTTACAGCTAGCAAAGAGGGCTTTATCTGGCTGCTCTGTTGTTTAAAGCATGCAGTGAAATTGGTTCCTGGAGGGCAGGGTCCAAGGTAATGTTGTGAAGTTTGATTTGCACAAAACTCAGTCACCTCCTACTCCCCACCCCACACTCTCACAATTCATACACCTATCATTCTGACTCTTGGATACCCAGGAATCCTCAAACCAATCCTGCTCTATCTTGACAGTTTGTACTATTTTTCACCCTTCCCAGAGCATCTTCTCTTTCTAAATATATCTACCCTGCCTTTCATTTCTGCACAACCCTATTCTCAGTTTATCTAAGATAAAAAAAATAACCTTCTCCTGGGCATTAAAAGGTGCTCATGGATTATTCTTTTCATGAACATTTGATCTACTTACCATCCTGAAACTGCTTGGCATGTGTCTGCTTTTCCCTTATGCCATCCCTTCTTTTCAGATGCTCTTTTCTCCTTTGTACCAGTCACAGGCTCTTGAATTCAGAGCTGAAAGAAACCTAAGAGGTTACATAGTTTAACCCTCTCATTTTACAAATGAGGAAACAGAACTCCTGAGAGGTTGTGACTTGCTTAAGATAACATAGGGAATAGGGAACAGAGCCAGAATTTGAACCCAAATCTCTGACCCCAAATCTAGTACTCTTCCCAATGGACTAAATCTTACTTCTCAAGCTTCAACTTGAAAGCTCCTGTGCCCGACCATGACAACATTCAAGTAGTTCTTCCCCTTCTGAACCCTGAGAACACTCATTGTCTGCATCTCTCACCTGTCACTTTCCATTCACTATTTTGTATTCTTAACCTTCCTAGCTAGATTATAGACTTCTTGAGAACAGGAACCATCTATTACTTTGTAACTTTCATAGCACTAGGAACAACTCTGATGGGGAAAATTTCATGCACTCTGGAAAGTTGGTCAGGAAATTTTAGCATGGGGTCTTTCAGTTCTACTTCACAAAACATATACTTTTTCTGCCAAGGCTTAATTCTCACCTCTCTTTATGTTTTTTCCCCCAGCCTTTATACATGAAGGGTGAATGCTGGAGGACAACAGTCCCTTTGAGTTGTCAGCTTGCATCTCCACTTACAAGCGGAATCTTCCGTTTTCACCTCTTATCTGGACTACTTCATGAGGTTTCTAATTGGTCTTCTTTCATCCAGTCTTTCCTTCCTCAAACAGTTGCCAAAGTGATGTTCCTAAAGCTCAGACCTATGCCACTCTCTTCCACAAGAAGCCCTAGGGATTCCTTATTTCCTCCAAGATAAAATACAAATCTCTCTGTTTGACATTTGAAACTTTTCACAATCAACCCTGAGTCCATCTTTCCAGGATTACTGCACACCTTACGTCTTTTCACTCATTCTGTGTTCTAGTCCAATTGACCTCCCATCTCTTTTTCATACACAATATTTCATTATCCTTCTTTACACGGGCGGTTCCCCATGCTCAGAATACTCTCCCTCCTCATCCCTGCTTCTTAGAATTTAATCCTGATTTTATTTCTAACTCTAACTTCTCCCAAATCTCAGCACAAGCGCAACCACTAGGATTACTCTTCCTCACAATAAAGATGTGCACCAACCAAGAATGGATATCACTTTTCCCTACTGCCTTTTATGGATCCACAGAGCTTTTCTTAGTTAACTCACCCACACTTGTTGCTTGTGTCCTCTTTCCCTCAAATTAGTTTGTATATACTTTGTATTTACTTATTAGTGTACATGTTGTTCTCTTTTTCCTTTCCTCCCTCACCTACTCCCAGGCAATGTAAGTATATGGAAGGCAGGAGTTATTTTTATCTTTTTTTCTTCCATGACTAGCTCTGTGCCTGGGACCCAGTAGGCAGTTAATAAAACCTTGTTGAATGAAAGATAAGGCTTAAAAAAACTTTCATGAATGAGATTATAATATAACACCAAGAGTCATATTAATGGTAGAGTAAAAAAAATGCAGAAACAAACAAAAAAAAACCCAACTCGATAGGTGTCCATGGACAAAGAATTTAGATATTTTTTTCTTAAGATGAGAAAAGCATTGCTTTCTTTCTTGATCATAAATCCATTTGTAGAAAACAGAATATAAGGTTCAGATTGGACACACACAGAGAAACGGTACCTTTCATAGGCACATGAGCAACATACAGCTGCGGAGAAGGGCTTGCAATCCATATAGAGTTAGCATTCCAGTACATTGACAAGTAATCCCTCAGCTATCTGGCATTCAACTTTGATTTTGTTTTCGAACTCACTTCTTTGAAGAAAAGAGTAAAACAAAATAAAAAGAATCAAAATGATTTCCTGGTATAGATATGGCCCATATATTCAAAGGAACAAAAAATATTCTGTAAAAGAAGCCCAGAGACTTGTATCTAAGCAGTTAATATAACACAGTATCAACATTCTGATGTGTCTGGAGTGGAGGAGTGGACAAGTTTCACCTGATTCAACACTGGTCAATGCTGAGACTACAGTGGAGTATTTAGAGATACTGCCTAGCGGGGGATGCTCAATCCTTTCTCCATCAACCTACCTTCCAAAAACAACAAAAAAAAAAATAAATCCCAAGAAATCCATCTACTTCTTTGTAAAATAATGTATGAGACGTTCAGGAGAAGTCTGAGGATTCCAGGAGTATCCACGGTTGTTCCAGAGATGGATGATTTGCATCAGACTGATGCCTAGAATGCTTGCTGTTAAATCAGTGAGGGAAGAATGAAGATGAGTTGAGTGGTCTTACATTCTCTGTCACAGACTTGTTGAAATCAGGGCAACCAGGCATCTTTAATAATCAAATAAAACCATTGCTGTCTTGCTTGACATGAATTGGGAGT
>CM053770.1:377250193-377274801 GCA_028658325.1 Potorous gilbertii | reverse complement strand
ACATACATACATATAAACCTCCAAGAAGCAAAGAATTATTTTCTGTAGGGCTTTTCATTTAAATTCTGCTCCTATTGGTATGTAGTAAATTTTCTTGTCATATAGCTACAGCTAAAGTGCCTTTTATTTGATGCAATCCTACTGCATCATTAAAATATCAGTATTTTTTATGTTTTGCAAATATTTGTGGACACCATTAAGCAACATGAAACACAATGCAGTAACAAATGTCCATTTTATGACCGCTGTCAGACTATATATTGTACAATGCCCCAACATTATCAGCAATCTAAACCTAAATTATCACAATGAAAAGTCCATGAAACACGACACATCTATAATCTCCCCAAGTCCATGTATTGAAATGTTAGAATTAAAGGCTTGGGCAATCAATTCAGGCAGAAATGTCATTTGCCAGAGGAATTTTTTACTCAGGCAGAAAAAAGGAGAAAAGGCAACGAAAGGCATGAAGCTGAGGGCTATTTTTTGAGAACAGCTCTAAACCCTGAAGAAGAGGATTTTTATGTGCTGAAAGAAGAAGTCAAGGTGAGAAAGGAAAAAAAGGGACAGGAGGGGAAAAGCTGTTCTGTTTGTGTCTCTGTTCTATTCATTGTTGTTTTTAAATTAATAAAGATGTTTGGGTAGCCATAGGCAAGGCTGATTTGCAGGGTTCCTGAAGGTTTTTCTCTTGGTGAACAATTCCACTATAGAGAAGGTGAAGAGATTGATGCTTTAAATGATGATGATAAATTACCCACAATGTATGGTTCATTGCAAATACTGTGCAAATACTCTCCATGTTGTTCAGGAATGCTGCTGGCTAAGGTGCAGAGGGGAACCCGGTCAAAGTGGGAAATGTTTTGTTGTGTAATTAGCCATAACCAGTGTAGATCTCGGCAATAAACACACATGATGAATCAATTTGCTCTCTGTCCAGAAACCCCTTTTTCCTATACCAAAATGGTTAACATTCTTTATTTCCTTTGCTAAATTTCTTTCTTGCTCTTAAAAAAATGAAATCACCTTTGTTCCCTCACGTTGCTAGGCCTTCTCTTTTTGGAGGTGGTGAAAGAATCAATTTCATTGACTACAAATGATGGTATTAATCATATGGAGCCATCAGGATGGATAATGGTAAATGTGTTTAAGGGAAAGGATTGGGAGTAGACTCTAGCCCATTAGAGGTTCCTTCTTTATTGTAGCCCTTGACAGCAGCAGTCAGAAGGGTTAAACAGTGCTTCAGAATCCAGTTGCCAAAGAGAAAGAGAAATGCTGGAGAAAGGCGAAAAAAGACAAACAAGTTTGAAAGAAAGTGTTCTGACTTTCAAATGGGCCACTTAACCAAACAGCAAGGGAATTTTGATTTAGCAAGGTTTGGAAGTAGACTCTTTACTCATGATGCTTAGAAAAGACTGTGCGAGACACTCTTGGAACTCTATAGGTAAATAGGATGCAAAATCTGCTCCCTAAAAACGTTTTGAAATTTGAAGATTTAGTGTTTGTGTGTCTTTATTATGAAGACCAAATGTGCCCTCCACCAATCCAAAGATTAACAGAAGTCCTTCCCTGCCCTAATTTTATCTTTTTATACAAATTCTGTCATTCATTAGACAGGTCATACTGTGACTACTTCCTGGAATTTCTTAGAAAGATCTTCTCATTTGGGACTTCTGACTCTCCATTGTTAGCTATAAGGGTATTACTGCTAGTGGCAACATTAATGACTTGTTCGCCATGGGGGTCCTAATGGAAAATATTGAAGTTGTCATTAAAGTGACAGATTTATTGAGCAGTTCTTTTCATGTAAAGAAAATAACTGTAGTAAAAGAATAATGAGTGTGTGGAACTTGTGGTTTGTTATCTTAACATCATTAACAATTTCATTTATAGAAAAAAATAACCCATGATGAAAATGTGTTTATACAAGAATTTTCTTCTGCATATAAATGAACAGAACTGGAATCTCTTTGGGAAAAGTTTTTTTTTCTTTTTGAAGAATATATTTCCCAAGAAGAACTGTGAATTTCAATAAATGAACTTAAAAAAATACATGAAGTAATGGAGCTGGATCAGAGTTAATTTCAATTTGATATAAATTTCAAGAAAAAACTGTAAAAGTAGATAGTTTTACTCTTGAAGTTATTTTTTTTTATTCTGATTGAAAAGAAGATAAGGTAGGGAAGATATTTCTGATAAGGATGCAGATATTAATGTGATCTTGGCAATATAAAAGTCAATTGAATTTTTTTGTTTCATTTATTTTAAAGAATTTGGAGGGGAACTCAATAAAATATCAATTGTTCTCTATTGTAAATTGTGTCATTCATTAGGCAACAAAAGAAATCCTCTAAAACATTTCTGTTGGTATACACAGTCCAAAAATGTTCTTTTATTTTTCTGTTTTGTATAAGTGGCAATTTAAAAGCTAGTTAAATTTAAATCCTTTAATTATTTTTGAGCCGAATCAAGAGTTATTTATAGAGAAGGACTTCTTTCTTTTTTTGCCTTTGTTAAAACATGAACATTTTCCTCTAAGGGACTGATTTGCTTTGGGGCCACAGAGACTCATTTGAATAATTCTTCCCATTTTTCAAAGAAATGGGTGTGTACTCAGTGATTTTAACTAGGATTTGGACCAAGCCATGACCCCCAAATTGCAGAAAACCACACTTGTATGCTAAATTCATTCCACAATTTTTTTTCATAAACGTATAAGGAGCTTTATAATTTATGAAACACTTCTAGTCAACCAAAGTGAGGGCAGGATATCATACCATTTCCCCCACTTTCATTTTTAAAATGCAACAGCAAGCCTTGGAAGTGCTTAGAGAGATTAGGAGAAATTTGAAAGTGAAACACAACCCGGTTATTTTGCTTTTAGAAAATTGTTAAGGCACTGTTACAGAAAATTAACAAATATCTTCCCAGAAAACTTTTATGGCGTGCTTTTGTGTTGTTTCTTGTTGTAAATCTGTATCTCTTAACATCCGTAATCTTCAACTGGAGCTTGACATTTTTCTGCACGATTTCTATATAAAAAAGTGATCCTGAAATGTTTCAAATTATGCTTGGGGCATCTAGTCTAGCCTTCTTGGGTGCTCACTGCTACAGTGGTGGAATGTCATGCAGGGATTGTGTGTATTTGCTGTTCTCTAAAGATGTAGGATTTTCTCTATCAACATAATTTCATTTGACATTTTTCATTTTCTTAGCATATCATTCTTTTCTGACTTATCATGGAACGTGATAGGTCTTCTGGGGACATCAAAGTCATTTTGTTGTTAAGTGGTCATTGGGGAAGTTAAATGAATGACATTTTCTACTGTTATTTCCTGTACTAAATTTCAGAATTATACTTTAGCATCACAGAGAGTTACCTAATTATTTTACAGACCACTAGAATTTTTTCTTCCTTTGTATCCTAATTAAAGACATCACCCTTAAAGATAAGAAATGTTTGCTGACCCTTAAGATTATTGATATAAAGATGAGTTAGCTTTAAATGTAAGAAAAATAATCTCACTATCAGACATCTTCCTGACATTGTTGAAAGAGGCCAAAACCACACAGTTCTAATTTAGGTTATGTCAGCTGCTAGAATGCCAAGACAAGTCAGTTTAGTCATAAATATTCACCAAGCCAATTATACGGCTTTGCTTAGATGAAACAATAGGTTGCCTGCATTTTTCCACTTTGAAGTCATTGTTTTCAACATTGTGTAGATGTAGCTTCAAAAGTATAGAAATGCTACAAAGTAAATCTAGATTATTCTTCTCTTTACAAGGGCTTACAAATGAGGAAATAGTCTTTTAACTGTATTTCAGCCTAAATTGCAATGAAAGAGAACAGTTGGTAAACCATTTCATGTGAAATAGTTGCCAAGGAACTCTAATACAGCTGGAAATGTGTAACTCTGATATTTAGAGAAAAGAATTGTTCTATTGTTTGTAGACATGGGTTATGGGAGCTCATATTAATAGGGTGTAGGCTACCTTCTGTTATTAAAAAAAATTCTTGTGTCAGTTTTAAGATCAGAATTGAAAATCACGTTCCATTCTGAGTTGGCCCATTTGTGGAAAGTTGCAAAAATGGTTGACTGTTCATGTTAGAGCCAGGAACAACAGGTTCTTTGCCCCTTGTGTGCATTTCTCAGGACTTCTGTGCAGGAAGAGATTCAAAACAAATTTCAAAAAGTGGAAATGGAAGCTTTTTGCAGATAGGAGTAATAAATCAGTAAACAGGGCTACAGTTGCAACAAGCTGCATATTCCAGTGAAAATTGCCAAATAAAACCCAGTATAAGCAAAACCAAGTCTTTCAGCCCATGGGAACTTACTGTAAGAATACTGGATGTATCTTTGGATCATATTGGATTCAGAAGTCACAAAGCCAAGGGATAAACACAGGAAAAAATGGACAAGCGCTGTGATTCATTATCTAGACTTCCTGTCAAGTTATTCCATGCAATCTTTAAATTGCCTCTTGTGTGATATGATTTCCTAAGCAAAGCTATGATTTTTACTCCCTCTATTTCAGAACAAATTCTCTCTTTGGAAGTTATTTTTAGGCTTTTCTCCATTTTAAACCAAATATAGGATTTTTCACCCTCCAAGATTTCACAATTTTTTTATTTGAGAAAATTACTCTATTTACAAGAGCATTCCCTATCCTGGATAATAAAAATACTGCGTTTTCAAGTTAACTCCACCTTAAAAACATTTTTATCTTTTAAAAAAATTTCCTTAAGGATCTACCTGATTACAATACAAGATGATCCTTTAGTAATGTTTTCTTCTTATGATAAAATATTTTTTCAACATTATTCTGTCTTAGAAGGATATAAAAAACAGTTTAATTGTGGTTTTTATTTTTTGATTTGTAGTGGATCATCTTTGTCATATTAACAAAATTATTGAGGAAAGGTCCAATTTAGAAACAAAATAAATACTGTAGTAAGGAATATTTTATTCTATTTACAGTTTTGTTATGGTTCATACTTTTAATTATTTGCTATTTTTAAGACAAGCTTTATGACAAGAAAAATGGATAATTGAGTCAATTTATTAATATTTTAATTTTTTCAGGTTGATTTTAAATGTTCAGAAAAACACAGGCATTTATTCTCTTAAGGAAACCTGGAAAGAAGCTGGAAAGACTTCCATTATAAATTATAGATAAAGCCTCAGATTAGAGAGACTATTGTGAAGTCATTTTGAGAATACAAAGACAGGAAGTATATCTATTTTTTTAATCTTGAAAAGTTGAGCTTATCTTTTTAAAAATTTATTTATTTTTAGTTTTAGTTTTCAACCTTCATTTCTACAAGATTTTGAGTTCCAAATTTTCTCCTCATCTCTCCCCTCCCTCCACCCTAAGATGGCATGAATTCTGATAGCTCTTTGCCCAGTCTGCCCTCCCTTCTCCCCTTCCCCCTTACTTTCTTATAGGGCAAGATAGGTTTTTTAAATACTCCATTGCCTATATATCTTATTTCCTAGTTTCATGTAAAAATTTTTAACAGTTGTTTTTAAAATTTTGAGTTCTAAATTCTTTCCCTTATTCCCTCCCTACCCACCCTCATTGAGAAGGCAAGCAGTTCAGTATAGGTTATACATGTGTAGTTATGCAAAACACTTCCAAATAGTCATGTTGTGAAAGACTAACCATATTTCTCTCCATCCTATCCTGCCCCCCTTCTTCTATTCTCTCCTTTGACACTGTCCTTTTTCACTAGTGTTTGCTTCTGACTATTCCCTCCTCTAATTTGTCCTCCCTTCTATATCATCCTTTCCCATCTCTTTCCCCCTTACTTCCCTGAAGGGTATAATACCCAGTTGAATGAGTATGTTATTACCTCCTAAACCCAAATCCAATGAGAGCCATTAGTTCACTCATTCCCTCTCACACCCTTCCTCTTCCCCTCCATTGTGAAACCTTTTTCTTGACTCTTTTATGTGAGATAACTTACCTCATTCTATCTCTCCCTTTCTCTTCCCAATATATTCCTCTCTCACTTCTTAATTTTATTTTTTAAATACCATCCCTTCATATTCAACTCATGCTGTGCCACTATCTGTCTATCGATCTATCTATCTATCTGTCTGTCTGTCTATCTATCTATCTATCTATCTAATCTATCTGTCTCTGTCTGTCTGTCTATCTATCTATCATCTTTCCTCCAAATACTCTAAATATTGAGAAAAATCTCATGAATTATAAATATAATTTTTCCATGTAGGAATATTAACAGTTCAACTTTAGTAAGTTCCTTATGATTTCTCTTTCCTATTTACCTTTTCATACTTCTTTTGATTCTTGTATTTGAAAGTCAAATTTTTTATTCAGCTCTGGTCTTTTCATCAAGAATACTTGAAAGTCCTCTATTTCATTGAATATTCTTTTTTCCCCTGAAATATTATACTCAGTTTTGCTGGGTAGATGATTCTTGGTTTTACTCCTAGCTCCTCTTATTTCTGGAATATCACATTCCAAGCCCTTCGATTCCTTATTGTAGAAGCTGCTATATCTTGTGTTATCCTGATTGTATTTCCATAATACTTGAATTGTTTCTTTCTGGTTGCTTACAAAATTTTCTCCTTGACCTAGGAACTTTGAACTTGGCCACAATATTCCTAGGAGTTTTCCTTTTGGCATCTCTTCCCACAGGTGATTGGTGGATTCTTTCTATTTCTATTTTCTCCTCTGGTTCTAGAATATCAAGGCAGTTTTTCTTGATAATTTCTTGAAATGATGTTTGGGATATTTTTCTGATCATTTCTTTTACATATTCTAATAATTTTTAAATTATCTCCTGGATCTATTTTCCAGGTCAGTTGTTTTTTCCAATGAGATTTCACATTGTCTTCTATTTTTCATTCTTCATATTCATATAATTATAATTTCCTGATTTCTTATAAAGTCATTAACTTCCATTTGCTTCATTCTAATTTTTAAGGAATTATTTTCTTCAGTGAGCTTTTGGACTTCCTTCTCCATTTGATCAGTTCTGCTTTTGAAGGCATTCTTCTCCTAATTAGCTTTTTTGAACCTCTTTTTCCATTTGGGCTAGTCTATTTTTAGGGTGTTATTTTCTTCAGTATTTTTTGGGTCTCCTTTTGCAAACTGTTGACTCATTTTTCATGATTTTCTTGCATCACTCTCATTTCTCTTTCCCTTTTTTCCTCTACTTCTCTTACTTGATTTTCAAAAATCTTTTTTGAGCTCTTCCATGGCCTGAGACCAATTCATATTTTTTCTTGGAGTCTTTTGATGTGGGAGCGTTGACTTTCTTGTGTTCTTCTGGTTGTATGTTTTGATCTTCTTTGTCACCAAAGTAAGATTCTATTGTCTGAGTGTTTTTTACACTGTTTGCTCATGTTTCCAGCCAAATACTCCACCTTCTAACTCTTTGTCAAGGTAGGACTTGGCTTCCATTGGGGGTGGGTGGTGGGTGTATTGACCCAGGCTTCAGGTATTATGTGTCAGCCACTTAATCCCCCACCATGTGAGAGTCCAGAGCTCTGGAAGCAGCCACCACTGCTGTCCCAGGACTGGGGTCAGACTCCCACCAGACAGTGCTCCTCTTTCACACAGATTCCAGAGTTTTCCCACTTAACTTCTGTGCTGTCTTCGGTGTTTGTGTGTTGAGAAGTCTGGAAACTGAAACAGCCACCAGTGATTCAGCCCCTTGAGGCTTGCTCCAGCCCCATCTGGGTGGTATGGCCCAAGTCTGACTGCTCTACCACTAGACCTGTGTGATATGCTCTTCCTGTCGACCTTCCAGGTTGTCTTAGCCTGGAGATTTGCCTCATTTTTGTTATCTTGTGAATTCTTTTGTTCTAGAATTTGTTCAGAGTCATTTTTTTTTACAGGTATTTGAAGGGATTGAGGAGAGACCTCAAGTAAGTCCCTGCTTTTACTCCACCATCTTGGCTCGGCTCCCTGAAATATATCCATTTTAAGAGATTTCTGAGTAAACGGCAAGATATATAGACCATGGAAGCAGAGAGCTTAAAACGTGTATTAAGTACAGACTTCTCTGGGAAAAAATAAAAGAAATCCCTCAGGTTCCATGGGAGGAGCGGGGGAGAGACAGACAGACAGACAGACAGACAGAGAGAAAGAGGGACAGAGAGAGATCTTAGAATTAAAAGGAAGATGTTAAGCAGGGAATTAATACCTTTGCTCTGATAAGCAATCAAGAGTAATCTCCAGAAGCAAATCCTAAATTTTATGGATGTGATAAGGGTTTACTTTATGATGATTTGATAATTTAGTAATTAACAATTACTAAATTATTGATTAGTATTTACTTATAGCATTTTAATGTTTGCAAAATTCTTATAAATATGGTCTCATTGTATCCTGAGAGCAACTCTGGGAGATGGGCACTTATTATCCTTGTTTTATAGAGAGGAAATGTTAATAAAACACAACTGAGTGGAGCATGTTACGCTTCACCTCTCTTCTCACGTGTCTACACTTGACAAAGGCTTAAACCCCACCATCTACAAACCTACACCATTCACTTGGAACAATCAGCCTTGAAACATTTGAAACTCTCGAAACCTCCCACCTTTAAAATGACATCACATGCCTCAGAATGCTTAACACTTTAAAAGGGTCATTGTGACATTCAGAAACTTTATGAAAGTATTTGAGAGCTATACAAATATGAAAAATAAGAATATTATACTATTTTAGACTTGTACAACTCCATACAAACATCACTGACATTCAAGAAATACACCATTCTCAGAGACAGTTCCCTTGGTGCAACCCTGGATACCATTAATATATGGCTGAAATTTAATGATTATGGATAGACCAAGGTAGGGAAGAAGTAGCTGAGAAAATACAAATCAATGTAGCCTTGGATACCTATAGTGTCTAAATTTTTTTTGTTTTCCAACTGCAGAAAAGATTCTCCCTGCTCTTCTTATAAATGGTTCTAAAATAGCTGTCGCTTAGAAATGTTGATTAGCTGGTAGAAGGACCTAGGAGCTTGTAGCAATCCACTAGACTTTTTAAAAAATTTCTCTCTTAGGAATCTACTTGAAAAGATTATATGGCCTTTCAGGGAAAGAGCCCCAATTTTCAAACATTCAATAAATATTTGTTAGTAATTATTTTGTTCAAGAAACAATATCAGGTTGTAAGAAATATTTTTACCTTTCAATCTGTTCAATTCAATTTCTTTCAACTAAATTCAACAAACATTTATTAAGCACTTCTGTGCCAGACATTGTGCTAGATCTACGGATATAAAGACTGAAAAAATGAACCTTGCTTTCAAGGAGTTTATATTCTACAGGGAGAAAATGGCATGGGTACAGAAAATTAATACAAAGTTGTTTTAGTGGTAGAGGAGCACCAATCTCTGCAAACTATAGATTCCTTTGGAAAAAGGAGAACTTTATGAAAGAAAGGAACATTGAGATTTAATAAAGCAAAGGTCTTCAAATTCCATTTGCAACTGTTTGATGATCTACATTCATTGGAAAACTCACTTCTCCCTTTTCCTCCCCAATTTGGGCCTCTAATTTACACATACTCATAGTTATAGTGAATGCACAATTATCACAATTCACATTTTAACTTTCCAGGAGACATGGCAAACTGAGACATTAATTGTGGTCTTGCAATTATAAATCAACATAGAAATGGCAGGGTTGGAACCATGGATAGATTTTCTGGGAATGCATTATTACAGCTCTGTTTCTCTTGCCAATTTTCAATTGCCTTTTTAGTCTTCCTGTTGCCAGTTGTGTTATATGTAATAGTTTTCTAATGTCACCCCAGGGACATTTTTCTAAATGTTGACCAACCAACTGGTTCACAGGTCCTGAAAAATTGAACTGAATTTTTGTTGGCAAATGAATTGTTTCCATATCTATTTGAAGAGAATCTGGGTGTGTTGGGCTAGTCCATTCTCTTATGTGAACAATATATCTGTTTCCTAACTGCATGCTATTTTGTGAGTCCTTAAGTCTAATTCTGGTGCCATGTATTTCTAGGGGAAAAACCTAAATTGCAAGAATGAATCTTTGTCTCCGTGATTTTTTCCATTTATAATTTCTAAAAAAATGGAAACCAAAATTGAATTGTATGTTTGTTTTGAGTTGCCTAGTCTTTGTTACTTCTTGAGTTGTATGCATTTATGGAGATATTACCTTCATAAAATGTCTTTGGACATTTTATTCAGTCAGAGTATCTAGGAAGATTTCAACTTGAATAAAATAGATGGTGAATTCCTGGAGGTCATATCTTATACTGCTTTATATTACATATAGAACCTATCTACTACTATGCCTTCCTTACTTAGAGGATGTATTCAAAAATATTTGGGGATCTAAAAAAAAATTGAGAAAAGATGAATATGTTTATGTTAACTTACAAAAGTTGGCAGAAGGGAACAACATGATACAGAGCACTGGGTTTGGAGTTAGACCACCTGGGTTTAAAGCCTGGCTTAATCTGATTCTGTCTGTGTGACCTTGGATAAGTCACTTAACTTCTTTTCTCTCACCTATAAAACGAAGAGGTTGAACTAGATGACCTCCAAAGTCCATTCCAGTTTAAATCTAGGGCTTTATTGTTAGTCTGGGGAAAATTATTCTAAAGTTCAAGGTGTACTCTTGATCACAGTATTTGATGCATAGGTATAATCAGAAAATTTGAATTTCCCTTTCTTTCTGCCTCCACCCCTTTCCCCCACTCCATTCCTCCAGATACTGTAAACAGAATACTTTATATGAGACAGCTGCTGAGAATTCTTTCCTTTAATAGTAGTGGTAGGAGACCTGGAGGAAATTGTGAGGAAAAAAGAAGAAAATCTGGGTTATTCAGTTTATGGTTCTTACTGAATATTGCAAAGTTGATTAGAAAGGTCATAGAAAACATATTTAGGGAAAGGAAATCAGCATGCTGATAGGTCTACTGAGGTTTTTGTACACCTGAAATTATTCTATTTTCTGTTGATTTTCTCACAATGAAAGTAACAGTTTTAATTTCTCTACCAACATTCAGTCAGTTCATATTTATTGAATTATCTTCAGGCTGCAGTGTACTGCACTAGTTGCTTAGGGCAAAAGAGTAAAAGTTAGATATAGTCCCTAGCTAGCATCGCATAGTTTATAATCTAGCAGAAAGAAAAAATACCCCAATATATGATTGATACTAATTCAATAATTATATGAGTGAATGTGAAGGAAGAATGGTTTGTGGTTTGTTGAATGGTTAGAGGCTAAGTGTGGTACTAACCTGTGTAAAGCTTCCTGAGGAGATGTGCCTTAAGCAGCAGTTTAAAAGAAGGAAGGACCGTGGCTTGGAAGAGTTAAGTAAATATGTCGTGTATTTGGGCTAGTCTGGAGGCCAAAATGGTGGATAACAGAGAATAGGAAATAAAGAAATATCAAAACAGATCAGCAGTAGTAAGGGAGTCCAGTGCTACTATTTTAGGAAAGTATAAACTAGTATCTTTACGTATTAATATGATGAATTTATTTCTTAAGTTTGTATATCATGTTAAATCTGCATTGTATTAGAGAAATTTATGTAGTATATGCAGCGAATGTAGTGAGGGACACAAGCCTATCTACATATGACTCTCATTCAAGGAGACTGACTATTCAATGTTCTGCCTTTGTAAGAAGTGGAATTGGTGAGAGCTTAGAAGTAGAGAGATCCTGGTCTTCTGGCATCCAGCTACAAGACAGAAGACAAATAGTTCCAGTCTCTCTTCAGGGTCCCTGAAGGGAGAAAAAGATTCTAGGAAGAAGCCAACATGTGGAGGAAGTGCACCTTGATCATGTCCTATCTCCATCTTGCCACACTAGAACCTTTGAGAAATTTCCCCTTGGGTGAAGTCTATGATTCGTTATTGACTGAGCTGAGATTCCTCACTCTTAGTGAGAGAGATAATTCACTCTTGTACTGGTTGGCACTTTGTCATTTGCATACTTTCTTTGATTTCTGCTTGTTATCACACTGAGTAAATAAGTTTATTTGATATTTTTTATATGTGGTCCTTGTATACAAAGTATGTGATAGGAGGGGAGCCAGCCCTTGGATATATAGCTTGCAGAAAAAACTTTCTCTGTTAAGGGATAGTGATCAGGAGTGCACCTTGAACTTCAAAATTATTTCCCCCAAACTAACAATAATTAAGGAGCAAAATTCTAGCCCAATATTCTTACTCTGAGGAGAGCAGAGTGGCCTGCCTTATGGTCCTAATCTCTTCCCCTCCTGGCAGGAATTAAAGTTTCTTTTGGAAAAGGGTGGGCAAAGGAGACTTTGGGGGTATTTATTAATACCTTCTTGTGAGCCAAATCAATACCTGTGTGGATATTTGTAAACCATATGGGCAATGTATATACCTTACCTAGTACACCATGAATTTTTATTCAAGAAGAAAAATGAGAGGCACTGGGAAACTTGTGTACTAAATCAGGAGAATCACAAGAAAACAAAACTGACAATATTCTTAGGAATAAGTTTTTATTGATAACTTTTGTTTTTATATCATCTACATTTCCCACTACATCTTTCCTACCCCTCTCAAAGAACAATTTCTTATAATAATAAATAGAAAAAAAGAAAAATATTCTATAACAACTAGTCAATGTATTCAAAGTCTTGTTATGTTTTGTATTCAATATTCAAAATCCCTCAACTTCTGCTAAAAAGCAGGGGCTGTCATCTTATGTTCTTTGGGGACAAACTTGATCAATATAGCTTTGCAATGTCAAGTTTTTAGTGTTTTGTTATTCTTTTCATTTATATTACTGTAGCCATTGTTTAATATTTTTGGGGGGCCTGGATATGCTTACTCTTCTTTGCATCAATTCATATAAGTCCATGTTTCTCAGTATTCACTATGTTCGTGACTTACAGTACAATAATATTACATTATATTCACATACCATCTTTCTTAGGCACCTATGATTCCACTCTTGCAGCTGAAAAGGAAAATCCTTTCAACAAATGCAGGTCATCAACTGTTCTGCAATTTATAGTTTGAGAATTGTTTGGTGGATGGGGATTGAGAAGTTAAATAATAATATATTAACAACTAGGAAATAACTGTTTACAAAGGTAGGAGTCATGTGTCTTAATTAGTTGTTTGTGTATTATTTGGTCTTTGACTTTTCAGACCAAAGATCAAAATCCACATCCAATGAGAAGAAATAAAAATAAAAAGGTATAATATGCAATCAAAACAACTACCCACTGAACAAATATTAAAGCAATTTATCAAAGTTATAAAATAGGAAATAGAAAAAGGAATAGACATATACATAGATTCTTTTCAATTTCCTGTAGAAATTTACCTGATTTAAGATAGCCTCTACAGTGAGGAAGCCAAAGAAGCCTTGAAAACTTGATCAGTTAGCAAACACACAATCTTTTCATCAGGAACAGAGATGACAATCGAAGGTAATGTCAGTTTAGAACATACACAAACTTATGAATCTTTACAAAAGAGTGCTTGACAGTATTGTTAGTACTAGGGCTATACATCAAGAGGTTGAAGAAAGAGGAAAAATATCTCAATGCACAAAAATATTTATAACAGCTCCTTTTTTTGGTCATAGCAAAGAACTGGAAACGAAAGTGATGCTCCTTATTTAGGGAATGACTAATATTCATATAACATAATAGGAGACTATTGTGCTATGGGAAATTATTAAGTAGATGGTTCCAAAGAAATGTGGAGTTATATGAACCAATGCAAAATGAAGTGAGCAGGAAAAAGAGAACATTTTATTACTATAATATAGTTATAAAAATGAATAATTTTGAAAGATTTAATAACTTCAATCAATATAATATAATTATTATAATATATATTATATTATAATATAATTAATATAATATATATTATATTATAATATTATACTATAATATATAATATAATATAATATGATGTAATGTAATATAACACAACATAGCATAACATAATGTAATATACTATAACATAATATAATATAATATGACATGACATGACATGACACAATGCAATACAATATAATTAATATAATAGTCATTATAGTGCTCAAACATGAACACAGAGGACCAAAGATGAAGAATGTTCCCTACTTTCTGACACAGAAGTGATAGAATAACATGCAGAATGATACAAATATTTTTAGGGGGACATGGCTAATATAGGGGTTTATTTTATTTGACTATGCTTAGTTGGTATGTGTGTGTTTTTCTTTTCCTCTTTTTCCACTGGGGAGAAAAAAGTCAGAGGGAGGAAAATGGAACACTTGATAACCAAAAAAATGTAATTTAAAATAAAACAGTATATATTTATAGTCATGCAACTGACAAAACTGTACAGAGGTAATAGCATCTTACTGTGTGTGCTATTTATTGCTGATAAAAAAGTCATTTGATGTGGTAGAGCAAAAATGCTCTCCTCCAACATGGTATCTCCCATGCATATATTAAGATCACACATGATACCAAGTATATGTAATAACTGAATTAACTTTATTTGACAATTCTCTATTAATGTGAATCAAGGAATAAAACATGAAGATAATATGCTCACCAGTGGTGTTTTGTCACAGGAATTGAAGGCCTAAAAGAGATTTCAAGTCAATGAAAAACATTGGTCTCACTATGTACCAAGGAAACATCAAGTAGTTGAAGAATTCCTGTTATCTATATTATGATACAGTTGGATGAATAGCCGATAGAGTTAAGATATCAGTACACATTTCTTGTAGAGACAGACAATTAACTAGGTCCATAATTGAATAGGAGGAAAAGAGCCAGCTGGATTTTCTTTAGGATTTTGTGAAATGCTCTTTGCGATCCCAAGCTTCTCCCTAAAATAAGTCTCTTCTTCTCTTTTATACTATTGTTATTCTGAGTTACAGCAATATTCCTGAAACATGGAATATCAAAGCTCCTGAGGGATGTAAATTGTGGAATACTCAAGGAGCAATTGAGAGACATATGATGGACTTTACTGGAGTGCAGAACATTATGAAAGATAAACTATATATTTAAAGCTGTATGAAAGATAATGTCTTTTACATAGCCAAGAGGCAGCCCAGGGGTATCCCCCTGGCCCTAGGCATCTTATGTCGTGTAGTACCTAGTCATGTATTGGTGCTCCTTCTTCTAAAAGATTGTAGGTTGATTCACTGAAAAATGGGAAAAAGTTGTCTTGTACCATAGACCTGATCCAGATTCCTGAGGATTAGGAAAGGGTCTGTAAAACTACAGTGGAAGTGGAGAGCAATTGTGGGAAGGCTTTAAGACATGGAGATCCCTACATGATTCCATGGTTCTTTTTT
Organism: Potorous gilbertii; assembly: GCA_028658325.1. Taxonomy (NCBI): domain Eukaryota; kingdom Metazoa; phylum Chordata; class Mammalia; order Diprotodontia; family Potoroidae; genus Potorous; species Potorous gilbertii. Next base: position 377,259,488 of record CM053770.1, on the reverse strand, counting down.
CTGTAGACCGTATGTTGGGAGCACATTCTGTAGCATTTTATTTTCTTAACTATTTAGAAGGATGGGGCTGAGGCTCTGCTAACTTTGTACTTTATGCTGTTTTAGAATAATCATGTCTTCACAAACTTGTCCTTCCAGTGAATTGATCTATGCTCTTTTGGGGAAGAGTACCCAAAACAGCCACAGCGCTTGTGGAAAAGTACTCAACATAGCTATGGACTATGATACATGAGATGCCTTGGGGACAGAAGGAGAAAAAGACACACCACAGATACCCCTGATCTGCCTTCTTTTTGGGTCAGCAACTGGAAAAGTACTCAAGTTATTCACATAAATGGACACTATATATCCTTCCCATGACACTGAAAACTCAGATCAGTTCTTTTCTCCGCTTCTAAACCAATTCTGTCTAAGGCAACACAATTGTGTCATATTTACTAGCAATAGAAATTACCTTTCCTCATCTCAACTAAATATAACTATTCTCAAAGCACTATACCTATTACTCTCTGTACAATAGTTCTTAGGTTCCCCTACTACTTGTGCTTACATAGGCTTGCTGAATCCTGGGAGATCTTTTCTGGTAGAAAATGATACTCAGATCATATTTCTATACTTTTTGTGTGATGGAATGAACCTGGTGGTGCTTAAATATTGAAATAATTAATTTTTTAAATTAAGAAATGGGTTTTTTAATCTTTTGAAACAAAAGTAGTTTTTTAGGAAAAATTTATAGCTTTTATATCATGTTTATTTCTGAGGGTAAAAGATTTCTTCAGTTGTTTGTTTTTTCCCCTCATCTATGGGCCAAAAGGGTAATATGCTTTTAAAAAATTCAAAGAGAAGTTGTGACATAACCTTTCCAATGTTCTTAAAAAGTCAAGTATAAGTGAATTGTAAGCATATGGAATAAATTTTCAAGAAAGTACATCTTCATTTTCAAATTAAGAGATGAACATTTGGCAAAGTACCTTCTGGATTTCAACAAATTAAAAGTATTTGAAAACACATCCAAGATGCTTGATAATGTGAACATATGTCTATATTCTTCCATAGCTAGTTTGGATTATATTGAATGTATTTTATCCTACTTCACCCTGTGTAGAATCCAAAGAAGAGAAAATCACAGGAGTAAAGCTATTTCAAAACTTTGGATAAACAACGGGATGAAATTAGTAAGAAATTTATAAAAAGCTTTTTTGACATTAGAAAGAGGAAAAAAGCAAATTATCTCTGTGGTGGTGATGGTCTAGTAATAGGTTGGGATTAAGTGGTTGTCTTCTCTCCTAACATCGGGGCCTGTTGTCCAGCTTTTCCAAATTTCATGGAAGTCAAGAGTTCCTCACTTTGGGTAAGTTTCATACAATCATAAGCAAAGAGGAGAATTGACCACCTCTGGAATTAAGTAGTTGATATTAAATAAAACTCATGGAGAAGAATCATATTCCCCAAAATTTTATAACAGAGACATGGAGTCATTTGAAGATTGTAGACAAGTTACTGGGAGAGAATGCTAGTGTTGGAATACAAGCTGACAGGTACAAGCACGAAGTAATCCTAGCAATATAGGTAGAGATAAAGGTGGTAAGATTGGTACTGCTTGTCTGCATCCTCCATGATTATGACTGCTAATTTGAACAAACAGGATCCTTGGTTCAGAGAACTGACTATATGAAATTGCACCAATCTTATTTCAGGAGATGATAAAAGATGCTGGCATTAATTGCAGGCTGTAGACTCAGTGGGAATTGGGAGCCATGGAATGGTAAATAATTCACTGAATAGCCACAGTGATCTGACTGGTTATCCCCTAAGGTTCAGTAACAACATGATTGTTGTTTCTTGTGTTTGTCTAAATCACTTTGCTTATGTATTCTGTGGTGGCATATTTATTACCTTAAAACATGGATCTCTTTCATTTAGAAATGGCTAATTTGACTCTCAGCTGTCACCTACTATTAAGAAAGAAGTGGGTCTCAGGATGAAGTCAAAATGTTGCATTCTTAGCAAGGTATTGCAGATGATTTCCTGAGATATCTCTATGCTTTTTGCCCTTTAAGACAGTTACTTGGTCTTTAGAGCAATAGGTTTGATAGGAAATGGAACGTGAAGTCAGGATCTTTAAATATGGAATTGCCATGTTTAACTCTGGCCAAACCTGTGTCAAGTCCAGTATGTGGTTTAAACTATGAAGGGGAAAGGTTGGTGATCATCATCCTATCTTTCTACTTTGAAAGCTATCTTACTATCACTGGATCTAAAAATAGAACTTTACTTTTCTCTTTATATTTGTCTTATTATTCATTGTAGGAGGAAAAAAAGTCTTTCCCAAATATTTTCATTATTTAATTTTCTTTTTTTTCTGCTTTGAAATTGTAATTGTAATTTCCAAAAGAAGTCATTCTAATTATAGAACTCTTTGGTTTTGGCAGGTCATACAAAGGAGGGTTAAATTAAAGGAGTAGAAGCCTTTGCCTGTCATTGGCTAGATGAGAAATGAGGAACTAGGGTGGATAAATAGCTAGTTAAGATTCCTCTTTGCCCCAGTATTCTTTTTATCACTACTAGTATGGGAGGGAACTGGGTATAATCTTCAAAGCACCTCTAATAATTCAATTAACAAAGATTCATTCAATTAATTTTTAAAAAATGATGCAAAGCACTATGTCAGGCACTGGAATGAAAAGATTTATGAGATTGTGGAAAATGGCTCAACAATCAGATCTGTCAGTTTTTTTTTCTTTTTAAATACCCAAGGATGTAGTTAATCTGTGACAGGTGGCTTAATTCATCAAAGGTAGCTAGGGTGCTCCCTTATATAGGCATCAAGTCCAATTTGTGCTCTTAACTTTCTGCTCTCCCCAAAAGGTCATTAGTGAGTTCCCTGAGTGTTCTCATTTAATAAACCTATGAGATCATAGATATAGAATTAAAAGGACCTTAAAGTGGCTTGCTCAATGTCACATAGGAAGTTGGTGCAAGAGATAGGATTTGAATCTAGTGCTATTCCAAATAGTTGGCTCTACTTCAATGAACCATTTATGGGCAGTCTTGGACAATCTAATCTAAGAATTACTTGTTCCTTGGAAGTTTTTAACCTGATTTCTTTCACTTGTATTAATTCCTATTCTAGACTTTTTTTTATCTCTTCTATTTAAATCTTATCAATTATTCTGATGGCTTTTAAAACAAAAATGATGTCCTTTCTGTAATTGGTTTTCTTACAAGAAATCTTTCACCTTTGTGTAAATGGTGTATATAATAAACCAGTCTAGTGCTATTAATATCCTTTCCCATTCATAGCCACTAATTCTCTTCAGAACACTAGCATAACATGCGTTCTGTGACTTCCTTTAATCGTGGCGTATGGATGATTGTTTGAGTCTGATAAGACACATTGAAAGATCTTCATAGCTGGACCTGTAGCATTATAACAGCCCTTCTACTTTTTGACCTTTCACTTCCTTTCACTTGCCTACCTTCTGACCTCAACACCCTAAGAGGAAGTCTTGCAGAAATCTGCCAAGTGACCACACCAAGAGATGATGTCTAAAACTGTCAGAGTAGACCTCAGGTTGCAAAACTAGACATGACAGTGTAGGAATATAGTGTGCCAGTGACGATTTTCTGTTTGTTTTTTTTCCTACAAGAATTGCTTTGTAATAACTTGTTTACTTTCTCTTCTTGTTGCTATTTTCATTACTTGGTACTTTTTTGTTGTTTTGAGATGGGGAAGGAGAACTGAACTTAAAGACAATCTCTTACCTTGTGTGCAGGACTCAGCTTGAGCAAGCTCATGAAAGCTGATTGATAAATTTTCCGTGTGAACATTTATTTACACCTCAGAAATCATCCAACACCACAGATCAGGGCTTGACTTATTGTTTGCAGATTGTCTAGACTTAAGAAAGTGTTGGAGAAAATGTTAATTAGAGATTAAAGTTAGGTGTGATGTGTGATTTTCCCCCAGAGAGCTCGTTGTTAAACATTTACCAGCACACCATTGCTCTCCATCATCTTGCTGGAAATTTCACTAAAGTGTTTTCAGTAGATGTTGAAACTAACATAGTTCTCTGTCTTTTAGGAAGATTATTTTGGTAAGACATCTTCATCTCTAGGATCTAGGAGCAACATTACAATATCTATCTTAGCTTCAGTTCTAGCCATACTTGGGATAAACCAATATTATTGTTCAGGTTGACTGAAATGACATATTACACATATATACACTCATTGGTCTCTGCACGTTTCCCTGGTGAGGAGCAGTAGGAATCTCCTCTTTGCTACTTAATAATCAGATGATTACCTCACTGTATTCCTCATCTATAAAATGTAGATCCATTTCAATTTAATTCAATAAGCATTCATTAAGGATTTACTATGTGTCAGGTACCAATGCTTCAAAGACAAAAATAAAATACTGCCTTGAAATGCTGTGTTGAATATCTAATAAGCTAATGTGTATATATATATGTATATATACATATACATATATATAGTACTTTATAAACCTTTATGCATTATATGAAGACCTACTTTATAAGCCTGTTGTCAAAATCTCTCCATAATTTGGCCCCTATTCACCTTTAAAATCTTAGTTTTCAACACTTCCCCACACATATCCTAGGTTCTTGCTAGACGAATATCATGCAGGTTAAAGTGTAGCAGGGAAATATGACACAGGTACATATAATTACAATGCAAAATATAATAAAAAATTAAACCTCACACTCAGCACATGGTAAGGTCTGAAATGTCCATTGAATTGAATTGCATCCCTTTCCATCTTTTGGCAGAAGTTGAATGAGATTTATTACAATTTTGGGGGAACTAGATTACTCAGTATGAATTTTTGTGATATCATTGCAGGGGGCAGGTATAACAGGCTGCTTGAATGTCATAATCACCCTTTTACACTTTGCTTCTTATGTGACATGTGCTTGTCACGGCTTAGTGGTGACCAATTCAGATTTAGTAGTACTTTTTCTTTCCCATAGGTATCTCAGACCCCAGGTTCTTTTATCTACAGTGTCAAGTTCTTTTGCATCTCAGCTTCCTCTGTCAACTCTCCCTCCCATACCAGAATACTATCATTAGCATTTATTTATTTTTCCATTTTTATTTTTTGTTATTCTGCTTGCCAGATGCCAAAAAATATGAACATTTTATATACAAAAACCATGCCATTAGATCTCTTTACTCCATTAAAATAATAATAAAAAGCCCACTCCCTTGTATAGGACTGAAATGGGGAAGAGGGAAGCTTTAGCAGAATACAAATATAGTGTGCCTCAGAGATGTTGGGGCTTGTCAGCACTTTGTCCATCATTGTTTTCCACAAAGCAGTCACAGTGGATGAGCTACAGGTACCAATTTCATTTCCTCTGCTTCTTCCTCTTTGCCAGCCCTGTACCTTTAAGCTCTAGGTCAGAGACGGAGCAGTCAGATTCCTCTACCTTTTCCAAAACTAGGTTGAAGCTTGCTTATAGGGTCTGAATTAGATTGGCCCCAGAACAGACTCCTCACTGCGGGGGCTGCTCAGACAAATGCTGTCTACAGATTGTTACTATAGGCACTGCTGTTGTTAGCCTTTCTTCTGACACTTTAATTCTTCTTCCCCACAGCACTGCACAAGGAACAGTAATGCTTGCTCCCTGAGCTCCCATTTTCTGCTGCCCAGTCACCTTCTTGTCTGTGACAGAGGGGAAATGATCTTATTGTGAACATTGATGGAACAGTTCATTGCCAGCCTTGCAAAAGTTCATAAAAACATGGCAAAAGGAAAGAGGTGTTTGTCCAGCCCTTGGCTACAGTACTGACCCTCCTGTGGGTAAGGTTGAGAATTAAATGTAAAGGTTGTTTAGTGAAGCCTGAAATTTTAGGTATTAAGGTACCCTGTGCAGTGTGATCTTGGGTGGCAAGAGGAAGGGACTAGATAGAATCCTAAATACTTCTACCCTCTTCTGTCCAAAGCCCAAGATTTTTTTAAACAGAGATGTAACCTTAAAGATAGAGCTTAAGATGCAAATACACCTGGGAGGAGTAGTGCAGTATTATGGAAAGAACACTAGACCTGGAGTTAGAGGCATTGGGTTGGGGTCCCAGCTCCCAGATCTGTCACAGTTCATTAGCTTTCTGATCTTGGGCATGTCATGAACTCTATTCATCTGTAAAATGTTGGAGTTGGACCAGGTGACCTCTAAGATCTTCTCTATCTCCATAAGCTATGATCCTATGACTATGTAACAAGGGGTAAAATATCTTGGCCCTTCCCAGAAAGTTGAAAAGCTTGACAGAGGCTTGGTATTTGACCTGGTAAAGAGTATAGCAATGAGAATGGATATGATGAGAGTTTGGGTGTATCTGTGTATTTGTTTTCCATACCATCCCTGGCTTGTTTTATCATGCATATATACTTATTTATTTTCAATAGGTGTGATAGGGAAGTCCAAAAGACAAATATGATCTTATGTGCCTCTGAGAGTCATAGTATTCAAAATGATGTAGGCAGCAGTTCCATTGCTCTCCATCCTGGTTATACTGTGTCATCTCTAGAGTATTGTACTCTATTTTGGACATTTTAGGAAGGGGCATTGACAACCTACACTGAATCCAAAAGAGGGCAACCAGGATGGAGGGAGGAATGGGGACAACGTCATATGATGATTGGGTGAGGGAAATAGAGATGTTTACCCAGAAGGTGTGGATTATGAGAATGTGGGGAACATGATAGCAGTCTTCAAGTATTTGAAGTACTATCATGGAGAAAGGAATAAATTTGTTTTTCTTGACTCCAGAAGTCAGAAAGATGAATTATGGCTGAAAGTTTCAAGAGAGGCAGATTTTAGCTCCATGTAAGCATACATTTACTTCAAAGTGGAATTAACTTCCTTGGAAATCTATTAGTTTTTATTTTCTAGAACTCTTCAAGAGGACTCTGGATACATTTGTCAGGGATCACAAATGCTAGAGGGTCAGGGGAACATAGCAGACATTTAAATGAACCCACACTTTAACCATAATCCTGACTATGATGCATCAAACACAATATTATTGAAGGCATTCCTGTCAAGGTATACCTCCATGACTTCTGCAGTTCCTTCCAACTCTGAGATGCTACAAATCTATGAACTATTTTCTAGCCACCTTCTCCAGGAAGTTCTTGAAGAGAGGTTTTCTTTAAGTTCCAAGTGAGAGTAATATTTCATTTGGTGTTTCTGAAAAATGATTTTATTTCTTTACCTTTTATTTCTAAATAGAGTAGACTATTCAAAACTCCTTGTCCCATAAGGGTGATTTAGCCTCTCAATATTGTTTTTACTTGTAGTCTAATGAGAAAATACTTAGCCCTTCATTATCTACATTGACTCCTAGCCATGCTTTTTGGAGCTGGCTTGAAGTAGAGTAATTTCAATTCTGCTAGGGCTGTTTATCTCCTTTCTTTCAGGCTGTGGCAATAAGGCAATAGTGTCTGTTTTGCAAAAGTTGTTGATCTAATTGAATTACCACAGAGATTTGGCCTTTGGAAGACGTGTAATGGCGATATATGATGGAAATTGCTTCACTTCTAGAACTGCATTCCAAAAGTGTTGGATATAGGATATTTTGGGGCATCAGTTTTAAGGGAAGTCCCCTTCTACTCTTTGCTTGGCCATCTTTCAAAGAATTTTTAGCTGGGTTTCTGATAAAGTAACTCTCTGTTTGGATAATTGCATGATGATGAATACAAATGTTTCAGTGAAAACAAAATAACAGATGACGTTGCTTAATAATTATCTAGGACATTGGAATATTTTTGAATTAAAAACGTCCCATGTTTCCCTTCCTTCTCCTCAGTGTTTATGTCCTCCAAAATTGTGACTACTAGAACACTTAGTTTAAGAGACTTTCAGAACCTTACTTTTGTTGGGAGGGGTGAAAAGGAGGGCACATTGTCTATTCTGGAAAGAATTTGTGAATGTCATAGAGTAGTCATTAGGATACCAGAATTTCCACATTAGGTTTAATAATACTAATGACTGCTGACATTGATATAGCGCTTTAAGGTTTACAAAGTGCTTTACATACATTATCTCATTTGATCCTAGGCCACTGGCATAATATGGACCCATTTGGAATAATCCCTCTTGATGGAGAGGTACCTCGTGCAAGGAAAGTCAAATACACTATTTTGGCTGCTTACCCTTGCCAGCTGCCACTTATCTTATTTTACATAGAGTAAGCCAGCTGGTCACAGCTGTAGTAATATTGTTTTATCCAATAAGGTCTTGTGGTTAGGGCTGGTGCTTCTTGCAGTATATAGATCATGGGTGGTAGATATGCCATAAATGACACATATACTGTTGATGAAAGAACTCAGGCAGCTTTATGACAATAAGGTATATTCATCTTGCCTTGGTTTGCTTTGTTCTGACAGTTTCAAAAAATACCCAAAACACATTTTACCTTTTTGCTTACTGGATTTGTGAAATATATTTCTTGAGTTTCACTTAAGGGCTTCCTAAGTCCTATAGATGTTCTTTTTTCCCTTCCCTCCATTATTAGAATAATTATTTGACTCTAGTATCAGAGATGTTTGTGACATAAGAGAACCTTTCTCTTTACTGTTAGCTTATATTCCCCTTCTCAGGAAAAAACTATACTCTCCACCACTCAACTCGTCTTTTGTAAGCACACAGTTCAAATATAGTAGGAGATTTAATTGGTAGAAAAAAGGAAAATGGAAACTATAGAATAGGAACAATTAGTTCCAAGGATGTCACAGTGTAAATCCCTGGAATCATTTAGTCACCCAAATGAAAATTCTTCTTTTTAAGGCTCCCCATGACTCTTGTCCTTACTTATCATGCCCTACTGGTACTTTATTTTCTTTGAAGATTTGTTTATTCTCTTGATGTTGTTTTTTTAGGTTCATAGGATGACCACATTTTTAGTGCAGGCTTTTTAGTAAGGTGAATTTAACCTGTGGTATAAGGATCATAGCACCAGTTTTAGATAAACTGAATCTGATTTGGAGGGCTTCCCCCAAAAACATTTTGCCTTGGCAGGTAGGTGGTGCAGTGGATAGAGTACCAGTGCAGGAGTCAGGAGGACCTGAGTTCTAATCTCACCTCAGACACTTGATACTCACTAGCTGCATGACCTTGGGCCAGTCACTTAACCCCAACTGCCTCATCCTGGGTCATCTCCAGTCATCCTGATGAATATCTGGTCACTGGATTCAGATGGCTCTGGAGGAGAAGTGAGGCTGGTGACCTGCACAGCCCTCCCTCACTCACAACAAAGTCAAGTGCAA
>CM053770.1:377201214-377249693 GCA_028658325.1 Potorous gilbertii | reverse complement strand
TTGTTATGGAATGATGGCAACCATGAATTCTTAGGTTGGCTTTAGAAAGATGAACTTTTTCTTTTTACTTTGCCATAGCTGCTCAGGAATGTTTGTCTTTGAAGGCACAGAGGAAGTTGTGAGATGTGTCAGTGGAGGGATATATGAAGAATAGTTGCACCTTGCTTTTTGGATTTCATGAAATATATTTCCAATAGAAGAAAAAAGTACATATGTATATATTTCCATATATATACACATATATGTGTAGTTGTGGGAGGTACAACAGTTTAATGCAGTAGACTTCAAATTTTTTTTGTTCATGTATACTCCTCTCACTTTTGAAATATGCTTTCTCATATGTTTGTATTTAATTGTTCATAAATTATACTCATTCAATAATGCTAAGAGAGGAAGTGTGGTATACTGGATGGAGAATTGACCTCAGAAACAGGAAGACCTGAATTTGAGTCCCTCCTCTGACACATACTGGCTATGTGACCCTTGACTAATCACTTAACCTTTCACTGTTCTAGGAAATTCTCTAAGACTAAGTTACAGAGAAGGTGATGACCTGCATTATTGGTAGATTGTATTTCCTCATTTGGGAGTTAGTCACTTACACCAGTAAAATCACTGGTCCTGTTTCTATCCTTACCACTGTACTATTGCTACCACTAAAGGAGGTGCCGGGGTAGACAACTCACACTGGCACCCTGTTAATTAAAGTTCAGTATTGGACAAAATGAGTCACTTGCAGTTATCAAAAGAGGTTTATCTAGTCCTAACAGAGAAAATATCTTCAATAAGCATGTCCTAAGTCCTCTCTGAGGATAAAGGAACAACAACAGACATGCAGTGTTGTGTGTGGGTACTGCCCAAGTAGGTTATGTGTGACCACATGAGTCTGTCTAGATATTGTTCTAAAGACAGATATTTAGGAATAGATTACTCTCGTCTCCTTCCCCTCCACCCTTCTCCAAGGTGGACTTTGATTAATGGCAGAAAGAGAAGTAGCGGCCAGAGCTAACCACTATGTTCTCCTCACAGAGAGGGGGCATTGGGCTAGAATTAAATCTATCTGTTCCCTTAAATATTGTTGGTCTAAGGGAAATAAGTTTTATGTTATAGCTGTGCTCCTGATCATGATCCCTTAATGGGGAATGATTGCTCTAAGATATATATCAAAGGAAGTGTTGACTCCCTTCTCAACAGATGACAAATCCATAAATGAACACATGTAGTAAATGATGAATAAATCTATTTATCCTCATCAATAGCAAAACAGAAATCAGAGAAAATATATAGAAGAAAATATTTACCAGAAAATATACAGGGTAAATGAACTCTCCCATTGGGAATAAGATAACAGCTCAAACAAAAGCAAGAGTCTTAGATCCCATTGAAGGGGAAATTCCCTGAAGTCCCTAGTACAGTAAACCAGCAAAAGATATGTGATCTAAGTGTTTTTCCCCTGTATGTTGGCTTCTTTTTCCCAGTCTTTCTCTCCTTTCAAGGACCTGAAAAGAGTCTGGAACTGCATTTCTTCTCTCATGAAGCTGAAAGCCAGACCAGGGTCTCTTTTCTCTTTAGCTCTTGCTGACTCACCCCTCATGTAGCCATAAAGCACCAAGCAATCAATCTTAACTAACGCAGATAGTCCCACACATATGGTCCTTTTAGTCAAGAGTTATAAGAACATGGTGACAGCTCGGATATAAAAGGAAACCCACCTGGTCAGCAAGGAAGGCTCTAGTGTCTCAGAAGATCATCTGCCAAGCGTAAAGGGCACTCACCTCTGGTGGATTGACCTTATTATGCCGTGAGAAGACCAAGAAGCCAAATCTATGCGTAAAGAGGCAAATAGGAAGCTGCACTTGAGTCTTGGCCAATCCAGTCTCTGGGACACTTTTGTTGCCTTTTAGAAAAAAAACTAACCTAATTCATGTTGCTGGGGGAAAGGAAAACTTTGGTCTATCATAATAGGTGTGGTTGTATTAAAGACAAATCTCACAATTTGGCATCACGGGGATAGTGAAAAATTTTTCACTTTTTGATTTGTTTATCATACATTCTTTGGGGTCTGGAGACCACTGACCACTGGTATAGCAGATGTAGAACTGGGCTTATGTGTCGGGAATGTTTTAAGGCCCACGTCTGTCTTCAAGATGTCAACATCTTGGGGCTTCAGGCAACTCTCTAAGACTATATAGTGCCCTGATCTGCACTGCTGGTAGAGGAAGTTCCTCACCAGAAGCCCCTTACATCAGTGAAAGCACAGGTCTAGTAAAAAGAAAATAGAGGTGATTATTTTGAAACACAAAGAGAAGATTGAAAGTCAAGTGTTTACCACAAAAATTATTTTCCTTTGGGCAGGAGACCTATAATTTTCTCACTCATTGGAAGAAAAAGATTTCAATGTACACTTATTTAAATGTAAAGCTAAGGTTTTCAATTACCTTGTATCTCTGTTATGTAATTAGATTCTCTTTTACATTGCAGTTATACCAGCAAATCTTCTCTTTCCATAGTAGATTATTGGCACATTAAGTATAGTATTCCAGTCCTATTCATCCCTGCTTCTCTCTTTCAGCATCTAATTTAGGATTTTGCATATGATAAATACTTGGTTAGCATTTATTCAATTCGAATTTATTTATTGAAGCCCCAAAGCAAACTTTTTTTTCTCTTGTCCCTGGATCAATTGTTCTTGCCTTTGTATATGTAGGACTGGACCATTTGGAAATACGTAGGGTTTTGCATGTGGATAGTGGCATATAATTATTTTCCAGAGTTTTATTCCTTTACCCCCAACTGTAGAGCTACTTGGTGAAGTGGCGGTTTTGGAGGCCTGTGGCAGGGAAGAGATTTTAAAAAACCTTTCCCTGAAAGGACTTAAAAAATAATTCAATTGAAGTCCTATGGAGCACTGGTTTAAATGGAAAGACAATGGATCTGTTTTATCTGCTTACCACCATGTATGCTAATATTTGATCATAGTACTTTTTTTATGACTGCTAAGAAAATAATGAGCTAGTCAGAGAAGAATTTTTCTATCTTATTTAAGTTGGGCATTACACAGTTGTGCTATAAATACAGAATTGAGATCACACAGCTGTGTCCATAAATCAAACACACAATTGACTTTGTTGAGATGATATTAAATGTGAAATGTTTCATGAATTAGATATGTGTAACTTTTTCCATAACAAAATGTTTTGGGGTTGAATTATCTGTCAACTGCTTCATCTTTTGTAGAATGAAAATAATGTCTTAGAAGTTCCATCTTATCTACTTATCAACACAAATAACAGATACATTTAATCCTAATGTAATAGGGTTTTTTTTTTCGATGCCTTGAAATGGGGGCATTTAATCTGAAGCACTTGGAAAACACATCACACAACACAGAAGATAACTTCAACAGATTCATATAGCCCCCTTTCCTATTTTCCTTTTGTCTTTTTTCCATTTACAATTGTAGATTACAAAAGAAAAGATATTGTCTATGTATAGTTATTTGATTTACTCAATCTAGAGTGTATACATTTTTTCCTTTATATCAAAGATGGGGACTCTCTTAGGGAGCCAATGCAATAGCTAAGAGAATAATTTCTACATCAATCAACCTTTTTCATTATCTTATTTGGTTTGAAACCTCTAAAGATTTAAGGGTTTGAGAAATTAAAAAGCTATGAGCAACAGCAACCAGCTAGTTAACATTTTAGAGAACTGTAGAAAACAAGCGATAACCCTCAAAGGGTTCTTGACCAAGTAAACCACACCAAAATGTTACTTCTGATTCATAATCTAAGCAGGGCTAGCTTCTCTCTCCAATACTTTGATTTACTTTTCCTTTTTTGCTCTCTCATTCTTACTATCCCTTCGTATCTTTCTTTTATATTCTCCTTTGCTTCCTCATCCTCCTCCCAACTCCCCTTAAGCAGTCATAATATCGAATTGAAGAACATTTTTTGGATTCAAGGTGCTCATTACTCCATTTACAATTCGATTGTGGTGCCTCATTTAGGGTTGGTGGGGAGGGGAAGTCAAAGGTTGTACCACTGAGGATAGGGATTGTTTTGTATTATTATTTGTAAACCCATTGTCTAGCATGGAGTCTGACACATGGTAGTTGTTTCCTGAATTGAACTGGAATACAAATTCTGACATATCTTAACAGACTGGAAAGACTTCAAGTATGGGACCAGAGAAAGATTGTGTATCTGTTTGAGTTTTGATTCTACATTGGTAGAGGAAGTCTGCTCATCAGGGAACTCACGACCCCAAATAAATTATAACTTCAGAAATTTTTTATAAGTCATTCCCCACCCTTGCTTTTACAATTCAAAGATAACAGCAGTTATCATAACATCATTTCCTTAAAAACCCTGACTAAAGGACGCATACTGACTAGTGAGTAAAAAATAAATCAGAATTAATTTTCCTTTCTCTTATTCCTACTTTTGTAGGAATTTGTGAATGAAGGAATAACAAAAAATCCACAGTACACATATTGGTTATCACATCTTTAGCTATGATTACTGTTTATGGGAGGAGATAAAATATCAGATGCCATACCATTTAATTTAAGATTGACTAGCCTAAATTCAAATAATCCATGGGTGGAAATCTTTTTTATCCTAGGACTGGTATATAACTATCTTAGGAAACAAAGAGTACACTTTGAGGACATGGACCCATGCAATATTCACTGGAGAAACTTTAGAAATCATTTAGCTTAGGAGGAAAAATGCTCAAAGAAATTATGAAGTTTCTAAGACCATGATAGTAATTCCAAAGCCAGGACAAGAATCTAGGTAACAATTTTAGTGTTCTTTCCCCTGTAACATGATGACAACTGTAATAAACTCTAGCAGTTTCCTGGGAAAGTAGGACAAATTCTTTTTAAATTTTATTTTGTTAGGTTGAGAAAATTTAGTAGACTTGAGAACCTCTTAGAGGTGGAACTGTTTTGAGAAGTGTAGGACAATGAAAAAGTTATTGGTTTTGTAATCAGAGGACATGACTTTGACTCTTGGATCTGCTACTTCCTTTGTCACTTAGGGCCTCTGAGACTCAGTTTTTCTCTGCATTATGATTGAGTTGGACTAGATGTCTTCCAAGCTCTAAATCTATCATCCTACAATCCCATGAATTTGTGAGTAAAATCTACTCACTTGCAAAAGCCTGAGACAATAGGATTCTGGGAAAGTTGAATAATATAGGTATTCTTTTCTTCATAGATATGAAAGTCAAGTTGAATTTCTATAGGTGCATGAAGTAAGCTCCATTGGAACCAAAATTAACTGTTGAAAATATTTCTAATGTCAAAATGTAGGGAATAAAGTTAGTGGTTTTTCCTTTGAAACACTGAAGAAGTGATTTTTTTTATAAAACCCAATTCACTCACTTTGGAAGCAAAGCTTTTTTTTTTTTAATTCTCCAGTTATTCATGCTTTCTCCTGCCACAAATTACTTGGTGTATTTTACCTGTTCACTTTTATCATTCCAGTAGAATTCATCTTTGAAAGTAGAGATTGTTTTATTTTGTGTCTTTATCACCAAGCTGCACATATTAGGTGTTTATTTAATGTCTGTTGAATTGAATTAGATAGTAAATATCTCAATAAAGCTATTTTGATCAGTAGGTAAAAATTCTCCTGTATTAATGCATCTGTCTTCCCATCCTTTGACTATTTATTTAGGAATGTTCTCTGTTCTTAGATATTTATCATTTCTATATATCAGAAAGATAACAAACATCATTAGTGATTTTTATATTAAAAAGTTCCCCCACTTAATGACTTCATTTGTTTTTTCTGCATTATCTTTGGGCAAAATTTTTAAAGTGTTGCCTTAACTGGGAAAGGTTCTTCCTTCTTTACTCCTCAATTTAAAAAAAATCTGACCTTTGAAATATTTTTTTATGTTTTAATTTTTATATTCTTACATTCCCTAATATGTCTCTATAGTCTCTCACCCAGAAATCTATCCTTTATGATAATAAAAAGTAGAAAAATACCATATAGCCAAACTAATATATCATAAAACATATGTAGTGTCTGCTTATACAGTTCCCCACCTTTACAAAGAAGGGAGAAAAGTACATTTTATGTCTCTTTTGGGGGCTGCCCTAAGTCATTGTAATTTTGTGCTGTACAATTGTGATTATTTTATAATTATTCTTTCCATTTGCATTATTGCAGTCATTGTTTTCTTGGTTCTGCTTATTTTGCACTAATCCGTATGAGTCATCCCATGCTTCCCTCTATTTATCATGTTATTTCTTGGATTGCAGTAATATTCTGTTATACTCTTATATTATATCTTACCCTTCAAGTCTCAATCTATTTTATTTCCATTTTTTGTTGCCCAAAGAAGGGTTGTTATAACTATTTTAGTGTATATAGGATATTTTTCATCATTAACTTTCTTGGGGCATATATGCCTATCAGAGGGATCTCTGGGTCAAAGGGTATAGAAATGTTATCTACTTCCTTGACGTAACTCCAAAATGCTTCCCAGAATGATGGGGCTAATTCACAGTCCCACCAACGGTGTTTAATGTAACTGTCATTCCATTGAGTTTGAACGTTGGCTCTTCTTTTATTTGATTATTTTTACCTGTTTACTAAGAATAACATGAAACCTCAGAGGATTTTGGTTTTCAATGCTCTTACCGTTGGCGATTTGGAAAAATCTTTTGTATGGTTGATAATAATTGGCAGCTCTGTGGAATTATTTCTTCATATTCCTTCCTCATTTATTGGGGGAATACCTTTAGTATAAATATATAGAATGCTTTGTAAACCTTAAAATACTATATAAATCTTTCATGTGTTAATGAGTCATTTTTCAGTTGTGCCCAACTCTTTGTGACCCCATTTCGTATTTTTTTGCCAGAGACACTGGAATGGTTTACCATTTCCTCCTCCAGATCATTTTACAGATGAGAAAACTAAGGTAAACTAGGTTAAGTGACTTAGGAAGGGTTACATATTTAATAAGCATCTGAGGCCAAATTTGAGCTCATGAAAATGACTCTTGCTGACTTCAAGCCTAGTGTTCTACCCACTGTTCCACCCAGCTGTCCATGTAAATACATAAATCTTAGCTATTATTATATATTTGTGTTAGTTCCCTATACATCTTGGGGCAGAAACATTTGATGGAAAGATTTTTTTCCCCTAAATGACTGCTTTCCTTCTTGCCCGAGTTACATTAATTTTGTTCTTGCAGAAGCTTTTCAATTTCATGTAATAAACTTATTTTATCTTTTGAGATAATTTCTGTCTTGTTTCGTTAAGAATTCATTCCTTTGCGATAACTGTGAAAAGTGGTTGATCTAGTGCTGATATAATTTTTTTATGCTATGATTTTTACTACTTAGGGCGTATGACCATTTTGAGTTATTTTGTGTTATATGCTATATTTATCTAAATTTAATTTCTGCCAAGATGCATTCTAGTTTCCCCTGAAATTAAATAGAGAATTGTTCCTTAAGTACTTTTTATTGTTTGGGTTATTGAGTTCAGTTGTTTCTTCATTATCTAGTCTGTTATAAACCAAGAACCAAGTGGTTGTGATGATTATTGCTTTATAATATAATTTGAAGCCTAAAAGTTCTATTCTTTCTTCAGTATTACTTTAAGAAAATTATTTCCCTTGAAATTGAAGATCAAATAATTTTGTTATTATTTTTCCTAGCTCTATAAAGTACTCCATTGGTAGATGAATGAGAAGCCTGAGTTTCTGGGCAATTAATTTATTAATTAGACTAGCTGGTAATCAATAAATTGATGGTCAACGGTTTTTCTTGGTAACCAGAAAGAAAATTATGGGGATCACTGAATGCTTAATAACTTTGGAAAAGTGGTGCCCCTTAGGTGGAAATTAACTCTAATTGGTGAACAATCAATGAGAGAGTAGACATTAATGAGGAGGTGGGCTAAAAGTCTTTAACTTCTGCTGAGAATGTGACTTGATCATGAGACTCAGCCACCTCCAGCAGTCTAGACAGCGGAATCTGTCTCTACCCACACCACTCTGGTTGGTTTTCTCCTTCATGAGCTGGGTACCCCTAGACTCCAATGAAGAGGTACAAGGATACGAGCTTAATGCTTTAGGACTGGAATTCACCTAGAGTAGGTTCTGTTTATACTATAAACAGAAGTAAAGTCTTCCAGTTGTGTGGGGTTCTACCCAAGATGTTCCTGGAGGATTTCTGCAATCTCATCTATCAGCGGTATCCTTCAGAGATGGCCTACGGGGGCTGGTCCCCGAATGATGAAATACAGGGGAAAAACCTGAATCCTAATTTAATAATTGGCTATTAATAGAAATGAATATAATTATACTATAACATAATGAATATTAATATACTAGAAAAATAACCACTTCTCTCAGTAGAAGGATATAACATGAAATTTGTAAATTAATTTAGGTAATAGCACCATTTTTTTATTATATTGGCACAGCTCCACTTTTTGTTCTGAATAAAGAATTTTTATTTCAAGGATTTTTTTAAAGGATTTATTTAAAGGATTTCAAGGATTTATTTTAAAGCATTTTTATTTCAAGGATTATTTTACAATTTTATTTATACAAGTCGTGAGTGAGCCTTAGTAGACTGACTCAGGTGTTCTATGCATTTTGTCGCTATTTTGAATAGGACGTCTCTTTTTATTATTTCCTCACTTTATTATTGCTATAGAGAAATGTGGATTTTAGTGGATTTCTTCAGTGGACTTTGCTGAAACTCTTAAGCATTTCAATTAGTTTCTTTGTTGATTCTTTAGAATTTTCCAAGTAAACTGCTGTTTTCAGCAAATAGAGATGGTTCTGTTTCCTCTTTGCCCATTTTTATCCTTCTTTCTCTTGGATTATTGGCCCTCCTCTCCCACTTTGATTTTTTTTATCAGAGGGGCCATCCCTTGACTTACTTCTTAAAAAGGTCTGTTGACTGAATGGACATCACCTCATTCAAAGTGAGAACTTGATAAGACCTTAGCCTAAAAGAGCCAGAGTTTCCCATTGCATCCTGGGTCATCTCCGGTCATCCTGAGGAATATCTAGGCGCTGGACCCAGATGTGTCTGGAGGAGAAAATGAGGCTGGCGCCATTGCACAGCTCTCCCCCACTCAACTGCAAGTGACATCATCATCTCCCCAATGTCATGGTCTTCTTCAAGAACAAATGCATAAAAACCTGATGTTGCTAGCATTTCTAGGACTGTGTCAAATAATAAGTAAAGGGGATGGGGGAGGGACAAGGGAGAGGGAGATTATAACTAGCTGTTGGGAAGCTTCTAGTGTATCCCTATTGCATATGATGCAATGATTTTAGATATGTAATTTGTATGATATTTTTAAAAAGATCCTCCTATGCATATACTTTGTAGGTTTTGTAACATAAACTAATGTTGTACTTTGTCAGAGATATTTATATTCTGTATCACTTGATATAATCTTAAAGTTTTAGTTTTTAACATGGTAACATTCATTTTTCCTAACGTTGAACCATTCTTGCATCCATGATATAAATTTGCCTCAATTAAGTGAATTTTTTGGTATATATTTTTGTAGTCTTTGTTTTTGGCCAGGATTTTATCTTGACAATTTGAAATAGTATTCATGAATATTATTGGTCTACATTTTTCTTTCGTTGCTTTATATTTCCCTAGTTCCTCTGACCTTTTATATTCAGGTTTAATAAAATGTATATACTTCTACTGTCTGGCTCTCCTTTCCTTATTATCATTAACAAATCCCTTCATCTTTATGTGAAAAGGAAATTTCTCATTTTGATCCTAGCTAAATCTGATAGAAACTTCCTAGTATAGCAGGATGAGCCTAGGGGCTGAAATCTGAAGGTAAGTTTGGCCTTGTCACTTCAAAGGTTTTTGTAGCATTCTTAACAGATATTTTCCATTTTTCATTTATTTGCCTTTTTTCTTCCATTTTCATTCCCAAGTGCTCTTAGGATGATATGGCTTAATTAGGCCTTATAGCTAGCTTTTTACAAATTACTTTTTCAATTATACAACTCTTTGCTACTTTTATGGGTAAGATATAGTAAATGAATTTGTACCCTAAACAGGGTTTGTGCACAGCTAGCATTGCTTGGCAAGTTAGACTCTGTCCTCATTACAGCAATTACTGTACAGTCATTGAACTTCCTAAGCAAGTGGTCCTACTCCATGTTGATTTCTATTTCTTTATTTTCCATTTTTGTACATTTGCCAGAACACTTTAAATAGACCTTTAATTAGGAACTGTTTTCATTGCATGCTTTGTCTTCTCTTTTTAATTTTTGTTTCTAATTTGATGTTGATTTTCCTTTTTGCTTGAACAAGGTGGTGGTTTGTACATGACAGTTAATTTGGACTCCCATATTTATAACTAGTTGTTTCCTGTCTATTAAGAGAATATCAAATTACTTTTATTGTGACATTCTTTTATGCTTATCATGACTCTTTCCTAAAGTATTTCTTATATGCACTAGAAAGATTTCTCTGTGGCCTGCAAGCTGCTGGCCTCTCTTGTTTCTTGATACTGAGCCACAGTTTCTGACTTTTTTGTGCCTACCTCAGCACTGATACTATGGAATAAGAAATTACATATTAATTTGATTTGGATAGTCTTACTGAATTCTTCACAGAATCTTTTGACTGATTCACTCTCTGCAATAGATATTGGCAGAGAAGCTGCATTATCTTTCTGGTTGGTTTTGGATTATGGCCATTTTTACTAAGTTTTTCAAGAAGTGATTCTTATTGTATCTGGATACACTGTAAAACTACTCGTCCAATACTTTTGATTTTCCAAGGAAAATCTGTGAGCTGTCCCTTCCATTTAGCTATAACTTTCTTAAATTTTCTGGGTTTCCTTTATAGCTAAAATGATGATATTTACACAACTGAATTCCTCTAATTTAATGTCAGCTAAACTTACATTAATGACAGTTAAACCTCATGTTTATTCATCAGTTATTGTACTAGAACTCTCTCATTTAGAATATCTACAGTTTAGTTCATGCTTAAAGATCATCTTTAAAATATATGATTCTTTGTACACTGTTACTATAAGAATTCAAGAAGACTTGGCACAATAGATAATTTTGTATTTTTATTTGTTTTATGGGTTACCATGGCCAAAGAATTCATTACTGAGTGGTTAATCTACTGGGAAAGAACTTTTCTCTACCTAACACCTCAGAAAGCACAAAAAGATAGTCTTTGGGGGGATTATACTTGAAAGTTTTCCAGGTTGATAGAACCTGACAGAGCTGGAGTTCCACTGACATTGCCTTCAAGAATGCAAGATCACCTCCAAGGCCACCACGATGGGGTATCAGAGTGAGATTTTTGTGAAGTTATTACATTTGTATAATACTTTACTCATAACAACCATCTGAAGTAGATTGTATGTGTAATAATTATCCTTTGGACAACTGAGACCTAGAGAGGTTTAATTACTTGCCTGAGGTCACATGACTAGCAAGTGTTAGAATTTTAATTCAGGATTTCTAAGACTATGTTCTGTAGAGCATTCTACTTTTTACTGTACCTTGCTGCTTTTCTTTAAGCATATGGTATAAGAACTGGAAGAAGTGATTTATTACACTAAGATGAGAGGAAGAAAATCCCAGAGCAGCTTCCAGACTTTTATGTTTTAAGTTTCTACCTCTTCCAAACAGGGATACTTGCATCAAATATGATGTCCTTTATCAAACAAAGACAAACGTTGTGCAATATGGCTTATACGTCCCTGTGCCTGGGTGAGTCACAAGTTTTGAAAGTAAGTTGAGGCCCCATTTAAATTTGGCCCAAGATGTAACTTATTATGTAACACTTGCAGAATACGTATAACTCACACATTTCAGCTCTACAGCTGTGAAGACACCTGTCAATGCCAGCCAGCTCCTCAGATTTCTTGGCTCTGCCTCATTGACGGATCTGATCTGATTCCCTTGGTTTTCACATGAGAGTATTTTCCTCCCTCCCCCAGGTTTGAAGCACAATGGTTTCAATGTATCATCAGGACCTTATGGCACCTAAAATGTGAAAAGGCCTAACGACTCACCCATCTGTTGGCGGCTGATCCTTTTCATTTATTCAGTGCTTTGGAAAGACAAAGTGATTTACTGTCATTCCTGTAATTCCTTCAGAAATTCCCAAGACAGTTTATCAGCATCATCTTCTCAGGTTTTGATGAGAAGATGTAGGCCTGAGTTGTTTATAACCAACTAGCTAGGGGGCCTCGTGTAACCCCAAATAAGTAGTTGCTGTTTTAAACGAGGGAATTTTTTTTTCTTCCTCATGTCACCCTATCCTAAGCAGGGAGATCATGGAATATTTTATAGCTGGAAGAAACTGTGGAGGTCATTGAGTCCAAATTCCTTATTTTATTTTATTTATTTTTTTAGTGAACAAATATTTATTTTCTCTCCCTCTTCCCTCCACCGGAAAAGAAGAAAATAAAAATAGTGTCCTTGTATCAAGCAAAACATATTCCCATATAGACACAATACCTTGGTCTTATAGATGAGGAAGCTGAGCTACAAGAAGGGTAAGTGATTACCCAAGATCACACATCTGATAGGTATTTAAGAGAGTCAATCATTTGAATTAATATCTCCCTGACTCAAAGTCCAGTACTCTAATTCAACCTGCTGCCTACTTTTCTGGACATCACTGAAATTCCTACCCAGTCACTGGACACAGTCAGGTATGACATTGTAAAAGGGCCAATCTCAGCTTTGAGAGAAACTGGATAAAGATAGAAATTTTCTAGAGAACTAGGAAGTCCTATGTGTCTTTCCATAGAAAATATGGAGGGGGAGAGACAGTATTTGCTTTCGCTATCCCTCCCTACCTCTGGCTGTGCCTTTTCCTTTCCACAGTCTACATTTCATCTGGAACATAATAAATAATGGCTCCAAGTAAAGACAATCATCTTTGTGCGATATTAGCCAAATCGTCATTGTCTGGTTTATGTCAGTCAAAAGCTCTCGATTAAACTCTGCAATTTAGTGAATGTTATATACGTTTGACTGGAAGATAGGGTACACAAAATTTTGTATTTGTGGAGGTAATGAGCACCATGAGTCTTGTCTGGGAATTCAGGCCGTATGTTCTGATGGCACAGGATTCCAGAACACATTGACCAAAGATTGTTTCTGGTTGGCTCTGCTTTAATGGATTTGATTTGTGCATTTGGGTCCACACCACTGGTTTCCTTCTCTGCTTTTGTGTTTAGCATTTTGAGCTATAGCACTATGGAAAATTGAGTGCAGTAATCACTCTTAGCAGGAGGTTATTCCATCAGGCCTGAGCCAAAGAGTGTCTTAATAAAACCATCTGACTTGGATTTAAATTGGTAAATCAGAAATTGTTTTTCCACTACTACTGTTATCATAGTATGCATAGTCATTGGTGTGTACGGGTGTGCGTAGACACAACCTAATATCTCAAGGAAAAATTGGGATTTTGCATCTCATTTTTTAGGTTTGTATTTTTAAAATAAAGTTTAGACTTTTTAAAAATGAAGTTTAGTTAAGTTTTAGTTCCTTTGATTACCCCTGATGAATGCAAATAATAGCCTTTTTTTGATTCAATAATAAATGTTGTCTAAAAAGAACTTTATAAGATTCCCCAGAGGGAACACACTAACAAAATATGTTGTGTGCATATTTACACCATGTTGTGATTAATGACCTAAAAGTCCAGTATTTTGTTTTTATTTGTGTAAACATTGTGTGTATTCAGTTGAACCAATCAGTTGACAAGTATTAGGCACCTACTATGTGCTAGATTCTGGGGTTACAGATATAATAAATGAGATAAGCTGACTTAATAAAGCAATAAATTGCTTGAGGGTAAGGCCTGATTTACGTTTGTCTTTATCCTTGCAAGTGGGGATTGTTTTCTTCCCTTTACTTAGTATCTTTTAATATTACTATGTGCCTGGTACATAGTAGGCCCTTAATAAATACTTGTTGATAGATTGATAACACATTTAGAACAGAGTCTAGCACTTATAAAATACTTGTTGAATTCAATTAAATTGAACGAAACAATCAAATTATATCTTTAATCAATAGAATTTGATATCTAGGCTTTGTTATATCTCAATACAAACTAAGTGGCTAAACACATGGAAGTATATAAATGTGGTGGAATATTGTAAGAAATGATGAATGCAAAAAGCATGGGAAGACTTATTTGAACTGACATAAAATTAAGCAGAATTAGGAAAACAACAACTATGACTGACTACAATAATGTAAATGGAAAGAACAAAAAAGACCTTATCCTTTCCATATCACAACTTTCCCCTTTGCAGTTTCAATATATCACAAGTCAGCATAAAAAATGAAATGGAAATTTTGGCAGAGTTTTGTGGAAGCCACAGACAACATGTGAAGTCTATCAGATGACACAGAGCTTATGACCAAATATTTAATCCAAATTTTATAATAAGGTACTGTAAATACCCCATAAAAGTAAAAGAAAAAAAATCAGACTTCTCTGGTACAAAGGGAAGGCTAAAAAATTTTACACAGATTTTCCAGATCATGGGAGCACTTTAATCCCAACTATCATGATGTATGATAACTGTAAAGGCTGTGAAATTAAAAAAAAATGATATCTCTGATATTCAGAAAGCAATTCTCCTCTGACTGGCAAACACTAAACTATTTGGAGCATAGATTTGGAGGTAGAAAGGACCTCAGAGGTCATTTAGTCTAATTCTCTCATTTTGCAGATAAGAAACTGAGGTCCAGATAGGTTAAAGGACTTGTCCTAGGTCATGCAGGTGGTAAATGGTAGAGCCAAGATACAAAACAAGTCCTCTGTCTGCAAATCCAACACTTCACACTGTACCACATTGTTTTATTTATATGGTAAAAATTGTTCAATTATTACATCCAGCCTTGAATTACTCTCTCAAAAATGCAACTGCATCCACAAATTTTCTGACACCTCATCAAGAGGTAGAAGTGACTGGACCATTTACTTGTGTGGAGACCGTTTGGTGCTGAAATTATAACAAAAAGGAATATTTGTAGAATATAAATTCCATGGGGCCAGAGGTAGGCATGATGTCTATATAATGAGGAAAATGTTTCTGGCAACGGCAATAATTTGGCTACAGTGAACTATAATGACAGACTACAAATTATTCAGAAACCAAAATAAATTTATTAAGCCCATGCAAGGTGCTATGGTAAGGAATATAGACAAAATAAGAAACAGTCTGCCTTCAAAAAGCTTACATTCTTTCTATGACATGGCACTGTTGCTAAGACCATATGTTAAGTGTATGCAACTGTTGAGGGGATAAATGGCTTGACACTATAGCTTGATTATGAACTTAGCAAATTTGGAAACAGCTATGATAGGGTGATAGATCAACAAGTTCTGGCCAACAGTCCCTCCTTGGAGTAGATGGTAGAGTTTAACTAACTTAGTTCAGCAGCAGAACTCATTGACATTCCTGTTGCTCCATCCCATGAATAGCCAAGAACACATGCAGAAATGATAAATGACTATGTGTGTCTGGGAGAGGAGCTGAACCAGATGTGGAGAGGAAGGTACTTCAGTACTTCAAAGTTGAGTCAATTATCATCTCAGCAAACGGGGTTGTTTCCCTATATAATAGTGAAGCATTTTAAGGAACTGGGGATTCATTATGCCATACTGTTAATTGTGAAGGAGTACATGGGGATGTTGAGCATCTGTAAGTCATTTTTCAAAAGCTAACTTACCATTAACTGCCTTTAAAAAAAGAACATAACCCTGAAAAACAAAACAAAATAAAAATCCACTGCCCATAATGGGGGACCAAATAAAAATGACCTGTGGAATAATTTTCTTTCTTTCTTTCTAATCGTAAGTCAATGAGAGTTCCTGTCACTCCTATCTCACCCTAAACTATGATTTAAATTTAAGAATAGTTAGCATTTATAAGTAGATTTGCAAAGTGTTTTATATATATCTCATTTGAACTTCACAATAATCTATCAGTTAGGGACTAGTCATTTTCTTCATATAGATAGTGTTAATTCTGAGAAGAAGAGCTAATAGGTTGGGAGAATTTCTTCTGCTGGGTAGAATTAGTGTCATCGCCATGTGCAACAGGTCTGTTAGAGGCAGTTCATGACACTAGGCTAAAAAAGAAAACAACCTAACCATTTGAATGCTCTTCTTTTGCGCAGATGTCTCTGTTGATAGGATTGCTTTTATAAACACACATCACAAAGCCTTGGCAATTTTAGAACTCATTTATTCATAGGATCTTAGATTTAGAGCTGAGAGGTCAGTGTTAATTAGTCAATAAACATTCCCTGAGGAAATCTGGCAAGTCACCAGACTAGGGGCTCGGTGGATAAGTGTGGAAGTGTGGCCCTGGTGTTAGGAAGACCTGAGTTCAAATCTGCCCTCAGATGCTCGTTAGCTCCACGATCCTGGGGGAGTCATTTAACCTCAGTTTCCTTCACTGTAAAATAGAAATAATAACAGTAATTAATAATACCTATTTCCCAAGGTTGTTGTGAGGATCATATATTTGTAAAATTCTTAGCACAGTATCTGGCACATCATAGATGCTAAATAAATGCTAGCTTTTTAATTAATAAAGCACCTGCTATGTGCCAGACACTGTTTTAAGCTGAGAATGCAAATATGAATAAAAAGAAAGACAATTCTACCTTCAAGGAGCTTACATTCTAATAGGAAAGGCATAGAAGGCAGATAGAAGGGGATAGGACATGATGGAAAAGTCTAGAAAAATGCAGCCTGGTAGGAAATAAAGAGATGGTCTGCCTGACCATCTTCCTTAAAAAGAGGCTCTGCAAGGGTCCCTCTAATGGGAGGGAGGAGCCAAAAGGGCAGAAGGATCTCACAGAATTTGAAAGTAGGAGGGACCTTATTGACCATCCAGGCAGTTTTATAAATAGGAACCTTTGTCTTAAGGAAGTTAAATGACTTGTCCTAGGTTCTACAAGTACTAAGTAGGCAAGCCAGGATTTAAACTCAGATCCTCTGACTTTAAATTCAGTGTTTCTACCATTCATTCAATGAGCATTTAAAAAGTACTAGTATGTGCTAGACACTCTCTTAGAGACAAACAACAACAACATTATTTTTTGATTCCAAAGAGCTCATATTAAATCAAAGAGAAACAATATAGAAAATTAAATGAAGATATATACACACATATATGTATATATAGTATATATTTTGTATTATATATGTACATGTATGTGTACATGACTCTATCCAGAAGGAGGAAATGATTTGTCCCTAACTGGCAGGGTTATTGTGAGTTTCAAATGAGATAATATATGTAAAGCACTTTGCAAACCTTCAATTGTGATTATCAACGTTAGCTATTATTAAATGTAAATCAGTACTGCATTAAGTAGAAGTGGGAGGACTCTTATTGACTTACAATTAGGAAGAAGTACTCCAAAAGTCATTTTGTCATTTAAATTTGTTTCCCCAACAATGATTGGATATACAAACTCTCTCTCTCTCTCTCTGTATGTATGCATATGTATGTATGTATATGAATATATATGCATACATGTATATATAGATACACATATATACATATATTCATATATGTATATGTAGGTACATGTGTATATATATGTATGTATGTGTATGTATATATATCACAAAACAATTTGCTGTGAGAGAGCACTAGATGCTGGGAAGTGAAATAAGATAGAGTTCCTATAGCGTATGCATGTTTTCAATGTACTTGGTAACATCATATTTGAAAATCAGATAAAAGAAAATAAACGGATAATTCTTGCCTTCCGGTAGAGATATATTTTGAATGGAGAAGGGTCCACTGATTTGTCAAAACAAAAACATTTCGTTTCTGGTGCCTTTAACTTCATCATATTTTCTTAAATACATGAACATTTTGACAATGACATTGGCTAGAAATGACATTTATTTTGTGTTATACTAGATTCAAATCTTGTGCTACAGTTTATTTTTTTAAAAAACAACAGAATATTTCACTGTATTTCTGAGAAATAAATTGATAGAAAAATAGCATCATGGTTATTTAATGTCAGTGACTGTTCAATATCACATATGAAGAATCTGTACTTCATTGTATGACCTCCTAGTGAAAATTCAGCTTTTTAAAAATTCTGCTTCAGCATGCAAACTTATCCCCCACTATAGCTTCCATGCCACGTTCACATGGTTTGCTGGTCCCCCCAAAAGGCGTTGTTACATTCAGCTCTACTAGAATGCACTTGAATTCTTAAGCACAGGCTGCTATTGAAGGACTAGGCAGGATGATGAAGTGATTATGGTCTTTTATTTTATCCCTTTTTGTGGAAATAAAAACACATCTTTGTGGACAGAGTGTGGATTGCTTTAGAATTCTGACCTTAGGATGATGGTCTTTGTAATTAATGTAATTCTCTGAAAGAGACGACAGCTGAGGTTGGAAGGGGGAGATTCAAGACTCCCAGAACAGAGGATATATAACATGCTACGATAAATACTTAATATTTTTAAAAAATTCCTATCTTTCTAAAAATAGTCACAAATATAATTTGGCATGTTAAAAGAAAATGACTTCATTGAGTTCTAAGAATCTTTGTATAGATACTGAAATGCTTTGGGGGTAGCCATATGGAACAGCCAAATGGAAGTGGGGATTCTTGACCTAGGTGTTCAAACATCAGACACAGGCAATTCCTGGCTTGCCAGCCACCACAGATCTTGCCAGATTTATCTAGTATTTGACAAATTCCATGTGTGAAGCATTCCTGGGAGGCTTGATGAACATACTGTAGCTGCAATCTCCAATTTTTCCTTTTATGTAAACAAGTTATGGGTTTAAAAACATCCATTCAATGGTCATGCTGCGTTACATTCAGATCTTGAACAAATAGAGATATTTTCCCCCTAAAACTTGCAATAGCCCATTACACTAAAGGCTTAGGGGTAGTGGTGTTGGGGGCAATCTGGTGGAATAATCCGGGACAGAAAGCTAGCATCTACTTGTAAATTTGATTGTTTTGACTTTTAAGCTGACTTTTAGGTCTAATGAATTTCTTAAGTGAAAGCATTATAGTTAAATATTTTTCAGATGCAACTTTTGTATTCATAATTCTATTGAAGGATTTTCATCAAAGGTTTTGCTCCATTAGCGTGATCTACTGTACATGGCAGCCTGGCATGTGCATTTCTTCCAGAATGTACAATTTGATTTCATACTGTGGAAAAAACCCAGAGCGTAAAATATTAGCATGAACAGTGTCAAGTGTCAATGCTAATTCTTTTATTGCTGTGACATTATTTAAAGGCAGCAATCATTCAACTATTTTCAATGATAGTCATAAGAGCTAGCTAGGAAAGAAATAGATCTATGTGGTCAGCCATCTCAACCCCTTTGTGAGGAGTTGTACAAGAAGCAGAGCCAGGATAACTGCATCGATTGTTGATTTCTCTGGGCTATATCAAATTAGAAAGGACACAGCTGTTGATTGCAGAGAATTAAACCAAAATGGAACATCTACCAAAAATTGAACGGTGGTTAGTGGCAAAAGTTGTTTAATTGGATGTGTCTGGAGAGAACTCTACACTTTTTCAGTACTTCAAGGATTCATTATTTCATCCATGGAGAGAATAGCCACACTAAGCACTAATGGAGACTGCAACCTTTCTCTGCCTTAGGAAACATCTATGTATGTTACTGTGACTGAAAAGAAAAAAAACATCCAGTGGTCAAACTTTTGGTTAGTCATAAGTCTCTAAACTTATCTAGGTCAGACCCCAGGTCTATTAGGTTCACAACTTAAAGTCTTTGAAGCTCTGTATTTCATACTTATGCTGGAAAAGTCCTACAATCTCAAAATATAAATATCAGCTGTGGTTTTTAATAATCAAATACTAGAACTTTAGGAAAGGGTTTGTGGATGTGCTAACACTTGAGTTGGACTTCTAAGCATATTTAAGGAATTCATAGCTAGAAGGGGAAAAAAGGCATTCTAAGTATAGAATTAAGGTCTTTCTCAAGTTTCAGTTTGTTTGAGGAAATACCCATTCAATGACTAAGGGCAAGGTGAGAATTGGGACAAAAGATGGCCTCATTTATCATCAAAAAGGGCCCAAATAGGGTGACTTACCAGAGGTCATAGCACTACATGTTAGGAGATCTGGGATTCAACCCAACAAATCTTATTAACATATACTTTCATCGAAACTCATAATGTGAATAAAATTCAAACTCCTTTGGTTGTCATTCATAGTCTTCCACAATCAAGTGTCACCTTTGTGTTAATAAGGGTGTGAATGAAAGAAATGTCTGAGAGTCCTCAACTGAGTATTCTATGAATGTGAAGGTCAATAGTTGTCATTTGAGGTCCATTTTCTTATCCTCAACATAGGAGACCATAATGTAGTGAGAGGATCATGATGTTCTCTTATTGTTTTGTTGAAATACCTCACAACATTAGAAAGTGTACATCATTTATGGATAATTGCTATAGTTTAAAGTTTGAGACATGCCAATCGAGGTAAAATAGGCAAGTCATGAAAACCAAGAAAACCAGATGGCAGAGAAGCTTTGTGTTGGTATCTCACAGCCATTGCCCACAGAAGTCAGAAAGCTTATAGGGAGATATTGCCCACATCCTCTGTCAACTATTATGATGGGCAATCATTGATACTTTTGGGGAGACATTGCCTGTTTACTCAACTAACTGTTATTGAGAGAGGAAAGGGGGAATAAATTTAATAAACTTTATACTATAATCTTTCATTTTCTCTTACAGATCCTGCTGCACCTCAAATATATTGAAGGTTAGTAGTTTTAGGTATCTAGACACAGATCAATACAGCTCCTTTAAGCTAACCCTACAAAATAAAGTAATAATATTTAATGGAAACTATCAGGCACATATACTGAGGGAAAATTCTTAACTCAATAGTGATAATTAGGAGTGTGCTGGGGCCAGTTTATACTTTCTGAGAGTCAAATTTTCTGTGTGAGCCTTTATGTTCAAAAATCAGCAAATGTTACAAATCAGAACTTGATCTCTTTTTTGGTTCTGTGAAGTTTGGATTCACTCAAAGAGCCACACCTGAGGACCTAGAGGGTTACATGTGGCCTTGAGGCCACAAGTTCCTCATCTCTGGTTTGGATGATGGGAAAAATAATAATAATGTTGATTAAGCTTAAAATTATATTGTGTATAAGAGCTGATTGTCAAGCATTTACCAGAATATGTCTGAAAACAACACTAGTATAAATTATACCTATCAACACATCAGTTAATTTCTAGCTCATTACTGATATATAAACATACAAAAATTGCTCATTTAAAATAATAATAGAATTCTTAATCTTAAAAGATAACAATTGTTTTTTTCCATTATCCTTTAAACTTAAATAAAAATTAAGAAAATGAAATATTGTCATGTATACAGGAGAATATGAGAGAATTCAATTACAAAGCAATAAATTTCCATTTCAAGAAAACCTATATAATAAATACTACACATTTTTTTCAAAGCTATCCATCTTTCCTTGCTTCCATGTATGTTTTATTTTTTCCTTTGCTGTATAATTTTTTGCTTTATTTTTTCCTCTTTCTTATCCCACCCAAGAAGACTACAATTAACCACAGTTACAAATAAGTAAATAACACATATATACACATATATACATATATACATACATATATGTGTGTATATGTACTGTATGTATATATATGTGTAATCTTCCTTTATGAATCCAAGTCTTTCCATATTTTTCTAAATCTACAAGCTTATTATCCTCTATATATCACCAATATTCCAATACAATCATATTCTATCTGGGATATTGTTTATGAGAGTTTCCCCCCAATACTTCTGCATTTCCTTTATTCTTGGTTACATAGGTTTTATTCATATAGAAAAAAATTTAACCTACCTATCTGCCTTCCAAGAATCCCTCCCTTAGCCTCTCCCTCCACCCTAATCCCTTATGCTGTTATTTCTTTCTCAATTTAGAAGATTTTTATATCTTTCTAAATATATATATGTATATACAAATATACATATATATAATTTCCCTCTTTCATTCCTGTTAATCTATACAGGCTTTTATTACCCCCCCCATCCTATTTCCTACTCCTTCTCTATCCTCTCCTCCCTCTTTATCCTCTTGCCCTCTTCTTTCTAAATTTAAAAGACTTTTATGCCCTTCTAGATATATATGAATTGTTCCTTCTTTGACCCATTCCCAAGGAGAGTAGGGTTCCAGAATTACCTGCCCTCCTCTCCTGTTGAATTCCTCTGTATCAGTTTTCCTCTTGCACCTCATTTGTATGAAATAATTACTTTTTGCCTTTTCCTACATCTTTTTGCTTTTTAAAAGCACATCATACTCAGTTCTATCCCATTCTTTCTTTTAAACTACCCAATTACTAATGGTGATCTTAGACATATAGTTTGTATTTCCACATATAAAAAATAAACAACTTGTCCTTATTGAGTCCCTTATAATTAGTCTTTGATGTTTACCTTTTATTTATGTTAGATCTTGTATGTCAAATTTTCTATTTTGTTCTGGTATTTTTGCAATAAAATCCTGAAAGTCTGTCAATTCATTGAATATCCATTTTGTTTTCTTTCAGGATTATACTTAAATTTTCTGTATATGATATTTTTGATGGTAACCTCAGTTCTTCTGCTCTTTGACATATGGTGTTTCAAGACCTGCAGTCTTCTGGGTCTTGTGTAATTCTCATTGTGGCTCTGCCATTTCTGAATTTTTTTTTTCTTGTTGTTCTTAATATTTTCTCCTAAATGTGAAAGTTTGGGAATTGTGCTATGACATTCCTGTAGTTTTTCCTCTGAGGATCTCTTTTAGGTGGTGATTGGTGGATTTTTTTTTCTCTATTTTTACTTTCCCCTTTTGTTCTAACATTTCAGAAAAATTTTCTTCAGTTATTTCTTGTATTATTGTATCAAGATTCTTTTTTTTTTTGATCGTATCAGGGAGTCCAGTTATTCTTATCTTTTCTTAATCTATTCTCCAGATCCATTGTTTTTCTTCTATTCACATTGTCTTCTATTTTTTCATTCTTTACATTTTGTTTTATTATTTCTTGGTTTCTTATAACTTCACTGGCTTTCTCTTGCCCAATTCTAATATTCAAGGAGTTGTTTTCTTCCTGAAGATTCTGAACCTTCTTTTCCAGTTGGTTGCTCTTCTTTTCATATCTGGTTTATTTTTCTTACTTTAGAAAAATCCTCAGTCTCTCACATTTGATTTTTGAATTCTTTTTTGAGTTATTCTATGGATTCTCTTTGGGCAGGTGCCTGCTATTACTCTGAGGTAGGAGGTACTCTGCTTCTGCTTTGGTGTCCTCCTCTGAAAATGAAGCCCAGTCTTTTCTTTCCATGGTAACTGTCTATGGTTGGGTTCTTCCTCCTTTGCCTGGCCATTAAAAAAAATAGCAGCTTGTAATTATAATAATACTCTTCAATCCTAGGGTGTGGGGGATGGTGCCCTGGTCTCAGGTCTTTCTTACTGTTATTTTCTGAGCTTTCTCCTGGGTCTAATCTCTGCCTGCCTTTCCCCTTCTAAGTCACAGCTGGGACCCTGTAGCACCAATGCAATATTCACAGTGCCTACGGCAGCCGTGAATATACTGGTGCAATTTTGAATTGTGAAGTACAACAGACTTTTCACGTGGAAGACAAAACCAAAATATTTATTCAGACACCAGAAAGCCAAATCCCAACCCCAGAAAGCCAAATAGTAACAAAAATGAGCACAGCTGTGCCTGGCATTCCTTGTTAGCAGAGGCTCCTTCAATTTTCCCTGCTCAGACACCTGATTCCCCACACAGTCTGAGAGGTAAAAATTCCAGTGGCTAAAGTCTGTCCTACCTCCCACCTCAGGTGCCCCCAGGGCTTACTGTTTGCTATTTCAGTGAAGCTAGCTGGAAGATGTTTAAACTTCATTTAGCCCTACCTACATCCCTGGATCTTTCTTCAAATCCTCTTTGGTTGTCCCAGATCCTCTCTGGTTGTCCCAGGAGGACTACAGTTGTCCCCCAACTCCTGTTTATTTTTGCTACTCTATGACTCTATGTTGACACTAAGGTGTCTTGTTTGTGGAGGACATCTGGAGAGTCTAAAATTTTCTGAACTACTCTGCCCTCTTTCCAGAATCCTCTCAACATAATTATTTTTTAAAGAAACAATGGATTATCTCTCCTACAGTCAAGGATCTATTATGCTACGAAAACCCACAGACATCCCAGATTCTAGTAGAGAGACAAAGAGAAGAAAAAGATAATAAAATGACTGTTACTCCTGTATCATGCAGAATAGCCTTTGATTTATAGCTATCCATAGTGACACTATGCTCCTTACTCTTCACTGGGCTTGGAGAACTGAGTTCAAATCCTGCTTGAGATACTTACTAGTTATGTGACTAGACAAATTATTTAACTTCTTTGCACCTCAGTTTCTTTATCTGTAAAATGAGGCTATTGTTTGGACATCACAGCACCTGTAATTCCTTCCAGTTCTATAGCTATGATTCTAAACTTTTCTTTTTCCAAGGAAGGCATTTGCTTTGAATTTAAGAGATCTTGTCTCTTTAATAGAGAGAATATTATTTAGTTCAATCCATATGACTCTGTGAGAGTTTTGGATCAAGAAAATTCTGCTCTATTAATAATAAAAACTACCCTCTCAATCTGTGTCCCATTGGGAACAATCTTTTTTGATGTTCATTTTCCTGGCTGCAACTGAGTAAGAGAGGAACAACTTAATTTTACTCTCCTCCCCATTCTAAACAGCTGTAAGGTAATTTGATAAAAGTTGATAACTACGCTATTGGCAAAGACAGTCAAACATATCTCATTCTATAGCACTTGGAAGCTAAATCCTACAAAATAAAAGAACAATATTTAATGGAAACTATCAGGCATGTATACTGAGGGAAAATTCTCAACTCAGTAATGATAAACAATTAGCAGGGTACCATATAAGAGACATTTAACTTCCCTGGCCCCAGACACTGGAACAGGTCTTTGA
This sequence comes from Potorous gilbertii, assembly GCA_028658325.1. Lineage (NCBI taxonomy): Eukaryota > Metazoa > Chordata > Mammalia > Diprotodontia > Potoroidae > Potorous > Potorous gilbertii. The sequence continues at coordinate 377,224,630 of CM053770.1, read as the reverse complement.
TTTACCCAGAATGGTCTATATATATGGTGGTATGCCAGTTTGATCCAAAGAACCAGAGAACCTCATTTAAAGCCAAAGTTGTCCAAGTGGTTTTGATCTGACGTAGCAAAGGTTTCAACATTGAATTGAAGGTATGTCTAGATTCCAGACACAAATTTCAGTTTATATTGTTGTTGTTGTTGTGTTTGTCCTTCATTGCTGAAGAAGATCATGCCATCAGAGAAATGATTTATAAAAGACCTAAATTAAATGATAGCGCCTTTTGGGTAGTGTGGAGGAAGAGTCTTATCATCATCATCATCATCAAAGTAACTGACATTTATGGTTTTCAAAGTGATTTATATTTTTTTTCCTATTTTACCTTCACAAACTTTCCTTCGCCCTGGAGTAAAATGAAACTATTATTCACATTTTTTCAAATGTGGAAACTGAGGCCCAGAGAGGTTAAATGATTTGCCCAAGGTTACACAGTTAAGAAATATCCAAGTCAACTTTTGAGCTCAGGTCTTTCTTGCTCCACATCTACCTCCCTAAACATCATTAAACTATTCTGCCTATTTATGAGCCTTTGGCCGACCATCCCAGGCTTGGAGCAAGGACTTAGAGATCTAGGTCAGAAGATCTCTTTCTGACCTTGAAGGCCATGATGTCAATGATATAGATCTAGAAAGGACTTCAGAGACCAGCTGATTCAACCTACTCACTTTACCTATGATGAAACTAGAGCTAGGGAGGTTAAATGACTTGTCTAGTTGTGTCAATTACAATAATTTTGAAACATAAAATTTTACCTTAATTATAATCATTTTTATCAATCATGACTGGTAAGAGATTGACAAAAATGACTCCTTATCCTCTCATTAGTCAAAGAGACTGCATGGCTAGTTTTTTAGGTTTTTATGCCTTAGGACAAGAGGTGGTCCATCAAACAGTAATCAAATTTAATTGATTAATGTGATTGGAGGTGGGTTATATTGAAAGAAAGGACTGGAAGTATCACCCTTGGTTAGGAAAAATTATTCTCTAGTAGACCACTCATAGCTTAGGCTATCAATTCAAAGAATGTATAACCCACCCATGCCTGAGTAGAATACAATAGCTTCTACCAGTGTGAGACCTTGAACAAGGAAGTGAGTCCAATCTTATCATTAGCAATGCCCTTAAGAATTGAACTTAAAGTCAAGATTTTGTAAGAAAGTGGGGTAGAGCTTTGAATCTATCCAAGATATTGGTTATTAAAATGTTCATTAACTAGTCTATACTAGGGATTATATAGCCTTCAACTTTGTTCTCCCAAGCACCTAACACATCACCCTGCATGCAGAGATTCAGTGTGATGGCAAGAGAACTTGAATTGGAGTTAGATCTAAATTGGAATCTGATCAGCACTTGGTTGATGTTGGGCACTGACTGGCTCAGAGTGAATGTAAATAGCAATTGTTTTTGTTTTGTCCAGAAACCCTGAGGGTCTTCCCCTCCCAGATTGATTTTTCTTTTCTTTTCTTTTTTTTTATTAGGTAAAGAGGCCATTCTCTGCCTCATTTCTTACCTAACTTTAATCCCTGAGTGGGCAAACTAAGACCTGTTAAAGACGTTAGCTTAAAAACGCTAAGGTGTCCCACCGCATCCAGGGCCATCTCTAGTCATCCTGATCCATATCTCATCACTGGACCCAGATGGCTCTGGAGGAGTGACTTTGCACAGTCTTCCCTTACTTAAATGCAATTCACTTCCTCACCTTCGCATCACCTCCATGATGTCATGGTCCTCTTCAAAAACAAAGGACAAGAACAGCAACAGATGTGCGACTATAGAGAAGTCACTTTGCATCTTTCTCTCCCTAGGTTCCCACACCTGTAAAATAGGGGTGGTAACTCACACTGACTCTTACAGTGGGCATTCCACAAATATTAGCTGATTTGATTTGATGAAGCAGCAACAGAGACTATCCAAGGGAGATAATAAGGATGATAGTCAACCTTTATATAGAGCTCACTATGTGCTAGCTACTGTGCTAAATGCTGTACAATTATTATTTTATTTGATGCTCATAACAACCTTGGGAAGTAGGTGCTATTTATCATCCCCAATTTACAGGCAAACTGAGGTTAAATGACTTGCTCTCAGTCACACACTGACTGATGTCAGATTTGAACTCAGGTCTTCCTAGAGCCAGGTGCCCTAAATCTACCCACTAGGGCCACTTAGCTGCCCCTAAAAGTACTTAACCGGAGACAATTGGTGAGATGTAAGCTATCCCCCTCACTGTACCATTAAGTGACTGTGCCAGGGGAAATGGGAGACTTCTCCCTCCTTCTCTCCCTAGCTGCCTTGGCTCGTAAAATCTAAACTGTAAAAATAAAATTAGAAGAGCTATGACAACAGTGTTTCCTGGCTCCATTCTCAGTTCACTTGGTAGAGTCTGCAAAACTATGTACTCTTGGGGAAGGAAAACCAGAGGTGAATTGAGAAATCCATAGATACAGAGATTTAGAGATGAAAGGGACCATATTGATCATCTGGTCCAGCCCCTTATTTGACAGGGGAATTGGTGATTTGTGCAAAAGCAGAGCATGGACCAGAAGCAAAGCTTTTCCTGAGGCTGCTCCTGGCCTCTAGGCCCTTTCTGTTGCCTCTTTTACCTTTCAAAAACAAGGTTGACAAATTAATGTGTGTGTGTGTGTGTGTGCATGCGTGTGTGTGTGCATGTGTGTGGTGTTAGCCTGTGTGTGCGCATGTAAATTTGTGCGTTTTAAGGAAAGGAAATTAAACTATGGGAAATTACAGATTAAGTATTAAAAGGAGTAGATAAGAAATGAATGACATTAACCTAACTCTTGTATATTCTATAAAGGTCATGTAGCTACAATTGCTTAATCTTCTAACAGATACTATGTTTTAGTGTATTGCTACTAGTTTTTTTTTCCTTATTCAAGTCTTGATATGTCTGATCAAGCTTATTCCTGAACTGATTGAAAACATTTGCCTTTGTTGAAACAAAAGCAATTCATTTCATTGGCATCAATAGACGTGTAATTGTATGTACAGTGATCCATGCTCCCCTTGACTAATGCATATTCAACTCGCCATGAGAGTGGGTGACAGTGGATGATTATGAGTCTCCGGTCTGATTTCGCCTCGCCCCGGAGTGTCAGACAGGTACAACACAGCTTTATTTCTGGGGCTCCAGAGCCAGGGTTCGGCCAGGCTCCTCCCACTCCTTACGCAGATGACTGCCTGTCTGATTTGGGAGTTCTGGCAAAAAGCCTGAGCTCATTGATTACAGATCGCTATTAATAAAGAGCATTTGTAATGCAGCAGTGCTGATACAGTCTCCACACGCCAGTTCATGATGGCCCTTCAGTCTCCACAATTAAGTCGTCCAGCAGGCATGCCCCCTGTTGCAGCTGCTCTGTCAATCTCATTTTGGAGTACAAATGATCTTAGACCCAGTGTTTGACATGGGGTTTTAACACCAAAGAAGGCAATTCTGCAGCTTCAAATGAGCCTAATTGGCTGTGCGCTCAGGCGTTCACTCAAGCTGCTTCAGTCCATCAGAGAGAGATTTCCAACTAATTGAACAGCTCAAAAGAAAAAGAATCACGCGAAATCATGATGTGCTGCACCATTGGAGAGAGGGATATTTTTTTTTCCATGATAGCAAACTTCAAAATCTGATTTTTTCCCCCCATTCTTAATCAGCCACCTGTCAACAAGAAAAAAGGTAGTTTTCTGGTGCAGAAATACAGAGGGTGATGATCTGTAAATCAGTTGTTTTTAAGGGCATAAATGCATGTCTTGCTGATAATGCTAATTTTAAGACGCTTAGGCTGCATGGAATTTCACGTAACACATCTAGGGCTTCCAGTGATGTTGGATGATCCCTAACCTCATGGATGGAGCCCTGAAAGGTTGTTTTTCAGGTTTGTCTCTGTTACTCAATTCATGATCCCGTATCACCTTCCACTCTTTATAAATGTCATCATTAGGAGCATTATGGCCATAATACTGTCCATAAGCATGGTATTTTACAAATACATACAAAATAATTTATAATCCATTTGAAGTTACTAAAGCTTCCTAGGGAAAAAAAGTGGTTTGATCTGAGGCAGTGTGATGTAGGGGATTGAGTACTGAATTTGAAGTCAGGAAAACCTGAGTTCAAATCCTTAGTTAGGTATTTCTGGGCAACTCAATTAATTAACATCTCCAAGCCTTAGTTTTCTCATCTGTAAAAAAGGAGACTGGACTTGACAACCTCTGAAGTCCCTTCAAGCTCCAAATTTATGATCCTGTGATCTAATACATATATGCATATATACATATATATGTTCATAATCATGGCATTTAAACAATATTAATAATATTTTTGGTTAAAACTATGATTTCACTTGTATAGGCGACTCCCTGTAAGAGAACTCTATCTAGCAAAATTGGCACTTCTGCAACTGTAATTTTAGAGACTTGTCTGGGACAAAGAAAAGGGTCAAAGAATGGTTTCTTTTTTACTTTAAACAAATCCCTCAACTTCCTTCAGCTTCTACTTTTATATTTTGAAAAGGACAGGGATAATTATGATGAACCAAGCAACATCATTTTCAGGCTGCCTGATACTATTAAGTACTTTCAAGGTGGAGCTTGAACCTAAATCTTATAGACTCCTGTGATAACTCTCATTAATAAGATATAATGATGATGATAAATTATTTTCAACTTCAGTTTGGTGGTGCAATAGATAGAGTGCTGGACTGGAAGTCAGAAAGACACGTAGTCCTGAGTTTAAATCTAGCCTCAGACACGTACTAGCTGTGTGACCCTGGATAGGTTACTTAACTCTGTTTGCCTCAGTTTCTTCAACTGTAAAATGAGTTGGAGAAGGAAATGGTAAACCACTCCAGTATCTTTGCCAAGAAAACTCCGAATGGGGTCATGAAGTGTTGGACATGATTAAAAATGACTCAAATTCTTCAATTTACATAATATAATAATCTATGTTCTAATATATTTAGTTATGTGTCTCTGGGTAAATCACTTAACCTCTATAATCCTCAGTTTCCATATCCATGAATACTGATAATAACATCTGAAAGGCAACATGGCATAATGGATTGTCCTTATGGTCAGGAAAACCTGGGTTCAAGTGTAACATCTCTGCACTATGTTTGCTATATGGGTCTAAGCAAAGCCAAACTCGCAGAGAAGTTATAGCTATGCTTTGGTAGAAGGACTTTCTTCACTGGAAGTTCCCTATACCAATGAAATCATGGTTTAGATGAAAAATTTTGAAGGGTTATTGTGAAGCTTAAATGAGATAATGTATGTAAATTGTGAGCCTAGAAAGCACTGTACAAAGGTAATCTATTGTTATTATTTTAGTATAGTAATGTATAGTATAGTATAGTATAGTGGTATAGTATATAGTACAGTAAAGTATGGTAATATAGTATAGTATAGTAATGTATAGAACTTGACCTTAGGTGACTTTTTCAATAGTAGAGTGTGACTTTAAAATTGTTTACATTTGAAATTATTTAGATGCCTTTCTTAAAAAAAATTAATGATAGAGATTTAATACTGAATTTTTCAAATGTTAGTTCCAAAAATCTAGTTTTATGACCAATTTTGTTTGAAAAATCATGAGCTTTTTGGAACTCAAAATCTTGCATAAGTGAATATTGAGAACTAAAAATTAATTAATTAATTAATAAAAGCAAAAGAAATGACTAGCAGGATGATTTCTGAAAAACCTTGGAAAACTTACATGAACTGAGGATAAAGTGAAATGAGCAGAACCAAGAAAAAGATATGCACTCTAATAGCAATATTGTATGATGATCAACTGTGAATGACTTAACTATTCCCAGCAATTCAACAATCCAAGAAAGTTCTGAAGGATTTAGGATTAAAAATTCTATCCAGAGAAAGAACTGTTGGAGTCTGAATATAGACTGAAACATTTTTAATGTTTTCCTTTTCCTTTTCTTTCACAATATGACTGATATGGAAATATGTTTTGTATCACTGCTCTTGAATAATCTATATCAGATTGATTGCCTTCTTGATGAAAGGGAGGGGAGAAAGAGAGGGAAAGAATTTGGAACTTGAAATTCTGAAAAACAAATGTTAAAAATTCTTTTTATATGTAATTAGAAAAAATATATTTTAAAAATTTCCATGTAATTCAGAAATATTTAATAAGATAAATAAAAATACTAAAAAATAAATAGGTGAAAGCTAAAAAAAGAAAGAAAAATAATGGACTTTGTTTGGTGGGCTGGTTTCTGAGGCTTAACAGTAAGGGTCTCTTTGAAAAGGTGGAAAAAAGAGTATACATGGAAGGTTTGGGATTGAGCTAAGGTTAATTTCATACTTCTCATTTTGTTTCCTTGTGGGAAAAAAAAGGAAAAGGTTATTAATGTTGATGTTTGATTTTGAACCAATTTTGAGTAATTTATTGTTCATTGAGTCCCTGAACCAGTTCAGCATGTGTCCACTCATATCAGAAAACCAAGAGAGATACCATTCCAGAGTAGATAAAGAGCAGACCATGGTATTGGGGCACCTTGGTTCAAGTTTTGCCTATTACAAATCCAACCTGTGTGACCAACCATCAATCCACTTAGTTTTTCCAGATAACTTTCTATAATTCTCTTACAGAATTGTGGATCTGAACCAACAGAACTTTTTTTTTTAAGTTAGGAATTACCTACATCTAGGAAATCACAGGTCTATGAAAAAAAATCAGAAAATTTTAAGCTCAGGAAAGTTTCATTTTCATTGCAGAGTACATCAGCTATACAAATACTTTTAGCATGGAAAATTTAGGGACTTGAAACATATTAAAAAGAATCATAAGTGACAGGCCAAGGTCCTGAGAGTGTGAAGTATCCTTGATTAAATGGAGAGCAAGTCAAGAAAATTTAAGAACAAAATAAAATGAGCTTATTTTCATATCAAAATAAATATAAGATAAATATGCATTCATAATTTAATATTTTAAATTTTAGAGAAAGGGAAAATTTAAATGGATTGACATTTTTTTTTGTGACATCATGCTCAACACCAGTGTGCCCAGTAACACAAGTTGATACAAAGCTGAACACTTGGAGTTAATCTTTTTTTTCTTTCTTTCAGGGCAGCAAGATTAAACATATTAGCCAGTATTCTGGTACTTAAAATAGTTTTGTACCCTTATTGTGTCATTGGTTTCTTTATCATGCCAAACAAATCCCTCAACTTTCTTCAGCTTCAGCTTTTATATTTTAAAAAGGACAGTGATAATTATGATGAACTAAGCAGCATCATTCTCAGTTTGCCTGATGAAAATTATTATTACATACTTTCAGATATTCTTTATATGCCTTCTTTAAATGTTGCATTCTCTGTGCCTGGCCATTAAATTCAATTATTTAAAAGCTGCATTTTTGCATCTCAAACAGAGACCATGTTAAATTTACAGTAACTTCTTTGAGAAACCATTTTTTTCCTTGTGAGTTTGATTCATTCAAATAGCCCCCTTTTCCTTTTGTTTGGAGTTTGATTCATTAAAATAATCCTATTGGAAAAGTCTATATACATGGTCCATGAAACATACATTCCACTTGTTCTAAGGTTTTTTCAATGACACTGAGACTATTATTAAGATACAGATAGTCTTTAAAAAGGCAACACTTTATACTTTACCATGTATCTACATTTCAGTGTGAATCAGCTTATTGGAGTTTACCTTAGCACATGCTTTAGAAATGGAAAGGGAGTGAGAGAGAACATGAGAGTCCTGGCCACCTTGAGACGGAAGTAGGAGGGGACACCAAGGAAGGAGAAGATGCATAAAAAGGGGAGATTCAATATTTATTCATGTGACAAGCATTTATTAAGCACCTTCTGTATTCAGGGCATTGTTCTAAGTGCTTGGGATACAAAGACAAAAGTGAAACTTGTAGCTGTCAAAGAATTTACCTTCTATTGAAGATGAATGGTGAAGGTGGAGAGTTATCTATATCTTCTATTTATATATGTATATTATAAGTATATACATATTTATGTATGCAAATTTATACATATATGTACATAAAGAGAAGTAAATATATGTGTGTGTGTACACATACATATATACATTAAACATACATATATATGTATATGTACACATATAGACACACAGACTATATACTTGTGTATATGTGTGTGTACGTATGTATGTGTGTGTGTGTGTGTATTCAAAGTTGATATAGAGGAATTGGGGTGAATTGGGGTCAGGGAGAGGCTATTCACTAACCACCAGGGAGATCAGGAAAGGTCCCATATAAGAGGTTGCACCTTGAAGGAAGAAAGAGATTTTAAGAAGCTGACTAAAGAAGAAGATCATTCCAGGCAAGGGGACCTCTGAAAAGACACATAAGCGGGATATGGAATGTTATATATTGGGAACACTAAGCAGCCTATTTGACTGCAATGCAAAAATGAATGAAGGAAAACAAATGAATGAAGGATATTAATATTAAGTAAGTTTAGAAAGGTAGGCTGAAACCAGATTGTAAAGGACCTAAAATGCCAAAACAAGGGAGTCTGTGCTTCATCCTAGAAAAAAGAGAAAGTCATTAGTGTTCCTTGTGCAAGGACACGACATAGTCACACCTTCATTTTAGTAAAGGTATAGTGTCAATTTACCACTTGTATGGAGTACGGATTTCAGATTGGAAAGATTAGAAGAGGGGAAGCCAATTAGTAGGTGATTGCAATAGCCTATGCAAGGAGTAATGATGGCCTGACCTAGGCTGTGTAATCGGAATGTATGTGGTGCCAAACACCCATTTTGCTTTGTAATTTTGCCTAGCATTTGTCCTGACAGCACAGGAAAATTGATTTGCTATGTGTATACCCAAATTTGTGGTATGCAAGATTTTTTTTAGCAAGTTTCCTTCATAGTTAGAATTTTTCCCAAACAACTGCTTTGTCATCTGTAGGCTAGCTAAAAATTGGGCAATGTGGACCACTATGATATTCCTATGTCACTGGGTATTTTTTTGGAGGGGTGGTTAGTGTATATCTATATCTATATCTATCTGTCTGTCTATATATATGTATATATATATATATATCTTTAATATTTAATTTTTAATCGAATATTTATCATCACCTCTTTATATTTACAAAGACCTGAAATTTGGGGAAATGTCAGAAGCCAATGCGAGCTTGTTCTACATAACACTTATAGTCGGGTTGTATCACCTTTTGACTGGGGAGGAGGCATCTGTAATGCAACGCAAATTGTGGTGAGATTAGATCCATAAGATCTAGGTTCATTCACAATCTCTGGTAGTGACCTTGTACAAGGCATTTCTGGGCCTCAAGTAGAAAAACTAGGGAGACTAAAAACTGTAACACTGTGCAAAGAGCCTTATTTTATGTTATCTCATTTGATTCTCACAATGACTCCCTGCGGTAGATACTATTATCCTATTTTATAGGAAAATAACATAAGGCAATAACAGATAATGAAAGTAACTAGTGCTCTGAGAAGATTCCGTGACATGCTCAGAGTCACACAAGTAATAGATGTTTGAGAGGGGATTCAAACCCAAGTCTCCCCCCAGTTCAGAGTCTAGTATGATAAATAATCCCAAGGAGTTGACATTGGATAAAATTTTGTGCTTTGGGTTTCCTTTCAAGTGAACTCATATTTCACTTGTCATCCCTGATCATGCCACAGGTGAGACTATGCTGCTCAATTTGGAGAAGGGTTAATAATCCATTTACCAAATACGATTTCTTCCAGGAAGTTGTTCCCTTGGATAGTGGAAGTGACTTGGGGCACAGAAGCTGGAAGGGTGATATTACCAAACCCGAGCTTGCTTGAGATTCAGATAATATGGACCAGTGGAATCCCAATGTGAAGTCCTGAGAGGATCACATCAAAAGCATCTGCCCTTTTTCTAGGTCAAAGGCAAAGTGTGAGGTAAAAGCTGAAGAATCCTAAAGGATCCTGAAAAGAGGATCCTAAAAAGTCACAGCAGTAGAGAAGATAATTATTTGCCCAATAGATTTCTGGAAATTGTTTATGTTTTCGGTTCACCTTGTGCATGCAAGACTGACAGGTCTCAGCTGGTCCTGGCACTTATTGCAGTCCCTACATTTTCTCTCCTCATGTAGCCCATCATTGACTATTTTGCAAAACTGGACCATGTACAGATTTTTTTTAGTATTTAGGTGTATTTATCTTGTACTTTTACCCAGACAGGAAATTTAGAGCCTGAAGAGTAACAGTTGCTCATCTTTAAGATGAGCCAAAAAGAGGCAGCCTGAAAGAGAGCATAAAGAGCAAATAAAGGAGTAAGGGAGACCCAGCTTTAAAACCTGCTTCTGGAACATATTGGCTGTGTGACCCCAGAAAAATCACTCAACTCTTTATTGCCCTGGGCAACTCTCTGTAAATTTCGGAAAAGGTGCTAGTCTCCATTGAATAGAAATTCCTCTTTGGGAACACCTTTCACCTATAAAATCACAGGCTTTGTTTAAAAAAACATATATATATATATATATATATATATACATATACATATACATATACACATACATACATATATATTTACATACACACAAACACTATAGAATATAAAAACATGCATACACATCTGGGAGAGAGAGAGAGAAACTTGTCTTGGTGTCGAGATTTGGGCTCATAACCAGGTTCTGATACTTATTAGTTGTGTGACTAAATAAGTCATTTTAACCCTCTAGGTATTCCTGTCTGTTAAATAAGCATAAGAATACTCATGAGTCATACTTCACAGGACTGTTGTGAAGAAAGCACCTTGTAAACTTTAGAGAACTGTAGAAATGTATTATTATTAGAGGGTATTTTCCTTAAAAAAAAAAAAAACCAAACCAACTTGTATTTTGACACTTGCTACATGTGTGACTAAATTTCCTCCTCTGAAAAATGAGAAGGTTGAGTTAAAAGACTTCTATAGCCTCTTCCTACTCTAAATATAGACTCTATATAATCCCAAGTAGCACTGATATTATGATCTCAATTTTACATATAAAAAAATTGGGAATAAGAGAATTTAAGTGGCTTTCTCATAGATACATGATTAGAAAGTGCCAATACTAGAATTTAGGTCCTTAGATTCTAAGTCCTCTTTAATGTTGGAAGGAATCCATCCAAAGCTATGCACTGAGATGTTAACCTATTCTAGACTTGAACTCAGATGTCTTAACTCCCATGTCATTGTTCTTTCTACCATTTCACTGACGTTTTTTCAACAGATTAGTCATAGAACCAACCAACCCTTCTGGGATATCACTTCTATATGCTTCCACACTGCCACTGATTCAGTGATAATTCCCTTCTGAATCAAATCAGTGCCATATATCCTTCCCCATCCCCCTCTCTGAGAAACATTCCAAAAATGTAGTGGGTTTTTTTGAGAAGAAAAGAAAATCAGTATACTTTTTGATATATTGAGAAAGCATGAAAATATGTGCAATGTGCAACAACTGTGGCCCTCCCACCTCCACCAAGGGTAGCTTAGAAATGTCTTCTTATACCCTTTCATTTGACTCCTGTTTGATCTTTATAATTTTGTTACATTTACTTTTGATTTTTTGGTGTGTCACTTCCATTTACATTAGTTTAGTTAGTTACTGTATATATTTTTTGACTTTGTTTATGTCATTCTTCATCAGTTCATAGACATCTTTCCATGTTTCTCTGTATTCATCACACACATCATCTCTTACAGCACAGCAATATTCCATTTCTTTTACATGCTGTAATTTGTTTAGCTTTTTCCCAATTGATGGGAATCTTTGTTTCCAATTCTTTGCTATCACAAATAAATTCTGCTATAAACAATAAATATATTGGAGGGGACTTTTTTTCTTATTGATGACTTCCTTGGGGTATAATCTCAGTAACAGAGTTTCTGATTCTAAAGGTATGGACATTTTAGTTACTTTATTTGCATAATTTCAAATGGTTTTCTAAAATGTTTGTACCTTGAAGACAATATCCTTAATATTTAAAAATACTTTAAAAACGCAATGGTTGTAAAATAAAGCCACCAAATATTTGTTGAGTATTTTCTTTGTTGGCCCTCTGTTATAAAATTATACATTATACAAAATTATAAAAATGTAGACCTTATACTCAAAAAGCTTATGCTATATCTAAGGAAACAAGGTGTAACCAAAACCAGCTGAGAACAAAACTGGTTTGCAATCAATTACTAAATGCATTATTGGAGTTGAATTTATTTATGACAAATTGATCATTTTATTTGTAAGACCACTTTAAAGTATCTACAGTGTTAGAAAATTACTTAGAAATAAGAACCTTCACATTATTGGATGGATTCTGGGAAGAAGACATCTTAATTTGCTGTAACAGAATTTGTGCAACCATTCTAGGAAACAAAACATTTTGCACAAAAAGCTACTTAATTGTTCATACCCTCTCTCTCATGGATTTCACTTTAGAGACTACAGTAGAGTTTCTTTTCTTTTTAACGTCAACAAAAGATATATATGATCAAAAAATCTTCATGGCTACATTGTTTATTATAACAAAAATCTGGAAACATACTACATGCATTTTGAGCAACCCTCAAGAATTGGTGAATTACGTATATGACTGTAATGGAATATTACTATACTGTAAGGAATGATGGATATGAAGAATTCAAAGAAAATATAGGTGCCCTTGTATTAAATTATGGAGAATGAAGAGAGCAAAACCAGGAGGGCAATAAATGCCGGGATGACAGTGAGGTAAATAAAGTCATTGTGGAAAGGCAGCACAACTTTGGTTAACTACAATTATCTACATTAATGATCCTTTCTTTTAATCATCAATAAATCAGTGGTATTTCAGGGTCGGTATTTTGTAAAGGGGTCAATTTGGGTGTTGAATGGAAAGCATCTGTTACATTAAAATAAAATATATCAATAAAAGTTTTCAAAAAATAAAATCTAAACTTTAATCTCTGACCATTTTATTTTATTTTGACATATTCCATGAGTTTTTGACAAGGTTGTAAAAACTGATGCAGACATTTCACAGGTGAATTATGTTTTAAAGGTCTTTCATTATTAGCTTGTGACTGGATAAGTCATTTTCTGGAATTAAATAGCAGTATATATGTAGAAGGCAAAACTTCGTACCTTTTGGATGTAGTAGAATGAATAGTTGGCTTGTCTCTAGTACATTAGGTCCACCAAATACCTTGGTGATATTTCACTGGTGTTGGGAAGTCCCAGGGTAGGCTTGCAACTTACATAGTCTTGAGAGTTGCCTGGTGTCTATTCTAGCTGTTTTGTATTGTTTTGTTTATCATAGCATTTCAAATAAGAAATAGGTACCCCTACATTTCTCTCCACTCTCATTCTGTCCTTTATGTAATGGTCTGCTAAGCCTCAGTACATTTGTTTTGAAGTGTTGTTGGTAGATAGTTTCTCCCACATTTACTTAAGTCTAAAGAGCTATATGGAATTGTAACTATGATGATTTTGTTTAAAAATACACAAAGATCTTACTGACAATCTAACCAAAATCTGTAGTATATAATAATAGTACCTTAGATAAAGCATTTGTTAAACACTATATTCCCAAGCACCATGTGTATTAACAATTGGAAATGCGAACAGAAGTAGATCTGTCCAAAGTTTTTCTTCTCTGAACTGTAGCCCTGAAATAAGATTTTCCTGAGTTTCTTGTCTTTTGTTTAGGGGTTGATATCTAGCAATTGCTGGAGTGAGTACATGCATCTTGAATATCTCCTTTTGTCTGGTCCCATCACTGGGCAAGGTAAATTGACCTAGGCCCTGGGCTTCAGCTGTCTTAAAAACTCATTTCAAAATTCATTACAAAAGAGCCATATTACCTTAAGTGTCAGGATAACCATTACAACCATGAGTGTGGTTATTTCTGTCAGGGGCATCTCTCTTCCCTGGTATAAGTCACCATACTCGGTGACAGACTGCCTTTTTTTTTTTTCGAAGGATAGTATTTAAGATACCTAATAGCTTTCCCGCCTAGCAGCAAATAGCCCAGGCCCTAATAGTTAACCTCCAGGATGAAGCTATTGAAATCTGAGATAAATATCGCTGTAACTTCCTAGAAAACTTAAAGGAAAACCAAGGGGAAAACACAAGGTTAAAATTACAGTCCAAATGTATTCCAAACAGCATGCTTTTGTTTAAATGAAGTCAGCTTGAAAACATACATCTTTATGACTTGGCTGCAGTTAGTACTAGGCATTGAACACGCGACGTTTCTGTATTCTTCTTCCCTTCCATTTTCCTTCCTCCCTCCCTTCCTTCCATTTTTTCTTTCATCCTCTTCCTCTCCTCCTTCTATCAATGCTTTTTTTAACAGTCTGAAAAAGCAAAAACACCCACATATTTTTTCTTCAGTAGCAATATCTCCATAGATGTCAATGAATCTTAGAGTTGGAAGTCACCTAGGATGCCATCTAATTCAACTGATTTTTGAACAAGAATCTCTTCTATTCCATATCAAGTGGTTTGTGCTTCAAGAACTCCAGTGAGGAGGAACCCAACAGAACTGTTCAAATAAGCCTGCCCTTATAGATAATCTGCACCCCTAAAGTAAGTTCTCTTTGAAAGGAAAAAGTATTTATGTGCTGAAAAATATTATTGGTTATTGTTTACACTTGGATTTCATACAAATCAGATTTTGGGGTAAGTATGATATTCAGAAGACTACTGTACTTGAACTCTCAATTTCTCTTTTTTTGTGTGTAGACTATGTGTGATTGGGCCAGGTAATATAAAGATATGGCCTGTCCATATGTGGTCAGGAAAGATATCTGGGATTTGCTCAACTCCTTCTCCAAGGGAAGCTGTAATTTCCACTACTGTGGAATTTTCACTATTATCCTTCTCTGAAGTGTATGATTCCCATGTACATATGCAAAGTATACAATTGTCCTTCAGATGACTGACTAACCTGTATGAGTGGAGATGTAACATCTGTATAAAACTCTGGAAAGGTGGTTGTATGCCATATTGGGAAGAGACTGTACTATGTAGTCTATCTGCTCATTTCAGGTATTTAATTCTTAATGTAGGATTTCTGCACAATTGATTTAGTTGTCACCATTATATTGTATTGTGAATAAGACTTCGATAAATAGCCAACCAAGTCAGTTTCTCCTCTCCCTGTCATTTATAAACATGGATTTAATACCAACAGCAAGAGCATATGGTGGGTCACATTTGAAAGTAGGGTAATGGAGACTCTGGATTTATGATTCAGACTAGAAATTGGTCCTCAATTATAAAATGTGAATAATAATAGTACCTATTTCCCAAGGTTATTGTGATGACCAAATGAGATAAAATTTGTAAAGCAATTAGCACAGAGTCTGGCACATAGCAGGTACTTCATACATGCTTATTTCCTTCCTTCTTTAATTCAGGGAAGTGAAATATATTCATTCACTTGTTTAGAGCACCATATTTAAATGAAACATCTACTTATCTCCAAGGATTAGCTTAGGTACCACCTCCTACCAAAGCCCTTACTTTTTCTCCTGAAATGATTTTCTTTGTATTTACTTATCTGTGAGCCTGTAGCATAATGTAAGCTTCTTGGAGAGTTTTTTTTTTTATCCTTGTATACCCAAGGCCCAATGCAATGTCTTGCCTACAAAAAGACTTAACAAATATTTAATTGACAGCTCTCTTAGGAACACAAAACACCACTAAAAATGAAATTTGACAATGTATATATTGGAATAATGGGATATTTTATGGCATTTAGAGAAGCTAGGTGGTTCAGTGAATAGAGAACAGGAACGAGAGTCAGGAAGACCTGAGTTCAAATCTGTCCTCAGACACTTTTTAGCTTTTGCTGCCCTGGGAAAATAACTTGACCACTTTCTTCCTTAGTTTTCTTGTCTGTAAAGTGGTGATGATAGCACCTGCCTCCCAGGGTTGTTGTGAGGATAAACTGAGATATTTGTAATGTGCTTTGCAAATCTTAAAAGGTATATAAATGCTAGCTATTATTAGACAACAATTTTTATTTTCTAAACGAAAATGCAAATGTTCTTAAATTTCACCAAAATGTGGTGGTATTTCAGACTTCATAGAAATTAGGAATTTCCATGTTTTCGATTTAATCTGAAAAAAAAAAAAAGTTGTAATTTTAAGGAGGAATGCCCTGTGATGGTGTTGTGGGGAGTGACTGCTGACTGTTGGCTTCCTTAGCAGCAGGGTAGGGCTAGACCTATAGGCCTCCCTGCTGGTGAACACAGCAAACAAACTTCCCATGTGATTCCAGATGTTTCTCACCCCCTTTTCTCCCCCACTTTATTTTTCTGTTGGACCTCCCAGGAATAAATGACAACTTGGTTGAGTGGAAAATACTACTTCTTTACTCTAAAACCAAAAATTCACCTTGTAGCATTGCCAAAAATTTAATCTTGAGTCCCTAAGTGTGAGAAGATCTAATAGAACTGGGGTATTGACCTGCACTGCTAGTGACTGTCCTTAGCTCAAAAAAATGGTCCTTTATCTGTCCACATTGGGAGTACATTTTAAAAACATTAGACTGAGTTGAAAGACAGTTGTATTCATTGGAAGATGTGCTGGCTTTGAGGGTCCCTCCCCAGCCCTTTTTCCTTTTCATTGAGCTCTAACAGATAAGTAAGCACACATGGTGTGTTCTAAATATAATTAAAATACACCCCTCCTTCCTCTCCCACCCCCAATCTCCCATAGTCAAGGGATGAAGGTGGGAGGGAGTTGAGACTTCAGGAAGATTGCAGTGGAAAATTGATGAGGGCTAATTGAGTTAACAAGTACTAATAATAGACAGACTGCCAAAGGAAAAAAAGAAAAGGGGCTGGTGAAAGAGTCATCAGGTGCCTAGACTGATGAAGTATATTGTCTGCCCCATTTACTTCTCTGATGAAGCCCACTGTCCATTTGGAGCCCACACAGCAAGGAGGCAGCTTAAAAAAATAAAACGCTGCAAGCCCAGTGTATGACTAAAGTCAAGGGCTTTGAATGAATGTTTCTTCTTACCCAGTAGATACAGAATCTGCATATTATGGGGATAATGAAGCATTAAAGTCTGTTCAATGGAAAAGGCTGAATACCTACCTAGTTGAGCTCACTCCAGGAGTCTAAAGGCTATTTACATCTGTGCTTAATGCAGCCTGGCCCCCAGCAATGAGGCTCCCACTGGTGGCTGCTTCCATGCATTTGAGGTTTTTTTCCTTCATCATAGCCACTCTCGGCTTCTTTTGAGACTTTGCTGAAACCACATTGCAACAGTAAGCAAACAAAATTAAGAACTGTCTCTCACACTTGGCACTCCATCTCCCATTTCTCAGTGTTTTTACCCTAGCTGTCCCCCAGTTCTGGAATGAATATCTGCCATCTCAGAGAATCCTTTTATTCTTTTAAGTTCGGGCACCATGAAGCATTTTCTGATCCTTCTAACTTCTAGTTCCCTTCTGCCCAAACTACCTTGTATCTAACCACTTTATGTGTATTTATGTAAATACCTATATTCCCCATTAGAATATAAGTTTTTTGAAAACAAGGATAGTTTTCCTTGTTATATTTGTATATTTTTTACATTTGTATATACAGTACCAAGTGTCTAGAGTTACATAGTGGGAGCTTAATAAATAAATATTGGTTGACTGATAAATTGATATTGCTAATCTTAAAAAAAAGAAAAAAACATCAAATAATTAGTGTAAGAGCTTTTTTTAAAAAGGATTTTTTTTTTTAAGAAAAAGAGCTTGTATATTTCTCACACAGGGGAATATATTGACTCTTGAGAAAAAAGAAGAAAAATATCTTATGATATTTTATGGTAGTCTCACCTTATGACTACTTCCAGTCTGATTATAACATGTTCTTAGCCCTATATTATGGATTTTCTGCCCATAATGCTAGGGTTCTGTGTGTGTGTGTGTTTGGGTTGGGTGTGTGTGTGTGTGTGTGTGTGTGTGTGTGTGTGTGTGTGTTTTCTCCAGCCTTTCACACTTCAATGAGCATTTCTTCTTTTCTGGAGTGATACAGGCTACAGAAATACCACCTGCCCTCCCTCTCCTACTGCTTCCTCCCAGCTATCTCTCAGCCCCCAGTGAAGTAGAGTTTGCACAACCGGCTGGGCTGACATGTGCTCACACACTGGCCATTTGACTTGCCAGCATTCTGCTCTCCTGTGGAAAATGCAGCTCTTCAAACACGTCAGGCCTATCCATTAGTGATGGCGGCCCTCCAAAGTGGGGTTGTGTTTAAGCACAAATGGGCAGTGTAGGCCAAAATGAATATGAGGCAGAGGCTACTATCTTTAAAAGGTGGATCTGGAGGCAATTTAGTGGGTATAAATTACAATTGACTTTGGAAGAAAGAACTCACACACTTGAGCCTCCTCAGATGTGTAGCCAATAGGGGGTCGTCTGACTACATGAAATTTTGCACATCTATCAGCTAAAGAAAAGATCCAAATGCAAAAATCTAGCACTCAGGGACATCATATGGATTCGTAACACCCCCTGGAGGACTTGTGGCCTACGAATCAATGAATGGTTTATTCTGAGCCAAAAATATACTTTCACAGTGCTTCTCAATTTACTTAGCTGTTTCAGAACACCATATGTGAGAGAACACAGAAGACTGGGAATTGCTCTTACAGAAGGCACTATTTAGTGATATGAGGAATACCTCTCAAGGCAGCCAAAGGCATGAAATTTGCTAGCTTCTTGGCCTTCGCAATAGTACATGGCTTTCAAACTTAAACCAAGGAAAAATTTTCAAGAGTACAGGTGTCTGGATCAGTTTCCTCATTGGACCACTGGTGAAAGTTTGGAATGGTACAGGACATCTACCTGTTCTTGAGCCAATTTAGAACTTTGTTACTTCAAAGAAAGTTGATCTAGAAGTCTTTGTCTTTTCCTTCTTGGGTCTTTTTTATCCTGCAATTGTTCATGTTTATTTAATACCCGAAGCCGGAAATTCTTTCCTGTCTATGGGAATTAGCCTTTTCTTGTGGGTATATTATTCTTAAAGCTAATGCCATTTAATATAACTACTGTGTAATGTAATAATAAAATGACAGATTTTAAAATCAATCAGTTAATCAACAAGCATTTGGTAAGTGCCTATTATGTATCAGGTACTGTGTTAGACTTTAAAAAGTATCAAAGCTTTATTTTTTAAAATTTAAAAATGTCCGATGGACAATATTGGTAATTCACTAATGAAAAAAATTTCTAAAGTTTCTGTTACCTACATAGATGTGCCCTTTTTATTTCATCAAATCAATCTCATTTCCTACTACAAATGTTGCAAAACAATTGCTTAAATATTTGCATCCAAAGATTTTAATATTATCAAGAATCACTGTGTTCTAGTGGAAATAGTCTTGGATTTGGACCATAGAAACTGAGGCTGGGATTCCATATCACTCGGATGCCTACTATCTCTGTGACCCTTGACCAATTCTTTCATCTCCCAGAGCCCCAGGTTCTCATTTATAAAATGGGAACACCACTCCCTCTGAGAGCTATTTTGAAGAAATCACTTAGTAAAACTTAAAGTGCTATATCAGTACAAGTTACTACTATTATTTTCATATGGACCTCAGAAGAAGTATCATACACTTGCATCAGTTAATTTTCTAAAACTGTTGAATTTTGTGGACAAAAACATGCCTATCAAATTATTACTGTTTGTCTTCACGATTTAGAGTGGTTTATTGCTGTACTCTGTACTTTAGTAGTATTTCAATTGTCAGCTAGGCATGAGAAATTATTGTTTGGCTACTAGAAAAAGCAAACTATGTGGTTCACTTTCCAAATTTTCCTTTGCCTTAGCAAGTCAAAATTGAAATTACTACCTAATCACTAAAAATGAACAAATGTAACCTGCCAAACTGGAGAGACAGCATAGTGGAATTGAAACGTTACCAGACTCAAAGTTGGGAGTTTTTTATTGTAGTCCTTGATTTACCAGTGGCTCTGAATTACTGTGTGTGTTTGTCCTTTGTTGCCGAAGAAGACCATGCCGTCAGAGAAATAATGACATGACTTGCACTTGACTTTGTTTTGAGTGAGGGAGGGTTGTGCAGGTCACCAGCCTCACTTCTCCTCCAGAGCCATCTGAATCCGGTGACCAGATATTCCTCAGGATGACTGGAGATGACCCAGGATGAGGCAATTGGGGTTAAGTGACTTGCCCAAGGTCACACAGCTAGTGAGTGTCACAAGTGTCTGAGGAGAGATTTGAACTCAGGTCCTCCTGACTCCTGCACTGGCGCTCTATCCATTGCACTACCTAGCTGCCCCATTCTGAATTACTAAGCCCTTGGTTAAGTCACTAACTTTTCTGGATTTTCATTTCCACATCTATAAGATAAAAAGGTTGCATTAGAAGGTCCCTATAATTCTTCCTAACTACAAAGTCAATGATTCTATGCAATACCTACATTGACTTTGATAGTCAGTTGTGTTTACAAGAGAATGATATGAATTCCAAAAAGAGATTGTATTTTTCACGATCCTTGGGAATTTTTTTCTTATTTGGTTTTAAATTTTGACAAGGTGTCTCCTCTTCCAATTTACCCTCCACCCAAAAATATTTTGAAAAATTCCTGTTTCTCAAACTTAAAGAGTAATCAACTTCACTGGTTTTGTCTGGCTAGTTCATGAAGTTCTCTTTGTAGCTTGACCAACCTTTTTATGAGTCTTTGGCCAAAGTGTTTAAAAAATAGCTAACCTATTTGATTTTTTTTCAAAAGAAATTTTGCCAATTCCCAACTCCTTGATGGACATTTTCAGTGAATTGACACTAGTCAGAAATCTGGAAAGTCAGAATTCAAGTTTCAGAAAAAATAAAATTATTTTGAAACTTTTTCCATTTTAGTCAAACAAATAACAAATGAGAAAAAAGACAGGAAGATCATGTAAAAACATTTCAGGTACCTGCCTCTTTGGAGAGAGACTTTGGCCTATATATTGGAATATATCCTAAAACTCAATAGTATAGTCAGACCTTTAGGCATTATGAAAAATCTCTGTACCCATTCTGCCTGGTAAGCGTAGCTATGTTGTTGTTGCAATGACCCAATTTGAGGTTTTCTTGGCAAAGACTGCGATGGTTTGCTATTTCTTTCTCCAGCTCATTTTGCAGATGGGGAAATTAAGGCAAATATGGTTAAGTGACTTGCCTATGATCACACAAATAGTAAGCATATGAAGCTGGATCTGAACTCACAAAGATGAGTCTTCCTGACTTGGGGCCCACCTGACTCTCTGTCCATTGTGCTACCTAGCTGCCTCAAACATAGTTATCCTTTCAGATAAATATATCTAACACTCATTGAAAATGATGGTATTACTAATCCCCTTAATATCCTGGATAATTTCTGTTAAACTTAGTGAGAAGCAGTATGGCTTAGCAGAAAAGTACTGGGGTAGAGGAGCAAGGTTTTTGTTTAGGCTCTGCTACAGATTTAGTTCAGTATTTCCAAAACATTTATTAAGCACCCACTATGTACAAGGCACTGTGCCAGATGGTGATGATTGAAAAATTAAAAGTAAATAGATCCTGCCCTCGAAGAGCTTATGCTCTACTTAGAGGGATGAGGGTAGTGGTAGAGATATAAAATATACACAGGGATAAATAAATATAAAACATATGCAAAATAATTTTAGGAGGGAAAGCCCAATTAGGTGAGTGGGGAATGGGCTTGTGTTGGAGATGGCAACAGAGCTATGCTTTAAGGAAAGCTAGGGATTCTTCCAGGTGGAAATGAAGAGGGATTACATTGAAGACATAGAGCATAAAGGGGACTAGGGGGGAAAGACCAGAGAGTATAATCTCATTTATTTGTGTCTTGGAGGTTTTCTTTCCTCTGAGAACTAGAAGAATGAATTTATGAGGTATACTAGGATGACACACTGATATATATTAATAGACAGCATGGAGTTGATAGAGTTCTGGACTTGAGTAAGAAAGATTCAGTGCAGGGTTCAAATCCTGAATCAGACACTTACTATGTGACCTTGAGAAAATCACTTAGCCTCCCTGAGTCTCAGTTTCCTCATCTGTAAAATGGGCTTGATAATCTACAATGTTTTTTCTAGAGCTAATGAGAAGTAATAAGAAATAAAACTGGAAAGATAAGTGGGAGCCTCATAGTGAAGGTCTTTTAATTTAAGGCTGAGAATTGTCTGTTTTATCCAAAGGGCAATAATAGGAAGTCTCTGAAGGTTTTTGAGCAGGGAAGTAATGTAGTCATATTTATTTGAGGAATATTTCAAGAACATCAGCTTGGTAACTATGTGGAAGAGGGATTAGAAAGGAGGAAATACTGGAAATAGAGGTCAATTAGAAAGATACTGGAAGAGTCAGGGAAGTTAGAAGAGAGGTGGTGAGGGACTATGAGAGCCCTAAAAGTGGAGATTAGGGGGGGGTAGATACACTAGATGATGGGGAACTATGTTCCCCAAGACTTGATAAGTGATTGAATATAGAGGTAAAGGAGAGAAAGAAATTAACCTTGAAGAATAACTTTAAGGTTGCAAATTTTTGATGATTGGAAGGATGATATTATCTCCAACTGAAACAGGAAAATTTGGAGGAGGTACAATGTGATTTGCTGTTTAGTTATTTCAATTGTGTTCAGCTCTTCATGCCTCCATTTGGAATTTTCTTGGCAAAGATACTGGAATAGTTTGCCATTTTCTTTTCCAGATGAGGAAATTGAGGCAAACAGGGTTAAGTGACTTGCTCAGGGTCATGCAGCTACTAAGTATCTGAGGTCAGATGTGAACTCAGGAAGATGAGTCTTTTGACTCCAGACCAGGAACTCTATCCACTGTGCCAACTAGCTGCCCTGATAATGTGATAAAATGGAGTCAACTTGAGTTGAAGAACCTTTGTTTAAATCCACACCTTTGACACTTGCTAACTGTATAACCTTGGGAAAGTCACCTCTTTGGGTCCTTGGTTATGTTTTGGGAAAAATTTAAGTTTTAGTCTATAAAATGAAGAGGTTGGACTAGGTAACTTTTAAGATCCTTTCCAGCTCTGACTTCTGTGATTTAGTCCTGTTTAAGTGATGAGATAGGTAAGTATCAAAAAGAAAGTGGTTACACTGACCCTTTTTATAATTAATTGAAGATAAAAACTTTAGGCACATAAAAATTTATTGCCTGGAGGTCCCACCCAATTGAAGAAAGCATCTTGCCATTCTTGTGAGAAACATATTTTAAAAAAAAATAAATAAATAAATTTATTTAACTTTTTACATTCATTTTCACAAAATTTTGGGTTCCAAATTTTCTCCCCATTTTGTCCCCTCCCCCAACCCCAATACACCGAGCATTCTAATTTCCCCTATCACCAATCTGCCCTCTCTTCT
>CM053770.1:377185811-377200714 GCA_028658325.1 Potorous gilbertii | reverse complement strand
TATTTTCCAGGTCAGTTGTTTTTCCAATGAGATATTTCACATTCTCTTCCATTTTTTCATTCTTTTAGTTTTGTTTTGTGATTTCTTGTTTTCCCATAAAGTTATTAGCTTCCATCTGTTCCATTCTAATTTTTAAAGAACTATTTTTTTCAGTGAGCTTTTGAACCTCCTTTTCCATTTGGCTAATTCTGCTTTTGAAAGCATTCCTCTCCTTATTGGCTTTTTGAACCTCTTTTGCCAATTGAGTTAGCCTATTTTTCAAGGTATTATTTTCTTCTGCCTGTTTTTGGGTCTCCTTTAGCAAGGTGTTCACCTGCTTTTCATGCTTTTCTTGCATCTCTCTCATTTCTCTTCCCAGTTTTTCCTCCACCTGTCTAACATAATTTTCAAAATCCTTTTTGAGCTCTTCCATGGCCTGAGCCTACTGAATATTTATTTTGCATGTTTGGGATACAGAAGCCTTGACTTCTATGTCTTTCCCTGATGGTAAGCATTGTTCTTCCTCATCAGAAAGGAAGGGAGGAGATATCTGGTCCCCAAGAAAGTAACCTTCTATGGTCTTATTTTTTTTCCCTTTTCTGGGCATTTTCCCAGCCAGTTACTTGACTTCTGAGATTCCTTTCCACACCCACCTAACCCCCAGATCCACCCAGCTAGTGCTTGGGATCTGAGATTCAGATGCTGCTTCCAAACCTCAGGGCTTTCAGCAGAGGCAGGACTGCTATTCAGTGTGAGATTAAATTCAGGTGCTCAGGTGGGAGCAGGGCCACCTCACAGGGCTCAGTTCCCTCAGGGGGTTTATGCAGAGACCTTCAACAATGGACCTGAGCTCCTGCCTGCTTTGGGTGCCCCTGTCAGCAGCTGCCTCCACTGCTGCCTTCCAAGGGGACCTGAGTTATGGAGACACCCTGCGCTCCTCTTGGCCAGCCAAAAAGTGTCTCTCACTGACTTTCAGTATCTGTGGGTGGAGAAACCTTCGTGGCCCCTGGAGATTCTGTCCCTGAAGCCTGCCGGATCTGCTCCTCTTGGTGCCGTGCAGCCAAGGCAGGGCAGGGCTCTGCTCTGGTTCCGGTGTGTGACAGACTTTTCATGTCAGTTTTTCAGGGCTCTCTGGAACAGAAATCACCTCCACTCCGTTGTTGTGGCTTCCACTGCTCCAGAATTTGTTGGGAGTTCTTCTTTACAGGTATTTTATCGAGAAACATATTTCTTTATAGAATGTCTGAGGGGCAGCCAGGTAGCTCAGTGGATAAACTTCTGGGCCTAGACAATCAATTGGAAGACTGGCACTTACTAGCTTAGCCATGTGACTCTGGGTAAGTTACTTAATCCTGTTTGCCTTACTTTCCTCTTCTATAAAATCAACTGGAGGAAGAAAATGTCAAACCACTCCATATATTGGCCAAGAAAACCACATTGATGAATAGAATGTCAGTTTAGATAATGGTGAGAAACCTTTCAAAAGAAACAAGAGATGGGTCTTCTGGTCAGTACATCATATCTGAACCTTCTAATTAAGTTACTTCTTTGGATTTCCTACTGGTTTTAGAACTAAAGTAAGTCATTCACTAGCATACATGAGTATTAATGAGTGGTGAGTGCTGGTGTTGGGATAATTCTACTTTAATTATTAACCATCAGCATTATTTTCCTAGAACAAACTTTATCTAAATTAACATAAGGCATGAAAAGATTTTTTTTTTGTTCTGTATTTACACTCAGTGTTGTAAAATGTAAAGGTAAAACCTTTTCTGACGGAGGGAGGTACAGATTATCCAAGTGTATTAAAACTGCTTTCTCCAAAATTATTATTGATCTCTTGATGGGCAAATGTAATAGCTTTATCTCAATTAACATCTTTCTTGGCCTTTTCTTAGCACAGCTACCAAAATGATTATCTCTAAAGTGCCAATTCATTCAGGTTACTCTCCTACTTCATAAACTCCAATGGCTCCCTATTATTTTTAGGACCAAATATAAATTCCTTTTTGTTTTTAAGGGGAGGAGGGTGGTATTTAAAGTTCTCCAAACCTGGTCTCCGCCAAGTCTTTCCAATTTCTGTCCACATTGCTTCTTTCCCTGTACTCTATGAAATATTGATCTGTCAATCAACAAAATATCTTCTATTATTCAACAGGATGCGAGGTGCTGGGAATACAAATACATACCAGAATGAAATGATTCTTACTCTCAAGACACATATTCAAGTCACATTGTTCCACAGTCCCACACTACCCTTCTCATAGCCTTTCTTTTGTACTGATGTTCTCTTGCCCACAATGCCCTTTCTCCTCATCTCTGCCTCTTAGAATCTCTGACTTTAACACTTAGCTCAAATGTTACCTTCCCCAGGAGGGTTTTTCTGGTCCTGCCACCTACAAATGCCTTCATAAGGTTATATTATATCTACTCTGAATGTTTCATTTTTATACTTATTTGTGCACGTTATCTTCCCAGGTTAGATGGTAAACTTCTTGAAGGCAAAGGCTGTTTTTTTCTTTCTTTTTTTCTTTTCATTTCTTGTTTTGTATTCTTAGTACTAAGCACATATTCTCTGTAGTTATGCTCTTAGAGGCTAACAAATAGTAGGTGCTTAATAAATGTTTGACGATTGATAAGTACTTCATAAGGGCTTGGTGAATTGACTACATGGATGTAACAAATATAGTCTTAAGTATAAGAAAACATTTATGAAGGTAATGGGTCCATTTTCACACTGACAGCTTTATGGTCAGTGGTCCTGCCTCACTGGGCTTGGAGTAAATTGTGGTGCCTGGGAGGAAATCTTCCCAGGTTAATAGCTAAGTGCCTAAGTGTGTTTGAGGTTAATCATTGTATTTACACAGAAAGTATTTCCTTCACAAAGTACCACCCCAGTGGGCTCAGCCCACCCTTTAATCAGTTCCAGCCAGTGGCCAAGCACAGAACCCAGAGGGATCAAGGCTTAAAACATTTTGGTAGTCTTTGAACATTTTTCTGCAGTTCTGTTGACCACTGAATCTCTGACTAACATTACTTTTGTTATACTCTCTCTTTCCTTCTCTCCTAAATTTCAAAAAACTTTGGAGTAATTATGTAGATGCAATCTCAGTTAAATTATAGCTGTTTTCAATGAAGATATTTCTCCTACTCTTCACAAAATTCACTTGCCCCTTGTTTCTGTACTGTCTTAGTTAAAGATGAATGTTTACAGTGGATTTTCACAAAAGCTAATTGATATAAGAGTTTTGAAGGGTAGCCTAATTTTCCAAGTCACTTTTTTCATCAAGTTTGTTTTTGGTTAATTTGGTTTGGTGAGGTTTTATAGACATTTAAATATTAAATAAAACATTTCAGCATTCAAGTTGTATTTGATCATTAAAACTGCAGGATGAAGCAAGTATTTGGTTGCTTCGAATATGAGTATTTTGGATTTATATATAAAAATGATAAAAATAGTGCTGGTCTTATGAATAAGTAAATGAACAAATGAATGAACAATTATACTGTTATCATACATAATAATAATTAAAATAATATATTATTATTAGTAATAAGTAAATGAAGAAATAAACAGAGCATAATGTTGCCTATATAATTTGAAAGACCATAGACAGGGTTCCTCTCAGCTATATCCCCCAGTATTTTCTCATGATGCTAAACTCTGCTGTTACGATCTTATTACTTTGTGTCTTGCAGATTTTTCTGTCCCCCAAGATCTAGAACAGTGAGTTTATTTGTTTTTAAAGTATATTGAAAGCCACAAATAGAGTAGAAGTCAGAATTCTGGAACTCAGTTTAGGAAGCTATGGGTTCAAATCTTGCCTCAGACACTTACTAGCTCAGTGATGTGGGGTAAGTCACTTACACCCTGCACTCCATTTGGAAAATGATAACTTTGGACTTGATACCTTCTAAGGGCCCTTATAGATCTAAATCTATGGTTGTATCATCCTCTCCCCATAGTTCCCTTGTTGCCAGTGCTCTTTATAGGTTATCTACCTGCCTGAATTTCTTGCCCTACCTGTCATAACTATAAGCTCCTTCTTGCATGTCTGGATTTCTGACCTGCTGCTTGCTTTGATCTCTGATAACTAATGACACTTCTGTGGATGTTGATTTCCTGCTAGTATCTGCATCGTTTCTTATAATTAAGTGAGAGTGAGAACCTGCCGAAAGGGACATAGCTGAGGGATATGGAGGGGAGTAGTGTTAAAGGCAAGTCAACTGGGCACCAAAGGTAAATTCATGGTTTTTTTGAGGGCCAAATGTACACGAATATGTGCTCTAACCTACACGCTCAGGGCCTAAAACATATTGTAATATGTGATTAGAATTTTAGAAATTTAGATCAATCTCCTCATTTTACAACTGTGGAAACTGAGCCCTATGGAACTGACATCATGCCCAAGGTCAGAAAGCTGACTACAGAATTATACCTCTGATTTCCTGCTTGTCCAGTGCTCTTTCCATCCTCATTCACATTCAGATGGTGCATGGTTTGCAAAGATAGTCCTTTTCTCTCCATTCCCTATAAGACAGGTCACAAGATCATAGAACTAGGGCTGGAAGGCTACAAGTCCAACTTTCTGATTTTACAAATAAGGAAACCTTGAGTCTCAGAGAGATTAAAAAGCTTGCTGAGGATCTGAATATCTGAGGTGCTTTATCTTCCTTAATCTAAGCTTAGCATTCTATCCACTTTACTATGGCATTGGTATAGATGGGATTTCCCAAAAGTCTTAGTGCAGTTTTAAGCTTTAATAGCACTAAGACTTTGGGACAACCTATACATATAGAACAGTCCTGTAAGTTCATTGGCATATGGAACTCCTGGTAAGGAAACCCCCTGTACCAATTCAGATCAGTAACTTATAGTCTTAGGGAGTTTTCTAGGAAACTAAGAGGTTTTGACTTGTCTTTGTTTATGTCAAATTTTTTAAAAACCTGAAATGAAGGCTTAAGCTAACAATGAACATATTCTTTCCAAGGTTCTTGTAGCAATGATTATAGCTATTCAATAGTGTTTCAGTACCTATCGAGTTTTTGGGTTGTTGTTCTGCCTCTAATTTTTTTTTTTTGTAATTCCAGAGTTTTGATTATCTCTTTGCAACAAATGATTATAAGGCAATTGTAATAGTCAACCTGCTTCCTTATATTTTTGGTAGTTAGCTGGCATACTAGTATATATCAGGACTTAGACACAGGTTTTGTTGTATGTGAGGTTGGTTTCTATCATCTATGCCACACTGCCTTGCTGGCCTGGTTTTCCTGCCTTTTTGACACATGCTGGCTCTGTGACTCTAGGTGACTCTCTAAGATTATAAGTCATCTGAGGGAATTGATTTTAGGTGGGGGAAAAAGCAGAAGGGTCCACTAGACATGTATTTCAGGAAGTCTTGTGTATGGGACTATGAGACCCACTCAGCTATCATCTTGGTACTTGCCCCTGGGCATGTGTAGTGCCAATGTGATATTTAGAGCACCTACAGAAGTATGAATATGCCAGTACAGTTCTGAATCACCAACTCTCCACATGGAAGACAGAACTAAAACATTTATTAAGACACCAGAAAGCTGAATCCATCATAGTGACCAAGAAGTCTATACATGTCATTAGGCCTTCCCACAAATGAACACCCTCGAGCAAAATACCCTTCTCTTACCCACACAAGTCAGCTGCCTTTCCCAGCTCTGACTGCCCTCTGACTAACTTCCTCTCAGCTCTTCTCCAGCTCTGACTCTTCCTGTTCCACACCTTGTGCTCCACCCCTTCCTGTTTTATGTAACTTAGATTCATGTTGTGACTCAGGCTGTAGTAGGTCACATTGGTCTATTAATGAAAGGGAAAGATTTTTCCATTAAGAAGCAAAATTACAATACCAATAAGCAAAAATGCATTATCAATACATCACAGTCTTCTATACTACTCCAGGCTTAAAGGTGATGGATAGTGTTCTAAGTTCTAGGTAGAAATTTGTGCTGATAAAGCTGAAAGAACCACTTAGGTTCTTTATTTTTGCAGAGTAGCCTTAATGATTACATCCTGGTCAAGCCACAAAGAAAGATAAATCTTCAGCTTTTCTTGGATGGCAGTGAAATTTGCTAAGATATGTTTTGTTGTTGTCATTTTGTGGAGGAGGTTTGCATTGTGCTATTTGGTCAATTGTAGCATTTGAATATATGATAAGATACCAGCTAGCATCAGAGAAGCCCTTGATTTCAGTTAACTTAGCACCTGCTCTGTGTTTAGTACTGGTCTAGGTAAAGGAGATACAAATGCAGAATTGATGAAATCCCTTAAGTAGCTTTCATTCTACCAATTAATTAATTAACCAATCAATTAATACAGTCATTTATTAAATATTTATTATATGTCACCAATTATTCAAGGTGCTCATGGTGTTCTTATTTAGTTTTTTTTTCAGTCATATATGTCTCTTCATGACCCCATTTGGGGTTTCCTTCATAAAAGTACTGGAGTGGTTTGCCATTTCTTTCTCCAGTTCATTATATAGATGAGGAAATTGAAGCAACCAGGTTTAAGTAATTTGATCAGGATCACACAGCTAATAAGTATCTGAGGCCGGATTTGAACTCAGGAAGAAGAGTGTTTCTAACTCTGGGCTGGCTCGCTATCCACAGAACCACCTAGTTAGCATACCTTCAGGCTATATATGCAGAAGTGAGATAACAAGCTCTGTTTTGAAGAGTTTATGTTCTACTGGGAGAGTTCAGTAATATGTTCACAGATAAATAAATGTAAAATATATGCAAACTAAATGTAAAGTGATTGGGGGTATGAAGTAGAATGATCAGGAAAAACTTCTTGAAGGAGGTGGCACTTAAGTTGAGTCTTCAAAGAATGTTCTAAGAGGTGGAGGTGAGGATGGAGAGTATTCCAGATATAGCCCAATGTAAAGATAGGATATGGGATATATATGAAGAATAAGTTGACAATTTAGATAAAATGTAGAGTACATGAAGAGGAATAATATGTAATCAGCTTGGAAGGATAGGCTGGTTGCCAACCAGCTTTAAATGTCAAAGTAGGGAATTTGAATTTCATTCTAGAGGTAATAAGGAGCCTGTGTCTTTCCCTTTAAAGTTATCTTGTATCTCCTTCTTGCATCTACATGCATATGTAGTACATGTGTGTATATTTGCCTGCTACTAGGTCCTAGGTGACAGTTTGAACAGTTATTGAACTGCCTGGATGATGGGAAGTTCCTATAGTTTCGTCAACTTCATTTATGCAAGTAGTGCAAGGCTGTCTTTATCATAATCAATTTTACAAACTTCATCTAATGTAGGTATGCAAAGTTAGAAAGTTTTTCTAATCATGATGCCCTTGTGATAGACAAGAAGGGACAAAGACAAAGACAAGAAGGGTCATCCAGTGGATGACTGAGTGTCTCTAAGGCCCTGCTGGGTCAGCTAGGTGGTGCAGTGAATAGTGTACTAGACCTGGAGTTATGAAGACTCCTCTTCTTGAGTTCAAAACTGACCTCAAACATTCATTACTTATACGATCCTGGACAAATTACTTAACCCTGTTTGACTCAGTTTCCTCATCTGTAAAATGAGCTGGAGAAGGAAAAGGAAAACCATTATAGCATCTTTGTCAAGAAACCTCAAATGGGGTTACAAAGAATCAGGCACAACTGAGAAGTGACTGAACAACAAGGAGGTACTGCTACTTCTCAGTCTCTGAACCGCTCAGCAACAACAATCAGATAGAAGGTGGAGATCCAGAGCTTTGGGCTCTCCAATGAGGTATGCATCTCACTTGCATTTCATTTACTCATGGGACTCATGGGCTGGAGAACTCCATGCTTGCATCTTTGTGAGTAATAAACTGCCTGACTTGATCCTTTGAATCCTTTCTTGGTGCCTCATCCATGATATCCTCATAATACACATGTTGCTTCTCTTCCTGGAATATGTTACTTGAGGTTTTGAATCTAATTGACTAGGAGGAAAGGAGCATTCTTCACAGTTATAGAACAGATTGAAGAGGATTGGGCTTGGAAAGTAATGAGTTCTGTTTTGAATATATTGAGTTTGAGATGCTTATGGGATATCCATTTTGAAGTGTCCAGTAGGCATCTGGTGTGATGTAGAGCATCACTCCTTCCTTCACACAACCACCAAGTTGAAATTCTTAAAACCCAGGTCTGATCATAGCATTCCCCAGATGAAAAAGTTCCAATGAATCCATCAATGAGCATTTATTTATTAAAGGTTTTTCTAAGGGCCAAGCATTGTGATAGAGAGTGGGGTAGTGAAATCTGTCCCTGCCCTCAAATACATACACACACACACACATATATATATATGTATATATATACATACATATATATATAGTTAAATATTTCTCAATTTCATTTTTCATATGCATTTTAAAAAATTAAGTTTCAAATTCTCCACCTCCCCTGGCTCTTCTGCATCCCTTGAGAAGGCAAGCAATATAATATTGATTATTGAGATGAAGTCATATAAAATATATTCATATTTTATTTTTCATAAATATTATTATTCATATTTTATATTCATATAAAATATATTCATATTGTTATAAAAGGACACACACACACAAGAAAAATAAAGTGAAAAAAAGTATGCTCTGAACTCAGAGTTCATAGGTTCCTCCTCTGAAGATGGACAGCATTTTCCCTCATATATCCTTGGAAATTGTCTTCAATCATTGTATTGATTAGAGTAGCTAAGTCTTCCATAACCGATCTTTGTTACAAAGGTTGCAAGTCACTTTTTCTAAGAGGCATTTCCCAGACCCATCCCTGTTCCCTACTCCACACTCATTCCAAGTGCTAATGAATTCCCCTACAAGGTTACATTCTATCTCTGTAAATATCTTATGTGTAACCATTTAAACACATTTTTTCCTAACCAAATAGAATGTAAGTTTCTCTAGGCCAGGGACAGTTTTTGCCTTTTTTGGTATGTGTCTCTAATGTTTTTCAGTTTCTTATATAGTAAACACTTAATAAAATTTTTTTGATTAATTAATTGGTGAGATCAAAGGATAAAAATAAAATATTTCTTTTCTTAGGAAAGCTTATATACCCCTGGTCGTTACAAATGGCCTTTTAATATTTTTTTGAGGTAAAAATTCCCTCATTATCAATCCCCTGATGTAGTTGCATATATTCAAATTTGCAATAATAATTACATGAGAGGTCATAATTGGTTCTAGTCCATGGAAATATGCATGTGAATTTGAATAATGTATATTAATGTATAATGTAATAATATGGTATTAATAATTTCAGTGAGATTCATTATTCATCAAGGTGATTCACTAACAGCACTACTTGGGATTTCATTATAGTATGGAAAATGAAAACAAAGACAATCTTGAAATTTCTTCATGGTCTTAAGGTAAAGTTTCACCTTGATTTTAAAATATTGTCATTTAATATGGGAGGAGGAGAGTGCAGTATGCACATGAACTATTTTCTTCTTCTGTTCCTAGTCATTAATTGGATGTGGAGTCTCCAAATTGACAGAGGTATTTAGGGAATCTGGTCACATGGTAGCACTGGGCTTTTAGAATTTATAACCTTGTAGTCTCCATGGCTGTGAAACTCCTTACCATTACCTATATCCTTTAGGGAACTGGATGGATCAATGAGCATTTTTTAAAATACAAAATTTAAAGATATTAATCTGTTGTTCCTAATTCCTTTTCTCTTTCTTTTTGGTGAATTATAAAGCCCCCTGGAATTCTGCATGAAGATGGCTCTAGGAATTTTTGGTATTGTTCTCATTACTCGTCATACATTAGCCATGCTGTATTAGTGTGAAAACCAGGCAAGATAAGGGGAGATTGGAAAACAAGAGGATCATTTACAAGTGTCAAACCACCTTACTGCCTTTTTTTTTTTTTAACTTTCATCATCTTTCTCTATCTGCCTTGTTCCTTCTGCTTGTTAGCGGTACAGTTTCTATAGCAACAGCTATTGGTTGTAGTAACAATGAAAGCCCCAGCAAGCTCTCCTGCAGAGAAATTCTCGATGCTGACAAGATCAACTCATATTTTCTTTGTCCAGTGTTTTCTATTACTTCCCAGAATGACCCTTTTAGCAGGATAGAAAAGATTCCCACTAATTATTTCTGAAATAAGCAGCTGAAGTCAGGCAAGCTGGCAAATAGATGTTATTGAACAGTGGTGACGGGGAGACACTACCTTAGAAATAACCCAATTTCATAAGAAATAAATTCCACCATCTTGTACTGTTAACACAGAATAGAATGAAAGGTCAGCCAGCTTCTTCCAATCCAAATCATCTAGTTTTATTTAGAAAACACTAAGCAAAATACCAATATTTTTTAAAAAAGCATCTTGTGCAATAAGAGCATGAAAATTAACAAATGACTGGAGAACAGATTGCCAGTTCTGAAAAGCACTTCCATGAACTTGAACAAAATGTTATATAAAGGAGAAAATTAAATGGATTTCATGGCTCTTTTGAACAGTTCCTCTGCCTTTTGGCTTCAATTATTTGAATATTTTTGCTTGATTTTATTTTAGGGTTATTTCCCTTTGAATTCTCTAATGATACATTTCAATTTATATGCATAATGGTAGTCTAGGATGTAAGTAAGACTGAAGGAATTAGAACTGGAAGGAACCTTTTAGACCATCCACTCTAATCCCCTTATCCCAGACAGGATAAATGACCTAGCTAAAGTCAAATAAGTGGAAGAACTGGAGTTCAAACTGGAGTCCTCTGATCCAATGACCTCAAATCCAGGGTTTTTCCTCCTATTATTCCATACTTAAGTGAAAAGCAATGAAAAATTATAGGTTTTTAAGAAATACAAGAGTTATCAACCCATTTTATTTATGCATTATAACTTTAAAAGCTAATTAATATTATGGGAGGATATGAAAGTTCCTAGTTTTGTTTTCTGTCTACTCCAATTTCTCTTTTGAGACTTTTCTGGTTTCCTTTTGTTATTATCTATCCATGATCATTTCTTTGTTACGTTTCTTCTCCACGATGTATATTTTCTAATGCATGAACTATTTCTTTGTTTTTAGGGGAGACACTTTGAAAGTCTTCATTCTTTCTTTCAGTCTTCTAGGCATTTATTTCATAAACTCAGCTATTTGTTAAATGTTCTCACAAATCAACAGCTCTTAGAGTTTCAGTGAACATTGATGGGAAAAAATTTCATCTTTATTTTCACTAGTCTCTAATTGAAAATTAGCATTTCCTTCAATTGTGAATTTTAAGAAAGGATTTTAAGAAGAGATCCATAGGATTCATGAGAATGCCATGAAAATAGGCTTGGGTTACCCAGTAATTAGGAATTTTGAGCCAATGGGAAAGGAATGAAGGGCTGTCAGGGAGAAAGGGCAGTGCCAAGTCAATATGAACATATGTTGGATGCAACAGGAGAACAACAAATTCTAGTTGTTGGGAAATCAGTTCTTATATAATTGATAACTCTGATATTGCCCAATCCGAATTCCTATCATCCAGACTCTTTGCCTCACTCTCTCTTAAAACTATTTTTTATCCTCACTGTGACTAATTGTTTAAAAACAATGACTTAGTGACTTATTCAAGGTGCTTGAAATATTAGAGTTAGAATTTCTAAGACTTCAATGGTGAGGTGACTAACAATATTAATTGAAAGTAAAAATAATTAAATAAATAGTGCATTCATATGTATTAGATTAATATCAATCTTGGAACAAAGATATTTATCAATCATTTTGTTACCATTCAACATTACAGTTTCAAAAATATAACAATATAGTTCGGTATCTTTGTATATTTTGGTATATTTAATTTTAAAATATCATCTAGGTCTTCCCTATTTCTACCAGATCATAACTTACCTGCTTTCCAGATTTCTGTCTTTTAGTTAACTTCTACTACTCTAAAATCACTCACTCCCAGCATGTCTCCACTCATCTTGCCAAACTCCAACCCTTGGGTTACCAACATCCATCATCTATTCTACTGGATGGAACTGTTAGAAGTCACAACACCTAGTTGATGGGGTGCATGACAAATTTGTGTTATCTTACCTCAGCTGGGCCATCACAACAAGTCAATCCTTTCATTTCTCCCTAATTAATTCTCTATATCATGCCCTACAGAAACTATTTTAGACTTTTTTTCAAATCTCTCATACTTACCTCTTTTCCCATCTTTTCTTCCCTTTTTTTCCTCTCAAAACCCATTGACAACATTCCTTACTATCTTGTTCTTTCTTCCAGTTTCTCACAATGAAGTGACCTTCTTGTTGTTACGGCTAACCCTTCTATGTCTGCTCTTGATGCCATTAAAGTCCAATTGTCAGATTTCCCCCTTGATCATTCCACTTGCTAATCTGTAATATCTTCCTGTCTATTGGTTCTTTCCCTAACAGGGGATGATGGCCTTTTTCTCTTTCTTCATCCACCTTGACTTCCCTAATGCATTTGACATTGTTGACTATTCCTTTCTCCTCAATATACTCTCCTACCTTGATTTTTATGACACCACTTTCTACTAATTTTAAAAGACCTCACTCTTCCTTCTCAGTCTTCTTTGAAACCCTATCATTCATAAGGCAACCCAGCTCATCCTCTCCCTTCTGTCCCCCTCTTCCTTCCTTTGGGGCTTTGCAGTTTACTGGTTAGATGTCCTTCCTTCCTTCCTTCCTTCCTTCCTTCCTTCCTTCTTTCCTTCCCATTCCCCAAACTTTAAACCCAGTGCACTCTGAAGCCCATGGGTTGCACAACAAGAGGTCCCTGCCCAAGCTCCACTTAATGGTTGACTTACAATGATTATCCCTAGTAACAGTTTCTGTTGATTTAGTTATTTTTTCTTTTGTTCGTTAAAAGGGCCATTCTCTGACTATTTATTAAAGAGGTCTATTCACTCAATGGTTGTTACCTTCCTCTAAGTGAGTACCTGAAAAGGCCAGGGTCCTGGGCCATCTCCAGTTATCCTTGATGAATATCTGGTCACTGGACCCCAAATGGCTCAGGAGGAGAAAATGAGATTGGTGACCTTACACAGCCCTCACTCACTCAAAACAAAGTCAAGTGCAAGTCATGTTATCATTTCTCTGATTTCATGGTCTTCTTCGAAAACAAAGGATGAATATAGATCATCCATATTGTCCTCCCTTACTATGAGTGTACTACAAAGCTCTTTCTTGGACTATTCTGAGCCCTCTTCTGTTCTGTTCTGTTCTCTGTCTTTTTTTTGTCTCTGTCTGTCTCTGTCTCTCCTTATCAGCTTTTTGGGTTTAATTATCATCTCTATACAGATGATTCATTAGTTTACATATCTAGTCCCAGTCTCCAATCTTATGTCACCAGTTGTCTATTGGACATTTCAAATTGGATGTCCCAAAGATACCATGTAAACAGCAAACCAAAATGTACAAACTAGAACTCATTCTCTTCCTTCCTTTATACGCATATTGATCCCCTCTACCTCACTTTCCTATTTCTGTCTACAACACCATTATTTCAATCTCCTGGGTTTATAAACCTGGTGTTATCCTTAACTTCTCATTCTCTCTCATCTCAACTATCCTATCAATTGTCAAGACTTGCCTTTCTACCTCTAAAATCTGACTCAGCCAACGCCTTAGGTCAGGCTTTTAAAATAATTTACCTCTACAATTGCAGTGACCCCCCAATCAGTCTTCCTGCCCAAGACACTCCTATCTATCCTTTTTTTAGCTGCTAAAGTGATTTTCTTGAAGTACAGATATGAAGATGTCACATCCCTAATCGATAAACTCCAATGACTTCCTATTGCCTCTAGGATAAAATAAATTCCTCTGTTTGACTTTTAAAGTCTTTCACAATCTGAAGGTCCTAGCAATCTTTCCACTCTCATTATACATTATTCTCCTTCCTGAACTTCATGGTCCAGCCAAACTGACTTTCTCTGTGCTCCCCCCACTTAGCATTCCAGTTCAAGCCTTAGTTCCTATTTACTTTCCTATCCCCATGCCCAGAATGGACTCATTTCTCACCTTCCATCTTTTAAACTTCCTCAATTTTCTCAAGACCCAGCCTAAGCACCACTTTCTCTAGCAAGCCTTTCCTGAGTCCCCTAATAACTAGTGTTTTCCCTCCATAGTAATCTTTTATTTCTTTTGTATTTATCCTTTATGTAGTTATTCTGTATATATTTATATAAGTATTATCTCCTTGATATAAGGTAAGCTCCATCAGAATAAAAGTTGTTTCATTTTTTTGTTCTTTATTCCTAGCACTAGCACATAAAAATTGCTGATTGATTCTCTCTGATTTGGGTTACATCTATAGGAAATCCCTGACCTGGTATTCTTTTTTGCTCCCAGAAATATACTTCTATTTGCCACATTCCAGTATTGTTCTCAGCTTGTCCTTCCTAAGAAAGGGAGTTGATGACTGAGAGACTCAGGAACCATCCTACTAATCCTTTTCTCCTAATTCATTCATTTATGAAACAATTATTGAGTACTTATGATATACAAGGTGTTAATAATGTTAGAAAGAATCTCCTGTCCTCAAGGAGCTTACATTCAAAGCAGGTATACAAACAAGCATTTAGATAAGGGAACACACAATAATTTAAAGAGAGAGAAAACCCTAAGAATCAGGGGAATCAGATACAGCTGCCCATAATGAGTGGTCCCTAGGAAAGCTTTGAGGAAGCTAAGGGTTTTAAGGAGCAGACCCAAGGAGGATGTGCATTTCAGACAGTTCCATTATCAAGTGTTAGGTGCAAAGAATAAAAAACCAAAAAGTGGAGTAGTCCTTACTCTTATGGAACATCAGAGCAGACAACACATAAAAAAGGATATAAAATAAATAGATAAAGAATAAATATGAAAGAAGTAGAAGGTATCGAGGGAGGAAGAGCAATAGCCATGGCGGGGGGGGGGGGGGGGGA
>CM053770.1:377105732-377185711 GCA_028658325.1 Potorous gilbertii | reverse complement strand
ATCAGAAAATGAATAAGCACAGACAGGCTGTACAAAGGCACTGAGTTAGGAGACAAGGTCAGTTTCAAGGAATAGCAAGTAGCCCCATTCAACTAAAATGTATGTGACACAGTTTTGGAAAGGTAGGTTAGAGCCAACTTACGAAGGACAACATGAAGACTTTGTGTTTTATTTCAGGGATGTTGGGGAGCCCCTGAAAAATTTTGAGAAGGGCAGTGACTGACAGATCTTTGCTTTAGGAAGATTATTTTGGGAGTAGTGTAGAGTATGGATCCGTGCAACTTGAAGCAAGGAAACCAATTATAATAATCTAGGCAAGAAATGATAATCACCTGAACCATGGATGAGACTGAAAATGAGGGGGGTGATGGGAAGTAAGTTATAGAAATAGAATTGGCAAAAGTTGATAATTGACTGGATAGGGGGTGGGATGAGGGAAAAATGACAAGTTGAGTACAATTCTGAGTTTGAGAACCTAGATAACTAGGAGGATAGGGACACCTTTAAAAAATAAGGAAGTTTGGAAAGGGGGTGGATAGAAATAGAGAAAATGGAAAAGTATTCCAAATTCTGTTTTTGACAGGCTGAGCTTGAGATATCTATGGAACATGTCCTGGAGGTAGTTAGACATAAGGGACTTAAGCAAGCCATTTGCCATTAGATATGTGCATCTACACACACACACATACATACACACACACACACACACACACACACACATGCCTGCTTAGAGATGATAATTAAATCTATAGTAGCTGAAATAAGGTGAAGAAAAAGAAGAGGAGAATGGTCAGAAAGAAGTCCTCTTGGCTTCTCTTATTAGAGAATCAGAATATGGCTGATGATCCAGCAAAGGATACTGAGGAATGGGCAATCAGGTAATAAAAGAATCAGTTTAAGTAGTGTCATAAAGGACAAAGGAAGAGAAAATATGCAGAAGGAGGGTATGGTTAACAATATCTAGAGTTACAAAGAAATCAAATCAGATGAAGACAAAGAAAATGTCACTGGATTTAGCAATTAACAGATTATTGATAAAGTGTGAGAGAGAATTTTTGGTAGAATGTTCTGTAGCCTGATCTGACATAGCCAAGAAAGAGGATCCAAGATATAAAGGATCATAGATTTAGAGCTGGAAGAGATATTAGAGGCCATATATCTCACTCCTTCATTTCACAAATGAAGAAATTGAGGTATGGAGAATTATGTGACTTTTCCAATATCACATAGCTAGGAAGTTTCTGAGAATTTCAACCCAAGTCATCCAGACACCAAGTCTTAGCCCTTTAATAATCTGACTAAGAAAGGCAGAAGGGGTATACGACAATTTAGGAGTATGATAGGTCCAAATGTAGCTGTTTTAAGTATAAGAGAGAACTGGAGATATCTGTAAATAGTAGATAAAGGCAAATCGAAGTTGAGAGAGGAAACAATTAGAGAAGTATCCACCCAAGTGAGAGAAAGAAAAGAACTTTCAATTTAGAATCAAAGGACATGGGTTCAATTCCCAAAATTTTGTCACCTACTACCACATTCTCTTAATTGTCACCTCATATCCCTGGCCCTTAAAATCCTCCTCCGTAAAGTGAAGGAACTAGACTATATGACTTCTAAGGCTCCTTCTAGCTCTAAATCCCATGTTCTACTTGTAATCTTTTGTAGGACCATCCCATTTAAAAAACTTTCAACAACCACTTGTTTTCTACACTGATCTCTTTCCTTAGAACTCCTTCAGCACTTGTTGACAGTCATTTTGAGAATATGATTACTTTCTGTACTCTATTTAAATGTTTCATGCATATCTCTCGATTCCCTAACTATTGTATAGTATTTTCTGATTGGGGCTATATCTTAATATTTCCCTTGTAATTGCCCTTAATTGCATAATACAGAGGTAGGTAACAATGAATGAATGATATTTAGACCATATAGAAAGTTATCAGATTTGGAGGAAATCTTCAAGACTCAAAGATGAACCTAGAAGAACGGCCGACAAATATGGTCTTTCTTAAGCACATGCTAATAGAGATCCTGAGAACACAATATTTTTAAAAGGACTAGACTTACACAAGTATTATGTTGGTGTGTAGAATTAATAATGATGATGATGAGGGGTGGGCTCCTTGTCCTTGGAGGGGAGAGGGTGGAGAAGTGGAGTCCAAAGAGAAGCAACAACCGAACCCTGATTCCTACCCCGCCCCCCCCACCAAACCAGAGGCATATACCCACCCAAAGAGCCAGGGAAAGGAAAATAACACCTCCCCTGATATCCTTCTCCTACCCCCAGCCCCTGCCATGGCCGAGGCCACATATGGGCTGAGCAATACTGTCACCGTGACATAACTTACTGTGATAACAGATCCCGAAATGGGAGCCTAACTATTAAACTTTGGAAATGGGAGTCAGAAAAGAAGGTGGAATGGTCAAGTGATACTGTGGACAATGAGCATTTAGGACACCATTCATCAAATGTTGCTGTATCTAAGGAAAGTCTAGGGCCTTTGGTGAAAGCTCCACAGAGGTCGGTGATGAAGATGATGAAGGCTGTGGTCGCACTCATTGTGTTCGGGGCCACTGAAAGGGACAGTGTCGTGTCACCACTGGACCCCCAACCACTCTTTCCCACCTCCCTAACCCCTCCCAACCCTGACCTGGGTCCATGTAGCACTGAGCTTCACTCTCCTTCCCTTGTCCCTCCATGTATCTGGACCCGTGTCACTACTTGGGGATTAAACCCATGATTTGACACCCCCCTCTCATCCCCTCACCTTGCCTCTCCTCTACCTGCTGGAGGGAATGAAGAGGGGAGGGGAGGCAAAAATCCTGGAGTCCCAACTTTGCTGCTATTTTAGAACCCAGGCTTCCAAGCTCCTTCTACCCTTGTACCCTTATCTGTGATAGAGCATTCCGAGCTTGTAATGGTCTGATCAGCCACAGATGGACACACTGAAACTTGACTTTATCATGGTGATATCACTTCGGTCCTCTTGGAAAACGAAGGACAACAACCAACCAACCTTTGAGGGACTCAGGCTTCTAGTTCCCTCAGCTCTCATTCCTCTTCTTCCATAACAACCCTGTTCTCAGGGACCCAGGCATCTTTTGTCCCACTCTCCAGCTCTGTTCTTATTCAGCCCTCTGTTCAAATTCCCTTTCCTAGAATTGAAATCCTCCCAACCCTCAATCCCCTGTTCTCTGAATCTCTAGCACACTCAAGAGTGGGCTTCATTATAACCCCAGTTCTTATTATCAGGTCTCTGTCCCATCCAAGATACAAGTGTCTACTCCCCTTAGTAACCAATTGCCCTGCTGCCAAGCTGTACACTAATCCTGGTTTAAAGTACCTACTCCAAAGTATTATGCAATCCTAATTTCTATTCATTATCTGGGAAGAGATTCAGGTTGTCTTAAGATCTCATCAGTAGGCTGGAAGATGTCTCCCCTTTCCAAAGAGGTTGTTGCCACTCCTCATTCCACTCTTAACTACTACTCCCCAAAATGTCCTCAGAAGCAGTTGAAGGGAGAAGGGCAGTCTCTTCCAATTTTCACGCTCTTTCTAGGGCTTTTGGCAAAGGAAGCTGAAATTCTGGTTGCCTGAGTTTTTCTCTCAGCTTTCTGGTTTGCCCATTGAAGAGGTTGAATCCAATATGATATTGAGGGAAATCAAGGAGGGAATGAAGACAGATGAAAGATGTTGGTACTCTTTCCACCAACCTCTCTCCCAAATAAGCCCACAAGAGTAACTCCAGCTAATAGGCCTCTCCACTCAATTCCTGGGAGTGAGTCATCCACTGTCTCTTGTGTTCTTCCTCTTATCTGCAAAGGTAAACCAACTCTACCTCTTCACTGAGATTTCATTTATTGCTACAGGCTCTCAACATAAATAACTCAACATCAAAAAAAATAATGATGATGGCAGCTCTTGGAAATCTTTTTAGCCCAGTACTTAAATGTTCTTGTGATATATTTATGTCAGTAAATAAGACATTAGTCTTCCTTTTATTAAATATGGAAAACCACATATTTTCCAGGCATCTCATTCAAAGCAAAATCTTTAATAAAGAATTAAATAAAAAGCTTTAGGACTGCATGATAACAGAGACTTTTAAAGAGTTTTAATGATGCTTTTAAAATTGTTTTATTCCAATATCACCTCCAAATAACACCCCCCAACCAACCCTGCCGAACCTTTTCATAGCTCACCCAAAATTTGTCAAGCAAAACAATAACTGTGACTCACAGAATCTGCAGTAATCCACACCTGTAGCCTGTCAATTCTCCACTGAGAAATGGGATGGTTTTATTCATCAGTTGTCTTACCCCAGATTACACATCATGCATAATTTGAATTATAATACATTTTAAAGTTGTTTTCATTTATTATATTTGGTCATTGTGTACTTCTGCTTTAGTCTCTGAATCAGTTGATTTTATTGGTTAAAAGTGTTTCTGGGGAAGAACTTTCTCTACTAATGGAATATGGCACTCTTTCTGCAACTCATAGTCTCAGAGAGCAGCCTGGAGCACTGAAGGGTTAAGTGACTTGGCTAGGGTGTCATAACTAGTCCCTCTCAGAGGCAGAATTTAAATGCAGGTCTCCTGACCCCGGGGCCACATACTATCCATTGTGTCAGACTGCCTTTTACTTTATAAAGTATTTAAATATTAACATTTTAATTTTTACTACTCCTACCATCATATTTTAGGAAGCCCAGGGGATATCTTCACCTTCCTAGCTATCCAGCTCTCATCTATGAGCTTCTCAGTGAAAGCAAGGATAATATCTCTTCCCTAATCCTATGGAGATGATAGATTAGATTGCAAGTGATCATAAGAAAGGGTAATGAGGAGCTTGTTCTCTAGATTTCAACTTACAAAAAAGCTCGAAGAGTCTCCTAATTTACACCAAAGTATTTAAAGCCCTTTCCTTAAATGCAATAACAATGAATTTGGGGAGGAGGGTGGAACAGTGAAATGATGGATATATAGGAATTAGATTTTAAAATGATATGAATTTTTAAAAAATTTAATATGCAGATCTCAATTTAAACTTTTAAAAGCAAAATATTTATATAATTACACATTTTTTACAGTGAATATATACATATTTCTGGAGAAAAGAACAAAGTAAAGAGAATTATTGAACTTAGAATAAAAAGAGAAAACAGATTTGAGACTTAGCCAATTACCAGAAGGTTTAATTTCAGTGCAGAAGTGGATTCATGCTGTGCATTCCACAAAATTATGACTTATGTGTGGCTTTGTCTCAAATCAATATTCATATTCATTCAGATTTAAGTGAGAAATCACTTACTAGTGCATGCAAACCTGGACCTTTCTTTTAACATTTTCAAGTGAGGTTGTCAACTCTGTTTTGCTCCCATGTGTAATGTATGAGGGCAGCTGATTTGGTTTTTAAATTATCTATATTCCTGTAATTGATTATAGCCAAGTAAAACAGAGCCTATGGTGTGAGTAGTCAACTTAAGTGAAGGTTTCAGGAAATGTTGATGTTTAAGGTGATTGGAAAAAAAGCAAATTTGTCTTTGTTTTGCACTTGGAGTACTCCCCTCTCACACTTGGAGCCCCCAGAAAAACTATCCCAGTTTCAAAATATTCTCTGGGTCCTCATCCTTTCAAAACCATAGCATATGATCTTATACTTAAGGGTTTTATTATTTCTAATCAGTCAGAGGATTTAATTATTTCAAAGCAATGGCAATTAATGAAATGACATGGTAAGAAAAGTCATAGTTGATGCATTTTCCCTATAACCATGACTTAGACTCTTCCGTAAATATGCATTAATCATTGGGGAGAAGAAGCATTCAGAAGAATTACCCAAAAGAGGCACAGGCAGAGGGAAGATATTTGCCAAGAGCACCTGTGTGGAGTGGTAACTAACCCCTCTAATACTACAGCACCACCAAAGGTGAAGCGGTAATGTCTGTGCCAGATGTGTTGCTCTTCTTGTCAAAACCGTGGTTTTGATTTTGACAATTGCTGGCGACCTCTACTCATGGTAAGCTCTGCTGGATATCAAGTCATTCA
Source organism: Potorous gilbertii (assembly GCA_028658325.1). Taxonomy (NCBI): domain Eukaryota; kingdom Metazoa; phylum Chordata; class Mammalia; order Diprotodontia; family Potoroidae; genus Potorous; species Potorous gilbertii. The sequence goes on along the minus strand of CM053770.1, from coordinate 377,179,660 downwards.
TCTCTAGAGGTTTTGTAATGTCTCCTTGATTTCCGCTTATCAGTTTCTGGGCTTCAACATTTTAGAATTACACATTGGCCATCTCTCCTGTAACCTGCTAGGTATAGTGATCAGAATTTCCCTGTGATAAAGAGAGCCTGCCAGTTCTTTAGGCTTAGCTACCAAATCTAGATAGTAAAAGATAGACTGAGTACACCCAGACCAAGATCAAATCTTGCCTTACCTTTTCTACCTGTACGTCTAAGTGGAAATCCTAGACCTCTAATCCAGAAAATTGTCAAGATAAATATCTGAAATAGAGAGTCCAGATACTCTAGAATAGACACACAAGAACCTCTCTAATTACACATGCAAATGACTGAGCTGGAACAAAAAGTAAGTTGAAGAAACAAGTACATAGATCTCAAATTGGAAGAAAAAAACCTTTTAAAGGTCACTCAGTTCATCCTCCTTGTCTCAGTTTCCATAAGAGGAAACTGAGCCCAAGAAAGTTTCAGTTATTTACTTAAGTGACAGAAGGACTGAATTCAGCTTTCCTGACTTTAAGCACATCACTCTCTCCACCATACTGTGCTGTATCCCTATTGTTCTCCATCTCTTTAACCTATATTTCTGCTTTTATTAGTTATATCAGTCAGCATCATAATCCTGTTGTTTTGTTACGGCATTCAGACAGGTGAAAAATGTTGTTGTATCCTTACAATAAAAAAATTACATTATATTGATATCTTTTGTTTTTTTAACACAGTCTTTTCAACCCTTTTCCATTTTCTAGAATCAAACTGCCCTTTTGACAAAGAAAACCAATTAAGCCAAATTGAGAATAGAGTATATTCTGAGCTAGTAGTCTCTTGCCTTCTCTGCCTGGAGGAAGTAGGTGTATTTGTTTTATTGTGTTTTTCAGGTTCTTCATTTCTGTCTACAATTTTTTTGTTTTGATTTTAGCCTGTTCATTTCTTTTTTTTTCTTAAAAAAAGAAGAAATTTTGATGTTTGTTTGCAATGAAATGAATTCATTTTACTCTTGTTTGGGATCCTTATTATCAAGGTTCAAAATTCCTTTAAATTTTGCCAAAGGGAGAGAATTTATAAGTGCATACTTTCTAGGCACCTTTCACTGCACTTGGAACATTTAGATTTTAAAAACAAATGTGTAGTGGCAACGAATTTGTTTAGAAACATTGATGTAAAGTTATGTTCCCTCCTCCCCTCAAGACTTGAAAATATTAAGAAGGGAAAGAGAAACTGGATGGAAGAAATCAATACTATTTTATCATTACATATTGAAAGATATTGAAATTACTGTCTCCCCAAAAAAGGAGCAATCATTAGATGCCTTCACAGTAATCTATCCTTTGAGCTTTTATGGTGAGAAATTCTATTTTGGAATTAAAAACAACAACACATCAACAGTTGGAGATGGCATTACTTTTAACTATAATAGTGGCATTATTTCCCTCATGCGTACAAGACAACTTTTTCCTGGTGTGTCAACTGAGCTTCTGTTGAACTTGAGCCTCCTTTAAAGACAGCATGCAGAGCCTGTCTTCAATAGTGGTGTTGTTCACCAAGTTATCCCAGGATAACAGTATTTAAAGGCTAGAGCCCCATCTGGACTTTGTTCAGAATCCTCCTGAGGATGAGCTGTGGTTGGCTAATGTCTCTCCAGTACAGGCACGATAAATTATCTTTGTTCTATAGGGACTTCCACTACTTTGTAATTTGGCCTGTTCTAATTTTTGAAGGCATAGATGCCCTATTGCCATTTTCAATACTTACCAACATTTCTGTATGATAAATGTATTTTAAAATACAAACAATTTACATGTTTTCTGAGAAGACTTCTATTTGTTTTTCAATATGATCAGATGTTTCAGTGTGAATATGGGTTGAATTCTACCAGTTCACAAATACTGAAAATATTTCTCTCTTCTTTCAAATAAAGAAGTTGGCTATAAGTCAGTCCTACCATACTGCTCACTTGAATTAATAATGCTAACAGTGGCAATAGTAATTATCCTACTAACTGGCATGTACACAGCCTTTCAGAGTTCACAGACCACTTTACATGGTATCTCATTTGATCTTCACGATAACCCTGATAAGTAGCTGCCTTTTTATTCTGATTTTATGGGTGAGAAAATTAAATGACTTTCTCAGGCTCACAGAGCTGGTAAATATGCAGGACTCAAATTCAGGTACGACTCCTGCTATGGAGACCATATGATGCTTAAGGACCTCAACGTTGCGGTTGTTGCTACTTGATCATGGCCAACTCTTTGTGACCCAATTAGGGTTTTCTTGGCAAAGATCTTAGAATGGTTTGCCATTTCCTTCTCCAGCTAATTTTACAGATGTGGAAGCTGAGATAAACAGGGTTAAGTGACTTGCTCAGGGTGACGCAGCTCATAAATGTCTAACATATTTGCACTCCTGAGGATGAGTCTTCCTCTTTGTATCCACTGTGCCACCTAGTTGCCCCCCATGGACCTCACGTACCCCGATAAAGGAGTCTTGTTCTCCCAGTCACACCAAATTTCTTCACCTCCTTCCCCTTGTATCATTAGAAGTCCTAACTTCTTTAAGGAGATTCTAGTATTAATCAAGATGATAAGAACATGCTTGTACCAGTATAGAAAAGAGTCTAATATTTACTAAAGGCAAATGCTAAGAGGTGTTTGCCTTATACGGGAGAGATAGAAAGGAGGATTAAGCTTCAGTTCTTCAGGACAAGTTTTGTTGCTCCCCAATCTTTCTGAGCTGTAGTTAGAGGTCAGCTTTTCTGTTCCCTCTGTGTTTTTCCACCTTACTTCCAGGCTTCCCCCTGCTACCTCCAACACTTGACTTATCCCAACTTTAGGAAAGAGTGAGATCTACCTCCAAACTTTCCATCTTCAGCTCTTTCCCAACCCCCACAACTGAATAATAAAGATTAAGTTTGAGGTATAGTTTGAAAAATAGCTGAGAGGGGAGGCTACATAGTTGGAACCTACTTAGGTTTTTATATAAGCCAGGAGCCTACAAATAGTAGGCACACAGCTAAGAGATTTAGAGCTCTGAAGAGATGTAACCTTTTCTGTTTCAAGTTTGTACATGCTCATACTCCCACATTTGTGTAGCATTTTAGTTCCTCACAACAAGCCTGAAAGGTCTTCTTGGTAATGACAAATATACTCACTTTACAAATAGGGAAACTGAGGCTTCATGAGCTTAGACAACTTGACCTTATTTAATAATAAGTAAAACCAATATGTAAACCCTAGTAAAATAGGATTAAAAACTAAGAGTTGTATGACTCCTAAAAACCTTAAGGGGTTATCTTGTTCAGCCTTCTTATTTTATAGATGAGAAAACTGAGGCCCAGGGAGGTTAAGTGACTTCCCCCTTATCATACAGATAGCAAGGAGTATAGCCAAGATTCATATCCAGATCCTTGAACTCCAAACCCAATGTGATTTCTACTGTACCATGCATCTTCAAAGATGAGTTTTAGTGACTTTATGGGGAAAAGGGATAGATGCTATTTTCTACAAAGAGGTTTCTAGAGTATGTAGCACATGTTCCACCTTTTTTTTACAACTGAACAATCTGGAGTTCATTCAACTCTTACCTCTTTATGAATATTTGATTATAGGTAGGTCTAGCACTCAATGGCCCAGAACAGCTAAAATAGAAAATAAGCACCTTAAGGGTAGGAATTCTAAATTCTATTACAAGTGAGAAGCACTGTGTAAGGCACTGGAACTAACAAAACATTGTTTTGAAAATAATAGATACTTAAGAAATAGTTATTGAAAGAAATCAAAGGAAGACTCCAGCACTATGGTCAAGATAACAAAGTAGGCAAAATTGATCAAAGGGTCATTAATGTGGATTTGGAAGCCAAAGATGATGTCAGGAAGGAGTAAACTATAAGACTAGTATAAAATCACTGTACATATTTTGGTAGAAAAAGAACTGGGCCTAGAATCAGAAAAGACCTGTATTCAAACCCTGCCTCTAGAACTAGCTGTGTCATAGCTGGATAAGTCATTCAATATTAATTGTACTTCAATTCCCTTGTTTGTAAATGGGGGTAATCATACCTACCACACCAAATTGTTCCAAGCAGTGAATGAAGGTACTTTGTTAATTGAAAAGCTCTATATTAATGCTACCTCTTGTTTTTTTTCCTTTCATTTCTCTATAAGAACTCATACCTGATTTTTCCATAAAGACCTGGTACCTCTCTCCTTTTCTGAAATTCTTATGTTCCTATTCATATGTTCACATACAAGGATATATAGGAAGACTTGGGAGAGTCTTTGCTTCTTACCACCAGATCTTTATATTACCATCACAATTTAGCAGCCTTTTGTCTTTGAAGTACCCATCAGCAAGTTATCATTGCCATCTTTCAATGATAGAGACTGGTATTTATACAATAATATTTTATTTAAAAAAGTCTTTTCCTCAAAACAAACAAATTGGTGTAGAAGGCAGTATAAGTATTATTGTTCAGTTGTTTCAGTCATGTCTGACTCTTTGTGACTTCCTTTTGGGTTTTCTTGGCAGAGATACTGAAGTGGTTTGCCATTTCCTTCTCCAGCTCATTTGGTAGATAAGGAAACAGAGGCAAACAGGGTAAAGTGACTTGCCCAGGGTCCCATAGCTAGTAAATGTCTAAGGCCAGATTTGAACTCAGGAAGATGAATCTTCCTGACTCCTGGTTTGGCACTCTATCCATTAGCTGCCCCTAGATGTTACTATCCCATTTTAAATATGAGGAAGCTGAGAATCAGCTTTTTTTAAAAGTCAAAACCAGAAATATTTCTTTAAAAAACATTATTTTTCTTCAATTATATGTAAAAACAAATTTTAACATCCATTTAAAAAAATTGAGTTCCAAATAGCTCTCCTCTCCTTGAGATAGTAAGCAATTTGTTATAGGTTATGCATGTTCAATCATGCAAAACATATTACCATATTAGTTATGTTATGAAAGAAGACTCAGACCCAACTAAACCCCCCATCCCAAAATAAAGAAAATGAAAAATTGCATGCTTCAATATGCATTCAAACTTCATCAGTTCTTTCTCTGGAGGGGATAGCATTTTTCATCATGAGTCCTTTGAAATTGCCCTGGATCATTGTATTCCTGTGAATAGTTAAGTCATTCACAGTTATCATCATACAATATTAGTTACTGTGTTCAATGTTCTGCTAGTTTTGCTGTCTTTACTTTGCATCAGTTTGTGTGCATCTTTTCAGGTTTTTCTGAAGTCTATCTGCTCATTGTTTCTTATAACACAGTAGTGTTCTCTTACAATCATGTACCGAAAATAGTTCAGCCATTCCCCAATTGATGGGCTTCTCCTTAATTTCCAATTCTTTGCTACCGCAAAAAGGAAACAAGAATCAGTATGGTGAAGTGATTTGCTCAGTTCTTCTGGTTAGAAGTCCAGCTTCCATTTATTATGTTATTCAAAGACTTCAGAACTCCTCTCCTAGACATTCTTGACTTTCCCTCTGCATTCACAATAGTGACTGGCATATAGTGAGTGCTTTTAAAAAGTAGCATTGATCGGTTACATCAATGTGAGTACACAGGTCCATTCCCATCTTTACTGCAAGTCTTGTTCATGCCCTCTCTTAAATCCTTCACAGAGTATCTCCTCCTCACTGTGCTGCAGACCTGTTTCTAGGTCTTTTAATATTTCATTGATACCAGTGAAAAATGTAACAAGCTATCCATCTGTTATTCCATGTTCTTATTGCATGACCAGCTGACTTCTTTCTTCCATCATACATTTCTTGGATGATATCTCTTATGCCACTTCTTGAGTGCAAATCACAATTACAATATGCTACAACTTACAAATGCCATGGTACTCTCCATTGCAATTCTACGATTCACAGTCATAATGCCTTATTAGGAAAATGTGGATTTTAAAAGGATGAAGTATTGTGTCGTGGAGAAGTTTAAGATTACTGGAAGTGCTGTGATAGTTCCCAAACACAATTCTATTTAACTCTGGGCCTCAGTTCATTGTCCATCTTCAATGCTTAACCAGGTTATATGTAGTGATGGACCACTAACTCAGTAGGCTTCACATAAAATAATATGTCATAGTCAAGGCATCACGCATTTTCTTTCTCCATTTACTTTGTCTTTTGTGAATTATCACGCCAATTTTCTTTGAGTGACTATGTATCTCATATATCTGTGCTTTGATGAGGTTTTGCAATATTCTGAAAGCTTTTGTAAATAAAACATACTTAAGATAACAGAAGGGACTTAAAAAAAGTTATTTTCAGGGAAAAGAGGAAAAATAAGTAAGTGATAGACCTGCCTCTTGGTAACAGCAATGATGATCAGAGAGATCAAGGAAAAACTGTTTAACTTCTTTTTGCTTCTTTAATAAAAAAAAATGAGTAATAGGAAATCAAAATCTGTGATAACTGAAGATACAGAGAATACCTAACCACCTTACTCTAGGGATTTGAAATACTAGAACAAAAGTGAGAATAAGACTTTGAAAATCAGGTAACCAAAATCACTTACTGAAGATAGTACAAATAAATATTACTATATGCATTTATTTAGATTAGTCAAATTAATGTTAATGATCTTACCAAAGTGATATTTATTAGTCATTATTTTGTTACCCTTCAATTTGATGATTTCAAAAAATGTAGCAATGTGTTTAAGTATTTTTTGTATATTTAATTGTGTAATATCATACAGCTCTTTCTTATTTCTTCCAGGCTCTAGTCATTCATCTCCTAGCTCCTGCAGTTAATTTACATTCTACTGAAGAAATATAATTCAGAAAACTCTACTTGGCTGGTTAAGAGTTGTAGTGAATTAGAGGTCATAACTCTTTCAAAATTTCAAAAGACTGTATTGAACCCTTCTCTTTCATCAAAGTATCCTTTCATAATATTTTGTGGATAGCATATATTTCTCATGCTAATATCAGTCAGTTTTTATACTGAATTTTATCAGATATATATATGTGTATATATATATATATATATATGTATGTATATAGCTGAGAAAAAGTATATTGCTTTCTGAAAAAAAATTCTCCAAAATGTTTTTTCTCTAAAATCACTGACTTACTTTCAGTATATTCTCCCTCCCCACCTAAGACATTTTACTTATGTAAATCTATGCACACAGATTAAATTAAAACAACTGTGAATTATTTGGCAGTTTCCTTGCACATGGGCTTTTTTTACTTAACTTACCCACATGAAAGAGAGATTCCGTATTTGGTATCCTCCCTCATTCCTCCTGAACCTGCTTGACATTCCGGAGATGTCAGGCTCCCAAAGAATACATTTTAGCTGGTCTGCCTAATGCCTTTGTTTCATAAAAGAACTAAGCTGGGCAAGGATTTGTGATTTCAATTCTAGAAATGGCATGATAAAAAAAATGATGATCCCATGTGGAGTTCAGTGTGAGCTGGTGGTTACTCAGATCAAACAGAGAGCGGCTCTTCTCTACATTTAATCCTCAGCTTTATGGAAATTCGGTTACGAACGTTTGTGGAAAACAGTATTTTAGTAATTCATTACATTTAGTTAACTAAATGCTGCCATATGAGTGAATCTGCCAGATCATTCTGGAACACCTTTAGAAAGTCAGAAGTTTATGCATTAAATATGCATTTATTTGGTCTTACTGAACTTATATTATAGAAGGTTATGGACAAGATGTGCATGGTAGGCATGTATGGATACATTTTTATCTGCATCAGTGGAGAAACTGACTGCTTCTATGAGATCACAAAATCATGAGAGTATTTGATTGGTGTTGAGAACATTTAATTTTTAGCCTTTCCTTTTTAATTTGGAAAATTATTAAGTAAAATTTTAGGGCAAACATTTAAGTTCTTTCATTTTAGAAAAGTTTAAGTGTTTGATATGAGGGATTATATTTGTATAATGTATTTTTTTTCTTTTTCTTTTGCTTTCTAAATTATTTTTGGTTTTTCTAAGTTATATTATTGCATATGAAAATAGCTGAAATTAACTGATTCAATAATACCTCAAATTCAACTGCATATCCCCCTCATTTTTGGATCTAGATTTAGAGCAACTAGGTTCAAATCCTAGCTCTGCTAGTTATCACCTTCGAGATTTCTCTAGAACTCAGTTTCACAAGGGGGTTGGACTAGATGATTCCCAAGGTCTCTTCCAGCTCTAAAGCTAGTATCAAGTGTCTGAACCATGTTACCTCCTAGTTGCTTTTGAGTAATCTTTTGTGGATGTTGTAGAAATGGTGTTGGTAAATTCTAAACCCAACTTTGTGACCATAGGTAAGTCACTTAACCAGAAAATCCCCCAGTCAACTCTTTAAGACTACAAACTACAGAAAAGTTATAGATCTTCATAGATAGCCTGAATTTCTATACCAGGGCTTCCCTATTTAGATGAAATTGGATGGACCTCCTCTCCTAAACCTGCTTTTCCCTTTACTACTCTCCACCCAAAATAAAGTCCCAATGAAGTGGTTGAGAATACAACAAGGGTAGATGAAATGATAAATAAATTATGTTGAGATACCAGTGAAGTACGATTGACTTGAAGAACTCAGGAAAGACTATTCAATTCATAGAAAATCCAGGTTGCTACCATTGCAGATATCTATATTACAAACATAGCTATCTTGAAGTGTTAATTCTCTTCTGAAATTACTGAATATTAGGCCAAGGTTTGTGTTTTTGGTTTTATATTCCTGTGACAACTTGTAGCCAAAAAAAATTTTGAAATCTTATTCTGAGGTTTTTGAACATGTCCCTTTGTAAATAAAAATGCAACAGAAACAGAGAAGTATTAGGTTCAAGCCAGCATGAAATTTACCCTGTGTTAGTCAGCCAAACCCACCAGACAGTCCCGAGAGGGGCATGCTAAAGCCAGTGTAACACTGTGTGAGAAAAGATCCCCAATCCGTGCCACTCTGCTCTCCAAAGGGCAATCCCGACTTTGGTTTCTGAAAAGACCCCATTTTTACTAGGACTGCATTTCATTACTGGTTATAGATCAGATTTCCAGTACTTTATCTTTGATAAAAAATGGAAATAACCGTGGTTTCAGACCAGCAAGTTTTATTTGAAATAAGAAAAGCTTATGTGGCCACACCCTACCCCAAACATGAGCCCATGTTTGCTGCAAAGTATTGCCCTCCTTCCCTCCTACCCATCTCCCCCTATTAGAATAGAAGCTCCTTGAGGGATGGGACTATTTTCACTTTTCTTTTTACCCCCATCACTTTAGTGTAATACTTGGCACCCATTAAGCACTTAATAAATGCTCACCAACCATCTGAGTGATTCATTCTATGCCCCAATTTCAGCTGTATTCAGTTTCATAGATAAAAACTTTCATGGAATGATGTCATTGGTAGCTGCATAGGTAGGTTTCTTCTTCCCCCCCAAATGAATACAATGTAAGACCAATCATTCTCTGGACTTTACTGCATCACTTTTCTTCTCCCTCCACCTTCTCCCATTGGTGAGTTCTTCTAGAGCTACTATTTTGAGGAAGGTCCCAGACAAGACAGCCTTCATTCTCTAGACTGGACTTCACCACTGCGCCTCTTCCCCGATACTTGTCCCTTCCCTTTTCAGTTCCCTTTTATAAAGTATTATCTTGCCCCATTAGAATGAAAGCTCCTTCCTTATGCCACAGTATGATATGAAAGGGGCATTTGAATTTTAGGAGGAATGTTCACTTTCAGTTGATGGTTGGAATTGAATCTTTAGGTCTTCTACCATTTATGATTCAGTTTTCATATAGGGAAAAATTTTAAGTGACAGTTAATTCTAGTTGAAGTAATTGTATCCCCAGGCTTTAACACAGTATATGGGACATAGTGATTAATAAGTTTGATGACTGACTGATTGCATTTTGTTGTCTTCAATTTCTATTTCTTTTTCAACTAATACATCCAGGTTTTAAAATACAGGTGCTATGGTACAGTGGAAAAGCACAAGGTCCAGACTTTAAAGGACCTGGATTCAAAGTCTAGCTGTATGACTGTATTGATATTCTGTCATTTCAGTTGTGCCTGACTCTTTGCGACTCAATTGGAGTTTTCTTGGCAAAAATACTGGAGTGGTTTGCTTTTTTTCTTCTCTAGTCCATTTTACAGATGAGAAAACGGAGACAAACAGGATTAAGTGACTTTCCTAATATCACACAGCTAGTCAATGTCTGAGGCCAGATTTGAATAAGTCTTCCTAACCTCAGGCCTGACACTCTATCTATTACACCACTGAGCTGTTCTGATGATTGTATTATTTATATGAAATTGGGCAAGATACTTCACACCCAGGTTCGTCATCTGAAAAAATAGGAGGATTGCAAAATACAGAGATGACCTCTAACACTTCTTTTCATCTCTGAATTGGCAACTTTATTCTTTCTACCTTGAGTTGAGTTACTATATTTTTTTAATGATTTGTAACTAGTAGTTCTGCTTGATAATTTAACACAATAAAACCCTAATTAACAAAAATGTGCAGGGCATTTGTGTTCTGATTAACTAGTTATTTTCTCCTTATTTCTATTAGAAAACTCATCTTGTTTGAAATCACTCTTATTATTGGAAATCTTTTAAAAAAATTATTAGTGTCTTTTTCTGGTCTTAAGTACATTGTACTAAAACATAATTTAATATTTGATCAGTAAGAATCCTATAGAACTGCAGGATCATGCTTGTGATTTAATATGTGAAATTTTTAATATATATCATCAATGGTAACAGTAATTCACAATTATATAGCATTTAAAATTTGGTAAAGTGTTTTCCTCAACTGTGAAGAGTGTAAGTATTACTATACTTATTTTAAAGGTGAGGAAGTTGAGTGGAGGGGTGGGGAACTAAGTGACAGGCATCAACACATAACTTGTAAAGTACTTGAGACAGGTTGCAAACCCAGAGTTCCTGATCTAAAGTGTGACATTCCATCCACTATATCGTTTATTAGTGGGTAATGTAACCTAAAAATATGATTTATATAGAAGCAATTTTATGGGGAAATTTTTTCCCTAGAAGAATAATGGAAGAAAGAGGTGACAGGAATGAAAAGAATGACTGAATAAGAGCAATTCGTATGTATGTTTATATTACTTTAAAGTATGTAAAAAGCACTGCAAGTGTTACTATCATTATATAACAAATGAGGAAACTGTATTCAGCTAGGTGAAATGACATTTCCTGGGTCATGTGTGTTTGCCCTTCATTGCCAAAGAAAACCTTGCCATCAGAGAAATGATGACATGACTTGCACTTGACTTTGTTTCGAGTGAGGGGGTCTATGCAGGTCAGCAGCCTCACTTCTCCTCCAGAGCCATCTGAATCCAGTGACTAGATATTCAACAGGATGACTGGAGATGACCCAGGATGAGGCAATTGAGGTTAAGTGACTTGCCCAAAGTCACACAGCTAGTGAGTGTCAGGTGTCTGAGGTGAGATTTGAACTCAGGTTCTTTTGAGTCCTGCACTGGTACTCTATGCACTGTACCACCTAGCTTCCCCTGCATCATGTAGTCTTGGTCCTGGGTCATGTAGAGAGTAGATGGCAGAGCAGCAGGATTCAAACCCATGCTTTTGGACTCCAACTCCACTAGCTCATGCTCCCTTCAATCAATTGAAGTGCCAAACATTCAATTAAAAACCATTGTCATTAGTTTTTTCTTTTAAAAGTAATTTAAAATTTTATTTTTCCCCACATTACATGCAAAAACAATCTTTAGCTTTCATTTTTTAAAAAATAATTTTAAATGTCAGTTTTCAAAACAGATCTTAAAATATCTACTATATTTTAACTATTTTAAAGAGAAAGCCATATTTATTTGACACAAAAAAACCCCAGTTCTGTTCTACCCTAACCAAATACTTTATTGGCAAGGATGATTTCAGAAGTCACTGCCACTGCTGCCATCATGTGAATGTCAGAATGTCTCAATTGAGGTCATGAATAGTGCAAATAGTGATCATCAGAGGAAGTGGGATAGTATTACTCTAGACTGTGGAGTTGGAAGTGGTAAAACATAATTTTCATAATGAATGGGCATTGACTTTTGACACTCATTACACTTTAAACTTCCTCTGAGTAGCCATACGATTTGTAAGAATTTTAAAATATTTACAGTTAAACATAGCCTGCTTTAATGCATCCAGAGGTAAGAACTACATAAAAAGGAAGTGGGAAAAAGTATAGTAGTTGAAAAAGAACTTGAACTTAACAGGTTCTAATACTGACTCTGCCCCTTGTTACCTGTATGGTTAAAGCTAAATCCCTTAACTTTTCTGGGGAAAATGAATATGATAACAGCAGAACCAAGATGATGGAGAAAAGTCAGGAAATTGCCTGAGCTCTTTCCTGTTTTCCTTACAAAATAACATTAAATCAAGCCTCTAAACAGATTCTGGGGTGACAGAACCTACAAAAAGATAGGGTGAAATAATTTTCCAGTCCAAGAAAACTTTGAAGGACATCAGGAAAGGTCTGTCTCACTTGGGTAAAAGGAGAACACAGCCCAGTACTGACGGTGTCCAAGCAAGCCAATGGAAGGCTCTTAGCCATAGCACAGATCAGCACCCGAGGCTCATCAGTCTAGTGGTCATCTGTGAGTCCCCCAGCCCCAATGGAGAAGGCAAACTCCTAGCCCCAAAACACCAGCAAAAGGGGTGCAACCAGGCCAGGTCATTCCAGCCCAGTGGGTAAGCTGTCAGCATTTGAGGCCCCAGTGAAGAAAATCAGAGATGAGACCCTTGGAGCCCACAGCAAGAAGCTTGCGACAGGGCCACCTGTACCCCAGGAGCAGAGTTCAACTTTAAAAATCACAAAATAGGCTGAAATGAGTGAAAAAAGGAAAAGATCCCTGACCATAGAAAGTTACTATGATTATAGGGAAGATCAAATCACAAACTCAGAAGACAACAATGTCAAAAAGCTACACGTGAAGCCTCAAAAAGGAATATGAATTGAAGCCCAAAAAGGCTTGAAGAACTCAAAAAGGATTTAAAAAATCAGAGAGCTAGGAGGAAAATTGGGAAAAGAAATGACAGTTGTGCAAGAGAGAGACAAATTGAAAAAAAAAGCCACTAAAGAAGACCACTGCTTAAAAAATAGAATTGATCAAATGGAAAAGGGAGGTACAAAAGCTAAAAAGAAAATAATTCCTTGAAAATTAGAATTGAGCAAGTGAAAGCTAATGACTCTATGAGATATCAAGAATCAGACAAAACCAAGAGAATGAAAAAATGGGAGAAAATATAAAATACCTGATAGGAAAAAACAACTGACCTGGAAGATAGGTCAAGGAGAAATAATTGAAGAATTATTGGACTACCTGAAAGCATGATAAAAAAAAAAGAGTCTGGAAAGCATCTTTCAAGCAATTATTAAGGAAAACCACACTGATATTCTAGAACCAAAGGCTAAAATAGTCATTAAGGAGCCACAGTCAGGATTACACAGGATTTAGCAGCTTCTACATTAAAGGATCAGAGGGCTTGGAATATGATATTCTGGAGGGCAAAAGCACTTGGAATCCAACCAAGAATCAACTACCCAGAAAAACTGAGCACATTATTTCAGGGGAAAAGATGAACATTCAATTAAACAGGGAGTTTTGAAACTTTCTTGGTGAAGACCAGAGCTGAACAGAAAATTTGATTTTCAAATACAAGATTCCAGAAAAGGATAAAATGGGAAAACAAGAAAGAAAAAAAACCATGTTATTCAATAAGATTAAATTGTTTACATCCCTACATGGGATGTAACTCTTGAGAACTGTATCTCTATTAGGACAATTAGGAGTGCACATGTATAAAGGGTGTGAATATAAGTTGACTCTGATGTGATGATATGAAAAAAATTGAGTTGAAATAAGTATCATGCTGAGAGAAGAGGAAAGGGGAAGGTGGGATAGGGCAAATTATATCACATGAAGAAGTGTAAAAGTAGAGGGAAAGAAGGAAGGGGTGAATATTGTTTGAACCTTACTCTCATCAGATTTGCCTCAAAGTTGGAATAACATGCCCAATCAGTTGGGTATAGAAATATTCTACACCCTATAGAGAAGTAGAAGGGAAAAAGGGAAAGAAAGGGGAGGGTGTGGATAGAAGGTAGGGAAGAAGGAAGGGAAGAAGTAGTATGGGAAAGGGAAAAGAAAAGGGAGGGACTTGATGGAAGGGAGAGCAGATTGAGGGAGGTGGTGGTCAAAAGTAAAACACTTGTAAGGAGAAAAAAGGTGAAAAGAGAGAGAAAAATATAAATGGGAGAGGGGATAGGATGGAGAGAAACACACAGTTAATAAACATAATGACCGTGAATGTGAATGGAATGAAGTCTCCCATAAAACAGAAGTGGATAGCACAGTGGATTAAAAACCGGAATCCTACAATATATTGTTTACAAGAAACATGTTTGAAGCTGAGAGATACACATAGAGAAAGGTAAAAGGCTGAAGCAGAGTATATTATGCTGAACTGAAAAAAAATAGCAGGGGCAACAATCCTGATCTCAGGCAAAGCAAAAGCAAAAATAGATTTACTCAAAAGAAATAAAGAAGGAAATTACATCTTGCTATAAGGTACCATAGACAACACTAAACATATAATGCACCAAGTGGTATGGCATCTAGATTCTTAGAGGAAAATTAAGTGAGTTACAGGAAGAAATAGCAAAGTATACCAGTGGGGACATACTTCTCTCAGAACTAGATAAATCTATCCACAAAATAAATAAGAAAGAAGTTAAGGAGGTGAATAGAATTTTAGAAAAGTTAAAGATGATAGATGGGAGAAAATTGAATGGGAATAGAAAGAAATATATGTTTTCTCAGTGGTATATGGTACCTATACAAATGTATGTATTAGGGCATGAAAACTTCACAATCAAATGAAGAAAGGCAGAAATATTAAACACATCTTTTTCAGATAATGATGCAATAAAATTTACATGCTATGAAAAGATAAAGATAGATAAAAATTCATTGGAAACTAAATAATCTAATCATAAAAAATGAGTGGGTCAAACAACAAAACATAGAAACAGCAATTTCATCAAAGAGAATGATAACAATGAAACATCATACCAATATTTATGGGATGCAGCCAAAGCAGTTCTGAGGAGAAATTTTTTATCTCCAAATTCTTACATGAATAAAATAGAGAAAGAGGAGATCAATGAATTGGGCATGCTCCTAAAAAGCTAGAAAAAGAACAAATTAAAAATTTATTTAAAAACCAAATTATAAATTTTGAAAATCAAATGAAAGATTAATAAAACTGAAAGTAAGAAAACTAAAATCAAGAGCTGGCTTTATGAAAGAAAGCAACCACAATAAAGAGATAAACCCTTTGGTTAATTTGATTTAAAAAAGAAATAAACTCAAATTACCAATACAAAAAAATGAAAAAGGTGAATTCACCACCAATGAGATGAAATTAAAACAATAATTAGGAGTAATTTTGCCCAACTGCATGCTAAGGGAAATGGATGAATATTTACAAAAATGTAAATTGCCCAGATTAACAGAAGAGGAAATGAAATACTTAAATAACCACATTTTAGAAAAAGAAATTGAACAAGCCATTAATGAACTCTCTAAGAAAAAATCTCCAAGGTCAGATGGATTTACAAGTGATTTCTATTAAACATTCAAAGAACAATTAATTTCAATACCATATAAGCTATTTGGAGAAATAGATGGAGAAAGAGTCCTACCAAACTCCTTTTATGTCACAAATATGGTGCTGATACCTAAACCAGGAAGAACATGGTGTTTAATGGCAAAGAATTAGAAATTGAGAGGATTCCCATTAATTGGGGAATGGCTGAACAAGTTGTGTTATATGAATGTAATGGAATACTACTGTTCTATAAGAAATGATAAACAGGCAGATTTCAGAAAAACCTAGAAAGACTTGCATGAACTGATTCTGAGTGAAGTGGACAGAACCAGGAGAACATCATACACAGTAACAGCAACATTATGCAGCGATCAACTATGATAGACAGCTCTTCTCATCAATACCAACATCTAAGACAATTCTAAAAGACTCCTGATGAAAAATGTTATCTACATCCAGAGAACGAATTATGCAGTCTGAATGCAGATAGAGGTATACTATTTTTACATTTTTGTGTTTTTCATTTCTTTCTCATGTTTCTCCCCCTTTGTTCTAATTCTTTTTCACAATATGACTAATGTGACTAATTTAACATGATTGTACATTTATAACACAGATTAAATTGCTTGCTATCTTGGGGAGGGGGGAGAAAGGGAGGGGAGGGAAAAATTTTTGGAACTCAAAAATCTCATTAAAATGAAAGTTGAAAACTATCTTTGTGTGTAACTGGAAATAATAAAAAATATAAACTGCATAAGATAAATGCTGAAAGGTATTTACCTTTCAGTCTTAAATTCTGGTTTGGACTTTATTCTTTTATACGGAATCTTTTATTGGAATTTTCTCATATGATGAGACTTGAGTCTAAAACTTTAGCTAGACTCATTATGTGGATATGATTTTTCCCTCCCTGTTTGACCCAAGGCAAGAGAAGGGTACCAAAGGAAAATAAGAAAGAACTGACTTATTATTGGTATACTTTCCTCTTTGTTACCTATTTTGTAGAGGAAGATGGAACTTTAGCAAGGTCCCCACAATGAGGTCTCTGACCTCATTGCCCAATCAGTTTTCCAGAGACTGGTACCAGATCAAATGTCACTTTTTTGACATTTGATCTGGCAAACCTAATGTTATGTATCTGTTTCTTCCTGGCTAAAATGTGTGTCCTCTAAAGAAAAATGAATGGAAAGCCTTTTATAGCTAAAAAAAAGCTATAGCTTTTACCAGCTAGAAGTTTTTGAGAAATTAAAATAGCTTTTAAAAAAGCAATTTGGGAAAATAGGCACACTAATATACTATTGTGGAGCTATGAATTATTCTGTTTTCAAAAATAATTTGAGTTTTCAAGAAAAGTGGCTAAACTCTTCATAACCTGCAGTCTCACTATTAGGCATATCCCCCACGATCACAGATAAAAAAAAAGGAAGGCTTTACATATACATACATACATACATACATATACATGTATGTATATCACAGACATATATATTATATATACACATATATACATATATACTATATAGGTATATGTGTGTATATATAACATGAATGTATCTCTGTGTTATGTTATATGTTATAGTATAGTAGTGTTATAAGAACATTTTTGTGGTAGGAGTTAAACCGAGGAACAAAATTCATGCCCATTGATTGGGGAATAGTTGAAGAAACTATGGTATATGAAAGTGATGGAAATTATCATACTACAATAAAGGACGAATATAATGGCTTTAGAAAGGAAATATGGCATAATGGCCAGAAGGTTAGGCTTGATCTTAGGAAGATTTGAGTTTGAATTAGGCCTCTGACAAATATTGGTTGTGTGGCCATGGGTGGGATATTTAAGTGCTCCAAGTAATTCTTTAAGACTGTAGCTTATAGATGAATTATCTGACTATATTGGTGGAGGGAGTTTCCATACAGTGAATTCACCACAGCCATGAAGTTCTAAGTCTAGACCATGCTTTGCTCCTCCTCCAACCTCCAAAAGGAGGGATTTGGAGAAATATGGGAAGATCAGTATGAACAGATACAGAGAAAAGAAAGCAGGGCCATGAGATGATGAACCCAATTACAATAATATAAAAGAAAACTACACTAAAAGACAGTTGAACTCTAATTAATTGTAATGACAGTCGTATTGTTGCAAACAAATGAATGTACCTTCATTCCTCTCAGAAACATGAGTGATATTGGGGAGAGAATGTTGCATGTTGCCGTTAGTTGGTTTTCCTTGGCTATTTTTCGTTTTATAAGGGGTAGTTCAGAGAGGGGCAGGATATATTGGAAGATGACAGTAGCGTTAAAACAAAAGTATCAAATAAACAAAAAAATAACCATTTAAAAATCTCACATACAGAGAAACAAAAGCATCATGCATAGCCCTCACTTTTAGTCCCTCTTTAGCATATTACTTCCATGCATGAATGAAGGAGCACACCTTTATGCTTAAACCACCATGCTAAGTGTTGGGTTATAAAGACAGAATGGAGTTAGTCTCTGCTCTAAATTCCCTTTCTAATGGCTGAGGTAATATATTATAAATGGAATATAGAAGAGCAGTGGTTGGTGAAGGAAGTTTTGGTCTAGGAAATCACAGGGATGGTGATTTGACCCAAAGGACATCTGATTAGCACATACTTTTTGGAAGCAATGATACCATAAATTTGATTACTTTGCCCAAAGCAAAGGGCTGTGGAAAATGAGCTGTGAAGAAAGGAGTACAGGTTAAAGTCAATGGTAATATGACTGGGGGAGGGATGGTGTCTACTATCTAAAAGAATTTCTATTTCTTCATTGTTAGAAAAAGTGTTGCTATAAATATTTTTGTGTTTATAGAGACTTTCTTCTTATGGTGACCTCTGCAGGGGATAAGACCTGTAGAGGAACTTCTGAGGTCAAAGATGAGTAGTGAGAGAGTTAATATGCTGTTATTTTTTAACCAAACATATCACCAAAGATGCATGCATATATATATATATATATATATATATATATATATATTTATATACACTCACATACATAGTTATATCTATATACATGCATATACATAGCTCTATACATGTACGCATATACAGAAATACCTAATACAAGTACATATATACACATGTACTTGTCATTGGTAAATATCATGCTGAAAGATTGAATCTGCCTTGGCACTTAAATCTCATCAGTACCACCTCCCTCTCTAAACGGATTCTCTGTTTAGAGGGCAGGAGTGCAGACTCTAGGGCCTCTATTTAAGAAGGATGCTTAAGTATAATCTTTTCCCCATTTCTTACCAGCTATGTTACTTTTGGGATTTCTTTTTAAAAACTCCTTTGAGTTTATTCTAAGATTCCTTCATATCAATGCTGTAAGCTCTCATAACATTTACATGAATTCTTTTCCATTTAAAATATGTTTTTATTTGTTTGATTAAATATTTCTGAACTATATTTAAAATTTTTTAAACATTCTTTTTTTTTTAAATTTGGAGTTCCAAATTCTCTTCCTCCCTCTTTGTCCCTCCCTTGTCCCTTGAGAAGGCAAGTGATATATTACTTATATATGTGAAGTCATGCAAAACACATTTCCATATTAGCCATGATTCAAAAGAAAAGACACATACCAAAAAAATTCACAAGAAAAGTAAAGAAAGTGAAAAAAATATGATCCAGTTTGCACTTAGAGATCATCAGTTCATTCTCTGGAGGTAAATAGCATTTTTCATTGTGGGTCCTTTGGAATTGTCTTGGATCATTGTATTGATCAGAGTAGCTGAGTCTTTCACAATTGATTATCATTACAACATTGCTGTTACTGTGTTCAATGTTCTCCTGGTTCTTCTTCCTTCACCTTGCATTAATTCATATAAGACTTTCCAAGGATGTTTTGGAAACCATCCTGCTCATTATCTCTTATAGGGCAATAATATTTCATCACAATAGTATACTATAGCTTGTTCAACCACTGCCCAACTGATGAGCCTCCCCCTCAGTTTCCAAGTCTTTGCCACTCCAAAGATGTGCTATAAATATTTTTGTACAAGCAGATAATTTTCCCTTTACTTTGCTATTTTTAGTATACAGACCCATTTAGTATACAGACCCAGAAGTACTTCTGGACCCAAAAGTACACACAGTTTTATAGTCCTTGGAGTGTAGAATGACTGGACCAAATCACAATACCATTAACAATGCATTAGTGTCCTAATTTTTCTGCATCCCTTGTAGCATTTGTCGTTTTCCTTTTCTGTCCTATTAGCCAATGTGTGAGGTGGTATCTCAGAGATGTTTTAGTTTATATTTCTCTAGTCAATAGTGATTTAGAGTATTTTTTTCAAATAACAAATAGCTTTGATTTCTTTTCCTGAAATTTGCTAGTTCATATCCTTTAACTATGGATAAGTAGTAGTTCTTATTTTTATAAATTTGACTCAGTCCCCTACATATCTGAAAATGAACCTTTTATCAGAGAAACTTGATATAAATTCCCCATCCCACCCTGAGATTTTTGCTTTCCTTCAGCTTTTGAACTTCTCCATCATGCCCTCATGGTAGTTATCTTTTCTGACATTTTCTATACCTTTCCTCCTCCCATTTTTAACTTCCTTTTTGTGTGTTGCTTCTTTCATTAGGTTGTAAGTTCCTTAGAGGCCAATAGTGTCTTTGTTTTTATTTATAGCTCTATTTAGAGCTGATCAGAGTGTATGGCAAATGGTAAGTAAAGGCTTAATAAATGTATGTTAGCTGACTGAACATATACGGAGAGCCAGCATGGTACAGTGTATAAATGACTGGACCTGGCTGACACCCACTAGCTGTGTGACAATGGACATGTCACTTGAACTCTCAGGGCCACAAGAAGGCAGAAGGGAGTTCTACATTTAGTTCTCTCTGTATCTCATTCTGTTGCTCTGTGTCTCTGACTCTCTCTCACGCACACACATACACACACATATATACACATGTACATGCACATATACACACAAATGCCATACTTAATCTTCATGCTTTTGTATTGGCTGTCTCCAGTGCCCTGAATGCTTTAATGCCTTCTTTCCATCCTCAGTCACTGGCTTCATTCAATATGTAGGCAAATGAGCCACCTTCTTATTGCCTTTGAAGGTGTCCCCACCTCCTTATGCCTTACCCTCTATCAGGTAATGCAGTCATTCAATAAACAAGCATTTGTTAAGTACCTCCTATATGTCAAGCATTATGCTAAGTGCTGGGGATACAAAAAAGGGCAAAAAGCAGTCTCTTCTCTCAAAGAGCTCACACTCTAATGGGTGAAATAGAATGCAAACAACTATGTACAAACAAGGCACATATAGCATAAATTGGAGATAATCAAAGCAAAAGGAAGGCTCTGGTATTATTTATGGGTATACACACACACACACACACACACACACACACACACACAACTCCCACATTAGAATCTGTGAGGTAAGGCATTGTTTTCTATTTTTTCTTTATATCCCTATTTCTTTCTCTGTTCTCGGCAAATTGTGTGTGTGTATGTGTGTATGTACATATGTATGTACATATTTTAAAACTCTGAGTTTACTCTAAGATTCCTTCATATCAATGCTGTAAGTTCTCATAATATTTACATGAATTCTATCCCATTTAAAAGGATTTTTGTTTCATTAAATATTTCTGAGTTACATTAAAATTTTTAATATTTGTTTTTTAAAATATTGAGTTCCAAAATATTTTCCTCCCTCTCATCCCACTCCTCCCCCTTGAGAAGACAAGCAATATATATATATATATATATATATATATATATATATGTATTTGTGTGTATTATATATGCGTGTATAAATGTATACATATATGTGTGTGTCTATATATATACACCCATATACAAATTCATATATATATGTATATATCAGCATCTATATTTCACAATGTGCACATGCATATAAATGTGTATACATATTAGATGTTTGTATGCATACATTGTATGATATGTACCTATGTGTACACATAGATTTTGTATAGATGCTCTATCTTAGATCCAACATATACAATATGGATTTACACATATGAATATACCAGCATATATCCACATACACATATATGCCTATGTACAGATAAATAATATCATGTATTTGTTCATCCTTCGTTGCTAAAGAAGACCATGCCATCAGGGAAATAGTGACATGACTCGCACTTAACTTTGTTCTGAGTGAGGGAGGGCTGTGCAGGTCACCAGCCTCACTTCTCCTCCAGAGCCATCTGAATCCAGTGACCAGATATTCATCAAGATGACTGGAGATGACCCAGGATGAAGCAATTGAGGTTAGGTGACTTGACCAAGGTCACACAGCTAGTGTAAAATGTCTGAGGTGAGATTTGAACTCAGGTCCTCCTGACTTCTGCACTGGTACTCTATCCACTGTACCACCTAGCTGCCCCTAAATAACATCATATTATATATATATATATATATATATATATATATATATATATATATATATATATATATATATAAAGCATATATAACAATATATACATATCATCCTTGTCAGTGGTGAATGAAAACATGAATGATGAATGAATAAAGAAGGATTTTAGGCCCTTATCATGTGTCAAGCATTAGAAGGGTAAAAAAATTCTATGAAGATCTCAATAAAACCTTCCAAATTAAATCAATATATACTTTGATACTTGGTGACTTCAGTACAAAGTGGAAATATAAGAATGGTGAGAATTATATTGATGAAGATGAATTAGTAATAAGGTATATCAGGTGTCAGAGTCTTGTAGACTTCCTTGAAGGTCTAGGGGCTTATGTAGCATGAATAGTTTCTTTAAGAAAGTATGCTTTTCTTGGTCCCCCAAATTACTAGCTCCCTCTCTCACTTGCTACTTTGCATTAAACTCTCTTACCTATCTTGCATATATTTATTCTGCATACTTATATCTGTATATGTTGTACCTCATGAGAGAATGTCAACTCCTTGAAAGAAGGGATTATTTAATTTTTGTCATTGTACCTTCAGTACCTAGTATGATGCTTAACACATAGTAGATGTTTAATAAATCTTTGCCGATTGACTGGTATGAGAAAAGAATCTGGAGTTACTTAATATGATAAGCACCATGTAACATCACAAAAAATTGAAATTAATTACAAATGAACAGACAGAAAATAATTTATTATGAATGTGGGTCAACTGGGTCAACTGTTTTTGTATAGTTGGACCTCTGATTTGTTAGAGAAAAGATAAAAATTTGCACAATACTGAAAAAATAAAAATGAGAAAAAAGTTGGTGTATCATTAAAACAACTTCAACTTGACCAATTTAAGCAAGATATTGATGATGAAAAATGGAATATGTTCCAAAGAAAGGACACAGATGAAGAGTACAACAATTTAACAAATACTTTATTTAATATAAATCAATTACCATGACAAGGAAAACTAAAAAGCATCTTAGTCAACAAACATCTAACACTTGTCAAATTAGAGATATATCAGGCACATCAATGGTTTAGAAAATATACTAATTGCAAAACCTTATGGAAAAAGATGATAAAAGATCATATATAAATTCTGCATAAATATGCTCAAAATGGTGAGGTTATGAATGGTAAAAAAAAAAAAAACCAAACAGTTTAAAGAATGCTTTATGAGATACTCAACAAGTCACCACAAGGAAGAATAACTAGCAAAGAAAAGTGGAAAAGAGTTACAAAGAATTTTATAACAATTTTTTTCATGATTAGAACAGTGTACTTTCCACTTAGATTCTTATATCATGATCCTACAAGTAGTTATAGAGGAAGTGAAGAGAAAAACAGATGGGGATAACAGCTGGATTAAACCAAAATCTTTCCTAGAGGCAAGGTTGTTGTAATATTGAGATCTCTTAGATTATCCCATTTGCAGCTAACATTGCTAGTTACATCGAGCCTTAGAACATTACAGATATTCCTGAAAGCACTTAGCCCAATCATCCAGCTAGGAAAACCCAAGTAGATTAAAATGACCTACTTGGATTATGACAACCCATAGAGCTAGGTGGACAGCCTAGCTTGTCCATCAGCATTCATATTTTAGATACACGTTGTAAATGGTAAGTGAGGTGAGACCAGATTTAGGCAGGAGGTGAAAGAACTAATATTCTACTGGTTTTATTTAGCTGCTAAATATGGGACACTAGAATCTTTGAAGCATTAAAGATGAGTTTCTCTTAGAGCGCAATGGAGAGGGAGTGGTGGATATGAACAGGTAACAAATAAGGAACTATGAAAATAGCTGAAGCAAAGAATGTCATTAGAGAAATGTTAAGTGGTAAGATCAGAGTTAACTGTATCTTCACAATGTCAGGGGTGAAAAAGCAAGGAAGGTCCCATCACATGGTTAAGACTATTGTAGCAAACTTATAGGAGGAGACAGATGCAGGATGTGCAGGCATAGATGAGTTGCAATCTGCATTATTAGAAGGAATATCCATATCAAAAATATCACAGATGCATTTGATCATATATAATATATTTGATTGTATATACACACATAGATGAGAGAGACAGAGAGGGAGAAAAAGACAGAGAGAGAGAGAGAGAGAGAGAGAGAGAGAGAGAGAGAGAGAGAGAGAGAGAGAGAACCAGACATTATAGCAGGATAGAAGGAAATATTCTTGTCCAAGTACATTTGCTTCACTACTCAGTCACAGTGTGGGTTAAAAGATGTATGTTTTGTATCAACCAACCTGCTAGGCTTACAAAGTAAAATAAAACTGTTCCTGTCCTCAAGAAACTTTCATTCTATCAAGGGAGACATATATATATATATATATATATATATATATATATATATATATATATATATATATGACACTAGCAATTGTGGGGGATAGAATAAGAGAAAAGTATCTTTGGATGGGGGTGGTGGGTGAAATGGATCTTAAAGCAGGTGAAGGATTTGATGAGGCAGAGGTGAGGAGAGAGTACATTCTGGGACATGCCAGTTCAGGGGTGTGGAGATGAGATGAGGTACCATGTGTGAAGAACAGAGAGAAGGCCAATCTGGCTGAACCCCAACAGCTTGGGAAAGAGAGTAATGCATAATGATGCTGGAAAGATAGATTGGGTACAAGTTGTGAGGAGCCTTAATAAATCAAGAGAGGAGTTTTTATTTTAGCATCAATAGGGAGCCACTGAATTTTAGTAAGTCAGAGTAGGGTGGGTAACATGAGAAAGTCAAAGCATTATATTATTGTCATTCATTTTTTCCTTCTGTAACCTGGTTTTTAGGTCAGTGTCCCCAGTGACAGATGGCTTAGATCCAGGCCCTGAGGGAATTTTGTTGGGGGGGAGGAGGCAAGGGTAATTTTAGAGCATTGGGTAATCTGCAGAGTGGACAGGCCTTGACCAGGCATAGAAATTAGCCAGAGGTTAGGGGTTGGTAGAGAGAGGTCCAACAGAGGAAAAGGGACTGAAAAAAGAGGAGGTGAGAAGACTCTTAAAGACAAATTACCTATCTCACAGTTTTGCTTAAGACTGTCCTGTCTGTTTGTTTTGAAAGGAGATAGTTCAACGCCTGCATTTTCTATCAGGCAACTAGAATTCCAAGCTATGATTCAAGCTCTGCTGATGTATTTTTACAAGTACCTTTTCTTTTACTTAATTTCCTAATTTTAGAATTGTATTCTCATTACTACCACAAAATAAAATAAATGGAGCTTAAATAACTTTATTTTTAGGACCTTCTCTAGATAGAAAATTTACTAAATTTTCAACAAGGAGACTTTCATGATTGCACCAAGGTGCGGGTGTTTGCTACCTCTCGATAATATTTTGCTTATACTTAATCTGTGTCCATGTGTATCCTTCTAGTTTAATGTAAGTTCCTTGAAAGCAGAAGCTATTTTATTTGTCTTTATTTTCCCAGTACCTCAGTACAGTTCCTGGGATATAGGGGGTGTTTAATAAATATTAGTTGAATTGAAAAGTATTTATTTTGATAATATTATTTATTAAAATTTTAAATTTTCTATAAACTTTCCTGCCTCTCTTTAGCTGTGTTAATTTAGAATGATGCTGAGAAAGTAGTCATCTAAACATTTTCTTGAGCAAAAAAGATGACCTATTTGCAGAATGGTTCAAATTTTGTTTCTAAATCCTTTCATCCTGATACTTTAGATAAACCACTTCAAAGGAAGATTAAGAATTAAGGAAGTTATTCAGATTATTCTAGAAGAAAATCCATTTGTGGTTGAATTGCCTGCCATATTAACAATGGTTAATGCAAAATGTAAACCTTCTAGATTGCCCTGTTGCAGAATAGTAATAAAAATAGCTAACATTTATATATCACTTGAAGGTTTGCAAAAATGGGGACAATATAGTACCTACCTCATAGGGTTGTTGTGGGGAATCAAATGAGATGACATAATACATAGAATTTTGCAAACCTTCAGCTACATAGCTGTAGATGATAATGATGTCAGAGAAGGAATGAACTTTAGAGATCAATTAACTCAACCTCCTTTTATAGATAAGGAAACTAAGGTCTAAGGTGAATGACTCAAGGTCATACAGTGATAAAGGCAGAAGTCATTCTCAGATTTTCTGATCCCAAGTCTCACATTCCTTCTACTACATCACACTTCTTTGTTGACCACAAAACCATAGTTGAGCATTTCCTGACCAAATTTCCTAAACAACATTGCCCCAACTATAGGGTTACAAACTTTGGTAATTTGGATTTGCTTAAATCAAAGATGAGGTAGTAGAATTAGAGAGGAAAGGGATGCTGGAGATTGCTTAACCCAGGTTCTTCATTTCACAGATGAGGAAATTGAGATCCAGAGAGATTATGTCTATATCTATATATTTTAAATTGTGCTCAAGGTCACATAACAAATTCATGACAGAACCTTGTCTAGGCCAGTGCTCACTCTCTACATGATTCTCCCACTAATAGATATTTGGCAAATTTTCTTTCCTAAAAACAGGTAATTAGAACCAAGCAATTTTATAGGGCTAATGCCTAATTCCCTTATGAATCAGAATGTTTCTAAAAGTAGTACTGGAAATTATACAGGGTGAGGGATAGGAGGTCTATCTCTGAAGACAGATACTAATGCAGGCTACCTTGAATATTTTCAGTCAACAGATGGAAAAAATATATAGTTTTCATATGAATATTCAGAATATCCAAAGAATGATTCATTTAACATTAAGGAACAATGAATAATTATGATTTTGACTCATTCCATATAACTAGGGTGTGATTCGAATGATTGAGGCTATCTCTGGGACAAGATTCCAGTTAACTGTATAGATGCACTTAAAGGACTCATCAGCAGTCCAGAGGCCCAGCAGTAAGTAAAATTTACCCCTCAATGGAACTGGAACTGAACAAAACTCCGATCAAACAACATCATCACCAAGTTAAAGATCCTTTGGCGAGAAAGAACCACCAATGCCAAGGTTTCTTTATATGAAATATAGCACAAGTTCAGGCCAGTAAACTTCATGTACCTCTGACCTCTTGATCTTTTATGTCTCTATTTTTTTGGCTTGACAGACCACATGCCAATCTGCAACCCAGAATTCCTCACCCTTGTGATTTATGGTTTACAGCTGCTCTAGCTTTTCAGCTATGGCAGCTGCTTTTCAGATGTCTTCAAATTAGAGTGAAAGTCTTAGACAAGAGTCTTCATGTGAGCCTGAGTGCCTGCAGAAGAAAAGAAGAGGGAAAAGATGATGAGGAAAAAAAATCATCTGAATTCAGCCCTAAAGCTTTCCATTGATCTTTTCCTTCAGAGTCAAGTAAAATGTTTGGTTTATTTCATAAACCAATTAGGTGTGTGAAAGGCTCTTTGGCAGATGCTATTGACTAGACCATAGCAAAAAGTGATCATTGGGCAAAGGGCTCAATAAGGGATCAATAATAAGCGAGTGATTGGATTAGTGACTTGATCAATGCTTTGTGCTAATATATTAACAAGCAAATTACCAGGTAGCCCCTAAGAGCTGAGTGCTGACTATTACATTACATTGCAAACTAGCCTGCTCTAATGACCCTTGAAATGCAAAGGGTTATTTATCCAAATCCAAAGTACTGAAAGTATTCTGTCCCTGTAATACTCTTCTACCTTTCCCTTTCACCTTACTCCTCATTGCTAGGATATTTCCTGCCCCTTTTTTTAAGGCGGACCCTAGTGGTTGTTTATTATAGGCGAAAGACACCGCCTTCGTACCAGTTTGCTTTTTAAAATGGCAATATAACTTCTGCCTGTAACATAGAGGCAGCAATAGAAGGTTGGCCTCAGAGTCAGAGAGGCTTGACTTCAAGTCTCATCTCTTCCATATTGGCTATATGAAGCTGGGTAAGTCACTTCTCAGTGAATGTCTCAAGTAGTTGTCTGTAACAATGAGTCACAAAGAAATCACCGATCTGCATTGGTAATTGGAATTTTCTTACTGGGATTTCCCTTCACAGATGAAGTCACAACCAAAAAATGTAGCCCATGAGCATAATTAAAAAATAAATACTTTCTTAGTAGAATTGCTTTGCAGAGAGATATCTCCCTATTTGGGAGAGAGGTAAGGGTTGCGGCTGTGTGCAAATTAGCTGTGAGAATTCCCACTAAGAAAAAAAGAAGAAAGAGCAAAAGACCCAGAATAGAGAAGAGTGAAAGACATCTCCCTCTTTCTAATTCCTCTAAGTTTTGTTTGGTTACCAAGTTACTTTTAAAACCATCTTCCAACAGTTTTGTCATAAAATAAATTCAATCCCCACCCTTATTTCTCCATAATTAGATGGACAGATTTGATTTATTGTGTTCCTTCAGCGTCTCTAAGCTGAATCTGGAGTCTCTCTTCCCCCTTAATCCTTTCCCTTAAATAAAATAAAATAAAACCTTTTCTCCTTTTGCTTCTGGGAAGCTGAAGCGATTACCCTGAATCCTCCCATGTTATTTGCAGACTAGAAAAAGTCTCCCAGGGCCTGAATGCTTAGAGCTCTGCTGAGAAAGGAGTCTGGACTCCATGTCAGCCAGAGTGGCCTGTGGGGTGAAAGGCCTCAGACGGACGCCCTGCAGAGTGGAGCATCTCGGCTGAGTCTGACAAGCAGCAGTCGGCCAGCCAGGCTGGAGTGAGAGCTGCAGCTGACAAAACAACCTTCCAGGCAACTAGCCTTGGAGTTCAGCTCAGTGGAAGGGGAGATGCTGTCAATCACTAGGCACAGAAGTTCAGGGAGGAAATATAATATCTGGTTTAGCAGCAAAGTTTCTGATGGAGGCATGTCCATTATTGTGACTTGAAGCTGAATGGGAAGCGTCAACCAAAGTTAGGCCCACTTAGAGCATAAAAGCATCAGTTTGTGCATTTTAGTCGAAGAGCTTATTTGGTTTAATGGAGAGGATCCTGGGCTTGGAATTGGAAAGGAGAGATCTCACCTGGGTTCAACTAGCACTTCTGAAGATTATTACTTGTCTGAGCATGAGCAGGTTGCTTAGTTTTGTTTTCCTACCTTAATAGTACCTACCTTATAGGGTTGTTGTGAAAAAAAAATGAATATAAACCATTTTATAAATCTTTAAAGTATTTTATAAGGGCCTCCTCTTTTTATGTTTTCACTTTATTTAATCTTTTCAATTTTTTTCTCTTTTAGGGTGAAACTGTTTATAAGCTTCATTTTCTTGCAATTCTTAGGGCTTAATAAATGTTTTATGAGCTTCATTGTTTTCTTGCTAAAGTCAAACTGATGAATGATCACTTTTAATTGTTATTAAGAGACATAGAAAGTTTCCAGCACCATGGAAAGAACTTCAATGGAAGGTTTATGAGAGAATGTGGACAAGAATTACACAGAATGAAAGGGCATAGATGGGATAGAAATAATTAATATTTATATAATGCTATTAAGTTTGCAAAGCAATTCACATTCATTATGTGATCCTCAGAATACCATTGTGAGGTATATATTACAGGTATTATTCTTACTTATGAGACTGAGGCTTTCGGTGGTTAAATGATTTACCCATGGCCATGTAGCTAATAAATATTTTCGTTTTGTATTACTTCTTAGTGTATTGGACAACTGTACATTTCACATATGATGTCTTTTAAAAATCTCTTTGGTGCCTGTCATACATAGGTCAATGCCAACGCATTATTTATTGAAGGTAGCCCCATCCAAAGAGGTCATAGAAAAAAAAAAACATATCCAAATAGTTTCTGTTCTATTTGTTGCCATTAAACTTGGAGTGAAAGGGAAAAAGAGTCTTTATATTTAAGAATTTCCCAACAAACAATACAAGGAAAGGTTTTGTGGACAAATTATAAATCTATTGGATATGACAAAGTCTTCCCTGTGGTGGCATGTGGTGTAATATTATAATACTGCATGCTGTAAAGTTAATTCTTTCAGTCATCAATGATTATACCCATGGTAAATAGTAACGTGCTTTCAACCAAGAGTAAAAGCTCATCTAATTCTTAAGCTTCCATAACTCATCTCTAGGTTCGTCAACAACCTTAAACAGGGTAGTTAAAGCATGTCTCATGTCGCATAAATGCAGTAAAGGCTTCTATAAAGCTATAAATTCCTTTTGTAGTATTGCTAATTAATGTCCCTGCCTTTCTTCTCCTTTCCCTCTTCTGTAGTGTTATTAATTGAAGTTTTAAGTGGTAGCATCATAAACATTTCTTTCCCAGAGCAACCAGCTGTGTGGATCTGGCTTATCTTTCCTTTCCACAGAAAGAAGCCATTGGAAGGCAGACCTCTTACCAGACAAGGAGTATGACTTTGAAGGTATGCAACAGTAGCCAAAAATTCTTTAGTACATAGTCTGTCCTGAAGGGGAGGAGTGAATGGTAACGTGGGAGAAATGAAGTTCAATCTATATTTTAATAGATTAATTGGCGAACTTTGTGACTGTTTTATCCTTGGAAAGTCAAGAGAATTTGAAACATTTGACCATTGCTCTTAAACTGAAAGAAGTTCATCAGTATCTGTCACATGCAGGATGTCATTTATGGTCCATAAAAATATTCTAATCGATTTGTAGTTTTTACATCAATGTTCCAAACAGTTGGCAGCTCATTTCAGGCTTCTGTTTGTTGTTTTAACATACTACTATATACTGCACTCATCCTGGGATGTATATTATTTTATTTCAGAAATGCATGGATTCAACTCGCTGCATCTGCACCTCATAAAGCTTGGCACCCCACCCTCTAAAACTGGTGGGTGGATGTTAAGACAGCTGTGTAGCAGGCTCTTTTCACCCTGCTATGCAGCCCCTTTTCTTGGATGGCCTTTGTTCTACTTGGGGTGGCAGTCGTTTAGCCGAGATGCTACCTTCTATGCACCTTCCACTTGGTTGCTATACCAAAGGGTCCCTTTTGGTCATTCCACTCCTACTAAAGCCCCAGAATCAATGATTCTGATCCTTTACCTCTTCATTTGGAGTTGCCTCCATTCTAAGACCCAAGCACTATATTTAAGAATACATATATGTGTAGGAATTTAACATATTAACATAACAAAATTAAAATTATCCCGCGGTATCAGAGAAATAGAGTTCTTCAAGTCAAAACTCAATGATCTTTTAGAAATGTTATAGTTGAGATTCATGCTTTTGGAGGGTGTTAGACTACATCTGAAATCTCTTTCAACTCTGAGAAACTATGATTACTTTATCCATCCTCCTGACAAGCCCATCATTAGGGATGTTTTGAAATGGTTATCCTCCTTGACATCAGTCCTAGAGGTTATGAGTCTGTTCCTACTTCAAGAATCTTATTTTCCCCTAGTACTTGTGTCTATCATTCATGAAATCATCTGATTTTCTAAAAATCTAATTCCGATTGTTTCCTGTATATTTTGGGAATGGGAAAATACCACAAAATTATCACCCGCTGTAGCAAATTATATTCCTTTGTATTTATTTGTTCAAAAACTGCCTCACATAAGAATCAAGGAGTACTCTCTAAGCCTAGAATTCTGGGATTTGGTGGAGAGGTCAGTGTCTCAGAGGGGCAGAAATGCTTTATTTTTATTTTTTGTCCATAGCACCTAACACAGTACCTGTTGATTGTCAGAGCTAACCCTGCTACCTGTATCTTTAATCTCATCCCTTCCTCTATAATCTTATTCCTCAAACCATTCATTCTTCATCTCTAGTTCTTCTCTCCCTCTCTACAGTCTTCTTTCTTAAATTTAAAAACTTGCTTATTTCCCCCTTCTTAAAAGCTTTTCCTTGACATAGCCACTCCCCAAACAATTCATTCTATAACTCCCCTTCCTTCCCTTCACAGTCAGATTTTTTTGGGTTGATTTAATTTGCTCAATCCATTTTCTTCCCACCTATGTCAACTGCTCCTTAACTACATGGAGTACGAATCCTTTCCTCACCATTCTACATTCTATACTTGAGTCTATCAGTTGGTCAGTAAATGTAAGTATGTTTGTGTATTTTATATGTGTGCATATACAAACACATATATTCTCTACCAGATAGCAAACTTCTTAAGCAAAGGGATCATATTTGTAGAACTTTCTAGTAGACTGAGCGACTTACACACAATAAACAAGAAATCATCTTTTAAAAGAATGGATGTTGTTGGATGAGCATCTCTAAACGTCAGTCTCCTTACCTGTAAAATGAGCAATTTGGAATAGATGATCTCTAAGGCTATTTCCTGCTCTGAAGCTATGATAATTTCTATGAATAAATTCAATGAATGCTTAATGTTTCATGCTCATGAGTACAAGTTGTGATATTTCAGTAATGCATCCCTGAACAGTGCTGAATTCATTGAAATATTATAAGAATGTTTTAGAATGATCATTTCTAATTCTTTTTGGAATTGCTTAGTTATGGTTGTTGAATACTTTGTATCCAAAGGAACTTACCTATGTGAAATACATAATATAGCCATGTAAAAGGCAAAGAGTAACTATTACAGGGAATAGTTTGAACATCTTCTGTTCTGGGAATTTTATACACATAGAGAATTTCCACAAAATCAGACAACGAAAAAAAGAATGTTGATCCTGCTTGGGAATGGGTTCTCAAACTTTTGGGTTTCATGACTCCTTTACAATTTTAAAAATAACTGGGAATCTCTTTACACTCTTTAAGTTATAAAAAAGAACTTTCGTTCACATAGGTTGGATCTATCAGTATTTACTATGTTAGATATTAACCTTAATAGATTTTAAGATATTTTATGTGTTAATTCATTTAAAATAATGATAAAGCCAATGTAAATTACACAAATAACATATTTTATGAAAAATTACCATATTTTCCAAAACAAAAATAAATTAGTGATAAGAGAGACATTGTTTTATATATTTTTGTGAATCTCTTTAATGTCTGCCTTAATAAAAGACAGCTGGATTTTCCTATCTACTTCTGTATCCAATCTGCTGCAATATGTTGTTTTGGCTAAAGCATATGAAGAAAATTCAGCCTCACACAGATATGTAGTTGGAAAAGGGAAGAGTGTTTAATAGGCAAATAAATCTTAGTATCATTATGAAAATAGTTTTGATTTCATAGCCCCCTGAAAGGGTCTCAAGACCCCTGGGGTGTGCAGACCACACTTTAAGAATCTCTATGCTAGGGTAAATGATTTCCATTTCTACTGAAAAAAATGAAAGGGTATCAGAGTGGGTAAGCAGAATATGAAAGGAGAAAAGAACAGATATATAGTACAAAGAGAACAAAGGACCTTAGAACTCATAGGTTTTAAATTTATGAGATGTCTTTGGCTACAGGTGAGGATCTTGGTCTAAAGTCTAAAGTATATTCAGACATTATATTATGGTCCACTTCTACATCTCAAGCTTGTGCTCCTTGGCTCAGGATTTTTTTTCATCCTACCTTTCTACTTTACCTCCCCTCTCCCACAATCAAAATATTTGCCATTCTTCCAGACCCAACTCAAATTCCACATCCCTCAAAGAGTAATTTTCACATGATATAGTTCAGTATATCAGTTTATCAAAGGTTTGTGAATCATGGATGTAGGAAAGTCTACCTATATAATCTAGCTGATAAATGTGAAAAATTTGTCTGTAGTTCAAGAGCTTCTTTGACTTTCCCATCATCACAAAGCTCGATAAAATAGGTACTTTATATATGATTGTTGAATTAATTTAAGTGTCTGATCACCCCAGCCAGTTACTTCTCTGAACTGTAGAATTTGTTATTTATACCACTCAAACATTGCTTAATTCATTGAGCCCTTTTACTGAAGTTATTTAAGTGTCTCCTCCACTAGACAATGACCTTCCTAAGGGTGAAGACTATGCTTGCTGCTTCTCCCTATCCCCCTTCAACACAAAGATTCCAGCATCTGGAATCTTTATTTGCTTGGTCACTAAAGGGAGGCTATCTGGCCCTAATTTTCAGTAGTTAAATAATTCCCAAGTTAGTATGAGAAGAACCTCTGCCTCATCTGTATACTTATACTTTTCATTGTCTCTAATAAGATAGAGAAGGTAGTATGGAACAAAATGCCTAAACAGAACAATGCATGGAACACTGGGCTTTCATTTTGGCTCAGTTTAAGAGTATATTAAGCCATTATTTACTATAAATTTTTTGGATTTGTGAGGAAAAAGGGAACTTTTCAAATGTATTTCATTTCCAGCTGTTGCCCCAAATCACATAGAGTTTGAATATAATACCTTGGAAATATGTACACATGCTCTCCTGATCTGCTACAAAAAGTGCCACCATCATTTCAAAGCATAATTTTCTTTCAAGAAAATCATGGAGATTTTTAAAGGTAAAATAGATTTTTGATATTATTTTACATTTGTTTTACATACAGATAAAAAAGATAATTCTAGAAGAGACTTTAAATGATATTACTGAGTCATTTAAAGTCACTTCTAGAATTACCTTTTTAAACATTAAGAAAATTCTAGGGGCATTAGCAAGGTAAGTTTTATCTTCAAGGCCTTGAGCCTGTTGTTCTAGATTCTATTCAGAAGAATCCTTTTTTAATCAGATGTCAGGGTAATGGGTCTAATTATAAAATAATAGATAAATAAGTATGTGTAATATATGATATTTGATTTGAATAAGCATTTAGCTCATATACAATTGATACATGTTAGATAATATCCCTTGCCATGTGTTCTAGCCTTTCCATTCCCACTACCACTTTCCTAGAGTTTAACTTCATTACCTCTTGCATGGATTGTAATGACCTCTCCATTTCCAATTTAAATTAATTCAATTCAGAAAAACATTTATTAAGCATCTCCAGATGCTGTGGGAGATAAAAGTTTACATAAGAAACTGTTCCTGCCCTTAGAGAACTTATAATCTAGTGGAGGAATATAACATAAACCAGTAATTATAATACAACATAGACTCCATGGTAAATGCATAAGGGAGATACAAGCCCAGTGTGATGTGGAGTCCCAGGACATTGCCTGGGGCAGCCTAATGAACTTTCATGGAGGAGGTGGCATTGGAGTTGAGTATGAAAATATAGGTAGGAATTCCACGAGTAGGGGGGATGAAAGAAAAGTTTCCAGCATAGGAAATATCAGAAACCGCATGGGCAAAGTCATGGAATTTGAGGACATGTCCAGGAGGCAGTTTTAATGCATTTTAGCTGGAATGTAGAGTGCATGGAAGCTTATAGGAGGAGATGAGACTGGAAGCAAAAGTAATTTAGTGCTAGATTATGGAAAGTTTGAATGTCAATCATTTTCCTGTCCAGCCATCCTTCATCCTGTTACTTAATTCATCTTAATAAATAGGTCTGCTCAAAGTACAGTCTCTTGCTTAGAAACCATTAGTAAATTTCCCCTGCACAATGAAGGGAAATATTTTTTAAAAGACCACAAACATTCATTAAGTGCTTGCTATTTTCCAGATACTCAATTAAGTGCTGGGAATACAAGTAGAAAGACAATCTTCAGTCTTAAAACAAAAGCTTATATCATACAGAAGGAAGCTGAGTGTTGTAGAGAAAGTCTAGGCAGAGAGGAATAAGACAAGGCTGGCCTGAACATCGTCCTTAAATGGTGGTTTTGAAAGGAGTCATCCAATAAGAGAAGGGAGGCAGGGGCAGAGGGTACGTCCAATGTGTGAATTCTAGGGTGCAAGTGAGATTCCAGATGAAGAAGTTTCTGAGACATCATAGAGAAAGTTCAGACTGGGGCCTGGAGAGAAACAAGGAAATGCGAACTTTTTATCCTGGCATTTAAAGTACTCTACTATCTGACTGGACCGTACGTTTTCAGTTTTTTCTGGCACCATTCTTCTTAATTATTTATTAGTCAGTCTTTCAGATATGGCCGATTCTTTGTGACCCTCTCTGGGGTTTTCTTAGCAAAGATACTGGAATTGTTTGTCTTTTCTTTCTCCAGTGGATTAAGGTAAATGGTGGTTAAGTGACTTGCCCAGGGTTACACACTTAATTAGTGTCTGATCTTGGATTTGAATTCAGGTCTTCCTGATTCCAGGCCCTTTTCTTATCCACTGATCCAATTAGCTGCCTCCTCTTAGTAGCAGTGCTTAAATTTGCAAAGCATTTTGCATATACTGTCTCATCTGATCCTCACAACAATGCTGTGAAGCAGATATTATTATATCTCCATCTTATAAATGAGGAAACTGAGTCTTAGAGAGGTAAATAAATTTGCCCAGAAGCTCACAAGTAGTAAGTATCTTAAGCAGTATTTGAATGCTGTTTTACTGACTCAAAGTACAGCACTCCATTCACCGTGCCACTTAGCTGCCTCTGGGCCATCTGTAATCCAGACAAATTGGGCTCCTTTCCTTTTCTCCATCTTTTCCTCCTCTCTCCCATCTCTGTGCACCTGTATAATTTCTTCCCTAGATCTGGAATACTCTCTTTGCTCCATTTCGCTGAAACACATTTCTTCCTAGACTTATTTTAGGTGTTACTGATTTTATAAAGTCTTTCACTATCTGCCCCTACCCCCTAACCCCAAGAACTAGAAGCAATCCTTCCCTCTTTAAATCTCTCATGTCATTCTTTCCTCTCCACTGGTATTCTGTGTCACAATTATATCTTTCTCTCTCCCCTCCTTCTCCCATCAGATTGCAAATTTCTTGAAACTAGTTTTGTGCAATTTTTCATCTTCATGTTTGCATCCCCTAACACAAGTATTTTTTTGTATATCAATTATTTAATAGTGATTTGTTTAGCCCTTGAGAAATACTTGTTGACTGACTGAATTGAATCAGTGCTTTGGTCACTTCAGTTCATCGCTGTGGGTACTTCTTCCGTTTAAGCCATAGTTTTTTAATTTTTGTGTGTTTCATGATACCATTCCAGTAGTCTGCTGAAACCTATGCAATGTTTCTCTGAATGATGTTTTTAAAGGCATAAGATACTTGAAATTATAAAACCAACCAACTGTATTGAAATACATTTATAAAAACATTTTAAAAACCAAGTTCAAGGACCCTAGGTTAAGAAATCCTGACCTACACAGATCACAACCATTCCATGACTTGGCAGGAAGTCTTGGAGTACTGATATGTCTGTGAGCTTCATCACCTTTTATCCCATCTGGTGATTGAAGTTTTTCATTAATTCTAGATGCTTCTTGGCTTATCCTTCATGATCAGTGATTAAAAGTCAGTACATACTCAAAATCCTTTCAGGACCTGACGATACTGCTTCTCCACTGGCATAAATCTTCAGAAACCCAGGGTTTCTCCATGTTGAGTTGTAGAACCGGAAGAGGACTTTAGTGAATGAAATTAAGACTTTAGAGACACAATCCCTAAGTCATACACATTTCATTGCCTCTTCCCTATTGGAGGGAATAATCACATTGATATGAGTGCACATCTTTAGCAGCATTGAAATATATGCAGTTTTGTAAAATAAAAAAGGCAATGAATACTTCCCACTAATACTAACCCATCAGTCACAAAGGGCTGTCTTATATAAGTATATAAGTAATATCCTCATTTTGTATACTGGGAAAATGAGAGGTTAGTGACTCACTTCATATCACATAGGTAAATAATGCTAGAACTAGAACTCTGGTAACCTGATTCTTTCTCCAAGGGTATTTTCACTATATTACATTGCTTCTGACTTCTTAGGTCACATCTGTGCAGGAACAAAACTCTGGCCTGAAACATCTAGCCTGTTCAATTTTCCATAATACTAATGGAGGGAAACATGTTGTGGTAGAGAGACTGCTGATCTTTGAGCTGGGAAGATCTAGATTCAGCTCCTGCTGAATAGATAGACTGACTATGTGAGATCTTGGACAAGTATTTAACCTCTCATTATTTTGGAAAACTCTTTAAGACTATAAGTTTCGGAGAA
Organism: Potorous gilbertii; assembly: GCA_028658325.1. Taxonomy (NCBI): domain Eukaryota; kingdom Metazoa; phylum Chordata; class Mammalia; order Diprotodontia; family Potoroidae; genus Potorous; species Potorous gilbertii. The sequence continues at coordinate 377,141,722 of CM053770.1, read as the reverse complement.
GGAATCAACTTATATTGTTATAGAGAGTTTCTTCATTTAAGGATTTCCTGTATATTAGGGATTCTTAATCATTTTCCCCCCAATGTCATAGAACCTTGTGGCAATCTGATAAAGCTAATAGACCTCTTCTCAAAATAGAGCTTTTAAATGTATATTAAAAAGGAAATAAATAATGTTGAAATACAGTATGTCAAAATATTAATTTTTTTAAAGTTTATAGTCTCCATGTTAAGACACTACTATATGTCAGCAAAAACAGGTGCAGGCCAAATTCCTACCAAATAGGAAGTATTTTCAGATTTGGGTTTGCAACCCTGGTGATTTGGAAGAACTAAATGGGTTTGAGGCCATACAAGTTAGTTACATTTGTACAGATTCTGGCTAAAGAGAATGTTGACCTTCTCTTCACTTCAATCATGATCCTCCTTAGGACCAAATGACTGGAAATTCAATCTGATTTTGTTTGAAGAACAGGAATGGCAGCTCCGTACTGTCATAGTGGATTCATGTGAAACTAGAAAAAATTGCCATAAAGGAAGTTGTCATAAATTCTCATATTCTTTTCAGATTAATAGATAAGTAATTACAGACTGTTAACGAGGGCAAGATTTCTAGTGTTATATAAATGCTAGAATTAGGGTAATTGCCTATTTTCAAAAATTAAAGCATCAACATACCCTTTGGGGAATAGGACATAATTACATTTTACTTAAACTAATTATTTTTAAGTAGATAAAGTTATGCATGCCTATAGTACCTTTTACTAAGTCATGAGATGTTTTGATAAATCACCAAGAAATAGCATATGTATTCTATATATGTTATGTTTTGCTACTTCATAAATTAATATCTTACTTGGATTATGAAATCATCTCACATAAATTTTAATTAATTCTGTAAGAATGAATATCTCAGGCACAATAAAGGAAAAAAAGTCCTAATTGCATAGATCTATTTGACATACTCATTTTAAGATGGTACAAAATGCACTATTAGTTGTCCCTTTCAACTTTACAAAGACTCTCTCAAGACAAACTCAAGGATATGTAGCATCTGCCCTCAATCATAGAACTCAGTAGGAAAAATGCATTCCACATGGCTTACGATATGGCTACAGTATAGTCTGTAGAGGATCCTGAAACAAATAGACACTAAGGGAGAGTAGCAGACAGTGGGTGCTGGGTTGACAACAAAGTTGAAAGCAGCATCTGTGTGAGTGGCTTTACACTGCCATTGTTATTTTCTGTTCTCACCCCAGAAGAACTATTAATGACATCTGCCTATCAGTGGCTCAGTTCACATGAAGTCCTTGGAAGCAGAATGCAGGTTTACATAACATAAAAAGTAGTTATGCACAAACTATTAAGAATAACAAATGCATTAATTTGCTCAATTATATCCCTTTATACTGAGAGGAAGCATGGTGTAGTCCGGGGGTGTCAAATTCAAATAGAAATAGGTGCCATTAAAACATACATAAGGATCCCTGTGGGTGCATATTGACTTAGAAAATCACATATTAATATTACCCTTTTCAAATTATATCTTAAATTTATTTTAAAAATGTCTTTCAATTTCATTTTAATCTTGTTTGGGCTATACTCAGGAATGTTGTCAGCTGTATGAAGCCTACATATGCTTGATGCTTATGATGTAGTGAATGAGGTGTTGGTCTCAGTGTCATAGGATCAAAGATTTAGAGCCTTGAAAAGACCTTGGAGGCTAATAAGAAAGACCTGGCTCTGAAATACTCTGGCTTAGTCACTCTGAGCAACTGTAAGAATTTAAGTTGAAACAGATGATCCTCTGAAACCCAGAAACTCCCCATTGTAATCAGCAGGTGTCACTACCTGGAAAGGTTTGGAGGTTTAAGTTGTCAAGAAAAATGGTCCCTATCTTTGAAATTTGGGGTGTGGACACTCCAGATAATGTCTTTCTCTTCCCACAGAGAGAGCTATCCTTTGGTCATCACTCTGTCCCTGTTGGATATGCTGAAGGAGAAAAGAATGGAAGACTGGAAATAACAAATGAATCATAGTTACGCATTCTCTACATTAGACCACCAAGGCCACCTGGCTCTCATTTTATTTGTAGCCTGAGGAGCAGAAGAAAAACCCTGGATCCATTTAAAATTCTACTTTTGAGAAATGTACCAAAAGTTATTAATACCCAAGTCATAAAAATCATGATTATGTCCCAGAAAGAAGCAAGCAAACAAATATACCTATTTTGGACAGAGATCTGAAACTCTGTCTTCTCTCTCTACCAAGAGCCAACCATTAACTGATCCTCTCAGTTTCAGCATCCCATTAAGAAGAAACACAGGTCACTTGAATAAATAAAGACTGATCATAGTTTTATATTTAAGGCAGGAATTATGAAGAGTTTAAAGACATAGAAAAATTTGAAATAAATCCATGCTGTCTTTAGGCAATGGGGAGAGAATTAACTACTTCACTGGCTTTTTTTCAGATCTCTGGAAACAGCTACCACTTAGAAAGCTTGTTTGTTGCAACCATACCTATCAGTCTTTATTAAGTGGATGCCATGGTCACTGAATTAAGCTGTTGAACTTAAACTTTAGGAATGCCTCTCTTCCCAAGTGAAATTGCCTGTTGTCACTCCACTCATGTCCCTACCCCAATCTTTCTAATCTAAAACTCAGACCTCTTGATTTAGTGTCTCACCTCAGTTCACTACTCACTTTTGCTATTGCAATCCAAGAAGCTCCTTTCTGACCGACCCCTCCACTGAAGGATAGAATTGCACATCCTTACCCAATCCTTAATGCTTCTGGATAAATGACATTTGGATGGGGCCATTTCTACATACACCAGTCAGATGATGAACCAAGAATATATTTGAACACTAAGTACTTTTTCAAAAACTACTTGTTATTATTGTTTTGTCCTTACTTCTAGTTGCAGGAATTTTTTTTCCATTAAGGAATGAATTATGAATTATCCAAGCCATGGCTTCTTCATTCCCATTGCGTAGGCTGTGAGCCTGCCAATTGTATTTCCAATCTCTATATAGAATACATTAATTTTTTTTCTTGAAGAGGCCACATATTTCATACACATGTGTCAGTTGTAGGTACATATGTCTGTTGTAGGTACAACTCACATTCAATACAAGTAATTACCTATAAAGGGCTGTGGGGAGAGTAGTGAGTTGATAAAAATGGTAATGTGGAGCTCCATATTTATTCATTTGCTATGATTTCCACATCAACTTCACTCAGTTTATAAATCTAAACATTAGTTCTCTTGCTGTCAGCGCTTCAGACTCCACCTGGAATCAGTCAACCAAGCTGTGCTTTCTGCCTCCTATAATCACATGCAAAATAAAGATTCTGCATTTGGAATTTAGCTGACAGGTTCATTGAGGATGCGTATAGATTGAAGGAATCCAGTTCTTTCTCAAAGCTGTATTGGCTCAACTTAATACGGCCGCATTTCTTGGAGAAGGGAAGCAGATGTGACTAAAGTAATTGGGGACCAAGTGGATTGAAAAGATGGCACCATGTTTCCATAGTCATATTTCTGGCTGCAGCAGCATTTTAAACCCCATTCATTTCTGGTTTTTCTGCTCCTTCCCCTCCCTTGGAATCTGAATGTCCTGTAAATTAGCAGCCAATTGGCACCAATTTTTTTAAATTAAGGTGAAGGGGGAAAGACTGACCTTAAAAGCAACTTGAAAGATAACATAATTGAAAAAAATTTAGCTTAAAGAGTTTTTCTTCCTTAGCAAGAAAAATTAATTATCTTTTAGTGTATACTTTTTGTCATTCCACTGGCCTCTCTAACTCTATAAATTACATCCTTTTCTATTAATTGTAGTGGAATTTATCATACCACATTACTTGTATATTTATCATCTTTGATGTCTGATATTCTAAAATTCTCTACCACTTTTCTAATCATATTGTCTCTTGAATGTGAGACCATCATGGACCTATTTCCTGCCTTTGCATATAATGTTCATATTTAGTAAAAGTTTTCATTGAAATGCGGTATTTATTTGTGACTAATCAAATCTGACTTCTTGAAAGAACAGGAAACTCAAAGTAGGTAGGCATATGGGATTATTTTTCTTATTGCTTCTGTCAAAGAGGAAAAGTGAATTTCATTTTACAAAATTCACTAAACTGAAATTTTCTTTTATAAAATTTATGATTGAGGTATTTGAATAGCTGTACTGTTCACCTAACTGAATTTTCATGTCTTCATGCATGTATGTTTTCCTAAATGTGCTTCTTCACTATTACTTTTCCTCATTCTTCTTTTCCTCAGTCCAAAATAATTTACTGATTTAGAAAAGAGACCAAGTTTCATAAAGTATTAGGAGTCTAAATAAATAGAATTAAATATTTTTTGGGGTAAAATGTTGGAAATGAAATTGAAATCATTGTTCTATTAAATAACTAATTTTTTTTAGACTTATCTAATGTATTAAATTTTAAAAAACCATTTAGATCTCTTACTTGATACTTTGTGATTTGATTTCAATTGTTAATTCTTTATCAAAAACATGCTGGTGAATTTTGAAATATGATTTCATTAAATATTGAAGTCATTTTCCTCCATACAGGGCACACCATCAATTTTATAATGAACGTCAATGGGAAAATAGAATTTTATATGCAGAAATTCATTTTCACATTTAAATTTATTTTAAAAATTTCTATTTCCATAGTATTGAGATTTCTAATATGGTAAATTTGGAAAGACTCTTTAAAATGATTTCATTGACTCAATAATAATAGGGTATTTGAATAGTGGCACTGAATTGTCCATGACAATTGCTTGTTTAAACATTGCCTCTGATAGTACCCTGGCAAAGCATTCTCCATCTTTCTTCTCACCTGTCCTTATTTAGAGAGTCAATTAAGGGTTTCAGTCTATGATCACATATGAAAGAGGATTTTTTTTGTGTAAATCTAACTGGGATATATTTTGTGTGGTCCTACCCATGATCTTGATCTAGAGGTATACTATAGCCACATTGAACTTTAGCTTTGTAAACTGATTTAAATGTTCAGCATGAGTATTCACATTTTAGAAATCAGCTAACTACATGACTTCATTTGTTTTGTTGATTGTATAGTCTTAAGAAAATGTGAATTATACAAATTAAACTTAAAAGTGGTGTTGGACACATCTTTCCCCCAGAAAGATGACGTTTAAATATTTACCAGAACAATAAGAACAATGACTGCCTTAACATAATTAGTATCGTGATCTAAGCAACTATATAATCCAAACTACTATAATAAAAAAAAATTAGATATTAGTAGTGGCCTTAGGAGGATTCTCTTCAATAAGCATTGTAACCAACATCTTGGACAACCATTCCTAAGATTCTGACCTCGTAAATCAGATTATTTCTTCAAATTATTAGTCTCATTCCTCTAGACAAAGTAATGTCTCCAAACTAAGAGCTATTTCTTTAGCTCCTTAATGACTAAATAATAATATCATTATTAATCATCTAACAACCTTTCGTGCATATACAACAATTCTATCAAAGACAAAGGACAGCAGTCCATGGATAACCTCATGCTTCTTGGGAGTGCTGGTCTGCCTCTACCCCTTGAATTGCAATCTGGAAAATTTTCCTTTCATTTTTTTCTTTTACCCTTTCCTATCTTGACACTTACACAAACATACGCAGTATGTTGTTAGCTTATACCTATAAGTACATGTTGCCTTACAGGAAATATTTGTCTTAAAAGAAAGGTCTGACATGCTTAATGTCTGTTTGGAAGTGTCAATTTCACCATATGAGAGATCTTCAAGAAGAGCACCTCTTGTCATCCCATTTTGATTAACTTTCATAGATTGTAAATCAAGGAAGAAATGGCTGGATTCATTAAAGAAGATATATACCTGGATTTGGACCGTCTTAGGTACCTTAAAATGTACTAGTTTGACTCCAAGTATTTTTCAATATTAATATTTTGGTTTCAAGATCTGTGTAGCTATAGCACATAACAAAGGGATAAGCTTTGTAATGTCTTACAGCGCAGCTACAGGAAGATTATATAAGTAAACATAATGGGCTTGTACTTATTCAGATGATGACTAAATATGTGTCTTAGTATTTGTATTTTACTTGGTACCCACATTTGATTCTTTATTTTTGTAGTTATCTCAAAGATCTTAAGACAGACTTTTATATTGTTTTGCAAATGAGGAAATTGAGACTCAGTAGCAAGTTACACGTTTGTTTTTTGATGACAGGGAGGAGAAACAAAAGCAAAAAAAATAGTCAGGCAATTAAAGATTTGGGATTTGGCTTTATGACACCATATTTTCATCTCTCTTCAGGACTGCATGTTATTATTTGGTGGATGTTGTCAATTAAATTGATTCCTCCCTGTAAGTGCTATGAGACACAAAGACCCTCTATGGAAATAGTTTTTTAGTCACCCAATGGGATATTTCCCAAGATAAACCTATCTCCATCATTCTAAGTGATAAAAACCTCTAAGTTACACTATTCCCTTATGTTTGCCCAAAGTGGACATTTTCTTGGCAATAAGGAAATTACTATATGTTACATAGAAATATACACTATACATATATATGTGTGTGTCTGTGCATACATACATACACATATGCATCACACAACTATGTATATACATATAAATATAGACATGTAAATATATATTTATATATATAAATACATATAAATATATATGTCTATACATACAAATGCACATATATATGCATTGGACTTGTGATTATGGTCAATGAGGTGGTCTGTTTGACCAGTTCTTGTGGCAGTATGTCCAGATCATGTTATGGATATCCTTTATATATAGTAGAGCCATTAAACATTTTACTTAATTCAACCAATGTTTATCAGAACCTTAAGATAGACCAAGAACTTTTTCCCAAAGTAATTCTTCATTCCCTTGCCACATTTTCATTTAAGTAAATCTATTACATCTTCCTACAGTTTTTATATGATGTAAAAATAATTTTGGGGGAATAGTCATCATTTTGAAATTTTAGGTAGATACTATTCGCTATATATTCTTGTAAGGAAGGGCAAATTTTTTCCTTCATAAGTTGTAAAGAGTATTTCTGGAATCAGTTTTTTATTCCAATAATGATTTTGTTTATTTTAAAATCACAGTTTATTGATGCCTTTTGTTTTTCTATCATAACCATCTGGGGAAAAATAAGCACATTCTTCTCTCTCTTCTGGATGGAATTTCCCCTTGCAACAAAGAAAAATAATTCAACAAAACAATACGATGTAGTAAGAACATCTGAATATATGTGCATACAGTATAATATATGTGTACTTTTTAGGTCTTAGATATTATGTATATATACATATACACATATATACATTCTATCCTTGTTGATCTCACTTTTTTGCCATGAGGAGGTAAGCATGAAGACAAGTTTCATTATTCTCTAGGACCTACCTAATCTCCTTTAAAAAAAGGAATAATTGATTGACCATGTATTGAAAAACAAAATGAAAAAGATTAGTCTCTTCAGTATGACATGCAGACAAATTCTCACTAGATTCATTTTTTTGTAAGTAGTTTACAATCGGTCATTTATCTCAGTTCTCTTTTTGGAATTCAGCAGCTACAATAATGAACCTTCTGGAATCAAAAAAGGAATAAATTCTTGTCTGTGATTTCCTCCCTCACAAGCTTCTGAAATTAACAGAGAATCTCTCAGATAGAGTCTGTTATGCTCATGGCCATTAAGTAATACAAATCACTCATAAGCAATCCATTTGCAGAATACCTGGGTACCACGCTGGACACTGTCCCATTCGGACCTCCAACTGGGGCTTTGCATTTGGGCTTATGTTTCTCCCTGTAGGATATGTAAATGAATTTTTCTCTTATATGTACCCATGGGGTAGAGAAATAGCTTCAATGTTGTGTAGCACTGACTTTAGTTCCTACTCCTTGTTTCTCTTTAAGCCATGATGGGAAACATGCTTCACTTCATGTGCCTACATGTTCATCCTCTCTTATTTCATTGAGTTCACAAGTCACTCTTCCTTTCTGTTTTTGTTTACTCATTTGGTTGTTTTAAGTGAATTTTCCCATTCTGCCAACCACCTTAAAATCCTTCCCTAGCATGAGATCAACATCTCAGGCTGGAATTTAAACCTCAGAAAAGGTAGTAAGTAAAGAATCTTTAATTTATGAAACTGAACAACTCGACTTATCCAAACATCTCTAGGGCTTTAATGGGGGATAGCTATAATTCTCTGAATTGTATTCCTTTCACAGTGATATTTTGTAATTCCATTCTATTACCCTTGCTTAACATTAATGAGATAAAAAGATCACATTATGGCGATTGATGTCCTCCACATTAAATGCACGCTTCCATGTACAAAGCTGTGGGCTAATTTAGAAAACATAGCATGTAACATAGACTCATGACCGTGGTCATCACTCAGCTGGGATCCGATCGCATTTTTTATCTATTCATTGGATTTAACAAGGCATGACAGAGAAGCAGAATACAAAGTATGGGCAGATTATTCTATATCTCCCCTTTTGGCCACTTCTTGGCAATCTCTGCAAGGAAACTGAGGCTTCATGTTGCCATGGCAATAAACCTCAAGGTCAAAGGGGCATATGGAAGGTCAGGCAATGACAAAGGAACATCTGAGAGGCCATCTGGATGAGTGACCTGACATAATTAGTCATTAATCCCACTCTTGGGGACAATAGTGTTAGCGGAGAATGTGTTTGGACTTTGATCGTGGGCAGGGGGATCTCATGGGGAAGAGGGAAGAAAGCTCCACTTGGTAACTAAGCAGATTACCCTGGCATGCTGTTAACTAAAGGCAAGGAGGCAGAAGAGGCCAGTGGGATCTGCATTTTCATATTAGACTCCACTTCCCCTTTAGTTACTGCGGGCCTCTCCAGAGCCATGTGGCTCTCGGATTAGCTTCTGGGTAGCATTTTTTACAGTTTACAATGGAAAGAGAGCAAGAGTCCCCAAATACTTTGCTTAAAATTCTCAGGCAACAGATGGGAAGATAGCTGCAGAGCCAAAGGCATTAGCCAGCTTGGTTTACAGGTGTCAATATTTACTAAGCATAGTTTGCCAGGGTGCCTTTTGGGAAAAAGTGGAGTGAATGGTTAATCAGTAAAACAATGGCAATCAGCCTGTTGTCTGTTTAGAAGCAGAATGGTTAGAATTATAAGATGGCTGAATGTATGGGAAGATCTACTCATCAGCATCTGTCTTTCTCTTCTTTTCATGTTTATTAGTCCGGCCCCAGCTTTGATCAGATGTAGCTCAGGCTCTTTTACTATTTGAAGAGCTGGTGATGTTTTAAGATTGGCTGTCTGCATTTTTGCAGCATGTGAACATGATGGCAAGGGTTTATAAATGAGTGTATTTCTGTGACTGCTGAAATCACTTTTTTCCCCTATTGATGACTGGTGATGCTCACTATGTAATGAATGGTAGCCAGATGAGGTCATAAATGTAATGGGCTAAAGATAAAGTTCTTTATTAGAGCAATATTTTGAATAGTGAAATATAAAAGCCATTATGCACTTCCTCCTTTTCAAATCAGGACCTAATTAGCTGTTTGGGTGGGATTTTCTTTCCTTTTCTAATAAATGTGCCCACACAATGCACAGCGAGGCAGTGTGGTGTAATGGATAGAGAGCTAGCCTCAAAACCAGGAAGATCTTGGTTCAAGTTCTGTCTCTGACATATATTAGTTGTGGGCCCTGGACAAGTCACTTAAAATTTTTCATCCTACTATGTCTATGCTTTTTATAGATTTGAAAAAAATGCATTGCCAATATGGCTTGGTCCTTTGAGTATTCATAAATTCCAGTGCCTCAGGGGACTCTCTAAGATGAAGTTGTAAAGAAAGTGTTGCTTTGCAAAAGGCCATTGCTTCCCCTAGTAGTTCCCTGTACTAACGAAATCTTAGGTACAGTATCTACCTATCATCTATCTATATTATATGTGTGTGTGTGTGTGCCGTGTGTGTGTGTGTGTGTGTGTGTAAGTGAGGTAATATGGTGTAATGCAATGGATATTGTAAGTAGAGCTAGAAACCCTAGACAGGAATTATAGCTCAGTCACTTCATTTCTGTGACCTTGTAAAAGTAATTTATTCTCTCTGAACCTCAGTTCCCACATCTCTAAATTGTGCATAACAGTAATAGTTACAGTACTTATTTGAGAGGATTGGTATGAGAAAAGTCCTTTCTAGATCATAACTATATAGCTGGTAGCAGTGACTATACACAGCCTATATGTATGTATGTATATTATATATATATATATATATATATATATATATATATATATATATATATATATAGTGTGTATGTGCATGTATATGTTTATATACATATGATACATATACATACAGTTTTTAAAAATACATGTTTATGTATAACTCTTTCATATATAATTTACATATATTTCTAATCCTCTACTGTGATTGTAAATTATCAAAAAGCCTAGAAGAAGCCCTCCAGTACTTTGAATAGAACTTCTATAGAGGATTCACAGAAGGACATGAGCAAGAATTGTAGATTAATTGTGATAGGCTCTGACAGAGAGTATCTGAATTAAAGAGATCATAGAACAACCAAAATATGGATTACAAGCTGTATTAGACAGAGGGAGGAAAAGGAGGCCATTCTGGAAGCATATCCAACTTCTCATGTGAAAATTTTACAAAACACATATTGAAAACTGGAAATGATAAAGAAAGTCAGATTAGTTGTGAGCACCAGACTGTCATGGCTTATCAACACCACTTACTTCTTGAGGCTTCTTGAGGTGACTGGGAAGACTAGAAGAGTAGAGTAGAGAGGTGAAAAAACTAATAGAACTTCCTTCTTTTTATTCTCCATGTCTCCTTTCTACCCTCTCTTCCTCTTTTTTTTTTTTAAAGAAAGTACTTTATCCAGAAGTCCCTTATTATAATAAGAGGAAACGTAACCTAGATCTTTGTACAGTTGTGGCTACCTTGGGAGTTCCAGGATTGAAAACTGTGGAAAGAATCTTTGTTGAGTTGACTCCAAGATCTGAATCCATTAGAATAAAATGTGAACAAGATTCATGGGTTAGATTTGAAGATGTTTGAGCAGTCCTTCTGAAAGTAGAGTTTATTATGACTGCAACTTTGGAGGATAGAGTAGGTGAGATAGAGGTTAGTCATATGTACAGGCCCTTCTCCTTCTCTCCCAAGTCTTCTATCAGAGCCAGATCATTCATGCAGCAGACTGAGGGATGCCTATATCTTTGGCTCTCAAGCTGATCCTAGAGTGTTCCTGTTTCTATTTTCTGGATTGTGATGGAAGGCCTGTGGGCAAAGGAATGTTAGTCACCTTCTTGAGGGGAGATGACTGGAGTTGATGGATCAGGTAGGGAGGATTCGAAAGTGGAAAAGTTCCTTTTCTATGTAGTAATAATGTTAATATCATACAAGTAAACAGTTATTAACTGACTACTGTATGCCAAACACTGTGCTAAGCACTGGGGATATAAATAAGAAAAAGATATGCAAGCCAAACTGGGAGCATGAGGATGGTGGGGTAAGAACCAAGCTGTGCAGCTGGTGGGAAATGAAGACCTGACTGCGCTTCTACTTCTCTTCAAAGGGAGGTTTTGCAAGTGCAATGTAATTAGAATTACTATCACTATTATATCTGCCTTTTTCAGTGCTTTAAAGTTTGCAAAGTTCTGTGCTACCTAGTCTCATTTGATTCTTGCAACAAATTTGTGTGGTAAGTTTCATAGGTGTAATTATCTCTTTTCTATAAATGGAGCTCAGACTACATACAGGATTTTCCAGTGGTCACACAGTCAGTCAATTGTCAGAGGCAAGATTTGAACTAGGGTTTCCTGACTCCAAGTCCAGCACTTGATCCACTACACTCCTGCTATTTGGTTTCTATATAGTAACTTTAAAAGACTTCAGAGTTCATGTATTCAATCAGTCAGTCAATCAATAAGAATTTATTAAGCACCTACTAGGTGCTAGGTACTCCAGGCAAATAGTTTCAGGAGACACAAACATAAAAGCAAAAGTTTTCCCTCATTTAAACAGGGGAGAGATATACCTACATAAGCTTATACACGACACATACAAAGTAGAGTCAAGGTACCTTTAGCAGGGTTAGGACTTATTTATACCTTTAGTATAAGTGTTTGGGGGAGTCAGGAAAGACCTCATGAAGAAGATGGCATTTGAGATGAGTCTCAAAGGAAACCAAGGATTCTAGGAGACAGAGAGTGAGAAAGGAGAACATTGCAGGCATAAGAGACAAACAACCTGAAGGCAAAGAGATGGGAAATGTGAAGTGGGTCGTTATTGTTGGATCTTAAAGTATGTGGAAGGAAGCAATTCATAAGAGGAGTGGAAAGATAGCAAAGCACCATGATGTAAAGAACTTTAAAATACCAAACAAATGAGTTATTATTCCATCCTAGCAGGAATAAGGAGCTATAAGGGGGTGACTTGGTCAGATCTATGCTAAAGTTGTGAACCTGGGTGACTAGAAGGATTATGGTGCTCTTGGCAGTAATAAACAAGATCAGAAAAAGGGTTGGTTGTACGGGGAAAAGCTAATGAATTCTGTTTTGGGCACGTTGAGTTTAGGTTCTACAATCCAGTTCTACAGTTGGATATCCAACTTGAAAAGGCCAATAATAGTTCATGACGCAATACTATAACTCTGAAGATAAGCTTATATTTAGATCTGGTAATTGTCTGCTTAGGAATGGGAACTTAATTTATCACATGCAATTTATAGATATATTCACATTTATGTGTGTGCATACATATTTACTTTCCAAACATTTAGATGCAAACTTTTGTACCGAATATCTTTTTAGACTAGAATTCTAATCCTTGTGGCAGGGATAGATTTTAAAGATTGTGACTGAAGTGAGATAATGCATAAGTGCTTTGTAAGCCTTAAATGATTATATAAATTCTTACTATTTTTATCATGAGAATGTGAATTAAATGTCTGCCTCACCATATTTTCCTTCATCTCTCCTAATACCTTTCAGTATATGAGAGAAAACAGAATTTTTGAGTTGCAGTAGCACTTGGCAGAAATCTATTCCAACTTTCATTTTCCAGTGAGGACTCTGAGGTCCACAGGATTTAAGTGGACAGCCTAAAGTTGCCTTCTGGAACTGTGGAATTCTACAGATAATTGTTTGAAATCGGAACACTTTAAGTGTTGTCTTCAGGCCCAGTGGCATAAAGCCCATTGACAAAAGTTTAGAGGCCAAACCTAAACCTCATCGGAACCAGAGATAGTCAACTATCACTTAACCTTTCTATCTGAAATGGTCACATGGTTTGCTTCTGTTCTGTATCAGGAGGGTGAGCTTTTAATGCACACCTTGAAAGCATTAAAGGTAGATTCAGGTGTATTTTTATACTTACCAATGACATTAAACAGCTGCACAAATCAACTAACAGTTGATACCATGTACATCTTATTCTAAATTTCAAGTTGGTATCAAACAAATTGAAATATAATAATAACTGACATTGATATAGTACTTTAAAGTTTGCAAAGCACTTTTACATGTTTTAATTTAATTCAATTCGCTTAGCATTTTTAAGTACTATACTAGTTCCTGGGGATGCAAAGACAAAAATGAAACATACTCTGCCCTCCAGGAGCTTATAATTTACATGTATTGTGGGGAAACAAACTATACAAAGATAATTAAGTAAATAAATAAATTGTATATGTGTGTGCATAGTATTATAGATCAGAAATCTACCACATACTTATAGGTCATTCTTCAGTCTGCTGCTAGACTCATTTCATATTCAATCTGATTGTTTTAAACTCTAGAGTAATCCAAGATTGCTCCTTAGATATTTTTCTTCATAATTAATATGGCTGAAATACTTTTTATTTATTAATCAATTGACTTGAACTTCTGCCCTAGTTTAGTCAATATCATTTTTTGGACAAATTGGAGACACCTTCTTTCCCTTCAATAATTACTTATATCTCTTTATACATGGTGTCCCAAAAGTGTTAGCGCAATTAAAAGCTCTACTTGTTTAAATATAAGTCCTTAATGTCTTATATTGAATAAATATGAAAATTACCAAATTATATAAATTAATATGAATTCAATCATAAAATAGATGCAAATAATTATGTTATTTTGTCTTTGAGAAGTGTTACAGTCAGTGTCATCTCAAACACTCTGCAACATCAGAAGACTTTTTTTACCCCTCGAAACACGATTACCCCCTTCAAATTAATCCAGATATTGATAAAAGTCTTATAAGAATGTCTTTTCTCAGACTAAGAATTAAATTCACCATCTAAGGAAAAACGTTTTGAGTCCTCTCTTTAGTCCTCATAAGAAACAATCATGACATCATTATTAAGCACATAACACGTGCCGGGCACTGTGTTAAACACTGGATATACAAAAAGAGGCAAAAGATAGTCCTTGCCCTTCAATATTTTACAATCTAATGAGAAAAAAACATGTATGTGGGTGTGTAAAACAAACTATATACAAGATACATTTTGACGTTGAGTCATTTCTTTTAAAAAAGTTGTGTCTAACTCTTTGTGACTCTATTTGGTTCTTTTAACAGAGACAGTGGAGGGGTTTGCCATTTCCTTATCCAGATCACTTTACAGATGAGGAACTGAAGCAAGCAGGATTTAGCAATTTGCTCAGGGTCACAGAACATGGTAGTGTCTTAAGCTAGATTCAAACTCAGGAAGATGAGTCTTGCTGACACCAGACTGGCACTCTCTCCTCTGTGCTGCCTAGCTGCCACTGTATAAAGGATAAATAGGAAACAATGAACAGAGAAAAGGTACTAGAATGTGGAATTGGCCATGGCCACAAAGTAAGGATCTGAGGCACGATTCAAATGGCAGTCTCACCCAACTCTAGATTTAGGCGTCTTATCATGATTTTTCCCATCCTTGTTACAACATATAGCTATTTCTTTACATACAGGATTAAATTATGCAGATCACAGGTACACAGGACTTCTGTTCATTATCTTTTTTCTTTTTAATTTACTTGGACCAGAAAATGACTCTAAAAGCTTTTTTTCTGCAGTCCAACATGTTAATTCAAATAAGCCATTCATCCAGGCAAATAATTATGCAGAATTTCTGAAGTCGTTAAGAGCAAAAGAAACAAGATTAACATACAGTATGCCACCAGAATGTCTCAACTTATTTATTTTGGATCTCAATAACCTTTATTTACCTAATGTAAATTTACCTGATGATTTTTACAAAGGGTTTTATGCCTGTCATTTGGGAATTGATAGAGCTACAACCATTTTACTCAACTTGTTAAATTCTCATTGACCCCATCGACACATATCAGTTCCGGTGACCACCACCTTCTTTGGTTCCACATACCATAGGGTTAAGAAAACACAAGCATATGCCTTAGGCAAACATTCCTCAGGAGACAGAATTGATCTTTGCTTTTTGGGTTGGGTCATTCTGGTGCACATATACCTAATAACTTCACCTACTGAACAAATGGAAAGTTGGGAATCATTCAATCACACTCTGGACCTCAGTTTCCTCATCTGTAAAATGGAGGTAATAAAACTTGTAATCCCTAACTCACATGCCTGTTGTAAAAACCAAATGAGATAACATATATAAAGTACTTTGTAGCTGGGAAGTACTACATATATAAGCTGTTACAACTTTTGTTGTTGTTATTAGGATTAATTGAACCAGAACTACCTGACATCGCTCTATTAAACAAAAGAAGTTTTCCCTGTTGCACTTTTAAATAGGCACTGTCAAACCTGATACTTCTTTTTATTCATAGGAGGCTGTGAATGATTTCACAGAGTTTAACACATATATCCTGAATTGTCTTGTAATAGTTATAATTAATGTATTTTTTCATCTCCATCTTGTGTTTTCTCTTTACATACTTAGAAATATAGAGTCATAGAATCTCAGGTATGGAGGAGACTTTAGATAGTGAGGTAGTCCCACCCCCTCATCTATTTGAAATCTCCCTCTATAATGTCACTAACAAGTGGTCATCTATTCTTCACTTAAACAACTTACTAATGTGGAGCTCACCATACTATAAGTCCTCCAATTCTATTTTGGGAAGACTTTAAGTGGTGGGACTTTTTCCTTCTATTGAAGCAAAATCCAAGTCCCTGTGGCTTCCATCCTTTGGTTCTGTTTTTGCCTTCTGGAATCCCAAAGCCTAAGCCTAATTTCTCTTCAGTTAATAGCTCTATTTGAAGACAATTTTCATGCTTAGTTTTAAGTCTCATTTTCTCTTATTCTAGATAAGCATTTACATTTTTAGCAGTTTCCTGTATGGAGCAGTTTCATTTCATGATCCCTCACCAGCCTAACCACCTTTCTGTGGATGGGTTCTGATTTGTCATTTTTCTTTTTTCAAATGGAACCTTCATAACTCAACACAATATTCTAGATATAATCTGACCATTGCAAAGGACAGCGGGATTGTCACCTCCCTTGTTCTGGACATTATGTTTGTATTAATGGAGACCAAAAGCTCATTAATTTTTTTGGATAGCCAAAATTCATGTTGGGCATCTAGATGGTGCACTGGGCCCAGAGTCTGGAAGATTCATCTTCCTGAGTTCAAACCTGGGCTCGGAGACTTCCTAGATGTGTGACCTTGGGCAAGCCACTTAGTCTTACTTGCTTCAGTTCCCCATCTATAAGATAAGCTGGAGAATGAAAGGGCAAACCACTCCTATATCTTTGCAAGAGAACTCCAAATGAGGTCATAAGGAGTTGGACATGACTGAAAAATCACTGATCAACTGAAAAACTCATATTGAGTTTACAAAACCACATTCTGTAGAGCCTTTTAAGTTCTGCAGAAGGCAAAACAATAGATTCAGAAGCAGATATACCAGCAACTCTGACTTCCCACAATGTTATGGATTACCAGGTTGATTCATGGAGTGAAAGAAGGTTCTTCCAAGATATTATATATGAAACTTTACCTCTTTAGACTTCCTTACCTCAGGATCAGGTTAACCATGGGAGTATCCTGTCTGTTAGTATAGGCCACACTTAGGGCTTCCCACTGCCTTATGGGAATATTTTCCTAATAGTAGGTATTTAATCAACGTATGTATTGATTGAGATGAGGACGATGTGTGCAAATTTTGGCATATGTTGTCAGATAATCATTGCTTCAGTCAGTTTGACTTTTTTTGCTTTGTTGCAGAAGATTCTATGGCATAGGAGATATATCTCTAGAAGTGACTAAAAGGCATTAGTAAAACTTTAAAAAATACTCAAATGGATCTGTGATTTCATCAGTGTAGATATCTCACCCAACAACATAGATTACAACCAATCTGTGACTATTCATCTTGTGGAGCTCCTGTTCCTCTCCTTCCTTAACTTCTCCAGAAGGAGTCTGACATATGTTGGAGGCTTTCCTCATTTTCTCATTCAATTCAATTCAATGAACATAATTAAGCATCTACTATGCACCACGCATTGTGCTAAGCTCTGGCGATACAAATAAGAAACAGAAAGACAGTCTGTGCTCTCAAGAAGCTTACAACCTAATAGGGGGAAACAACACACAAGAAGACGCTGGAAAGGGAGGGGCATCAGAGAGTAGCCAGCATGGGGGCATGATGTACTGTGAAATAGAAAACTAGCAGAGATGTAGATGGAAGGTGGGGAATTACCTGGAAAGTTCAGATTGTAGACTTCTATAAAGGAAAGTTTTGGGGGTGTTTAGAGATCTATCCTCCAGCCCTCCAATCAGAGGGGTGATGCAAATGAAGGAGTTGAGAAGGTATTGAGTATCAAAAAACTGAGTTGATGCCTTATTGAATTGGGAGAGTACCAGTTGAGTACCTGGGCTGCCCATCTGCCCTTTTTGATATGTGAACAGGTCCTGTTCTTTTTCTATCATACAATTCACTCACGGCATTTTTACTACTGTTCTTTGGAATTCCTTATTGAATATAAGTCACAGTCTGCTCACATCTACATGAACCTTTCCCTTGCCTTGTGTATGATAAAAATTTTAAATTCTAAAACCATAGTTGTACTCTGCATCACCATCATGCAGCAATACTTGTAGAATTTTAGTATTAAAAAATAACTTATGCTTTCATCAGAAGCTTGTACACAGTATAGGAGCTCTGTAATTTCCTCAAGGTAATCCAGTCCATCTTACTACTACTCAAATTTGAGACCAGCTTTGTCAATTATATTGTTGAACCCAGATACACATACTGATGGGTAAGATCACCACACACACACACACACACACACACACACACACACACACACAAACACATACATATGTGCACATATATGTGAAATATATGTACACAAAAGTAAAATATACTTGGTATTGCTTGGCATCTATGGGTTTTACAATAAACTTGTTAGATTTATTTTCTCCCTAGCTCCTTTTTTATGAGACTATATTGCCCATATTCCTTTGTCATTCTCTCCAATGTTTTACAAATGATATTGTACTCTAAATAGGTGTTGATCTTTGATTGCATGACTAGCTACTTTACAAAGAAATTTGGTAATTGTGGACTGATATAATTTCTATGATTTTTTAACTTATTCTATGAAACAATAATTTTGCATTGGCTAAAATTTCCTTAAAATGGTCTTAGTCAATGCCTTTACATTTTTGTACATTTTTAATTTTCCAAGTCAATACTTGCTTAAATAGGTTGGGCCTGAGTAGTTGTGATTGAACACACTTTTTTCTTCTTATCTTTACACTTTCTTCTAAATTGTCATTTACTTTTACTTCATCCTAAGTTGTTGATGATCTGGCTGCATATGGATAAATTGAATTTAGTAGCTTTTATGGTCCTGTCCCTTTTATCCCCTAACTTTGAAATTGCTTAATATCACAAGGCATATGTTGATTTAATTTGGATGATCTTGTAAAATACATCACAGAATTTCTCAACTTCATCCTCTACAGTGGATGTTGTTCCATATGAAGAACCAGAGGGAGTATAACGTATTGGAAAAAGTCTTGGACTTGATCAAAGGGCTCAGCTTATTAATAGTGGATTTGCCATTTCTTCCATGCAACCTTGGGCAAGTTGTTTAACATTTCTACATCTCAATTTCCTTATCTGAGAAATGCAGGGGTTATACCAGGTGATAATTAAAGCTCTTCCAGTTCTAAAACCCATAGTATGATCCTAAAAGTAGTCAATTCATTTTTTTTCTTGAGTACTCTAAAATAATTGCATAGAGACAGGGACTACACCTGTGATTTAATTTGTATAAGGAATTCCCAAGGGAGAAAAATTTCATTTATTAATGCATGTTGGCACCATCTTTGAAACCTGAGTTTCACAGTTTAAAGCAAATGAAGAAGTTGAAGTCCATGTAGCTTAAATAACTTGCTTAAGGTCATGTAGGAATTGTGTCCTTGCTAGGCAAATTCTGACTCTGTCTAGCCCAATCATTCAAGTTTTGTATGACACAAAAAGATACTCATGTACTATCCAAGATGACAAAAACAAATTTAGTTAACAGTAATAGCATGGAAAGACTATCCAGCATCAATCTATCTGGGTAAAGCATTCCTGACTTTATCAGAAATAGGCTGACTCCTCATCTGCTGGCTACTTCTATGAAACGATAAGGCATAAGAAGAGAATTCCTGTGACAACATAATCTAGCAAGACAATTTGTATTTTTAAAATCTTTAATGAATTGGAGCTACTTTTTTGCATGCATGGAAAATTTTTTTTTAATAAACAACTTACCTTTACACATTGTTTTGAAATGATTTAATTTAGGGAATGTTTACAGTTTGGAATAACCCAGTTTTTAAATCTAAAATCCCCTCATGTGAAAAATGAATATGATTCAATCATCCTGTAACTTTTCATTTATCTATTAAGAAGGAAGAGAACAAGCATTTATTAAGCACTTTACAAACAGGAACTCATTTGATCTTCACAGCAAGCCTCAGAGGCAGGCATGATTGTTATCCACATTTTACAACTGAGGAAACTGAGGCTAAGTGACTTGCCCCTAGAGGCTAAGTGAGATACACCCATTTAATGAATGGGCCTCTTTAAGTAGTTGCTCAAGGAATGGCCCTTTAAAAAAATCAGACAGATGGGGAAGACCCTCAGGGTTCCTGGGTAAAAGGAAAAGAGTTACTATTTAGTATTATCATTCACTCTGGGCTAAGAGGGCAGGGATCTGTTGTCCAATCTATGAGTTCCAGAGTGAATAGGGCTAAACTAAGCTAAGCTTCAGTCTCGAGCTTAGGGACTGTATAAGAAAGTTAAAGGAGCAGGTAATGAAGATTGCCCTAATGATAAGAAATGCAGATGCATACTATGATACCTCCTTAGTAGTTTCCTATAGGAATATAATATTGAAGATGGTTCCTCTTGCTTATAAGCACCTAAGTTTTGACTCTAATATTTGGGGAAATAGGGCACGCTTTTTCAGAAGTGCTAGACAAGATTTCACAGTTAAGTGACTGAGGGGACTGGACAAAAGATAAATTTCCTCAAGAGACAAAATAGCCAGTGGATTCAAAGTCAGAACTGACTGACAAGAAAAGAATTGTCTATTGCTCTATTGAGAGCAGGGGTAGGTTTTGGAAGCATGGATGGTATTCCATCTCATGAACTATACGAAATGTACCTAGAAAAGGGGCTTGATACTAGACAGAATAGAAAATTAAGAACTGACTTTACAGATCCTCTTGAACCCTTGTATCTCAGTTTGTCACACCTTCAGGGAGAATGGGAAGTTGGCCAAGTCCCAGCTCAGATCAAAGAAATACAAAGACCCCATATGAATTTGACCATATTTTGGGAAAATGGATCAAATACTGCAACTAGGGCATTAATAGATACTGCGGCAGAGACTTCCATTATATATGGAAACCCTGACTTTGAAGAGGTCCAAAAGTTTTATAGGATTGTTTGGATATTGGTGACATCACACACCACATGTAGGACAAATTTGAAACCCTTATATAAAATTACTAGGAAAAAATATGAATTTGATTGAGAACTTGAGCAAAGCAAAGGTTGCTATACAATTGGTCCTAGATTGATGGCCTATGCAAAGTGGCCTGATGGAATTACAAGTGACTGTACAAGAAGAATATGCAAATGGGAGTTTATGGCAAAAACAACAAAGCTGAAATGTTCCCTTAGGATTTTGGTCTAGGAAACTCCCTTCATCTGGAGCTCAATCTACCCCTTTTGAAAAGCAGTGGTTAGCTGCATGTTAGATCTTGGTAGAGACTAAACAACTAACTTTGGGCCATGAGGTTATATTAAAGCCTGGAATCCTGATTATGACGTGGGTAATGAGTACCCCAGTTTCTCACAGAATTAGATATGTACAAGAGGCTAGCATAATTAAATGGAAATGGTGTATTGAAAGTAGATCTAAACCAGGAAAAAGTAGAGTTTTTGCTTTACATGAATCTCTAGCAAAATAGATACTGAGGGAAATGATAAAGCAACAGTTGGTACAGTCCTTGGTAAAATGGAATGAGAGTTGTGATGGATTAGCTGAAGAACGAAAGAGACATGCATGGTTTACTGATAGGGCCACCAAAATATTTGGGCCACAAAAGACCTTGAAAACTGATAGCCTATAATACATGTACTAGGTAGACTTTGGAAAGTACTGTGACAGGTGGAAGTAATCAATATGCTGAATTTATGACAATAAATCAAGCTATCAAAACTGAACAAGGAGGACAGTGTCATATATTCTTTGATCCATGGGTGGTAGCTAATGGGTTAGCTACATGAATGCCCATGTATAATAATCAAAATTGGGAAAATCTTGGCAAACATGTCTTGGGCAAAGAATTATGGGAAGATATGTGGGACATGTCTTTAGTTACTAATTTGTCAGTTTCTCATGTAGATGCTCACGTGACCCTCACTATGCAGAATGTGAGTATAATGCAAATGCTGATCAACTGGCAAAGATTGCTACTCAACATATCGTCCCTACTCTGACACCAACTGATGATATGGTACTAGCAAAATGGGTCCATCAAATGACTGGCAATTTAGGGGTCTACGCCACACACCAAGGAGCACCAGACTGAGGTAGTAGTATCTCTCATTCATTGTTAAAACAAGCAGAAGAAGAAGTCTACCCCAAGATAAAGGACACAAATTTATATGCACTTGTGTTGACACCTATCCAGGTGTAGTAGTACCTTGTCCCTATAAGAATGTGACCCAGAATAACACCTGTAAAACTCTAGATATTATAAGTTGATATTATGGAACTCCAATGTAGATTCAAAGTGACAGTGGGTCACACTTCAAAGGTAATGAAGTGATGAGATATTGTATATCAAACAATATGGAATGTATATATCATATTCCATATTATCCACAAGTGTCTGGGTTAATTAAAAGAATGAATGGATTATTGAAAGAACAGTTAAGGAAGTTAAATTTTAATAATTTTTATTAACATTGGAAAGATAATTTGTTCACTGATTTATGTAATTTGAATAATAGAACATTGGGATAAAGTACAATTCTAGCCAGAATGATGACCTCAAATCTGCAAATTAGAAAACAACACATAAAGATCCCAAATATTTAGTATTGGACCGCAAGGCCAGATGTCCCAGCATTGTATCCAGGAACACTTGGTTTGGCAGGATATGATTTACATTGTTAGAGGACTTTTGGTTGGATAGAAAAGAAATAAGAAAATCTCTACTGCAATATGTATGAGAATTCCTAAAAATCATTTTGGACAGATATTATCTAAATTAGGATTAGCATCTCAAGCAATACATGTATTGACTGGAGTGATAGATTCTAATTATCAAGGACCAATTATTGTGACATTCCAAAATTTAGATGAAGACACCATACAATTTTGCAAAAATGATGGATATTTCAAGTGATCATTATGCCTTGTGAAACAATACCCCTTGTGAAAACTGACTCTCCTGAAATAACTGGCAGAGAAACTGAAGGTTTGGATCCTACTGATACAATAAAATAGGGAGCTAAAGTATGGGTAAAAATGAAAGCCAGGCAATGTTTCAAAGGTTGCGAAAATTATAGCACATGGCAAAGATAATACCATAGCTGTTATTTTTTTTTTCAGGAGAATATGATTACAAACTATACCCTTAATTCATAAATTCTACTGTGAATGAGTCTATGATAGTGGGTTCATAGAATCCAGAAACACAGCTCACCCTACTTTCTTTGCTTCTGGTTATTGTCTCCGTTTCTTTTTTAGCTTTTTGTCTGTTAAATTTCTTTGCTAGATTTGTTTCTTGCAGACTTAGTACCCTCTACTTGCAGATGCCTGATCACCCTCTGTCCACGACTGTGATGTGATGTGTCACCCCTAGACCTGGCATTGACCAAGCTCCAAATGCCAGCAAAAGAACTGACCTCTTAAAAGGGACCTCTTGGAGTAGGGTCAACTCTGTGTCCAATTTCTGCAGGAAGAAGCTATAGAAGAAGAGATCTTCTCCTCTTACCCCAAGATTTTAGGCCCCATTTCTTTGAAGGGACAATGATGGGGTGATTATGCTCAAGCCCCATCCTAAGATATTATTTTTTGTACTTTTTTGTGTGATTCTTGTTATAATGTTGTAAACTTCTGTTGACACCAGTTGCCTAAGATATTGTTTTATGTGCTTATTTTCTGTTATCCCTGTTACTGTTCTATTAATACCAATTGCCCCACTGACCTATGTAATGAATACAAAAATCTTGGGGCCGAATGTAATGGTGACTTAATGGGAAGATCTTTCCCATTCATTAACAGGCCATGTAACCTGCTTAAATCACATAGAAGCCTAAGTCACATGTGGTGGTAGGAGATTACTGAACAGGTGGAACAGGAAGGGTGGAGCAGAACTAAGAGGAAGTGAGTGAGAGTGGTTAGAGTGGAGGAGAGAGGACAAAGGCAGTAAGCACAGATCTTGTGAGTGTTTGCTTGTGAAGACCCTGGCAGACAGGGAAGAGGAATGACTTTGTCCCCTCCAGTACTAATGTGTATTGACTTCTTGGTTACTGTGACTGATTTGGCTTTTTGGTGTTGAGATCTAGTTTTCTGGTGTCTGAATAAATGTTTTTCTTCTTCATTCTATATGGAGAGTCTGTTATAGCTTGTGATTCAGATCTATGCTGGCATATTCATAATTATCCTCAGTGCTGTGAATACTGCCTTGATGATGCAAGGAGGCAATTAATTAAATTGTTCAAGGTCTTTCTTCATGATCCAACTTCATAGGGGGTGGTGATGATGTACCCTATGAATACAGGGAAGTTTCATCAGGCAGGAGCATGTGGAGTCCAGTCAGGAGGCAGGAGGTTGTAGTTTCAAAGTAGGCAAGCTGAAGAAGTGAGAAGCTAGAGTTCATCTGGGCCATAGCCTCTAAAGTTCTGGAAAAGTTCTGGAAAAATAAAAATGTGAGTAAAATAGGGAATAATAAATTGTGAAGATAAATGAGTTAACATAAATTGCTTTGCAAACCTTAAAGTACTACAAAATTTTAGTTTTTATTATTTTTTAGATTGTTTCCTTCTAGCTCTAAATCTAGGATTTTAGGTAAAGATTTACTTTAGATTTTGGCTTTTGGTGACTGTTGAGACAACTTTGCATTTATTCTTCTCTCCAGGCTTCCTTTCCAGGTTCCAGAAAGGAGTTGAGAGTGCAACAGAGAAGTCATGTGTTGAACTCTGTCTAGGGCAACCTCATACCTAACCATGTTAAGAATTAAACTTTTCTCCACATCCTGGTCATTAGGTCATAAATAAGGGAATGAAACTGGGGCATTTCAAGGTTGGATGCAAACATACATATTTCCAGGGCAGGCAGTTCTGAAGGGTATATGTTGTTTCCATTCAAGGTAACAATGCTAGTAGTTTTAAATACAGCAACATTCTCATTGGTGTATTGAATGTTTTCCTCTTGTCCCCCTTTTGGTTAATGTAAATGTGCCTTTAAATTCTACTTATTTTTGGTAAAAACAGATCATTCTGCTTCAAAGCAACAAGGTTTAGTAAAAAAAAACCTACAAGACATTTTGGACATCAAATGGGTCTTACAAATGATTAGTTAATTGTAAATGAACCAGGAACATGTGGCTTAAATTTTCCTCAAAATGTCTATTGGTTTAATACTCTTGTGGAGAAGCTATTAGGGTGTTCCAAGATGTTCTCTGTCACTTGTTGAATTCTCCAAAGAGAAGTGTGCTTCAGGAACCAGGAAACAAATTCAAAACTTAAGCTTTGTCCCCATGACTTTCTCAGACTACTTTGGGGCCAAGTCTCCCTACATTTGCAAGCAGAGACAGCCAGGATGTTTTCAAAGGACAAACATGCTCAGTAATTGAAGGTTTCATCAGAAAGTTGTCCGGAAGCCCTATCTTCTGTCATGGCCTGGGGAAAATTTTAGTCCTAGTATTTACTTAGTGTCTTGTGAAAAGGGCCAAAACAGTGATTAGCTGGACTTTCTCTTCCATTTCTTTGTATGTGTCATTATTCATGGACAATAGCTGTCAGTAGTTTATAGGTAACAGAGAAAAGTGAAAGAGTGACTGTCTCTGAATAAGTAAAAGCATCCCTGTATCTGAAAAAAGTGCTTAAACTGATACAGTCTTTGAGGATCAGAACCAATCTTCACCTCTGTGGACCCATTACAAGACATTAAACATAAGGTTATGTTTTAAAGGAGTAGATCTCCTCCCCTTGGACATCTTAAACTTGCAAGAAAAGGTAGTAAAGAGAGATTTCACTTCTACTTTCTTCAAAAAGGATCATTTGTCTTCTGAGTTGAAAGATATTTAGAGCTTGTGGAGTAATTTTTTTTAAATATGATAACTATTTTATATAAGTATTTTAGATATTTAAAAGGAATAGCAAGTTGTACATAATAATTTGAGGTTTCATGTGAAATCATCATTTTTATTATACTGTTATGAAAATGCTTATTTTATTCCATAAATTTAAAAAAAATGGAAAAAGAACATGATGGTGCCCTGAACAGAAGTAGAGAAATTGGGAAGAGGGGTGGATTTGAGGTAAAGATGGTGAATTCATTTTTACATTTCTCAGCAAAAGCAGTATTTGCTTCCTACATCACAACTTTAAAATATTCTTGTTTTTCTACTTTGCAGAAACACTCTGCACCCTCCACCTCTCCTGGGTGTTCTTTGACCACATTTCTCAGGCATTGGCCACCATTTTTGAGTTGGTTCTCAAAACTTGGTGCAGAAGGCTCAGATGATTTCACTTCCTATTTTGACTGCAAGTACAAGGATCTTTACATGGAAAGGACAAGATAATATGTGATGGGGGATGGGCCACTCAGCCCAGCCCTTATGAGCATAAGTGGGGTGCTCAGCTGGTTAAAAATTCAAGCGGATTCAGATCATGATCTGATTTTTTAAAAATAGTATTGTTTTTTTTCAAAATTACATGTCAAGATAATTTTTAGCATTTATTTTTCCAAGATTTTGAGCTCCAATTTTTCTCCTCCCCCATTAAAAATGGTAGGCAATTTGATATAGATTATATATATGCTATCATGTAAAACATATTTCCATGTCAGTCATAGTTGTGAAAGAAACAGATCAAAATTTTAAAAAACATGAAAAAGAATATAGTGAAAAAAGTATGCTTTGACTTGTATTTAGAGTCCATCAGTTCCATATTATCTAGGTATAGCATTTTCCTTTGTGAGTCCTTTGCATTTCTCTTGGATCATTATGTTGCTAAGAAGATCTGGTTCATCTATAGCTGATCATAATACAGTGCTGTTCATATTGTGGACAACGTTCTGGTTCTGCTCTTTTCACACAGGATTAGTTCATACCAGTCTTTCCAGGTTTTTTTGAAATCCTCCTGCTCATCATTTCTTATTGTACTATAGTATTCCATGACATTCATATACCACAACTTGTTCAGCCATTCCCCAGTTGATTGGCATCCCCTAAGTTTCCACTATTTTGCCACCACAAAAAAGTTTGCTATAAATATTTTTGTACATGGAGATAATTTTCCCTTTTTTAAAAAAATGGTCTCTTTGGAATATAGACCTAGTAATGGTATTGCTGCATCAAAGGGTATGAGCAGTTTGGTTGCCCTTTGGGCATAGTTTCCAATTTCTCTCCATAATGGTTGGATCAGTTCACAACTCTACCAACAGTGTATTAGTATCTCAATTTTCCTGCATCCTCTCGAATATTTATCATTTTCATCTTCTGTCATATTAGTCAATCTGATAGTGTGAAGTGGTACCTCAAAGTTTCTCTAATCAGAAGTTTTTTAGAGCATTTATTCATTAGCCTATAGATAACTTTGATTTGCAATCTGGTGTTATGAGGCCACCTTCCTTTGTAATTTTTTTTCATTAATTTCCTTGATATTCTTGACCTTTTGTTCTTCCACCTGAATTTTGTTATTTTTTCTAATTCTATCAAATAATATTTCGGTAGTTTCATTGGTAATGGTACTGCATAAGTAAAGTAGTTTAAGCAGAATTGTCATTTTTATTATGTTGGCTTAGTCTACCCATGAGCCAAATTTACTTTTCCAGTTGTTTAGATCTAACTTTATTTGGGTAGCGTGTTTTATAATTGTGGATTTGATTTGTCTTGCCATGCAGATTCCAAAATATTTTATATTGTCTACAATTATTTTAATTAGAACTTCCCTTTGCATCTCTTGCTGCTGTGTTTTATTGGTCATATATAGACATGTTGATGATTTATATGGGTTTATCTTACATCCTACAAATTTGCTAAAGTTGTTGATTATTTCAAGTAAATTTTTTAGTTGATTCTCTAGGGTTCTCTAAGTATGCCATCATATCATTTGCAAAGAATGATAGTTTTGTTTTCTCATTGTCTATTCTAATTTCTTTAATTTCTTTTTCTTCTCTTATTGCTCTAGCTAACCTTTCTTATACTATATTGAATGTGGTGATAATGGTCATCCTTGCTTCACCCTTGATCTTATTAAGAAAGTTTCTAGCTTATTCTCATTGGAAATAATGCTTGATGGTTTTAGATACTCCTTTTCATTTTAAGGAACACTTCCTTGATTCCTGTGCTTCTAGGGTTTTTATTAGGAATGGGCACTGTATTTTGTCAAAAGTTTTTCGGTACTTATTGAGATAATCATATGATTTCTGTTTATTTTGTTATTGATATGGTCAATTATCCTGATTGTTTTCCTAATAGTGAACCTGCCCTACATTACTGGAATAGATAAATTCCTAGTATACATCTAGTCTTGGTGTATAATCTTTATGATATTAATTGCAATCCCCTTGCTAGTATTTTGTTCAAAATTTTTGCATAGATATTCATTAGGGAAATTGGTCTATGGTTTTCTTTCTCTGGTCTGGCTCTTCCTGGTTTAGCTATCTGCATCATATTTGTGTCATAAAAGGAGTTTGGTGTGACTCCTTTGCTTATTTCACCAAATATTTTATATAGCATTGGAATTAATTGTTCTTTCAATGTTTGGTAGAATTCATTTGTGAACTCATCTGGCCCTGGTTTTATTTCTTAGGGAATTCACTAATGGCTTGCTTAATTTCATTTTCTAAGTTAGGGTTATTTAAGGATTCTATTTACTGATCTGTTAATCTGGGTAATTTGTATTTTCATAAATATTCATCAATATCCTTAAATCACCAGATTTATTGGTGCATAATTGGGCAAATTATCTCTTAATGATTGCTTTAATTTTTTCTTCATTGGTAATGAATTCACCCTTTTCATTTTTGATACTAGTTATTTGGCTTTCTTCTTTCTCTTTTTCAAGTCGAATTATCTAATGGCTTATCTATCTTATTGGATTTTTTTCCCCATAAAACCAGCTCTTAGATTTATTTATTAGCTCAATAGTTTTTTATTTTTACTTTCAATATTATTAATCTCACCTTTGAGTTTTGAGATTTCCAATTTGGTGCTCCTTTGAGAATTTTTATTTTGTTCTTTTTCTAACTTTTTAAATTACACAACCAACTCATTGATCTGTTCTTTTTCTATTTTCTTGATATAAGAATTTAGGGAGATAAATTTCTGCGTAAATACTGCTTTGGCTGCATCCCATAAATTTGGGCATGTTTTCACATTGTTGTAATTCTCTTTAATTAAATTATTATTTTTATGATTTGTCTTTGACTATTCTTTAGGATTAGATTATTTCATTTCCAATTAATTTTTAATCTATCTTTCTAATGTCCTTTGTTGAATGTGATTTTTATTGCATTATGATTTGAAATGAATATATTTAATATTTCTGCCTTTCTATATTTGATTTGGAGGTTTTATGTCCTAATACCTGGTCAATTTTGTGTATGTGCCATGTGCTGCCATGAAAAAAAGTATATTTTTTTCAGTTCCCATTCAGTTTTCTCCAAAGGAATATCATATCTAACTTTTCTAATATTCTGTTTACCTCTTTATTTTCTTTCTTGTTTAGTTTTTGATTGAATTTTTTGAGTACTGAGAGGGGACAGCTGAGTTTCCCTCTAGTATAGTTTTGCTACCCATTTCCTCCCGTAACTTACTTAACCTCTCCTTTAAGAATTTGGACACTATACCACTTGGTGATATACATTTAGTGTTGATGTTGCTTCATTGTCTATGGTACCACTTTTTTTTTTTTTAGCAAGATGTAGTTTTCTTCCTTATCTCTTCTAATGAGGTCTATTTTTACTTTTATTTTGCAATCAAGACTGCTATCCTGATTTTATTTTTTACTTGAGCATAATAGATTCTGCTCCAGGCCCTTACCCTAATTGTTGTGTGTCTCTTTGCTTCAAGTGTGTTTCTTGTAAATAACATATTGTAGGATTCTGGTTTTTTATTTACTCTGCTATCCACTTCCATTTTATAGGAGAGTTTATCCCATTCGCATTCATAGCTATGATTGTTAATTATGTATTCTCCCCATTCCTATTTTTCCTTCTGTTTGTCCTTTCTCTCTGTTTACCCTTTCCCTCCTCACCAGTATTTTGCTTCTGTCTACCACATTCCCTCAATCTGCCTTCCTTTCTGTCAGTCTCCTCTCTCCCTATTTAATCTCCTCTTCTCCTGCTTCTTTGTTAGGTAAGGTAGATTTTTATATTCAATTCTTTGTTTATATTATTCCCTCTTCAAGCTAATATTAATGAGTAAGGTTCTAGCCATACCCATCACCTATCCTCCCATCTAAGATACTCCTTTAAACAGAACAGAATAAAAACCAAATGAGTGAGATGATTTAACTTGCATTCTCCTGGAACAACAAATGCTCAAGGAACACAAATTATCAGCTACAAAGAACAGATCAAGTAATGAAATACATTTTCTCATGTTTGTAGTGCATTTTTATAGGAGCAATTAATCTGTGAAATAAGAGAGGACAAAGAGAACTTAATAAGGAAGCAAAAAGACAAAGAGACTAAAAACTGAAAGGGAATTTAGATACTAAGAAGGGAAGAAGAAAATGTTGAATGACTATTACATGGACAAAAATCCTTTGACCATATATAAATGAAGCAGTATCTGTTTGGGGTGGAATTACAGCGTGGGAAGTTTAATGAATAGGGAAAAAGAAGGTAAATCACAAAATGAACTGGGATATTAGGCCACAGCACATGTATAGGTGAATAATGAAGGAATACTAATTCTTAAAATCTTTCAATAAAGAAAAAGGTTGGGAGGATTGTTGTGGAAGAACATGGTAAAAGCAATGTAAAGAAAGGCCTGAAATAAGAGGAATAGGAAATAAGGGTTATTGATAAAGGTGAGAAAATAAAAGAGACTAAAGAAAATTTCCATATGAAAAATGCATATGCCTCTGATGTGTTTGGCTCCAAGTTCCATTAAGCCAAGAGAGGAAAAATGTAAAAGTAGGACCTTACTAACATACACCCACTCATTCACTTTACAATAGATTTGCACATTGGGAGACCATTTTCTCTGATAAAAGGTTGGAGATAGGGTTATCTCACATCAACAAAGGTGGTATCTAAGTTCCCAAAGTCTGCATCCAAGGGAAGGATATAGAAGCAGTGACAATTAATGCAGACTTGAGATTGGAGAGTGATCATGGTGAACACTGAGTGAGAGAACTAACCAGTGGGGTGGAAGAGAGAGTCTCATAACTTGGAACACAATGATTCTTAACACATGATGCTACTTCAGTCAGAAATTATTTCTTTCTTGAATCAACATTTCTAAGAATGAGAAACAGTGGAAAATAGGGAGGATTGAGAAATATCTCCATAGGAAATAAAAGAAGAGGATAGAAAGAAGTCAAATTTTATATTTCTGAAGCTATGAGGGATGCAGAGAATATAAAGAAGAAAGCAAAGATAAAATATTTTGAACAGAAAATCAAATATAGAAATATATTGAGAAGGTAGAGAAATGGGAAGACCAAAGCAAAGTAAAATTTGGAAAAGAAAACAGCCAAGGAAGTTACTTAAAATAAGAAGCTGATGGGGGAAAAGAGAGAAAAGACTTTAACTGACTTGATGAACTCAGTGAAGAAAGACAATGGTCAGAAAAGAGGTACATATTAATAAAAAGAAAGTAAAAAATAATATAAGCAAATCCAAGGAATTTTGGATAAAGCAGGCTAATAGAAAGGTAGGAAAGAGACTGTAGGAAAAGATTATCATCAAAGAAAAGTAATCTTCAAACATATGGATCACATAACCATATCAGTAAAAAAGAAAAGTTGAGCACCCCTCAACATATGCACATTTATTTATTTGGTCATAAATTAAATATATAGTGCCATAAATATTATGTGCTTTATAAAACATATTCAAAAATAGAAATTTAGATGGATGAAATAAAGATATAATACAACATATTTTACAAAATCTTTTTTTGCTCTTACTAAAATGTTCTTAAATTTTTAGCCAATGTGCTTCAACATTTCTGAAAAATCTGTCTGTCATGGCAGATAGAACAGATTTATAAATAATAAAAATTATTAGTAATTAATTATTTAGCTAATTTGACCAACATATCTAGTCAAGTAGGTGAACTTTATTTAGATTTTTTAACTTAAAGTTACAAAATACAACTATCAAATAATAATAGGTTGACACAATCAGTAAATATACCTTTTCAGCAGAGTTATGGATTTCTGGATGCAAATAGTTACCACATACAAAAAACAACAAGAAAAAGTGATATAATTCTGATTGCAACTCAGCAGAAAGTTTTCAATATAAATTCATTCCATTAAACAAGTTATGACACACGAAAGTAGTTGAACATTACTATGTTGTAAGAAAAATATATAATGAATTTCTGAAAAAAAAGAGAAGACATATGAGCTAATGCAAAGTCAAGTGAGTTGAATCAGGAAAACAATATGCAGAATAATTACAAAAATGAAAATTGAAAGAACATCCAAACCATTGAAATCAAGTGTTAAAACATAGGAAACGAAGTTAGGTCATTAGGTGATTTGAGAAGCCACTTTTCCACCATCTTTGAAGAGGGAAAGATTATGGATGGGGAACACTGAACAGTGTTAACTGTTCAATGAACACTGAACAAATGCTGATTCTCCTCCTCCCCATTTTGTATTTATTGTTTGTACCACCATGATACAGTGGATGGAAAGTTTGCCTGGAAACTAGGAAGACACAGTTCAATGTTTACCTCTAACACACATTTGAACTCTTAGTTCTTCAGTCAACCTCTAAGACCATAAGTTGTAAAGAAGGTACGCACCTGTATTGGTAGAGTGCTTTCTCTCCCAGGAGTACTCTTTATCAGTGAAATCACAGGTAGAGTTCCTATTTCCTATTCTTTTTATTCTTTCTCATAAGGAATGACTCTGCGATAGGGTGAAGAGAGGGACACTTTGGGAAATGTTGGTGATGTAAAAACCAAGGATATCAATAAAATGTTTTAGTGAACAGAAATCTACCCATCTTTCTTTGGATGGTTTTGCTTAATGGGAGGTATTATTATTATTTTTCTTATTCATTTTTGGATATTTTAATTGTATTTTTGTATCAGTATAAGGCAGTAAGAAGTCCAGTTTGACTGGGCCACAGAATGAAAAAAAGTAGAGTAATATATAATAAAACTAGAAAAGTAGAAGGGGGAAAGCTTGTGAAGGGTTTTTAATGGCATACAAGTTAATTTCTAGAGTTTATTGAGTGGAGTTGGGAGGAGGTGGTAATATGGTCACACTTAAACTTCATGATAATTAATTTGGTAGGTATGTGGAGGATGGATTGGAACGATGAAAGATTTGAGACAAGGAGAATGATTACAAATAGCATCAGTGAGAGATGGTTGTTGACCTTTGTTCTCGAGGAGGACCAAAATGAGATCACTATGACAAAGCCAAGTTTTAGTATGTCCAGCTATGGCTGATCAGATCAACATGAGCTTGAAACGTACTATCACAAGTTGGGCACAGATAGTCTGCCTGAACATTTGGTGGTTAGTTCAAATTGGCGCACCCTCCATTTACTTTGTGTTGTTTCAATTCTGCTTTGCTCATAGAACATAGCACCTTTTCTGATGTGGGCACACCATTCTGAGCAGTCCTGTGCCAGTGTCTCCCAAGTAGCAAAATCAAATCCAAAGTTCTTGAGAGAGACCTTGAGAGTGTCCTTGTATCACTTCTTCTGACCACCATGTGATCACCTGCCCCATCCAAGTTCTCCATAAAATAGTCTTTTTGGCAAGTATACATTTTGCATTCGAACAGTGTGGCTAGCCCATTGGAGTTGTGCTCTGTGAAGCATAGTTTGAATGCTTGGCAGTTCAGTTCAAGCAAGGACCTCAGTGTCTGGTGCCTTGTCCTGCCATGTGATCTTCAGAATCTTCCTAAGATAGTTGAAATGGAAGTGATTCAGTTTCCTAGCATAGTGCTGGTAGACTGTCCATTTTTCACAGGACAGCAATGAGGTCAGCACAACAGCTCTGTAGAGTTTGATAGTCAGGCTAATACCTCTTCTCTCCCATACTTTTCTTTGGAGCCTCCCAAACACTGAGCTAGCTCCAGTAATGCATGAGAGAGGATGAGTATCTGGATGATGACTATGTGAGTGGAGAAAAGGGGATAGACATAAAAGATGTTATGGAGATAGAAAAGTCTGAATATGGCAAGAGCTTGCATAGATAAGGAAAATGAAAATTAATAGATAAAGATGACATAGAGGTTGTGAACCTGGTTTGATAAAGGAATAGTAGTATCCTCAACAGAATGAGGGAAATTTGGGAGAGGGGTGGATTTTGGGAAGAAGACAATGTAATGAGATCTGTAATGCACATTGGAACACATCCATGTCTGCTCATCTTGTGAGACTCATTCTGTCCTACTAAAAATGAAAAGGGGAGTTTAGGATTTCAGTCCTCACTGGTCACTGCCCTGGAGGATAAAGCCTATCCTCTAGGGGTGCCTGACACAGACATGAGGTACGATGGAACAGGAAGTGGATGGGGTGGGGTATATGGAGATGAGTCTCTTAATTGCACTCATGCACCCAATGTAATGGCTATCCGAGTCATAACTAGGTCATGATTGCCTTAAAGGGCTGACACCAGACCCAAAGAAAGGTAGATTGGAAGCTTACACTTGTGAACGGGAAGGTTGCAGTGGGGGAGTTCTTATTGATAAAGGCATGGTTAGATCTGGTTGTGTTGGATGCAAAGCAATTCCAAAGGAATAATGGAGGAAAATAGAAGTTGAACCATCATACCTTTAAAAGTGAATGCATTAAACATTTCCATAAAATGAGAAGTAGCAAGATGAATTAAGAAAACAAAGTTCAACAAGGCTCTGTATGCAAGAAATATATCTTAAAATAACAATGTATATAAATAATGAAGATAAGATGTTGAAACAAAATTTATTACACACCAAGTGATTCCAAAAAGGCAAGATTTTCAATCTTGCTATTATATAGAGAAAAAAAATAAAAATACACAATATCAAGAGAGGTAAACAGGTAAATCATATTATACTTAAAGGAAGCATAGATTGTGAACTGATATCAATATTAAACTGTACATCAAGTAGCTTAATATCTAAATTCATAAGGAAAAGTTAACTGAATTACAAAAAGATTTAGTAATACAAAATTGGCATTATTTGCAATGGAGAAAAGTCAGAAAATTTCCCATTAAATATAAGATAATAGTATCTTTTAAATAGATTTGGAACTATTAGGGACACTCAGAATTTGAGTCCAATTTCTTCATTTTAAAAATGAGTAAACTGAGACTTAGAGAGTAATGTTATTTTCCCAAAGCCTGCTACAACCAGAACGAGTCAGTCACTCTGATAGGAAGTGAACTTAGGTCTTTTGAATGCCAAGATCTGTATGCTTTGCAAGGAGTAAGCAAAAACACCCTGTTTCTGGACTTACTTAATATTATTCTAGAAATATTAGAAGTATAAATAAGGCAAAAAAAATTATAGATCTTAGCATTGGTAGACAGAAGACAAAATTATGCCTGTTTGCTGATGATAAACCCCCCCAGAAAACTAGAAGCTGAAATAATGACTAGTTTTAGTAAAATGGGACAACATAAAATAAATCCACAGAAATCATCAGCATTTCTATGTTGCAACAACAGAACCCAATAGAAAATTGGATTATAAAATTCATAAAATATCAAGAATGAATCTACCAAGGCATACTTAAGGCTTATATAAAGACAGTTACAAAATACTCTTTAATGACATAAACAATAACAAATAATTGTAATATTTACTACTAATGGTTGAGTTACGTTAATCTAACAAAAATTATGTTATTACCTGAATCAATTGACAGACTTAGTGCTGTAATTACCAATAGGATACCTTATGGAACTAGACAAAATAATAACAAAATTTGTTTGTATGAACAAAATGTCTGGAATCTCAAGAAAAGAAATGAAAAAGGTAAAACTAAAGGGAGAATAATTCTTTGAGACCTTAAAGGATGTTAC